>JACEFZ010016543.1:2500-602500 GCA_014155875.1 Cepaea nemoralis | reverse complement strand
AATTTGGAGAAACAGCAAACTGTTTTCACTAAACAGTCTTCAATTCAAGATGCTGCAACTGAAGTTAGTCTTGTGCTGTCACACAGAATTGTAAAACAGAACACGTTTTCTGAAGGCGAGTTCATCAAGGAATGTTTGCTAGATGCAGCAGACATTATGTGTCCAGAACAAAAATTACAAAAACAGATTTGACAACATTACTTTATCAAGGAGAACTGTGGTCAGACGTGTTGACAAGATAAGTGACAATTTGATGCATAAACTTCAAGATGCAAGTAAACAATTTTTGTGGTACTCTCTTGCATTGGATGAGAGTACCGATGTACATGATACTGCCCAATTATTGATATTTATACGTGGAATAAACACTTCTTTCAAACTCACTGAAGAGTTACTGAGTGTTGAGTCACTCAAAGACACAACCACAGGCCATGATATATTCAATGCTGTTACTAACTGTATTGAAAGAACTGGGTTGGTTTGGAACAAGATGGCAAGTGTTACAACTGACGGAGCTCGTGCTTTGACTGGAAAAAATGTAGGTCTGGTAAAGTTGATAAGTGATAAGATTAAAGCAGAATATCCAGACCACACATTATTACCACTTCACTGTGTGATTCATCAAGAAAGTCTGTGTAAAACTGTTTTGAATATCAAGCATGTTATTGACCCAGTTGTCAGTGTCATCAACCTCATCAGATCAAGAGGACTTAATCACAGACAGTTCAAGGCATTACTTGACGATTTGGAAACTGAACATTCCGATGTCCTGTACCACACCAGTGTTCGATGGCTGAGTCTCGGCAAGGTCTTGAGGCACGTGTGGGAACTCAGAGAAGAAAGTGATGTTCCTAGAGATGAAGGGCATTGAATGTGACTTTAATACTAACATTGTCAATAAAGAATGGAAGTTAGACTTTGTTTGCCATTGAAATTATGGAAAAGTTAAATGAACTGAATGTCAAACTTCAGGGCAATGGTGTGTTTGCACATGAATTGTATGTACATGTAAAATCATTTCAGGCAAAACTCTCACTGTTCTCCAGACAAGCAAGTGAAAAAAGATTTTGTCACTTCCCTTTGCTGAAACAAGAAACCATTTCTGGTGAAATGACTGAAAAGTACAAAGCCCAATTAGATGCATTGATTGAAGAATTTGGATGGAGATTCCAAGATTTCAAGAACTTAGAGCCACAGTTCAATATTCTCAGTTCCCCTTTTAGTGCAGAAGCTGATACAGCCACAGAGGACATACAGTTGGAGCTGCTTGACTTACAAGCAGATCATGACCTGAAAGAGAAATTCAAGTCAGATGGTTTGCTGGATTTCTATGGATCTTTATCACAAGAATCATTTCCCAACTTGAAAAACTTTGCAGCTAAACTTTTATCATTGTTTGGATCAACATACATTTGCGAACAAGCATTCTCTTGATTGAAGATCAACAAATCTAAGAATAGGTCTTTATTGTCGGACTGCAACTTGAATGCTGTCATGCGAATTTCAACAAGTAAACTTGCTCCTGATTTCAAGAATATTGTCAAAAAGCGCAAGCAGTTACATACATCTCATTAGAAATCAACAATTATAGTGACAATGTAGTCGGTTTGTGTCTAAATTAAAGCCATTGATAGATAATAAAGAATATTTGTTATAATAACAAGTTGTAAAATCTTGATAATAAATTAGTAAAAGTTTCTATCCATATTGTCAAATATAATGTATAAGTGTATAAGTAAAGTAAAATTGCAATAATTAGTTATTTATACTGCTTAATAACCTATAAATCACGTCTGGCGTTCATTGTCTTGGATGGCTCTTTGAGGTGCACCAAATTGAGATCTTCCCAGCCAACTCAAGTTATCGAGGCAGGTGTTTCGAGAATGTAACTGCATCATGCAGCTAAAGTCGTGGTTTGAGTGGGCAAAAGAACAAATTTGTACGACCGTTGACAAAGTCTTGATAAGCGCCCACTCTCTCTCGATGAGCAGTCAGGTCCTGCAGTCAGTAAGGTATAGCTTTTCGGTCAGTCCTGCCGGCGTAGCTTGAAAGCTCGTCGGTAGGCGTCCAGTGGTTTTGCATGTATCACAGGCTACCGGGAGGGCGAGCTTTAGCTACTCTTGGCCTGCGTGTGCGTGAATAGTTCGTCTGTCCAATAGATATCTGGTTGATCATGCCAGTAGTCATTTGTGCCACATAGCGTTTAGACAGAATGACGTCATCGGAAAAGGCGGTAGAAAATCATATAGGGAAAACCCCACAAGAAACTAAGAGACTGTCGGTAAACAACACAAACGTCACGGTGACGTCAGAGAACATCAACAGAGGACTGATGGAGGTTGAAATGGCAAAGACGTGAAACAGTAAACGTTCGAGAAAGTGGCATGGTTCACAGTTGTTTGGCTTGATATCAGAAGATGGATGATACGGACAGATAAAGTAATGAAGCATTGATGTCGCAGAATATCACAGTCAACTGAAAACCCTGAGGACAGAGACAACCTAGACAGACTGATCGAACAGTGTCACAAACGATGGGCAGATGGACAGAACAAGGTTGAAGGATGAGTGAACCCAATGACTAAGATTGAAATACGGTTGGTACAATATGTTACTTAGATATTCAGTATAAAACTTTATCGCCGTCTTGGCAGCACAAGCTCCTTAAGGTTAAATGTCAATATTGCTACCATAACCTGTGTCAGCTGTGAAAATAAAAGCAGCGACGATTTCGAATTCTCGGTCAAGAGTTATCTTTAACATTAGTTGACAGTTCCGGCTCTAATTTGTTTGTAATTTGCTGTTGGATCGTTTTGAGCCAAAGGATTGAAGAATTGACTTACCGTTGATTCTTTATGTTAACCTTGAGTGGTCTGAATCACGGTCATAGCAATGTGCTTGTCTCAGAGATTAAGCCATGCATGTCTAAGTTCACACTGTCTCACGGTGAAACCGCGAATGGTTCATTAAATCAGTCGAGGTTCCTTAGATGACACTAATCCTACTTGGATAACTGTGGCATTTCTAGAGCTAATACATGCTTACCAAGCTCCGACCCTCGCGGAAAGAGCGCTTTTATTAGTTCAAAACCAATCATCGTTGCCCTTCGTGGGGCGCAACGTTCCCACTGGTGACTCTGGATAACTTTGTGCTGATCGCATGGCCTTACGTGCCGGTGACGCATCTTTCAAATGTCTGCCCTATCAAATGTCGATGGTACGTGACATGCCTACCATGTTTGTAACGGGTAACAGGGAATCAGGGTTCGATTCCAGAGAGGGAGCATGAGAAACGGCTACCACATCCAAGGAAGGCAGCAGGCGCGCAACTTACCCACTCCCGGCACGGGGAGGTAGTGATGAAAAATAACAATATGGGACTCTATCGAGGCTCCGTAATTGGAATGAGTACACTTTAAACCCTTTAACGAGGATCTATTGGAGGGCAAGTCTGGTGCCAGCAACCGTGGTAGTTCCAGCTCCAATAGCGTATATTAAAGTTGTTGCACTTAATGTCTAAATCAGGCGCACAATGCCGCTAATTCATGGTCCAGACACATACTACAAGGCTCTCATTAGAGGGATATGGCTGAACGCCTCTAAGCTATAAACCCTCGGATGTGAGAGCCAGGCTGATAAGCCACTTACCTAAAAATGGAGGTGAGATGCTGAGCACGCTATATGCTCAGTTCAGATACTTGTTCGAAGGCCCTCAGCTGGGGGATATGAGGGATCCACAAATGAGAGGGCCTGGCCGTTTCTTGCTCACTGGTGCACAGAGGTAAGGTGCTGAGCTGGCAGCACATGTAGCCTACCTCATTAGCGTGTACATAAGGTAGAAAAATTCACACAAAATGGTTACGAAAAATGTCTGTACCTATAATCAGAGAGAGTGTAGTCAAAGGCGGAAAAACGTCTCAATAACACGAAATGGAACGCTTGGCTAGCGATCCCATTGCGTGGTCCAAAGTCCGAAGCGAAAGCTTACCTAGTGGATGTTGCCCGCAGACTGACCGTTCCTGGTGTGTGCTTGAGAGTCCAGTGGCAAGCGAAATGCCCAATACATGGGAGTGAGGAATTAAAGCAGCCATGAGCATGACGTGGCAACTCCTCGGGAGAGCCCGCAATATGTGCCGGCTCTGCAATTATGGAAGCCTCCTAATGCCTCCGAATGCCCATGGTCTGCCCCTGCTTTCCCTTGAGGTTTAACCGTGATGTCGTTTGTCCATTCTACCTTGACCAGCTGAGATGTGGGCAACACCACAGCAATAAAAGTCTAACGTCTCTCAAAACCCCAGGAAGGCAAACCCGTAAAAATGACCGCTGAAGTCGGATGTGCTGGCCTACGGGTGCAAATAAATCAGGCACAACGCATAAAACGTCCGAGTGAAATGTCTTTCATGCTAGGAACAGCTCTGACTAACTAGTTTTCCGAATAGCTCGTGTCCAGAACAGCTTTGACTAGCTAAGTTTCCAAATGTCCATCGTGCCCGGAACTATAGAGTCGTGCTCTGACTATATTGTCCCCGGCACAGCGACAAGCACAAGTTCCGAATCGAAAACTCGCTGAGTGGATACCGTCTGTAGACCGGTCTGGTTTGTGCGGGAACGGCCCGGGGCGAACGAAATGCCCAATATATTGAAGTGAGGAATTAAAGCAGCCATAAGCAGGACATGACGATTCCCTCGGTGAGCCCAGCACTAGGGCGCTATGTGTCAGCTCTGCAACTATGGATGCCACCCTGGATGGCGGAAAATGCCATGGACTGTCCCTGCCTTCCCTTGAGGGATGACCGTGAAGTCTTCGACTGTTCCAACTTGACCAGCTGGGATGTAGACAGTACCACAAAAGTGAGAGTCTCCCAGGAATGCTAACCTGGTCAAAAACGCACGCAGAAGTCGGATGAGTTGGCCCAAGGGTGCGTAACAACTCTCCGCAATCACATCTAAAAAAACACTCCGGATGAACACAAAGAAGAAGAGGAAGATAACCTATAAATAATTAATAATTACTTATTGTGATAGGTTGCTGTAAACAAAATGGACATTTTATATATATATATATATATATATATATATATATATATATATATATATATATATATATATATATATATAGCTTTACATTTGTCAATGCGGCCCTCTGGCACAACAAGTTTGCCCACCCCTGGAATAGGTGATAAGAATGAGAGACAACAGATTAACTAGCAAGAGCTATATTATCATGAAATGATAGTAGGTAAAAACCTGTCTCAAATACCATCTTTGATGATTATATACATGGAAAAGCCCTGGAGATAATATTCACAATCAAACTTACTACATACTGATTCAGAAGCAAAAACTAGACCAGTTATATACATGTTCCAGTTATAGGAAAGATGAGGTTAAGACTTAAAACACAAATAAAACCTTCAAAGAACATCAAGATAGATTTCATCATCATCTTCATCATCATCCAGTGCCTTGCTTTATTATTCACAGATCTTTGCCATCAATGCGTAGTTGCTCTATTTGTTTGATTACTTCCTCATGTCTGCAAGGTGTGGAATGCGCCTGGCCCTGCAGCCAGCAGGGTTAGGATCGGCTAGCCTCTCCCAGGAGGGGTGAAGAGCGAAAATTAGTAGCCTGCCGATGACCCGCAGACTACACAAGTCAACCCCCACCTCCGCGTGGTGCAGACCGGGCAACCATGACCGTGAGGTCATGGGCTAACGGGGCTATGGCTCGTAGGGGATGGACTCCCTGTGGTCAGATTTGTGTCCTAAACCTGCGACTGGCCTAGCAAGCCAGCAGGGGATCTTCATACTGCTCGTAGAAAAACTAAGAAGTATAAACGGACTGACCCAAACGGATATCGACCCGGCAATGTTAATGGACTAAGAGATAGATCAGCAACTCAAAAAATAGGCACAATCAACGTCTGTGGTTTCAATAGTAAAGAAGAGGAGCTTATAGAAACAATGGAAGAGAGGAAAATTAGACTGATGGGAATAGCGGACACCAGAACAAAGGGGAAAGGATGCAAGGAGCTCCACCGCAGTTACACGTTTGTTTACTCTGGAGTAAACAGCAAGAAAGGGCAAGACACGGTGTGGGAATAGTCATCGAACCATGGCTAGCAAGAGGAATACTAGAAATAAAATATATATTAGAAAGAATCATAACAGTGAGAATAAAAGAACAAACAATTACAACATATGTACAAATATATGCACCATGTAATGCAAACAATAATGAGCAAGAATGCGAGGACTTCTACGAAGACATACATGACATGCTAAATAAAATAGATAAGAAGGACAACATCATAGTTATGGGAGACTTCAATGCAAGACTAGGACATAACAGAGTGGGCATAGAAAAACATCTGGGAGCATTTGGAGATCAGCAAAATGAAAGGAATGATAACGGAAGTAGACTATTAGAGCTTTGCAGCCAACATGTATATATATATATAACAAACACATTCTATAAACATAAAGATTCACAAGTATACACCTGGTATAAATGGAACGATCTAGATACTAAAAGCCAAATTGATTTTATATTAACAAGAAATAACAAAGAGAAATATATTAGATGCAAGGGCAGTGCCCAATTTCAGTATTAAACACAGATCATAAAGCAGTCAGTTGCCACAATAAGAACAATCAGAAGAAAACAAAGAGCAGGAAAATACATGCCATGCGAATCAGTAAACTTAAAAAACCTTAAAGACGAGGCAGTAAGGGAAAATTATGAGAAAGAACTAACTGAACTCTTTGAAAAATTACCTACAGAGAGAAAAACAGTGGAAGAAGAATGGGAGATGTTCAAATCAAGCATTTTAAATACTGCAAAAATAACATGTGGAACCACGAAAAAACGCAAAACACGGATAAAGAAAATAACAAGTTGGTGGAACGCTGAAGTAAAGAAAGCGGTAAAAGACAAAAAGGAAAAATATAAAATGTGGTTGAAGAGCAAACAGGAATGTGATTGCATAGAATATAGAATAGCGAGAAGACATGTGAATAGAATAGTAAAGAGGGAAAAACAAAAAGACTGGGAAGATTGTGGAGAAACCCTAAATAAAAACTACAAGGAGGCAACTAGAAACTTCTACAAAAGATAGGTGCAATGCGAACCAGAGGAGAACCCTTTGATCCAACTGAAATAATTAACAGCAAAAATGGAGAACCAATAAGTGAACAAAAACAAATCCTAATAAGATGGAAGCAGTATTTCGAACAACTTCTCAACATCCCATCAGATGTCACAGGAATTCAAGAGACCTATACAGATGTCACCGAAGAACTAGAACCAGACATAGTAAAAGAAGAAATTATAGAAGCCATCAGATTAGCCCCATTGAACAAATCACCAGGACAGGATGAAATACCAAATGAACTAATCAAAGCAGCAAGAGAAGTAGGAACAGCTTGGCTACATAGACTATTCAATCATGTTTGGGTAGAACAACAGACACCACGAGATTGGGGAAATGCCATAATTATCCCAATTTGGAAAAACAAAGGCAGCAAAAGAGACTGCACACAATACAGAGGCATTTCACTGTTGAGTCATACTGGGAAAATATTTTGCAAAATTCTTGAAAAAAGATTACGAACTACTTTAGAACCCCAGCTAAGCGAAACACAACTTGGATTTAGGAAAAACAAAGGATGCACAGATGCAATTTTTGCTCTTAGACAACTTATAGAAAAATCAATCGAATTCAATGAAACACTCTACTTAGCCTTTGTCGACCAAGAAAAGGCATTCGATAGAGTAGATAGAAACAAGTTGTGGGAAATCCTTAAACAATATGGAGTGAGTACACATCTAACAAACCTATGTAGAAGTTTATACAACAACAGTGAATGCATAGTGAGAGCAACTGGAGGACACTCAGAACCCTTCACCATAAGATCTGGAGTACGACAAGGTTGTGTCCTGTCCCCTCTCTTGTTCATAACATATATAGACAACATATGTAAAGAAACCAGCCAAGCAGAGACAGCAAGAATACCACATGACGAGAACACAGAAGAAGAACCATCTGCAAATCTAACCATTAGAGAACTCCTGTTTGCGGACGACCAAGCACTAATAGCAAAATCAGAAGCTGAATTACAAGACCACATGAATAGTCTAAACGAAATGTGTAGGGAACATAACATGAAAATTAGCACAAGCAAAACAGAGGTAATGACTATAACTAAAGAAGAACAAACAACAACAATTCACCTAAACGAACATCCCTTGAAACAAGTGAAGAGTTTCAAGTACCTAGGAAGTATAATATCATCAAATGGCAGATCAGAAGACGAGATCGAAAATAGGTGCAATAAGGCAAATCAACTCATTGGACAAATGGCACCAATACTAAAGAACAAACATGTATCAGTAACTACTAAGAAAGCACTTTACAACACAATCTTCCTACCAACTCTATGCTACCAATGCCAAACCTGGACAATGACAGAAAAAGAGAAAAGAAAAATCACAACAGAAATGAGATTCCTGAGAAGAATACTCAACGTATCAAGAAGAGATAAGATCAGAAATGAAGAAATCAGGACTAAAGTGGGGGTTAAAGCAGCACTAGATTTTATTAGAAAGCAGCAAGTCAAATGGTTTGGCCATGCAAGTAGGTTACCAGTCAACAGCATACCACAACAAGCAATGATGTACAGACCAGATGGAAACAGAGGAAGAGGCTGACCACGTAAACGTTGGACGGAGGGAATAGCAGAGTCCATGGGAATAGCGATATATGAAGCCCATAATCGGGCACTCTCACGAAGTTTATACTTCACCTCGAGACACCGCAAGGTACAAGAGGAACATGATGAGATGAGATGAGATGAGACTTCCTCATGTTTTACATTGTCAAATGCTTTTGTGTAGTCTATGAAGCGTAAGTACAAATCTGTTTTTACTTCTATAATCTTTCTGATAGTGTCCTGAGAATATATATAGCATTGTTTGTGCCATTTTCGTCTACAAATCACTGTTCATCACTAATTTCTAATTAATCTTATGTCTTAATCTTCTCATAATTATTCTAAGCAACAGCTTTGTCATGTGACTCATAAGAGTTAGTGTGCGGTACTCTTTGCATTCTAAACCTAGCAGAGCTGTAAAGATGATTTTAATAGATCACTAGGTATGTACCCATTAGTGTAGATGTCAAACAGAAATTTTGTCAATATTTAGATTCCAAAATCTCCTAGAGCATCAATTTCCTACAAAGTAATGTTGTCAGGACCAGGTGCATTTCCTTTCTTCATGAGAAGTAGTGCATCTACAACTTCCGCTGCAAGCATTGGTGGACCTTTGCCGTTGTTTTGAACATTTATATCCAGTCTTCTACCATCATACAGCTCTTCCAAATATTCTGTCCATCTACTGACTATATCCTTTTGTCCCATTAATATTGCACTGTTAATCAATTTTAAAGATCCAGTGGTATTTCATGTTTTTCTACCTGCTAATGTATTTACTTGTTGATACATGGAATGTATCTTTTCCATAGTTTGTCCCAGTCTCCATGCATTGTGATTCAGCTAGACTGAGAAATAAATTGTTTAAATATATCAAAACAAGCATGTGTTGTCCATTGGCATAAATAAGAATAAGGATGGTAATAAAGCACAAAGATTAAACATGTTGGTATGATGAGAGGATAATGGTCTACCTATTAAACTAATTAATTTTAGCTGGATGGACAAAACAAAAGTCACCTATTTTATAAAGTTATTGTTTTAATCTTCCCTTCATCTCACAAAGGTGGCCGACACATACACACACTCCAACCTACCCCAAACCCAATCTGAATCCTGGGCCCTGAAGCTAGAGTCCATGACAGCTCACCCCTTCATGCTCTAAGTATGAGAAATACAGTCACATATGACATACTGATTGGTGCACCTAACCGACAGCCAATTGCACGATGCAATGCTTGAGACAGAAAGAGTTAAGAACCCATGGCACAATACCAGTACACAAATTCAAGTCAACATTTTGAGAACATGAAACTTTCCTGCTGCAGCATATGGATGTAAATCATGAACATTTTGCAATAACTAAAGAAGAAAATTAAGGCTTTTGAACTTAAATGTTACAGAAAATTTCTTACAATACTGTGGATCAATGAAACCTGGCCAACATGGCAAATAGCTAAGTGGACCGGTAAGACCTTGGAGAGTTGATTACCTCTAGGCTAGTTTCTCTCTCCCTCTCTCATCTTGTTCCTCCTGTACCTTGTGGTGTCAAGGTGAAGTATAAACAGCGGGAGAGTGCCCGTTTATGGGTTTAACCCTCTTAGGACGGGAAGGCCGTGATTTCGGCCATGATGTCATGGCGGGCCACTAGCCAAAAGGACGACCGGCCGATTTAATCGGCCCCTTTGTAAGAACTGCTTTGATTGGTTTGCTTTTAACAGTACAGACCAATCAAATGCTTCCTTGTAATACCCAGCCATTCTAGTTTGCAAATGGCCGCTTGTTGAACGGAATTCAAACAAATGGATATTTTGTGAATTTTTAATGCAGTAACCCAGTTTTTGGTTAATTTTTGATTTTTAATAATGGCCAACTTTGAACCCGAAGACGTGCTAGCATTGACTAGCTATGATAGTAGCGATTTTGACAGTTCAGGACTGTAGTGATACTGAAAGAGCCCATGAAGATTTCAACCTCGTGTCCCCATGGTTTAAGTGTATTGGGAATGAAGAGGATCGTGTTGATCCATATCCATTCATGGAGATGTCCTGACCAAAACACATGCCACCAGATGATAGCCCACCTATTACAAATGTCAAAAGGAACTTCATGGTTGTTGTTTTTTTAACCATAAGTGTTTGAAATTATTTTAAAGTGGTGTAGGTATTCTTCTTCTTCTTCTGCGTTCATCCGGGTGTTTTTTTCCGGATGTGATTGCGTTGTGCCTGTTTACAGCAGAGCTGCGTTCTTGCGCCGTTAGGCCGACACATCCGACTTCTGCGGGCATTTGTTGACCAGGTTAACCTTCCCGGGGGCTTCAAGAGTCTGAGGGCATAGACAATCCCACAGACAGAGGTTCACATCCACTGATGTATCCTATAGCACTGTGTTATAGCTGGAGGTCATATAAACATGACTCCAGATATGCTAACATGCAGGTGTAGGTATTCAATGAGGAAATCTTAGGTGAGTACCATTTTTTAAACATATTTAGTACCAATTCATACATAAAGGTATGAAATATTTTATTTTTCACAAAATGCAAATGAGGTCACCAAATTTGCATAAACATGAACAAAACAACTTCAATCATACACAGAAATAAACTTTACTACATCCTCTTATATATATTAAGAATATATATACTTTTATATACCTATATAGGGTTCAAATTTTTTTTTTTTGAATTTTCAAAATTGTCACTTCAGTCATTTCTGTACTCCAAAAGAATGACTCTGTCTTCTTCAGAGGGAAAGCTAAATTTGGCCCAATGTTGTTCCGTCCTAAAAGGGTTAATGTATTGAGGTCCTCATGGACTCTGCTATTCCCTCTGTCCATCGTTTACATGACCGGCCTCTATTTCTGCTTCCATTTGGTCCGTATATCATTGCTTGTGATATACTATTAGTTGGTAATCTAGTTATATGGTCAAACCATTTAACTTGCTTTTTTTCTTATGAAATCTAGCGCTGCTATAACCCCCATTTTAGTCCTGATTTCTTAATTCATGATTTTCTCTCTTCTTGATACAATGAGCATGTTGAGTTGAGCTGAGTTGACCTAAGAACCAACATCACTGCACTCGGGACATTTCCATATGCGCTCCGTCCCCCTCATTCAACAGCCAGTGAATAGTCATACTACTAATTGTTCTCACCGCCATTTGATTGAAAGTTCTCCTTGTCTTCCCTTTCAGTTTTGAGATTCTTCCAGAAACCCTGCCGATCCCTCGCAATATATTTCTTTCCACATATGAGTTCTTAATCTGTTCCCCCGCCTTCTCCACCTGATCCCACTGGCGCTCGACCACCTCGCCCCTGTTCATAGGTAATATATTACCAAGAGGTGCATTCCCTGCCAGCCTATCAACTTGTTCATTCCCCTGCACTCCCACACTGGCCAGAGCAAAACATCCATACAATAATCACAATCTGTGACCTCTGAAGCGAGGATAGCCATTCCAAATGAAACTTTTCTTTCTCCACCTTACTTAGCATACTCCTTGAGTCTGTAATGAATGCAATGTTCATTGCAGTGGTCTCCTCTAACCAACAGAATGCTGCTGTTACTGCTTCCATCTCCATTCTCATGCTGGAGGTCGATGGTCTCATATGCCAGACTCCTTTTTCAAGCATCGTCCATTAGCCCTCGCGATGAAACCCCAACCATTACATCTGTTTCTAATCATTGACCCATCGGTGTAGATCACTATGTCACCTTGATGAGTGTGACTCTGGATCAGTTGTTGCACCTCAACCTCTGTGTGGCTTGCTCCCCATTCTCTGCACTCATGACCCTGTGTTACTATTACACTGTACCAGTCCATCATGTCTTCTGGTACTTTAACCCTCTCTTTTTCACAATTGATGGTCTCTAGATTATACACCTGGCGTATAGATATTATTGCTTCTGCCATCCAGGACCTGCCTCGTCTCATTCTATGACCCTTGACCATATTCATGGCTGCATGCAGGGTGTGATCCTTATCTGAAGCAACTCTCAGGTACCATTTGTCTTGAAGGACCCTATGCCTGTCTACTATTGTTGGTAGTGCCAGCATGCATATAACTGGTGTCCTTTGTGTACCCAAGGATCACTTACATGGCCACATTTTGTATGTGCTCCAACCTTTCAAGCTGGCTCTTTGACACTGTCAGCAGCCCCAAACCATACTCAATGACAGAAATTATTAACTGCTGAAAGAGCTTGTTAAGCATCCTCTGCTCTACCCCGGTTGCTGCCATCACCCTCAATGCATTACGTCCCTTACCAGCCTTCACTACCAAAGCCTCCACATGATCCTTAAAACACATACACCTGTCAAAGGTGATTCCCAAGTACTTCAATTTACTCTCTCTCTACTAAGAGGACATCCATTCAATATGATACATGAGACATCTGCCTGCAGGATCCGGTTATCCAGGAAGTACCATGCAACTGATGACTTATCTGGATTTATAGTGGCCCCTATGTCCCTGCACCACTCCGCCACCCTGTCTACTGCCGTCTGTAAGTCTACAGCCAAACAGTCCCTATCTCTTCCCTGTCTGCAAACCAGCACATCATCTGCAAATGTTGAAATTCTACCAATTCCTACGTTGAGTATTCTTCTCAGGAATCTCAATTCTGTTGTAATTTTTCTTTTCTCTTTTTCTGTCATTTTCCAGCATCGGTAGCATAGAGATGGTAGGAAGATTGTGTTGTAGAGTGCTTTCTTAGTATCTACTTGTTCTTTGTAGCGAAGTGGTTAAGCCATCTGACTCGGGCTCCAAAGGTTGTGGGTTCAATTCCGGGCCAGTGTCCTTCAGTTCACCAGTACATTTTTTAGGAGATTCCTGGGGGTCATCACTGGAGCTACGGAGTTCACGCTTTGTGCGACGCTTTTGGCAGCCCACGCTGTGGCTGAGCCATGTGGGATAAAACCTGGTGCAATGAAGTCAACCTTGTCGACTTTTAAGCGACTTTTTCTTTACTATTGGTGCCATTTGACCAATGAGTTGGTTTGCCTTATTGTTGCATCTATTTTCATTCTTGTCTTCTGATGTTTCCTAATCCATAATTTCCTATTATTTTCCGTTGCTGATTTTAGAATTCATGTACTTCAGAACAATCTGAATACCTGTTATATGTCACTGTGATCTCTTGTTATAATAAACATATGCATATTATTAGTATGATCTTAACACTATCCAAACAAGTTTTAAACATAATCACAAAAGATAAACCATAATATGAAATTAAAATTGCGTTAACAAAAACTCAAACTATGTTTGGGTCTTGATGAAAAGTTACGTGGAAAAGGTCAGCTGAATGTTAAGGCCCAGTAATGATTTTTTAACCTGAATACTGAATTTAAGAATTAACATCACTGTACTCAGAATATTTAAGTGCTAAATGTTGCAGTAGCATATGTCAAACTCCCCTCTGCTGTAAGTATATTGCTATCAATGATTGCTGTCATTTGTATTGAATGATTCTGCACTGATGCACCATTCTTAATCATCTGTTTTGTATTTTGCCTTTTCTTTGAAGGTTTAAAGAATTTTATTTTTAATTTTACTTACCCCTGTTTTAGGGAACTGGCTTGGAAGTATTGGCATGTGTCCAGTGGATCCTGGTTTAGCCAACATCTGAGCCATCCTGAAAGAGAAAGATAAAATGTATCATTCTAACAAGAATTATTTAGTACCTGAAATCCTCATAAACCTTTTCTCTACTGATGATCACCTCATTTTCTTCATTTATTTTCAGACCAGAATTTAATGAATACACACACACAAAAAAGAGGTAAACAAAGATAAATACTTTTTTTGAGGAATTTGTGAAGAATTGAACTATATCTTAGCCAAACATGACAAAATAGAAATAAAATAGTATATACATGAATTTAAAACATAAATAAAAGATTACCAAAAATACATTTTTAAAATTTTGTTGCGTATCCCTTACGGGACGTTGCAGTCAACACTATCATTTTCAGCTGCTGTTGATGTACTAGGCAAGTGTTACGTTCAGTAGTTTGCCATTGCTTTCTGAACGACCGGCCCCTATACCTTTTTCGAAAAAACCAGCCACCGCTTTGTTTTGAACCTGGGTATACGGGCTTACAAACCGTGTTTGCAAGCCCTTAGCCACAGAGACCGGCTCAATCATCTCAAAAATCAATTATCTATAATAAATGTATGGTAATAATAAGAAACTCCAGAAGGCTCAAGACTGGTCTCCTTTGCCTCATAGGCTTAAAGCTATGTCTGCCACTGAGACATGCGAGGATATGTTAATAAGTAAGACACAAATGGCTGTCGAAAAATAACTAAAGATGATAACAACTTGAAACCAGTTTATTTTTGTACATACATTGTCCCTTTATATCACAACATAATTTCCAACAACATTGATGCACTTATCCCATCGTTTTATCAGTGCTCCCAAACCAGCTGCATAGAATTGCACGCTTTGTTTTCACTGACCCCACAGAACTGTGTGACTTACTTATTGACTAGCCCTCGTAATGTTTTCTACCCAGCTATGCACTACTTTATGGGACAAACATTTGTCAGCATAAACAGGAAACCCACCTTGGTGGGAGACATTTCGCAAATGACGCTGAAGTTGAATGTGAAGAAAAACGTGGTTTAGAAAACAGAGCACACAGTTCTATGCAGCCGGTTTGGGAGGACTGATAAAACGATGGGATAAGTGCATCAATCTCATCTCATCATGTTCCTCTTTTACCTTGCGGTGTCGAGGTGAAGTATAAACATCGTGAGAGTGCCCGAATATGGGCTTCATTATCGATATTCCCATGGACTCTGCTATTCCCTCCATCCAACGTTTACGTGGTCAGCCTCTTCCTCTGTTTCCATCTGGTCTGTACATCATTGCTTGTTGTGGTATGCTGTTGACTGGTAACCTACTTGCATGGCCAAACCATTTGACTTGCTGCTTTCTAATAAAATCTAGTGCTGCTTTAATCCCCACTTCAGTCCTGATTTCTTCATTTCTGATCTTATCTCTTCTTGATACATTGAGTATTCTTCTCAGGAACCTCATTTCTGTTGTTGTGATTTTTCTTTTCTCTTTTTCTGTCATTGTCCAGGTTTGGCACTGGTAGCATAGAGTTGGTAGGAAGACTGTGTTGTAAAGTTCTTTCTTAGTAGTTATTGATACATGTTTGTTCTTTAGTATTGGTGCTATTTGTCTAAATGAGTTGATTTGTCTTATTGCACCTATTTTCGATCTCGTCTTCTGATCTGCCATTTGATATTATATTTCCTAGGTACTTGAAACTCTTTACTTGTTTCAAGGGATGTCCGTTTAGGTGAATTGTTGTTGTTTATTCTTCTTTAGTTATAGTCATAGAATCAACGACTGGCAAGAGAAGGTCAACCAGAGAGACGAATGGAGATGGATTGTATCTGCAGCAAAGTACCTCAATGGCTTGGAACGCTGAAGACGAAGAAGAAGAAGAAGTTATAGTCATTACCTCTGTTTTGCTTGTGCTAATTTTCATGTTATGTTCCCTACACATTTCGTTTAGACTATTCATGTGGTCTTGTAATTCAGCTTCTGATTTTGCTATTAGTGCTTGGTCGTCCGCAAACAGGCGTTCTCTAATGGTTAAGTGCATCAATGTTGGTGGAAATTATGTTGAGAAATAAAGGGACAGTGTATCTATAAAAATTAACTGGTTTCAAGTTGTTATCATCTTGAGTTATTTTTCTACAGCCATTTGTGACTTACTTATTAACTTACCCTCGTAATATGATTTGGCACATTCTCAAAATGTCTCCCCCCACTCAAAAGAAGTATTAAGGTAGATGACAGGTGAAAACAATACTCGCGTTATCAGTTCAAACAACACTCCTTTACGAAACGTGCTGACAAGTGAAGATGTGCAACAATGCCACCTTAAAACACTCCCAGTTGGATGATTACCGCCTTGACACGATTACAACAGTAAACCACTCTAACACGTGCTTTGCTCAAGATAAGATGGTCCAGCTGGAAAATTTATGACAAAGTAGCTCACCTGGTAGCCAAGCCAAGCTAAATTATTGACATCCAACACAAATTTAAGTAGACTGAATATAAATTATGCTGTGGACTTTTATTACTTTATTACGTGCCA
This sequence comes from Cepaea nemoralis, assembly GCA_014155875.1. Taxonomy (NCBI): domain Eukaryota; kingdom Metazoa; phylum Mollusca; class Gastropoda; order Stylommatophora; family Helicidae; genus Cepaea; species Cepaea nemoralis. The sequence continues at coordinate 585,659 of JACEFZ010016543.1, read as the reverse complement.
AAGGATAATATATTGTCATATGTGACCTCTCATTTGGACAGAAGGACGATATATTGTCATATGTGACCTCTCATTTGGACAGAAGAACGATATATCCCTATACTAGGGCCATCATGTTATTTGTTTTGTTTTGTGTATGTTCCACAATTTCAATGCTCAATGAACGGAAATTTACATTTACCAGGAGAACTTGTCCATTTGATTGTGCACCATGTCTGGCTCAGACCTACATTTTATTTGACATTGAATCAAATAAATAGAGTATGCCAAATTGGTCACTACCCAAGAACAATTTCAAAATTAAAAACACCAACCTACAAAAAGAAGTTATAGTTTGTATAATTCTGGTATACATGTACTGGGATCATCATTCCAAAGCATCAATACGGCTACCTGGTCCCACTCTCAAAGCCAGGTAAGGATCACTCCAGACTTAATGGATACCAAATCATAACCCTGCAAAACACGAAAGTCCTCGAAAAGATAGTTGCACGCAGGCTCCAGCGACATTTGGAAAGTTGTAATCTGCTTCTCAAAGGGCTAAGGAGTTACTGGAATGGGAAGGACACCTGGGCCAATGCTTTAGCTTTTGCATTTGATGTCTACAAGGGCTTCCAGGATAAACAAGAGACAGTGGCAGTAGCTCTTGACCTGGAGGCTGCATATAACAAGGTCAGGTATGATCGATTGATATACACACTGTGGGACATGGAGGTCTGCCCTTGCATTATCAGGTGGGTTGCAGTGGTCCTCTATGAGCATAAAGTTGCACTGCGCATGGGTTCCTGGACTTCTGATGCCTTTAATATTACACCTGGGTTGCCGCAGGTGTCCCCAGTACTTGAATGTCTACACCAGCAAAATCGCAGGTATTGAGACGCCAGATGTTGGTAGAATCTTGACATTTGCAGATGATGTGCTGGTGTACAGACAGGGCAGAGACAGGGTTGGTTTAGCAGAAGACTTACAGGTAGCAGTAAACAGGGTGGCAGAGTGATGCAGTAACAAGCGGCCGTTATAAACCCAGACAAGGCATCGATTGTGTGGTACTCCCTGAATAACCGGATCGTCAAAGCAGATGTCCCAGGTATTATGTTGAATGGATGTCCTCTTAGTAGAGAGAGTAAACTGAAGTACTTGGGTATCACCTATGACAGGTGTTTGTCTTTTAAGGATCATGTGGAGACTTTGGTGGTGATGGTTGGTAGGGGACTTAATGCATTGAGGGCGATGGTAGCAACCGGGGTAAATCAGAGTTTGCTTTACAGGCTCTTTCAGCAGTTAATTTCTGTCACTGAGTATGGTTTGTGGCTGCTGACAGTATCAAAGTGCCAGCTTGAAAGGATTTAGCGCACACAATGCTGTCATGCAGGATAATCTTGGGGTGCACAAAGGACACACCAATTATATGCATGAGGCATATCCTGGCGCTACCAACAATGGCGGATAGGCATAGGATCCTTCAGGCCAAAGGGTATCTGAGAGTTGCTGCAGATAGGGAATACCCCCAGCATGAAGCCATGGATATGGTCAAGGGTCATTGACTAAGACGAGGTAGGTCCTGGATGGCACAGGCAGAACTATCTATACGTCAGGTGTGTGATCTGGAGACCAATCATGAAAAAGAATGAGTTGAGATTCCGGTAGACATGACAGACTGGCACAGTGTAACAGTAATCACTGGGTCGTGAGTGCAGAGAATGAGCAGCAGGCCGCACTGAATTTGAAGTGCAACAACTGATCCAGAGTAACACACATCAAAGTGACATAGTCATCTACACCGATGGGTCGGTGGTGAGAAACAGACATAGTGGTTTGGGTTTTACTGCAAAGGCTAATGAACGAGTCTTGAAAAAGGAGTCTGGCATATGAGACTACGACCTCCAGCATGAGAATGGAGGTGGAAGTAGTCACAGCGGCATTCACATAGGCATTACCTATGGACAAGGTGGAGATGGTCGTGCGCCTGTGGGACCAGGTGGTGAAGGTGGAGGAACAGACTGAGAACCCATTGTGGGAAGAATGAGATTACGGGGGATTGGCAGGGGTTCAGGAAGAATTTCAAAACTGAGAGGGAAAACCAGGAGAACTTTAAATCAGATAGCGGTGGGAGCGATTAGTAGTATTACTCTTTGCTGGCTGTTGAACGAGGGACGGAGCACATATGGGAATGTCCTGAGTGCAGTGATATCAGTTCTTAGCTCAACTCAACTCAAAATTAGTGATAAGAGTTTGTGCACATGTTGAGTTTTCCTGAGCTCTTGACTTTAGTAGCTCTGGTTTTGCTATTCTTCTTCTTCTTTCGTTCGCTTGAAATATGTCTATAACTGCAATGTTGTCTCTTGTATGAATTTAACTGTCTTTTTTTAGTTCACACAGCGGTCCATAGAGTTTATCTTCCACTGTCGTCTCTCTAGGCCAGAAGATTTGCCTAGAAATGTTATATTTTGGGCAGTCTTGGAGTATGTGCTCTGTTGTCTGTGACACCAATCCACATGTGCACATGGCTGTTTCACCAATCTTGAATTTTGTATACATGTGGTTACGTAATCTATTGGGTCCTGTTCTGAGGCGCAGAATAATGACTTGTTCTGGTCTGTCCATAACATGGTAGTCATCTTGAGCAGGTTTTGGTGGCTTTCTGAATGATTTGATCATTCTTTTCTTTTGGTGGTATGTAACGGGCACATCAGGCTGTTCTTCTTTAGCTCCTTCCTTAGCCAATTGATCAGCTCTGTCGTTTCCGGGTACTCCACAGTGGGATGGTATCCACTGTATGGTGACCTTATGCTGACTGCTAAGTTCAGAAAGTAGTGTCCTTAGTACTGGCAATTTCCCAGACAGGAGCGCCTCGAGTACTGATTTTGCATCTGCCAATAGCACCGCAGGTTGTGTACCATTCCTGGTATTTAGTAATTTCTCTGTTGCTATCTTGATTGCCTCAATTTCAGCATCATAGTTATGGCAGTACTTTCCTGTCGGTACTCTGGCTGTGTCCCTAGTATTATTTGGGTATTCTATGTACACTCCCGCTCCTCCATTTCGAACAGCATTTTGTGCTGACCCATCTGTGTAGACTCGGATCCAGAGGTCCTGTGGGTATTCTTCATCAAGGAAGCTGAGAGTGGCTGTTCTGCGCTGCACACTGTTCTGTTCTTCCTTGTCAAATATTCCTCTCACTTTTGTCTGGATTTGTAGTGATAGTCTATGTTCATCTTTCCATGGAGTTCGCTCTGGAATAGTTGTTAGGGGGATATCAACTGTGGGCAGATGGGTGGTTTCTCTGCAGAGTCGCTTGGCCTGGTGGATAAAACTACTTTTCAACCGCTCCATAGCTAGGTTTTCAAATCTGTTCTATAGGGTGGCCTGGCAAGCTGAGGAACTTTTCTGCTTGTATTAGTGTTTTCGTATCTCTGCGCTCTCTCAGTGCTTGTGTCCTCCCCATCTTCTCCATTTCTACTATAGGGGTTGATCTCATCCCTCCTGTGGTGACTCTAAGTGCTTGATTTTGCACCTTGTCCAGCTCTTGTAGTGTGGTTTTTGATGCCGAACACCACGCAGTTGACCCGTATTCCAGGTGTGGTCATATGCTCTGTTGATAAACTTTGCTAAGTATTTCCCCACTGGCTCCCCATGTGGTTCCACTTAGCTTTCTCAGAATGGCTATTTTCCTTCTGGCTTTTGTTACTGCTTTGTTGATGTGCTTTCTCCATGTCAGCCTGCCATCAAATGTTACTCCAAGGTATGTTGGTTCTTTATCTTCTCTTAGGGGTGTTCCATTCATCTGGATGATCCCTGCCTTTTGTTTTGGAGAGAGGGTAAATAGGGCGGTGCTGCATCTATTTGCCCATGCAACAAATGTATCTACAGCTCTTTGTAGCAATCTGGTGGCCACTGATGCATGTTAATTTGTGCTCCGTAGAACCAGGTTATCGGCGAACATTGCTGCTTTAATTCCATGCTGTAGATTAGCAACGAGATCATTGATGAAGATTAGAAAAAGTGTGGGGGACAAGACTCCACCCTGGGGAACACCGTGACGCAGTAGTTTTGCTATTATTTAAATCTATTAAATAATTTTGTTCTCTTTCTTATATTTTCTTAAAGGGTTTCCATTCCTTTTCAAAGACTTCTATATATGATTAATCCCAAATGTTTTTAACTAGCTGTCAGCAGTCTACCGTGCTCACCTAGACTTCTAACTGTTGCAAAACTTAGTATTTATTAGAGAATGTGACCATAAAATGTTCCTTAATTTATATATTTCTAAGATATCTTACATTGTTGTTTAACAGAATATGGTAATTTGTGTATACATCTGCTTCTCTAACAATTTTTATGCCATGTAGAGATGATCTAAATTTCTTGTTAAAATGGATATGGTCAATTTTGTTTTGTTTTGTTCATACCCATATTGCTTTATGCATCCTTTTCTGTGAAATAACACATCCGCCCATGACATATTGATGCACTGCACAAAAATTGGTGAATAATTCTAAATTTCTGTTCTTCTTCTTCTTCTTCGTTCATCCGGAGTTTTTTTTTCGGATGTGATTGCATTGTGCCTGTTTACAGCAGAGCTGCGTTCTTGCGCCGTTAGGCCGACACATCCGACTTCTGCGGGCATTTGTTGACCGGGTTAACCTTCCCGGAAAATTTCTGTTCATAATCCTTAATGTACGCCTTTCCATTTCTTAGATTACTCATTTTATACTTTGAAGTTTCAAGTAAAATTCCTCCTTAACTGTTTCATTCTTATTTTTTAGTGGATTACATTCATGTTTATTTTCTTATGTGTGTACGTGTGGTTCTAAATATTGCTGTTATTATTCTATATCTGACTGCTTTCCTCTCTATTAGTGCATTCTCTGCCTCTTTAGATAACGTTAGGGCCACAACTTCACTGTCATTGTCATCATCAAGTGCTATGTCAATAAGCATGAGCAGTCATGGTTTACCAGCTCACACAATCACCAGTTATGAATGAGCTCTGTGTTCTTGGCTCGATTATGCCATGTGGCCAAGAAATTCAGATATTTATCCCTTAGTCTTCCCTTTGCTCTTTTCCAATCAATCTTGCCAGTTGTCACTAAATTTTCCAATTGATTTCTCTTCATACTGTGCTAAAAATTTTAACTGTTTATGCCTAATTTATCAAATCAATTTACAGTTTTCATTTGTCTCTTGTAAGACTTGTTCATTGTTTTGTTTTTTCTTGTCCGTCCATGGCATTCTTTACATTTTCCTCAGAAATCACATTTCTTCTCTAATTTGATATTTCTAGCTTGTCTATATTTCAGGTTAAGTTGAGTCAAGAATCGACAACACAGCACTTCCATAGTTGCTCCATCATTTGCAACAGCCAGCGTAGAGTCCCAATACTAATGGTACCACTAGTAGTCTAATTATGTGTCTGTCTGGCCTTTCCTCCGAGTTTTGTGTGTCGGCGAGATCCTTTGGTTACCCCCTGCAGCACCATTCTCTCCAAGCCATAATGATCTATTTGTTCTTATGCACTTTACACACGCTCCCAAAGTGCCCTGATCATGTTTGCTTTATCATGCACCAACACCTCACCAAGAGGTGCAGACCCAGCTAATCTGTCCACCTACTCGTTACCCACCACACTAGTATGTCCTGAGGAAACAAATGCAACAGATGCTCTCTATTTTTGATTGTTGAATGGAAGCCTGGCACTCTGGCCTAAGCATGTCTGTCTTCACCTTTCTTCATTATACTGTTGATTCCATTACAATCATGACATGCCTGGACTGTTTGTTCTCCAGCCAGATAAACGCTGCCATGACCACCTCCATCTCCATTCTCAGACTTGATGTTGTGATATCATATGCCAGGATCTCCTGTAACAAACAGTTTGTCACAAACCCCAAGGTACTCTTTTACCTCTAAGCACATAGCCATCCGTGTAGATGATTACATCACTTGGTCCTTGAATTGTCGTGGATTAACTGTTGCACCTCACAATCAGTGCAACCTGCTGGCCAATCCCTGCATTCTTGATCCAATGTACATGTCTGCCCCTGAACCGTTAAGCCTCTGGAGTGTTTATGTTTCTGGCTAAGGTTTGCAGTTGCATTTTCCTCATGTTGGTCTGGTAGTGCATGGTTCTGTTGCCTTGCTACTGAGTGAGTGTGAGGCATGACACTGTGAGCTGTGAATTTTGTTTGGAATGTTTTTACATCTGTCCACGGTTGTTGTAGTGTGAACTGCATGATCGGAACGATGGTGGTTGGCATGTCGCTTGGAACTGACCGGATTGCCTTTTCGGTTCACGAGTGCATTTTTCTCGGAGACTCCTGGGGGTCGTCGCTGGAGCTACAGTGTTTGTGCTTTGTGTGATGCTTTCAGCAGGCCGCCCTGCTGACAGTGACCGAGCCATATGGGATAAATCCCGGGGCAATGAAGTTGATCCTCTGGAATTTTAATGTAGTAATGTGTGGCTGCTGGTTTTCTAGTGACTGCCGCTTCCATCGATGATGAACTGTATTTTCCGTGGAGGACTTTTGTGTTGGCATCCTGATGGCGGCATTATGAACAGAGTACCTGTGCGGGCTATTGGCTTGTTGAGACTCCTGTCTATTCCACTTTTCAACTAGGGCAATGAGGAGCATTTCATGTGATATTCACTGGCACAGAACAGGAGCATAATAGGGACGACCTGTTGCCGTGAATTTGGAACCGTGACTAACTAACTAGCCAACATGTCTGCCTTTTCCAAGGGCATTCTGACCCACTCATCTCCTCTCCCAATGTTCTTAAACATGCACATTTCTCTGATTGTGTCCTCTGTCCAAACCATCAAAGATTTTCCTCTGATCAGTTTGTGGCCCTTAACTGTGTCTCCCTTAACTGTGTCTCAGGTGTCATACAGGGGATGTTGTGTCTATAGCCATTCGGAGATATGATTTAGCCTGCAGCACCTTGAGCCTGTCTGCAATCGTGGATTAGGCTAGGATGTTTTGCATACATACTACTGGCATGCATATATACTACTAGCATGTCCCTTCTGTAATCCCAGTATCCCATGCATAGCTTCATGCTGAATGCCCTCTAGCTTCACTAAGTAGGTTCTATATAGCACTTCAAAACTCCTTTTCTGGCTGAAATTGACAGCTTTTTATTGGTCGGTATGTTTTCCATCTTGCAAAAAGCTACCTTTTCACAGACTCATGTTCTAAATCTCTACAAGGCACCTTCCATCAGATGTTATGAAGTTAGTTAGTTAGTTAGTCGAAAGATCATCCTCATTGCACATCGAACCATTCAGTCCATAAGTGCTCGGATCCCCTCCTCAGCAAAACCCGCAGCGTGTAGCGGCTAACGACACCAGTTCTGTGTTGGTTTATCAATCTTCTTTGGCTTCCTGCGTAGTGTTCTTGTTTGGCCACCCCCTCTTTTAGTTTGCTGTTCTCGCAGTCTGGCCATGGTTGTAGATTCACAGTCATCACTTGGTTCACGCAAAAGTCTTACTTCTCGTACAGCATTCAGAATGTCAGCCTGGTCCATGGCGCGTCCACCCTCCACCATAGCCTCATCTGTGAGCTTGTCAGCCCGCTCATTTCCTTGTACTCCCGCATGCCCTGGCACGAAGATGAAACTAATCTTTGCCAGCCGAGACCGCTCCAGAGGCAGCAACCATTCTCTTTGGATCGACCCCTCCTCTATCCTCTTGATCATGTTCATTGAGTTGCTAAGGAAACATGCCCTAGTGAATGTCTGTGTCTCGAGCCATGACTTCCATAGTCAGGCTACTTGTGGTTACAGTGAAAGCACCAGAGTCCTACTTCACAATTCTCCCTCCGGCCTGAGCCGTAAAGGCCCATGAGCTTCTCACATGTCGGACGACCGACCCATCTGTGTAGATGACAGCATCACCGTCTAGCGAATTCTCGAAAATCAACGCTTGTACTTCAGCCTCCACAGCAGCCGGATTTTCTTGTCTGCATTTCCTATCTAGTTGAATGCAAACTGAAAAGGACGTGCAGAAATATGTTGCTGGTTCTAAGTCCTCCAGTGAACACACCTGTTGAAGAATGTCTTCCGCTTGACCCATCCACGACCGTCCTCTTTTTAACCTGCTGCCCTTCACCTTCATAATTTCACTATGCAGTGGATGTTGTGTGTTTGCGTTAACTCTGAGGTAGGCACGTGCTCTGCAAACTTGTATTCTCTCTTCAATGGTTGGAAAGTCAAGAAGGTAGCGCATCGCTACCTGATGTTATGAATATTCTGAGATAGCTGTACTGATCTACTCATTTTATAATTTTTCATTTACTTGAATGTTACATTGTGGTATTTCTTTCTTCTTGTAGACTATAATCGCTGTTTACTTACAATTTAATTATAAGCCTAGTTGTTAACTTGTTAGTTAGTTAGCTGAAAGATCATCCTTACTGCACATCAAACCATTTAGTCCATAAGTGCTCGAATTCCCTCTTCAATCTCGCAGCATTAAGCGGCTCACGACACCAGTTCTGTGTCAGTTAAGTAATCTTCTTTGGCTTCCTGCAAAGTGCTCTTGTCTGTCCATAACTATTTAACTTGCTGTTCTCGCAGTCTGACCATGGTTGTAGATTCACTGTCATCACTTGGTTCTTGCAAACATCTTACTTCTCGAAGAGCATTCAGTATATCAGCCTGGTCCGCCCCCCACAGTAGCCTTACCTGCATGCTTGTCCATTTCCTTGCATGCCCTGGCCTGAAAATAAAACTAATCTTTGCCAGCCGTGACCTCCCCAACCACCGTCTTCAGATTTAACCCGTCTCTGTCTTCCTGAGCATATTCATTGAATCACTAAAGAAGCATGTCCGAGTGAAGGTCTGTGTCTCGAGCCATGTTATTGCTTTACTTACTGCCATGACCTCCATAGTTGTGGTCAAGGCAAAAGCACCAGAATCTAATTTCACAAATCTCCCTCCAGCCTGAACAGTAAAAGCCTACGAACTTCTCACACGTTGAACAACCGTTCCATCTGTGTAAATGACAGTATCACCCTCTAAAGAAGTCTCGAAGATCAAAGCCTATATTTCAGCCTCCATGGCAGCCGGATTTTCTTGTCTGCATTTTCTGTCTAGTTGGATGCAACTGAAAAGGACGTATGGAACTCTGTTGGCACTTGTACCCACTACTCGCCAGGTTCTACATCCTCAGTGAAGAATGTCTTGGCGTAACCCATCCACGACTTTCCTTATTTTAACCTGCTGCCCTTTACCTTCTTAATTTCACTGTGCAGTGGATGTTGTGTGTTTGTGCTGACTCTGAGGTAGGCACGTGCTCTGCAAATTTGTATTCTGTTCTCAATGGTTGGAAAATCAAGAAGGTAGCGCATCATCCTTCATGCTGTATCTCTTGTACACCCAAGTACAATACGCATAGCTTTGTTCTGTATCTCTTCCATCTGCTGAGAGTCAGGATCGCCAGTGCACACTCAAAAACAGAAAGGACCAGATCCTCGTAGATGGTGTTGCTCACTGTTTGCAGCAAAACCACCCTCATCGCAGTCAAACCCCGCTTGCCCTTTGTTATCACCTGGTCTATGTGCTCATTATAAGCAAGGCTTCGATCAAATGATATCCCCAGGTATTTCTGTAATATTTAGGTATTGCCTGCATTCTTTCCACAATCTCTCAGCACAGATTTACAGTTGGTATTGGAGTGTTGACAATATGGTTATTCAAAGAGCACCATGTTACTGATGCATGTCATCACTTGGTGACATTGGATGATCATTGCACCAGCTTCACCACACCAAGTGCTTATGCGATTGAGTTCTTTATGTAGATCCCTAGCAACCTTATCTCTATCCTTACCCCAAAGATACACTAACACATCGTCGGCATATGACAATGTCCCCCCATGTCTGCTCACCAGTGATTCTCACAGTGTAGGCGTTGAACAGCATCGGAGATAATGGTGATCCCTATGGCAGGCCATGATATATTGTTGTTGGTTCAGAAGTCCAACTGCCACATTTAAAAACTACTTTCTATTGGAAGAGGACTGAAGAGATTCAATTAAGGAGAAATGGACTTATCTTGAGTTCAAGAAGCTGAACCATTAAGAAATCCAACAGTACTCTGTTATACGCATCCTCAAGATCAATTGCTGAGCATATGTTTCAGAACCTGAGTTCATTGGCACCTTGCCGTCTTGACAGATGATAGTTTAAAAAAGGTCGCTTAAAAGTCGACAGGATTGACTTCATTGCACTGGGTTTTATTCCACATGGCTCGGTCTCTTTTCGCAGCGCGGAAAGCATCGCACAAAGCACGAACTCCGTAGCTCTAGCGACGACCCACAGGAGTCTCAGAAGAATTTAACTCGTAAACCGAAGGACGTGACCTGGAATCGAACCCAGACGATAGTTTGTTACATTGTGCTTCAAAAAGGCATAATAACCACAACCCATGATGGTAGCGAATATGACTAAAAGGCCAATGTGCGCTGTAAATGTGCGTTCACAGTTGATGCATGTGAACACATGGTCATTTCCACCATCATGCACCATCTTACGTTTCACACGCTCAGTGTGTGACTTATATGCAATAATCTTCACCTTTGTCTTGATTCCATTTCTGATATTTGCCCTCCATGCAACACGTTCAGCGGTGACTTGCTCCCAATGTGCATTATAAATGCCTGTATCAATCGTATCCCGTTTACACACATCTTTGTATCTTAGTAGAGGCCGACCCTGAGATCTCTTACCCATCTGTAATTCACCAAAAAAGATGTCCTTTGGTATTCTATTATCATCCATCCTCCTAACGTGTCCTATCCATCTAAGTCTACGAAGACTGAGCATGGAACCAACTGTCACACAACCTGATGTTTCCAATACTTCAGTATTTGTAATATTGTCTTGCCACTTAATATCAAGTATTCTTCTCAGACACCGCATATGAAAGCTGTTTAAATGTTTCTCTTGGTGTGAGTTAAGTTTTCCAGGTTTCACTGCCATAAAGAAGAGTACGAAGGAAACAAGGCTTGATAGACAAGGACTTTTGTTTTGGCAGTAAGCTTCCTGTTCTCCCAGACTGTTAACCAGTTCATTGTTGTTGCTGCTTTACCAATCCTGATGTAGATTTCCTGATCTAGGGATAATTTGCTATTTACCTCTGATCCTAGATATATAAAATGGTCTACACAACCTGATGTTTGCAGCGTCGTCAATAAAGATTGATGGTACCCTATGTGCACCTTGTGACATAATCTGTGTCTTCTTTTTGCTAATTGTTAAAGCAAAGTAAGAACAAGCATTGGAGAATGCAGATAGTAGACATTGTAATTCTTCCTCAGAGTGCGTCATAATTGCAACATCATCTGCAAAAATCAACTCTCTGATCAGTATCCTCGTAATTTTGGTCTTGGCCTTCTAGAGTCCACCATCTGAGCATGAGTGAATGTATATACCACCATCCTGATCACGAAAGGCATATTTCAGTAGAAGTGAAAAGTATATTCCAAAGAGGGTGGGAGCTAGTACACAACCTTGCGTAACTCCACTCTTGATTTCAAACTCTTCTGAAGTTGCACCATCAAACTTGATTATACCCTTCATGTCTGTGTGGAACGATTCCACAATGGACAGAAGAGTTTGTATGCAGCCAATCTTCTTTAGTGCCTTGAACAGACCCTCACGACTGACCAAATCAAATGCCTTTGTGAGGTCGATAAAGGCTATAAACGGTGGCTGATTCTGTTCACTGCATTTGTCTTGTATTTGTTGCAATGAGAATATCACATCAATGATAGACCAGTTCTGTCGGAAGCCACACTGTGATTCGGGGTAGACTTGATCTCCCAGGACTTTAAGTCTGCGCAGAACAATTCTGGCAAATACTTTCCCAAGAATACACAGAAGTGAGATACCCCTATAGTTGTTACAGTCACTCTAATCGCTCTTGTTCTTGTACAATCTTATGATGCTTGAGTCTTTGAAATCCTGTGGGACTTGTCCTTCTTGCCAGCGTAGCTCTTACTCTTTTTAGTAGTACCTGGTGCATTGGTTTTACAGCCTGCAATTCAGATTTTGAAGCAGGCAGGATGTGGCGGATTAGCACCCAATTGGCCGGGTGCTGCCCAGCTTGAGGCGGGTGGTAGCTGATCAGTGACACCTGTAGGTGTCTCCCACCATCAGAGGCAACCCGTGGTGCCTCATGTAAACGCCAATTGACGACTTAAAACCCATAACGGCTAACTCTCGCTTTGATTCCGAGACCGGTTAAGACCAGGGATGGAGTTATACCTCTCCATAGCACAAAGCCTGGGCTAAAATACAGAGACCATGTGTTGCCCATGCAGCATGGTCCCTCTATCCGTCTGCCTAGTTCACTCCTGAGGAATGGTAACACCAATACATCTGGAACAAGACAAGCTGCAGAAACTGTCGGATCAGCAAAGCAATGATCTAACTGTCCACCTGTCGGAGCTTCGATCCTAGACAAGCTGCCAACCAAGGCTTAGGGCTTGGTCTGCCCTGCCATGACATTTTGTCTTTAGGTTGCATTTCCTCGCACCAGGATAAGGCTTGTAACCTCCCAATTGCGCTCTTCTGCCCAAAGCCATTGGCACAATGTGGGGTGTCGGTTTGGTAAGCGCCGCCCTACATTCAGCGCTAACAGAAAGCAGGTAGTACCGTCTACTGTCATACTGTAGCTCAGTCATATCTGACCAAGACCTGACAATGCCTGAGTGGAAACCTTCATGCACATCATGGGCAAAAGCTGCTGTGTTGGTCCAGGCGCCTCTGTTTGGACTGTACCCTCCTTGGGTTGGTGGAAAAAGAAAAATTGCTTCTCTAGCTGGCTAGATATTTTTCTGGCAATTAACTTCTCCAGCAGCTGGCCTTTTGTATTTTGCACGGTGATTATCTGATTTCCCTGAATTTTTGTGTGGTCTTTGCCAGGCTTTGGCAAGGGAATGAGATAGCTGTGTAACCACTCCTCATTGATGCTAGCGCTCACTATACTGTTGTACATATCTGTTAGTTCCCCCAACTCATTTTCAATACACATACTAATGTCATCATACCTTACATCATCTGATCCTGGTGCACTGTTTTTTGTTCATTACAGCACAACCTTGATCTCTTTCACTGTCACAATGTCTACTTCTGAAATTTTCTGGGACTTACACCTATCTGAGGTAACTATTGTGACAAAAATGTGTCCTCTCATGTCTGCCTGGTTGCTCTGCTCTAGATAGTATTCTAAAAGGACCTTGCTGTTCTTCTTGTCAGTCCTGTGCCAGGTGAGATCAGCACCCTGGAAGTCAGGAATACTCTTATTGTTGATTACACCATTCATATATTTATGTAGTTGCCAGAACAATCTCAGTGGCTTGTCTTTGCTTATTCTTTGACACAGCTCTGCTCATTTCTTACTTTTTACCACTTTAACCAGTTTTTTGACACAGCTAACTTTTGTGTTCATGTCTCTTTCCAAGTGCAAGATAAACTAGGATGGGCACCTCTATTCCTTTTGGTGTTTTACCATTTTTTTTTTATAGCACAATGCTTATCCACCCAGACCTTTTCCACCTCTAAATTCCACCAATGGTGTTGCTCCCAGCTTTTTTTTCTTGCAATGTTGATTTATGCTCTTGTCACCTTATTTTACCCACCACATCTTGCCCTGCACTTGACCTTTGACTTGAGCTGCTTGGTTCTGCCTTTCTCCACCAATATGCTGCAAGGGTGGTGGTCGCTGCCATGGTACCTTAGGACACCACATCTACACACTGTAGTGAGTGAAGGAGAGATAACAATGTCCTTATCACCTGATTGACTTACTGTCCTGGTGACACAGCCACTGTTGATACAAACAAGTCAATGGTTTCAAGTGCGGCCTCGAGCTCTCTCCCCCCCCCCCCCCCCCCCCCCCCCCCCTCCTGTGTGTTGGAAGAAATGTTTCCCCATGATCTGCCTTTAGAGTTGACATTTTCACAGAAAATTACACTCCTCTTGTGACATAATATTTCACTCAAGCACTGTCACCTCTGGGAATCCACGCTCCTGTTGCAGGCATAAAAATTAACCAACAAAAATGGTTGCCTGGATTGAACTCTGAAAGCCTGTATTTGTGTCTTGTCACTGTCCCACCTAGGTATGTCCACCTCTGAAGCCACTATACTGTCTCAAATAAGAATTGCCATTTCCAGGTATCGCCTGTTGTAAAAGCATTTGAACATGGCTGTATGAAGTGTGTTAACTCCCAGTTGCGTCTCCTGTAGCGCTACAATATCATTTTGTACGCCAAGCTTTCCAAATGGAGCCTCGTTATTCTGCGCTGGCGCAATTCCAACATAGAATGCAAGTATTATTGAGGCTCAGACAGACATACTTAAGTCTTGTTCTTCTGGCTCCAGTGCATTTGCCTTGTTATTTACGCCAACCCCGTCGACTTCGAGGTTTGTTTACCTTCTGTACTTTGTATTATGTCTTCACAGTTTTGAATGACCCCAATGACTCTGGCAGAAGCTAATAAGGCACAAATGTTACAGGGAAACAATGACCTCAATTAGTTAGGCTCTGTTTGTGTCATTAGCATTCGAGTAAATACAATTCTTAATAACTCCCTTTGATACAAACATAACCTGAAATATAATGGTTTAATTACTGACTTAAATATTTCAATATTTGTTCAGAAAACAGGCAGGTAATTAAGAGAAAATATGTAATTACAGAATTGTTTAAAAAACTGCGAGCAAAAGTTGCTAATCTTGCATATTGACACACACCAGACCTGCTAAGCATGCAATTGTATGGGTGTGACATCTGACACAACTCTGCAAATTTATTTTTCCTTTATTTATTGCCGTGAAACCTAACACAATTAATTGATGAAAAATTTGTACATCTGTTTATAATTGAAACAGAAACTTGACTGAGGTACCATTGGATTTCATTTTGTCAGTTCTATCTAACATTTTTCATAGTTTTTTTTAAATCAGAGAAATGTAATCAAACTAGCTACACTGCAGTCTTTTAAATCAGAGAAATGTAATCAAACTAGCTACACTGCATACAGAAGGTACCTGTAGTTGTGGAAATGAACTTAGGCAAGGGTAAAATACTATCAACAGTTAAATCTCTGAATACTTTATTGACAATATGACAATCTTATAGTCTTCAGCATGTGGTGGTATAGTGTGTGTTTTTTCTTTTGCCCCAATATAAACATCCATTTCTCAGTAACCAACAGAGGGAAAATTATGAGATTTAGTATATAACCTTATCATTATGTCCACCCTACAAAAAATTTTTTGTTCTGGAGATTTTACAGCAGATTTCAAAGTTTGTTTATATGCGGTATATAATTTACGGGTCTGAGATGAAATTCATAATTTTAAATGTATTACAGCGTAGCCAGACAATCAGCGCTCAATGTTGAATATTGTACGTGTTTTGAAGGGATTGGCCTTATGCCAACTCCCCGCGTTGTTCAAACTAGGACTGTTCAGAGGTGTCTCAAAATGTGGGTTATTTCATGAAACCTGATTAATATGTTTTTTTTTTTTTTAAATCTTACCACTTATCGCTAACATTGAAATGTGTGAATATTTTTCAATGGGATTTAATGCGAAATTGTACACATCAAAGAATCGCAACGAAGTTGTATACATATTTTTGTCAAGAAGCTGATTGCAGGAAACTGTTTTATTCTATTACAAATTCCAAAAAAAGAACAGTGCATGCATTGGGTTTGAGTAAACGGTAATTTCGTCGATGGGTGCAAGAATCTGGAATTAAACCACCACGCAATAACAAAACGGTAGGTAGAAAGATTATTGTAGACAGCTTTGACAAAGATGTCATAAGGCGAGCTATTATAAAAATGCTTTAAAAAGTCGCTTAAAATTCGACAGGGTCGACTTCATTGCACCGGGTTCTATCCCATATGGCTCGGTCTCTTTCCGCAGCGCGGAAAGCATCGCACAAAGCACGAACTCCGCAGCTCTAGCGACGACCCACAGAAGTCTCCGAAAAATTTAACTCGTGAACCGAAGGATGCGGCCCGGAATCGAACCCACGACCTTTGGAGCCCGAGTCAAAAGGCTTGACCACTTCGCCACGGAGACTCCTAAAATTATAAAAATTTTGGATTTTATATCCAGGATTATCCAGCATTATAAAAATGCTGGATGCCAAAGAAACAGTGACTGTAAGAAAACTTAGGGTTTGGTTCAGAAAGAACAATAACATAGAGCTATCCAAAACAACTTTGTGGAAAATTATAAGGACATTATCTTCACTATTTGAAAGTACAAGGGCGGTAGAAATAATCTTTGCGAGCAACCGCATTTAGGAGCCATGAGAAGCAGATACCTACGTGAAATAAGGGAAATGCGCAAAGAAAATTATGGCATAGTGTGTTTGGATGAAATGTGGATCAATGCGCACCACACAAGTGATAAGGAATGGCAATCAGTGGATGGACAGATAAAGCGATATGTGCCCAGTAGTATAGGACAGCTTTTGGTCATGGCCCATGCTGGTAATACGCATAATGGCTTACAACAGAATGCTGGGCTCGTGTTCGTATCAAAGCATACAGACAATATGGATTATCATAATAAGATGAATGGTAATGTATTTAGAGATTGGCTCGAGAATACTGTGCTTCCATCCCTAGATAGACCGTCGTGTCCAATTATGGACAATGCATGATATCAATGTTGTTGCCCAAGAAGACAAAATACCTACAGCATCGAGCACAAAGGGAGCAATAAAGATATGACTCCGAATGGAAAACATACCATTTCCAGAAACGTATTTCTAGCTAGAATTGTTGTCCCTTGTAAAACAGACGCCAAAAAGCAAGAAATATCAAATCGACAAGTTGATAGAAGAGCATCGTCATGGGTGCTTGAGACTTCCGCCGTACCATTCTCATTTTAACCCTATAGAACTTGTGTGGGCTAAAATTAAAGGACAGGTGGCAGCTGACAATACTATATTCAAATTGTCTGACGTCAGGATACTAATCCAGTCCGCGCTATTAAATATTGATAAAAGTTACTGGAAAAATGTGAGGACCATGTGTTGAAAGAGGAAGAGAAAGGATGGATTGAATTTTATGCAACCGAGAGCAGTCATCAACCTACTAGAATCGTCCGACACAGATTAAGGTTTGAGCTTATCGCAGACCTTAATCCACGTGCACACCAACTGGGATATTTTGCTACAAATATTCAGAAGAATTGCAGGCCCTAAACATTACAGCATCAGCATAATGTCAATGGCAACAGTTTGTATTCCACAGTGATGAATTTTCAATTCCACAAGCCCTCAGCCGTGACAAACAACTGTATTGGAAAAAAAACCACAAAACCAAAACACACACACACACACACACTAAACGCATTGAATACCAACAGAAGAGTAATATTGCGGTGGAAACTGACATATTGTGACATAACAAGAAACGTGAGAGCAAACACGTTGTCAAATTAGGGGACAACACGCATGCATACGAATCAATCTATAAACTTCAATGAAAAGAGGACCAACATCTTGGTCGTTAAGAAGAAAGCCCACTACAGAGACACTGACAACTATTTTCATAGTGCAAAACAGGTAATCATGTTCCATCTCTGAACAGTAAACAGCAGAGTAGATAATCTTTCACGAAGACTCAAAGCGGGTCTGTCACCCATGTGTACGTGTGAACAAACTACACAGACAGCTGAACAGATCCTTAAAAATGGAAACATGATGACTAAATTGCGGTATCATTTCTGGTCACTCCATACACACATTAACGCACAGCTATTTGGAAGCTTTCACGAACTCAATATAAAAAGCTAACATGAATACTTATGTACACATTATTAACCAGCAGCTGAAGAAACAAGAAGGAAATGAAAAATAAGGTCAGAAATATATTCCTTCTACTTTCCTGTCAGTTTACAAATTATTTACCCCATGCCTCTGTAAATTCTCTGTCTTTACTAATATTACACATTGCACCCCTCTCGGGATTCTCCGCGGTGAAGTGGTCAAGCCATTTGACTCTGGCTCCGAAGGTTGTATGTTCGATTCCGGGCCGCGTCCTTCATTTCACAAGTGCATTTTTTCGGAGACTCCCGAGGGTCGTCGCTGGAGGTACGGAGTTCACGCTTTGTGCGACGTTTTCCACGCTGCGGAAAGAAACTAAGCCATATGGGATAAAAACCTGGCGCAATGCAGATCCTGTCGATTTTAAGCTACTTCTTTCATTGCACCCACTCCCATACGAATCCGGATACGCCTTGTGTGTCATCTGAATTGGCATTACTGTAAACATAAATTTGTTAGCGAGAAATCACTAGTTTTTCAGCAAAACATCAAAGAAATGTTGCCGCTTTCGATGATTTAAGTTGCTTTTGGACCTATAAAAGACATATTCCTTGGGTGGGGGTAAATATAAGACGGCTGGAAAAATTTCATAACGATGCAACAGACAGTTTTCAAAATAATTGATCGTGAATGAAGGCATTCTTTTCGGGACATACTATAGTTATCATGTCTGTCCACAGCTTTCTGTCCCATGTACTGCCAATTATTTCTGATACCGATGTTCCTTCATGCCATGTCAAACTGTCCAACCTTTTTTCTCTATCTCCCCCTGCCTCACCCCCTCTTCATCTTTCCCACTGTCACAACATACTCCAGCTTTCCCTTTCTCATGATGTGCTCAAATAATGTGCAATTTCTTCTGATGCGAGTAACCATATCTTTGTGTAAGTTAACGTCTTTCATTACATCTTCATAACGCCCTGTTTTTGTGTGTGCCATGGCTGTCCAGTCCCTTATATTAGGAGCATTCATTTGTAATCCGTTCGTGCCGAGCCATGCGTAATTGCGAACGTTGAACACGATCATGTCATAGTCATGTGATAAGTACTGACCAATGAATAAAAGAGCACGTGCTTATCGTCCCATGATGCATAGGTTCTGTTTCTGACCGTTGAGAAAATGGCAGGGTTGATCTAAAATCCGTTCAAAGAAGCTTAAATAGCAGTGATTCAGTTTCTTACATTTGAAGGATGTCGACCAGTGGACATTCATCGAAGAATTCAGGCAGCATATGGTAATAAATTTGTGTCGAAGACAACAGTGACAGACTGGGCACGAATGTTTCGGAAAGGACGTCAGTTCACGACAGATCTTCAACGGCCGGGTCAATTGCATATTGTTGCAACAGAAAAAACCATCGCCAAAACTGATGCAGCAGTACAGATGAAACGTTGTCGAAACATACGTTCGCTAGCGAAAGAATTTAATGTGTCAATTGGGACAATTCAAAAGGTTGTTCGTAAGAAACTGCAACATCGGAAGGTGTGTTCACAGGGGGTACCACGGATGCTGACCGACCACCAAAAAAGAGGAACGCATGGGATGGTGTTTGAACCACTTGCTGTGCTACAGAGTGGAGGGTGATGCATTTCTCTTCCGCATAGTGGCAGGCGATGAATCATGGTGTCACCACTTTGAGCAGAGCAACAAAAGAGAGAGCATGCAATGGAAGCATGCTGGATCACCAAAAGCCAAAAAATATAAGTTGCAGGTTTCCGCTGGTAAGATTATGCTGAGCGTATTTTATTTTTACCATGAAGGGCTATTGTTGGCCAACTTTAAAGAACGTGGTGTCAACATCAACTCTACCTACTACTTGCAAACACTAGACAAGCTGCAAAATGCCACCAAGAATAAACGACAAACCATGTTTTCTCGCGGTGTGATTTTGTTACACGATAATGCTCATCCACATGTTGTAAAGATTGTGCAGGAAGCATTTGCTTGGAAGAAGTGGGAAATTCTGCAACATCCAGCCTATAGTCCTGATTTGTCACCATGTGATTTTCATTTGTTCGGACCTCTAAAAGAAGCTCTCAAGGGGAAATGATTTCACACAGATGCAGACGTAACAAACGTGGTAAACACTTGGTTCAGTGAGCAATCGCCGCATACCTAAGCAATGGAATGCTTGCCTGAATGCCTACGGCGACTTCTTCTGACCAACCCATGGTGCATAATTCATTCAAAATGAATGCTTTGTTTAATTCTACCACACCTGTTAATGTTTCTTTCATGCTTTTGAAATAAAGCCATTGGAACAGGTTTCAAATGAACGACCCTTATAGATCTTTAGCTTAAAAATGTCAACAACCATAAATAGGTGAAGGAAAGGACATTGGTGCTGGATAGGATGGACAAACTTTGGGAAAACTTGATAATAATATATCTTCCGGTCAAGATGGCGGTGGGAGGTTATGTTGTTCTGTGACCATTCCCTTTTTTGCGTAGGAGATGGATTTTTTCGTCTCTTGCGTGTAATGTGTGCCAGGATGTAATACCAGGAGTTTCTTCTCAAGATCTGGGCCAATGCTACGGAGTTCGTGTATTGAGCAAAGCAATCCTTGAGTGAATTTTCGCAGCGTGTGTTTCTGTAGTGTTTGGTTTTTCATTATGGCGGAACAACGTTTGTGCTTCATGCGGAGGACAGTCAACCCAGCAAGGCGACGGGGGCAACGAGGTGGCAGCAAACGGGAAGGCATATGAGGTGGGGTAAGACATTTTAGACCGTCTGGGCCTCAATAATACTTGTATTCTCTATTGGAACTGTGCCAGCGTAAAACAACGAGGCCCTATTCTGGAAAACCTGGTTTACAGGAATGACATTGTAGCACTCCAAGAGACGAGACCGGGTGATCAGCTACTCCTAATTGCTGACTTAAAATGTTTCTACAACAGGTAACATCTGGGAATGGCGATTCTCATTCGTGACAGTGTGGTGGCTTTAGAGCTAGACATGTCGAGTTGGGACAATGACGACATACAAATACAGGTGGTTAGAGTTCAATCCACTCTACCATTCGTGTTGGTTAATGTTTATGTCTGTAACGTGAGTGTCGATTCCCAGAAGTGGCAGTGCTGAAGTGACACATTAGGTCACGAGAGAAATGTTATTTTCTGTGGCAATTTCAACGCTAAAGGCAGATCATGGGGAAACATTTCCTCCAACACATAGGGGTAGGAGCTCGAGACTGCACTTGAAACCATTAACCTGGATTGTATCAACAGTGGCTGTGTCACCAGGACAGAAAGCCGTCCAGGTGATGTGGACAGTGCTATTGATCTGGTGCTGGTTTCTCCTTCACTCACTTCAGTGCGTAGATGGGGTGTCCTATGGTCTCGGCTGGCAAAGATTAGTTTCATCTTCGTGACAGGGCACGCGGGAGTACAAGGAAATTAGTGGGCTGACAAGCAGGTAAGGCTACGGTGGAGGGCGGATGCACCATGGAACAGGCTGACATTCTGAATGCTCTACGAGAATTAAGACTTTTGCGAGAACCAAGTGATGACTGTGAATCTACAACCATGGTTAGACTACGAGAACAGCAAATTAAAAGAGGTGTGGCCAAATAAGAACACTATGAGGGAAGCCAAAGAAGATTGATAAACCAACACAGAACTGGCATCGTTAGCCGCTACACGCTGCAGAATTTGCTGAGGAGGGGATGGATTGAATGGTTTGATGTGCAATGTGGATGATCTGTTGACTAACTAACTAACTAGAAGAATACTAGAAATTCCTTGAACAGCCCAAATGAGCATTCTAGACATTTTGAGGAAGGCTAAGTGGCAAAGACAACTTATCACAAACATCAGAAAGAAGCAGTCATAATTTTTTGGTCACATTAACTGACTGACTGCCAGAAGCCGATACATCAGTGCAATGGACGACTCTGGACTGCCAGAAGCTGAAACATCGGCTTGGTAAAGACAGTGCGTTATTTGTTTGATTTATCGTATTTTCCGCAATTTTTAGTGCCCAGTAAATTAAAATTTATATACATAATAGATTGCTCTTCAATCAGTGTCAGACAAGATGCAAAGATTCATTTATTTTTAGGACAAAATGAGTAATTAAGTAGTTTGTTTCGACTATTTTAGAAATGGCAATGCTTTCTGGTTCACGAACACATAGATGTTCATCAAATTAGCATTTTAAACAATTTTAAATTATAGTTATTCTGACTTAAAGGACTTTGTGAAAGATCCTAAAACTAATATCACGTGCAGTATTCAGTGAAATTATTTAGCAGCCGGTCATAATGGAAAACAACACTAACAGCGAAAGTTCGTCATAATATGATGGCGCATGTCGAATTATGCTTGCGCTAATGGGCCACACTTTTGCCCCTAAATTTGCTTTGGCTATCACAAAGTATTTAAGGAGTATTTAAATAATTAAATTTAAAAGAATAATTTTTTTTTTTGCATATCCTTTATAGGAAGTCGCTGTCAACACCAGCATTTTAGTGCTGTCATTGATTTCTTGGCAAGATTATGCTCAGTAGTTTACCACCGCTTATCCCCTAAGTTACCAATGTGGCGAGAACCGCTTCCAATTCTCACGCTCTGCATTACCCCACGTGAATAAACGGGATTACGGAGAAAGTCGTTTAAACCATAGGCCAGGGAGACCGCCAAAGAATAATAATTATAACTAAATAGGAAATAGTGTATATATTGTTTCTCAAGTCCCAGATGATTGGCAACAGGCAATAATAGTACCAATATGGAAAAAGAAAGACAATATGAGAGAGTGTGAAACATACAGAGGTAAATCACTCCTGAGCCATATAGGGACAATGTACGCAAAACTATTGGAACAAAGAGCTAGACCCATAGTTGAACAACAGTTAAGCAAAGTACAATTTGGTTTTCGGAAAGCTAAAAGTTGCACTGATGTACTATTTACACTTAGACAAATATCTGAAAAAACTATTGAATATAGTGACCAGCAGAATATTATGTTTGTAGATCAGGAAAAGGCTTTCGATAGAGTAGACAGATACAAATTATGGACCACCCTTGAAGACTATGGGATACAAGGACAATTGCTAGAAAACATAGCCATGTACCACTCGAGCCGAAGTGCAGTAAGAACACAAGAAGGTATATCAATGTTCAGTCAATACAGGAGTGAGACAGGGATGTGTGCTCTCTCCTCTGCTATTTAATATCTACATGGACATGATCCAAAGTAAGCCTTGACAGAACAGATTCAGAAAATTTAGAACTCTTTACTCCAGATGAAACAACTGATCCACAGGAAATGAATGAACTATTTGCAGACGATCAGATGTCAAAAAGCTAGTGCACTTACATATTAACTAACACCCATATTGAAACATCCAAATATACCCATGTCTGCAAAACGACAGATAATAAACAGCATATTCACACCAACCCTATGCTACCAATCTTAAACTTGGTCTTTATTCAAATCACACTTTCGCAAAATCAACACCTACAAAATGAGATGCCTGAGGAGAGCTGCCAACTTAACAATCCGAGATCGAGTAAGAAATGCTATTATCAGACAGACAGTGAGATCAACACCTTGTGCCACATTTATTGAAAGACAGAAGATCAACACTATCAACTACCATC
Organism: Cepaea nemoralis; assembly: GCA_014155875.1. Classification (NCBI taxonomy): domain Eukaryota; kingdom Metazoa; phylum Mollusca; class Gastropoda; order Stylommatophora; family Helicidae; genus Cepaea; species Cepaea nemoralis. The sequence goes on along the minus strand of JACEFZ010016543.1, from coordinate 562,191 downwards.
ACTGGCCTTGTGCCAAAGATCCCATCGGATACAGGAGTGCAAATTATTCCTCCTCACGACGCTTACAGCAGAAGTGGAAGATGATGATTGTTTTGCAGTACAGTCTGCCTCGTATGTTCCTGACATTTTCCACTTTGTGTGACATTGATGTGCTTCAAAATATGATGTTTTAATTATGTTTTATTGGTGTTATGGGGCAGTTCTTGTGATATTGGTGAAGAAAAGTGGTATGTTTATCATTATTCAGTAAATTTAACGGGATAAGAAATAACGCCCTGGCAAGTGGAAATCTTTAATAATTTTCACTCCTTTTATTTAAATTTTTGTTTAAAAAATGTCATTATTATTATTTTTCTAATATCGCACACAATTATTAACACTGTCATGTTCCTTGCTCAATCTCCTTTAATTTGATATATAATACAATATATATGCTACAATTTTAACTATTTTTACATCATTATATTGTGACTCTCCCCTACTTCCCATTTTCTGCCATGAATGTCTGTTTGGTCCAAACCCATTTTTTTTGTTTAGAAGCGAATCAGTTAATAGAAGACAAAAACTGGATCATACTCATATTGCGATAGTTGAAAAGATATGTGGTTAAGAAATAGGAAGACAGTGAGAGAACATTCATGACAATCTTGTGTCATGGCACGGAAGGGAGTCAACACAGGAATTGATCCATGCCGTTGGAGATCATAATTTGTGAAGATGCATCATAAAAATCTCCAACGCCAGTCGACAAGATACTTGATGAGACATTGGTGCTATAGGCAAGGGAATTTGCAAGAGATAAAAATGAGCTCCAGTGAATGCAACTGCAATTCATCGGTGGGAAGAGTTCAAGAAGCTTACATGTAATTAAATAATTATACATTGTCATTGATATTAATTTTATTATATTAATTATAATTATTTTTTTTTATTATACATTCATTGAGCCGTAAAGACATTGACATGGTTTCGTTTAAACTGTTCAAGGGTTCATTTAATTTTAAAGTTGGTAAACTGAATAGAAACACACACAGAGATTATTCAAGTGTATGATTTGTAAAATGCAACCTTTCTGTTGTGAACCAGTTTGCTTTCAAATATAAACAATGAGTCTAGTAAGTTTGCTTTTAGACCGGTAACTGCAGCCTCACTCTGGTGTAACGTTGGCAAACAGATTGAACTTCCTCTAGTAATGTCAAGGCCAAAACATAGGACAACTCCCGCTTACATTATATCGACAATTCATGCACTCATAAAAGACACGAGGAGTAGTGCACATAAGAAAACTATCACTACTACACTCCCCCCCCCCCCACCCCCTCACCCCGCGCTTCAATGTTATTTCACTGGCGCCAAAGATACCACTTAATTATCAATATGTGTATTGCGTGCATTGATTCAATGCATGTATGTAGTAGTGTAATCAAGAAATGACACCAAGGCTGGTGTTAGTTAGTTAAGTTAGTTAGTTAGTTAGTTAGTTAGTTAGTCGACAGATCATCCTCATTGCACATCGAACCATTCAGTCCATAAGTGCTCGGATCCCCTCCTCAGCAAATCCCGCAGCTTGTAGCGGCTAACGACACCAGTTCTGTGTTGGTTTATTAATCTTCCTTGGCATGCCGGTGTGCTGGGAAATGAACAGGCGGACAGATTGGCTGGCTCTGCAGAACTTGGTGGAGTATTGATACATGACAAGGCAGACGTGGTTGCGGCCTTGTGGGAGCACGTGTACACCTCGGAGGAGCAAATGGATTACCATGGTCTGGCAAGAATGAGACAGCGAGGAGTGACGAGAGGATCTGGCCGACGCTCAACGCTCAGAGGAAAGGCGAAAAGGACATATAATTATTATAATCAGATTGCTATTGGTACTTTTGGTGTTGGAACTCTTTGCTGGCTGCTGAGGATGGGGACGGAGCGCTTATGGGAATGCCCCGATTGCTGTGATGTCGATTCCTAAATCAATCAATCAATTAATCAATCAATCAATCAATCTTCTTTGGCTTCCTGCGTAGTGTTCTTGTTTGGCCACCCCTCTTTTAATTTGCTGTTCTCGCAGTATGGCCATGGTTGTAGATTCACAGTCATCACTTGGTTCTCGCAAAAGTCTTACTACTCATAGATCATTCAGAATATCAGCCTGGTCCATGGCGCGTCCGCCCTCCACCGTAGCCTCACCTGCGAGCTTGTCAGCCCTCTCATTTCCTTGTACTCCCGCATGCCCTGGCATGAAGATGAAACTAATCTTTGCCAGCCGAGACCGCTCCAGAGACAGCAACCATTCTCTTCAGATCCACCCCACCTCTATCCTCTTGATCATGTTCATTGAGTCGCTAAGGAAACATGCCCTAGTGAATGTCTGTCTCGAGCCATGTTATTGCTTTACTTACTGCCATGACTTCCATAGTCAGGCTACTTGTGGTTTCAGTGAAAGCACCAGAGTCCTCCTTCACAATACGCCCGTGCCGTAAAGGCCCATGCGCTTCTCACATGTCGGACGACCGACCCATCTGTGTAGATGACAGCATCACCGTCTCGCGAATTCTCAAAAATCAACGCTTGTACTTCAGCTCCACAGCAGCCGGATTTTCTTGTCTGCAATTTCTATCTAGTTGGATACAAACTGAAAAGGATGTGCAGAAATCTGTCGGCACTTGTACCCACTCCTCGCCAGGTTCTAAGTCCTCAAGTGAACACACCTATTGAAGAATGTCTTCGGCTTGACCCATCCACGACCGTCCTCTTTTTAACCTGCTGCCCTTCACCTTCATAATTTCACTATGCAGTGGATGTTGTGTGTTTGCCTTAACTCTGAGGTAGGCGCGTGCTCTGCAAACTTGTATTCTGTCTTCAATGGTTGGAAAATCAAGAAGGTAGCGCATCGCCCTGCATGCTGTATCTCTTGTACATCCAAGAATAATGCACATAGCTTCATTCTGTATCCTTTCCATCCTTTCTATCTGCCTACGGCTGAGAGTCAGGATTGCCATTGCATACTCAAAAACAGACATGACCAGCCCCTCGTACAGAAGACATAGATGGCGCTGCTCACAGTTTGCTGCCGCCATCACCCGCATCGCAGCCAAACCCCGCTTGGCCTTTGTTATCACCTGGTCTATGAGCTCAAGGCTGGTGTCAGTTCAACCACTTACTACTGCAAATCCCTGCCACCCTGAGGGAAGACATCTTTGAGTAATGAAAAAGTAATCACAGCTGTGCTTTAACAGTACAAGTGTATGTCAGATAGCTAAGTATATGGTGGTGTACATGCTTAGTAACCTCGTTTTGACTACGTTGTCATTAGTCAATACTGTGATATCAAAGAATACGTTGTGTTTGTAAAATGTGGATTGTCAATGTTCTTGTTGTAGCCATCCATGAATATTTCACCTTAGTAATCAATAAAGTCGAGACGACACACCGCAACATCTGCCTTGTGTTTAATTAATGATGCTTTACTGTCATCTGTGTTTTAATTAATGTTGATTGACTAGAATCTGTGTTTGCTGCTGGGTAAACAAATAATTCAGCTTTCAGATATCCCATCCATCCATCCATTATATGTCATGCCGGTAAGCGTGGGCGGTCATGTTCTCCATTTCACTCGATCACCAGATATCCCATAGATAGCACCAATTAACACCCGAGTTATTCATGGCAACACGCGAACGCGCTCGCGTGATTTCTACACGGAGCTATTCATTGCCTTAGATATTCCATCAATATATATTTTGCGACTGACAACCCTTACTATGTTTCCGTTGTCTAGGTGTTAGGGCTCTTTGTGTGACACTGTACCGTGCTAATCTGTGTTTAAAAAAGCACCATATACCCAATATACAGTCATAACATCAGATGGAAGCTGCATGGCGTAGATTAAGAGCAGAAGAGGTCATGGAAAAGCTGCATTTAAGAAAATAAAAAGTATTTTAAGCAATAAGTCACTACCATTCAGTGAAAGAAACAAAGTACTCAAATGTTATATAGAATCTGTTTTGCTATACGGCATTGAATCACGGAACGTGAATGAACCAATTAGGAAGAGTTTGGAAGCAGCGGAGAAATTGTTCCTGAGTCGAATGTTTCGAATACCTTGGACTGCCAGAGTATATAGCAACGATTGCCAGAAAAGGCTAATAAAACTAGAACATTATATACACGTATAAGAACGATACAAACATCATTCTTCAGTACTGTGACGAGAAGAGAGGCACAGGAGACCATCGTGACAACTGGGAATATCAGCAGGAACAGAGGCAGAGGCAGACCGAGAGAAATGATGCTGGATGGACTGAGACGTTGGCATAGTGGAAAATCATAATCGAAGTTGATCCAGAACACATGGGATAGAGATCTATGGAGAGACAGAACACCTATGCCATATGGTAAGTCACATGATGATGATGATATCCAATATGTCTCATGGCATGAAAAGGGGTCAATTATTTACTTAGTTTAGTACTTACTTGCAATACACCGCATTGTCATTAAAAAATTTCCTTGTGCTGTTTATGAGTTAATATAATCTTACATTTGTCCCGAAGCAGGAACTTACTTTGTGATGTGGTAAGGCCATCACATTTTGTAGGCCCGAATACACGGAAGAATGACAGGCTAATCTTTCCCTCACTGAGCTGAGTTGAGCTGAGTTAAGAACTTTCGTAACTGCACTTGGGGCATTCCCAAACGCGCTCAGTCCTCATCTTCAACAGCTAGCGAAGAGTTCCAATACTAATGTTGCCCGTTTCAATCTGATTATATGTCAATCTTGCTTTACCTCTAGCTGACGACTGCTTACCAGTTCCTCTGACCACCACTTGTTGCCACATTCTTTCCAGACCATAATAGTCTTAACTGTTCTTCTGCATTATTCAAGTGCTCCTCTGCCTTATCATGCATCAAATCACCCCTCAATGAGACGGCGAACGCACGCGCCTGACCTTCGTCTTAACGCGCTCATGACATCACCAAAGCTCTGTATAAATTATGTTAATTACGCTAAAGTGTACCACTTGTGTTTATGATTGCTAGTAAGCAATGATTGAAAACATATGTTTGTTAGAAATAGAAAATGCTTACTTAGTGTGTATAGACTATATTCGTTGTTTTGCTTGAGAATCTCAGCCTACACTAATTGCTATACATATCAACATTATCATGCAGATCGACGTAGGTGATCATGTTCCTCCACAGTTATCTGTCCTGAGTGATAATTATAAGTTAATCTGCTAATTGACTTTCCGTGCTACGCTGTCACCATTCCAGCACCTGCTAATTATCTTCCGTGCCAAAGCTGTCACCTATTCAGCATCTTCTCCATATGTCGACCTCTTCTTTAACGCCTCCAAACTCACAGTTGTCACAACTCGCCCAGGCTGTTTTATTTCTTCGCTGGTTGTTGAAGGTGAGGACGAAGCTCGTAAGAAAATATTTCGAGTGATATGATTTCGGTTCTTGACTCAACTCAGATAACCTCACAAGTCGCTTAATAATTACTCTAATCAGCTTTTCTCCATATATGTAATCACATTCATTCATTCATTCATTCATTCATTCATTCATTAATTCATTCATTCATTCATTCAGTAGCATGTCCTTTGCAGAACCTAGCTCCCATAACAACCTTCCGGAAAACATCTCCGTCGCAAGATGCCCCGCGTCCGATACACCCATCTGGAGATCGTCTGCCACATTCTGCACCCACCTTCTCTTTGGCCTTCCTCTTCCTATCTTCCCGACAAGAGTTGAACACTGAAGAAGGTTGGCTACTAAAGACGATAAAACAAAGAAAATTGAAATATTTTGGTCATTTGAAACGTCATGGAAGTTTGGAGAGAACAATAATGGAGGGGTATGGTATATATCCATTATTATTTTCTCCAAACTTTCATGACGTTTCAAGTAACCAACATATTTCAATTTTCTTTGTTTTATCGTCTTTAGTAGCCAACCTTCTTCAACAATCAACTCATGTTGTATGGATGCATTTGTTCTTTTCTGTGTCCAAGATATTCTTAGAACCCGCCTATAACATTTATATTCAACGGCATTTATTTGTTCGCTGTTCAGCTTGTTTAATAAGTGTCCAGGTCTCACAGGCGTATGTTGCAATAGGACAAATGCATGCTCTTAAAAATATAATTTGCGTAGATCTATCTGTCTCACGGTTCACAAGGCGTGAACTGCGCCTGGCCCTGCAGCCAGCAGGGTTAGGGTCGACTAGCCTCTCCCAGGAGGGTTGAAAAGTGAAAGTTAGTAACCTGTCGATGACCTGCAGACTAAACACGTCAATCTTATCTCCACATGGTGTAAACCGGGAAACCATGACCGCGATGTCATGGGCCAACGGGGGTTCTGGCTTGCCGGAGGTGGGGGAGGGAGGGCGGATTCAATTTGTCCTACACCTGCGCCTGGCCTAGCAAGGGATCTTCATATTGCTCGTAGAAAAACTAAGAAGTAAAATTGGACTGACCCAGATGGATATAGGCCCGGCAATGTTAATAGACTACGAGATAGATCAGTGATTCAAAGCATAGACACAATGAACATCTGCTGTTTTAATAGTAAATAAGAACTTATAGAAACAATGGAAGAGGGGCAAAATGGACTGATGGGAATAGTGGACACCAGAATAAAGGGAAGAGGATGCAAGGAGATCCATCACAGTTACAGGTTTGTCTACTCTGAAGTGGAACAGCAAGAAAGGGCCTTGTAAGAATAGTCACTGAACCACGGCTAGCTGGAAGAATACTAGAAATAAAATATATATAAGAAAGAATCATACAGTGAGAATAAAAATACAGATAACTACTAGTCACTGAACCACGGCTAGCTGGAAGAATACTAGAAATAATCTATATCTATAACAGAGTGTATGTTTGTTTGTGGCTATTTATGTATTGGATGCGTTCGATAACGGTACATCCGATTGAGATGAAATTTTCTACACGTCTTCCTTTCATTCATGTGCAACCGACTATAATAATTTCTTAATGTAAAATCTTCTACTTATTTAATAACATTTACTTTTCCATTTTCATTATATAATGTCTATATAGCAGGGGGACTTCACTCTAGAAAAGTTATTTCAAGGGGCATAACTTTTAATAACATTTCTATATAATTTATAGTCATATTGTTGGACTTACTTGCACTATTGTTAAACTCTTTGTCTATAGTTATTTTCAGGCATATGAGTTATAATAAATAATGATATAATCTTTAAGGCATTTTCAAAGTTTTCATAAAAATAATGCATAATGCATAACATTGTAACCCATCTTTTTCTACAGTTTTCATTGAATGGTGTGTGGAAGGACATTCTTTTAAGTTACTGTGCGCCAGGAGCTGGGCGAAACCACGCCGGGTCAGATAGATAGACAGATAGTCGGGAACGGAAGCTTATTTGACTACTTATATGAATTAGATGACATGCTCCCCACCAGGGACTGGGTGAAGCCGGGCCGGGTCAGACAGACAGATAGACAGACAGACAGTCGGGAACGGGAGAGCTTAATATATGACTACGTATATGAATTAAATTAGATGCTCCCCACCAGGGACTGGGTGAAGCCGGGCCCGGTCAGACAGACAGACAGACAGATAGACAGACAGACAGATAGTCGGGAACGGGAGAGCTTATATGACTACTTATATGAATTAAATGAGATGCTCCCCACCAGGGACTGGGTGAAGCCGGGCCGGGTCAGCCAGACAGACAGACAAACAAGCAGACAGACAGACTGATAGATAGATAGATCCCCTCCAGGGCCTGGGCGAAGCCGGGCCGGGTCAGCTAGTATATATATAAGAAAGAATCATACAGTGAGAATAAAAATACAGATAACTACTACAAATGAACAGTTATACGCACCATGTAATACAAAACAAATATTAGCAAAAATGCGAGGAGTTATACGAAGACACCCATGACGTGCTAAATAAAATAGAGAAACAGGAACACATCATAGTTATGGGAGACTTCAATGCAAGACTAGGACATAACAAAGCATTCATAGAAAAACATCTTGGAGCAATTGGAGACCAACACAACGACAGACATGATAATGGAAGTAGACTGATAGAGCTATGCAGCCAACACGACCTCTATATAACAAACACTGTTTATAAACACAAAGACTCACAAATATACACCTGGTATAAATGGAAAAGCAAAATTGATTTTATATTAACAAGAAATAACAGAAAGAGAAATATATTAGATGTCAGGGCACACACCAGAAAACAGTTATTGCCACAATAAGAACCAACAGAAGAAAAAGCAAAGACCAGGAAAGTGCATGCCTTGCGAATCAGCAAACTTAAAGAAACCGCAAAGACGAAAATGTGAGGAAAAATTATGAGATAGAATTAACTGAAATCTTTGTAAAATTATCTATAAAAAAAAAAAAAAACAGTGGAAGAAGAATGGGAGAAATTCAAATCAAGTATTTTAAAGACTGCAAAAATAACACGTGGAACCACGAAAATATGCAAAACATGGATACAGAAAATACGAAATTAGTGTCACGCTTAGGTAAAGAAAACTATAAAAGACAAAAAGGAAAAAGTTAAAAAGTGGGTGAAGTGCAAGCAGAACTATGATTACATAGAATATAGAACAGCAAGAAGACATGTGAATAGAATAGTAAAGAGAGAACAACAAAACGACTGGGGGAATATGGAGAAACCCTAAATAAAAACTACAAGGGAGCAACTAGAAACTTCTACAAAACGGTCAGTGCAATGAGAATCGGAGGAGAGCCCTTTGACTCAACTGAACTAATTCATCACCTCATCTCATCATGTTCCTCTTGTACCTTGCGGTGTCGAGGTGAAGTATAAACAGCGGGAGAGTGCCCGCTTACGGGCTGATTGTATCAATATTCCCAATCGTTTACGTGGTCGGACTCTGCTTCCCTCTGATCTGTACATCATTGCTTGTTGTGGTATACTGTTAGTTGGTTACCTACGTGCATGGCCAAACAATTTGACTTGCTGCTTTCTAATAAAATCTAGTTCAGCTATACACCCCCCCCCCCTCCCACACACACACACACTTTAGTCCTGATTTCTTCATTTCTGATCTTATCTCTTCTTGATACATTGAGTATTCTTCTCAGGAATCTCATTTCTGTTGTGATTTTTTCTTTTTTCTTTTTCTGTCATTGTCCAGGTTTGGCATTGGTAACATAGAGTTGATAGGAAGATTGTGTTGTAAAGTGCTTTCTTAGTAGTTAGTTATATATGTTTGTTCTTTAGTATTGGTGTAATTTGTCCAATGAGTTGATTTGCCTTATTGCATTTATTTTCAATCTCGTCTTCTGATTTGCCATGTGACGATATTATACTTCCTAGATTTTACTTGAAACTCGTTACTTATTTTCAAGGGATGTTCTTGCGGTCTCTGTTTGGCTGGTTTCTTTACATATGTTGTCTATATATGCTATAAACAAGAGAGGGGACAGGCGACAACCTTGTCGTAATCCGGATCTTATGGTGAAGGGTTCCTGAAATAATTAACAGTGAAAAAAAAGGAGAACCAATAATTGACCAAACAAGTTAGTTAGTTAGTTAGTTAGTCGACAGATCATCCTCATTGCACATCGAACCATTAAGTCCATAAGTGCTCGGATCCCCCCTCAGCAAATCCCGCAGCGTGTAGCGGCTAACGACACCAGTTCGGTGTTGGTTTATCAGTCTTCTTTGGCTACCTGCGTAGTGTTCTTGTTTGGCCACCCCTCTTTTAATTTGCTGTTCTCGCAGTCTGGCCATGGTTGTAGATTCACAGTCATCACTTGGTTCTCGCAAAAGTCTTACTTCTCGTAGAGCATTCAGAATGTCAGTGCCATATCCTGACGTAAGTCCCCCTGTCTTTGCCATGCCATGGGCAATATCATAGAATTGACTCACGACAAGGAACTGGTGGCTCATTAAAACATCGTAAAGATAACTTTAGGAATTCACTGATGAAACGTGGAACGAAGTAAAAATGTCGAAGCTCAGGAAAATCTAACGCCGTTTATTCCGGAGTTAACAGAATCTGTATAAATTGAGTAGTGAACAAATTAGAGTCCCGTTCTGACCGGGAGGGCAACTAATTTAACGTGCACTGACCTTGATGCATGTATCCTGCATTTTGCCTTATCTTCGCTCAATAACACTTCCCTTTCCCTCTGTTCACTCAAGTCGTCCTTGCTGTCATCTTCTTCCGAATCTGTTTGTATAGAGTTTGCCCTTCGTTCGCAAATCCATGGCGTTCTCAATATTTGTTGCTCTTTGTTCTTAGCTTGGAGTGAGTCCACTGTTAGCCTCCCGACGATCCACTAGCCACACCGAGTGTTTCTCTAAATGCAATACACGCCTGTTCTCCTTGATCGTCCCACAGCGTATGGTTTCGTTGTCACGCTGGCGTTGGTGTGACGTATCTTCGTATCTCATGGTTTTGGTGCACTGTTCACTTCGGGATTTTCCTTCCATCCTCTGTATGGTGTGCTTTGGGGCACTTGCTATGTGGCATTATGCCCCCCACATTTAAATGATATAATCATTTATAATCATTTACACACACACACACACACACACACACACACACACATATATATATATATATATATATATATATATATATATATATATATATATATATATGGTTTAATAATCACGAGGTGTGTGTGTATATATATATATATGGTTTAATAATCACGAGGTGTATATATATATATATATATATATATATATATATATATATATATATATATATATATATATATATATATATATATATATATATATACACACACCTCGTGAATTATTAAACCATGCCCAATAGCTGTGCCGACATCATGAGTCATATCTAGTGCTGAGTACCACGTTATGGCCCCTATTAATTACCCCCCCCCCCTCAAAAATAAATATGACGGGCACGCCCTCCAGTTCACAAACCCACGGAGAACGTCATGTAGCCAGCCCTAGGGGAGGCTGGTCTAACTAATTATATAATTAGTCCCTTACTTGTCCAAATGAACAAGTGTCCTCACTCTAGGTCAAAACCCGGAGTTGGGGACGAGGGTAACAACAGGTACCAAGTAGTCAGTACCAGTTGACGCTTAATATTGTCGCTGGCTTATATATCCACTGGGTGTTTCTATCATCAAATATATGTAGCTGAGGTGGACGCCATTGCTGTATACAGTGCAATCTTATAACTTTAGAGATTTTCTCCATGAGTATCAAACGCATTTACTTCTGTGCAACTCAATGAAATAGCCCATCATATGTGGCGTCGCCCTCTAATGAATGTAATAGAACCCATTAATAATTATAAAATTCTAATTATAGTTATTACTAATTAACCATTAATTAACGAATTTAACTATTCTAATATAATAACTAAACTATTGCAATTCACTAATTCTCTATATGTGTTCATGAAACTAAATAAATTATAATGTTCATATCACATATATTAAAATTACTATAATGTAAGTTCACTGTTCCAATCGCTTCACTCTAATTAATATAATTACACAAATCGTCATATAAGGAAATACTTAAACCATATTCCTTAATATTGAATGTTCGTAATCGATCGGATCATCATCCCCGTAATCGATCGGGTCATCATCCCCATAATTGAAGCATGGACACGCAAAGTAAAAGTTCCGTCATCTCAGTAATTGACGTATGAACACGAAAAGTAAAAGTTCCGTCATCTCAGTAATTGACGTATGACAGTTCCAAAGTGTCGCAACACAAGTCACTTCATCATGTCTCTGCCAACAATGAAAATTCCACATATGTATCTATCTGATTAACAATATGTAATATACTAATTTAATATAACTTGTTGGTTGCTATGTACATTGCTATTTAATCAGGTGCATCTGTAATATATAATATCTCTTCTAAACAGTCTATGAACGAATACAGACAAACATTAAGAACCAAAAGTGAAAACAACTGTGAAACAGACCTATCTATTTCCAATCGAATAAGAAGATCTGCAAGATTGTTATCTTTTCCAGGAATATGACAGATATCAAACTAATAATCTTGCAAGAGTAAAGACCATCGATGTATTCTGGAATTCTTAGGATGACCAGACTTAAAGATCTGTAGAGGTTTGTTATCCGAAAAGAACCAGAAATTTTCTTCCTAAGTAGATATCTTGAGAATTTCTCAATACTCTCAATTAGTGCTTGTGACATTTTCAATTTCCTCATAACTACAGCTTGAGAACCGTCGAAAAGGCACAGCCTATTTTCAATACATGGTTGACAACGCCTGTTGATATTGCCAATGCAATGATTGTGAAAACACATACGTCTGGAAATTCATAGCGCCCAGTAAATACAACGACCGGCGATTTATTAATTGAAATATCAGATTCAATCAATCAATCATGTGCCATGCCGGAAAGTGTGGGCGGTCATGACTCGCCATTTCACTCGATCACCAGTGTCGTGGATCAGCTCAGTGTTCCTGTCTCGTCCATGCCATGTGGCCAAGCCATCCAGGTATTTTCCTCTCGGTCTTCCTCTTGGTCTGTGCCCCTCGATCTTGCCAGTTGTCACTAAGTTCTCCACCCCATTTCTTCTCATAACATGTCCAAAATATTTTGACTGTCTACGTCTAATTTCTCTAATCAATCTACGATGTTCATTTGTCTCCTGTAGTACTTGGTCATTGGTTTTTCTGTCTGTCCATGGTATTCTTTGCATTTTCCTCAGAAACCACATTTCTTCAGCCATCAGATGCTTTTCAGCTTGACTGCTCATTGTCCAAGTTTCACATCCATACAAAAGAACAGGCTCTATGTATCCCCTCAACACTCTTTTTCTCGTTTCAATTGACATCTTTTTATTGGTCAGAATGTTTTTCATCTTGCTAAAGGCTACTTTCGCCATGGCGATTCTTGTTCTAATCTCTTCAAGGCATCTCCCATCAGATGTTATAACTGTTCCAAGATAATTGTACCGATTCACTTGTTGAAGAATATTTCCATTTACTTGTATATTACATTGTGGCACTTCTTCCTTCCTACTGACGACCATAACCTGAGTCTTTTTACAATTTAATTCTAACCCCAGTTGCTCACTGTGTACAACAACCGCATCTACTAATTGTTGCAGGTCCTGCGCATTGTCTGCAATTAATACTGTATCATCTGCATATCTAATGTTATTGATGTTTCGTCCTCCAATGCTGATTCCATTTATATCCTCTACATTTCTGAAAATATTTTCACTGTACAGGGAAAAAAGATCTGGAGACATCACACATCCCTGCCTAACACCTCTCTTAATTGGCTGATACTGTCCCACTTCATTATCAATCCTTATTGCAGCTTGTTGTTTCCAATATATGTTTTTTATAAGTCTAATGTCTTTCCCATCAATTTGTAGATCTGCAAGCATATCCACCATGCTGACATGTCTAACGCTATCAAAAGCCTTTGTATAGTCAATAAAGCAAAGATGTATATCCTTGTTTACTTCTATAGCACGTTCAATAACTGTCCGCAGCATATACACAGCATTTACTGTACCCTTTCCTTCTACAAACCCGCATTGTTCTTCCCCTATTTCAGGTTGTATCTTCTTCCTCATTCTTTGCATGATAATTCTTAGCAAAATCTTTGTGATGTGACTCATTATACTAATTGTTCTATGTTGATCACATTCCAAGGTTCCTGATTTCTTTGGGATTGCAATAAATATAGAGTTACATAATTCAGGAGGTATATCCCCAGTATCATATAATGTGTTCAGCAGTCTGGTGACTTGATCTATTCCAAATTCTTCTAAAGCTTTAATCATTTCTGTTGTGATGTTATCTGCACCGGGGGCCTTGCCAGCTTTCATATGCTTAAGAACATTTCGAACCTCCATCTCCAAAATTGGCGGTCCTTCATTATTAAATCTAATATCATACTGTTCGTCTCTGTTATCATCATAAAGGTGGTTCACATAATCTGTCCATACCTGTAGAATCTGGTCTTTTTCTATTATGATTTTGCCATCTTCAGTTTTTAGACACCCTGTTGATGTACTTGTTCTTTTATTAGTAAGTTCCTGAATTCGTTTGTGCACTAATTTGGTATTTTGACTGTTGTGTTGGCTTTCAATTTCTAAGCACTTTTCCTCAAGCCATGCTTCTTTTGCCTCCTTACATAATGTTCTGACTTGTCTGTGAATTTCTTCATATTTGACAGAATTATTTTTGTTGAGTCTTCTTGTTTCCATGAGGTGTAAAATTTCTTCAGTCATCCATTTCTTACGACCCACCTTCTTTAATTTTGGAATAGTTGTTTCTGCAGCCACATTGATTGAATTCTTCAACGTTTCCCATTGATCATCCACATCCTGGAATAGGATCTCTAGATCAGATTACGCCCAGTAATTCCAAAGTTTGTTGTCATTAGCCCAAATGAAGTATTATTTTACGCCAGATAGTGCTGCAATGGAATGCAGACTAAATACGTCAAACTAAAGAGAAGGTCCGCGGATATTTACCTTACATAAATGGTCCAAACAACCATGTTTATACGACCTCCTAGTGTAGACTAAGTGCGCAATTAACATGGCAGGGGGGATAATAGATTTTATATAAGGAGTAGCGAATTCAGTTTAAGTGTAGTCCTCCAGTAAAAGTGATTCTAACAGGATGTGATTTTTCAGTGGATAATATTACCGAATCTCTGGAAACAAAGAGGTGAGAAATGCTTGTAAAGCTACCCTGTTTGTGTCGGGGAAACGTCAGTTTAATATAAGTCTTCATGTCATGATAGTGATTAGTGACTTAAGTCTAACTAAGAGACCTATTCTGAAATACATCATGGAATATCTCCATTTTCTTATGGGAAAATGCCATAATTTGTTACACTGTAAATGTCTTGTAGACTATCCTTGGATTGTCTTATGTTTCTTATCCTATGATTGACGAGAGAATTTATCAGGATAATCTTTCTGTGTGATTATCTAAATGTCATTTTTATGTGTGTCTAAATACGCATGCATGTTATATGATATATACGTATTATCTGGAACATTATATACATTGAGTGTGTGATGATTTTATGTTACCCCCTATCCCGAGGAAAGGACATGCATAATGACCAGAGTGAGATGTCACTCTTAATCAGAGTCCGACCAGCAGAATTTGACCACTGAGCGAATAATTATATTAATGAGTATGATTGCTTGGTGCACACAAGAGTCAGACGTGCATTGCAAACATGCTAGAGGTATGCCTATGTCATGTAGGACATTGGTTAAGTCCACTCATGTAAGTGACACTATAGACAGCAGACAAAGGTCTGACTGATTTATCTCTATGTAGTAGTATTATAAGGGTGTTTGTTCCACACTTTTTGAGAAGGTGGAGTTTTCTAATTATTTTGTAAGGAGGGGTACTGTTATGTTGTCCATTATGTTACTACAGATATGGGAGGTGGTCCATTGGTACAAGTGATGATCCCAAGAAGGGAAATCATCCCTGGCCGAAGTGGAGCGATTCCTCAGTGAAGGAGGAAATCTGCGTTCTTATATTTGCAACGCAGCCACACAAGGATGAAGCTAAGTTGCATTACCACCCATGTATCCTCATTTAAGTCCAGCGGCCAACAACTAATAAACAACTACGCAACAACTATTAAACTACGCAACAACTACGTAACATCTATTCATCAAGCAAACAACAACCTTTACTCACGTCCAATTAGTCTATATTTATACCTACAGAGATCATTCTACAAGGAATCATGAACCATAGAATACCCAGTGTCAAGAGCAACTAGTGCCAGATTTGTCCAGGAAATAAACATTTATAAACATTGTTTATCTTAAATAGAGACATACAAACAGTTATATGTAGTTACGTGTGCTATAATTGTGTTGGATGTTCTTGAATTTTTGGTATCAACGATCGGACATTGATTTGTTAGATAATAAGGCATAAAGATATCAAGTGTGTAATATTTATGTAAATTGTATTGCCCATGGTGCAAACCCCCAATCTGTTTCTTTTATTACATTAATGTAAACGTCGCCTACTGTGTTCTGTAATTTCATTAGTGTTATATGTGACTTACTTTAATTAATATTAGAGTGATAGAGTTACTTCACTTAACTATCAGATCAAACAAGAGAGAGCCGGTGGCAGGGATACAACTCGCTTGCCCTCTAATTAGAGTGATCTTACTTTTTCTTTAAAGCAGTGACTTCCATAGGGCTCTCCTGCGTGACCTCTTATCAGAAAAACCTATGATATCATTTGGGAATCTCACGAGCCAATTCCTGGTTTTCCTATAATAGAGGTCCACTGATAATTTGGGACAGCGATCTCCCATTTCTGTTTTAATATACCACAGTGCTAAAGCTTCAAGTTCAGTGATAGCATAATTTCTCTGTGTATTTGATAGTTTCTTACTGAAGTAAAGAATAGGATGTAACTTTTCCTCATGTAACTGAAGTAATACCGCTGAGATTGCATGAAAACTCGCGTCTCTTTGTAACACAAAATCTTTCGAAACATCAGGCAAATTTAGAATAGGATAGGTACTAAACAGAGTTTTTATCTTCTGTAACAGTTTGTCATGATCATCTGTCCAAACTATTTTTGTAGGTTGACCTTTCTTTAGTAGTTCAGAAAATGTTGCCGTCATATCAGCAAAATTAGGAATAAATATCTGATAGTAATTAATCAGACCTAACAGACTTCTTAATTCCTTTTTAGTCGTTGGAGGTTTGATATTAAGAATTTTTGTAACCACCTGTGGATCAGTTTTTCTAAACCCATAAGAAATTCTATGACCAAGGAATTGTATTTCCGTAAAGCTATTTCAATCTTGCGTGGTTTAGCCTTAAGACCGTGTTGTTGTATTCTCTGAAAAACTTGTTTGAGAATTTAGACATGTGTGTCTATGTCCGTAATATGATACAGATATCATCCATATACGTATCAACGTTAGAAATACCATGGAGCAATCTCCTCATCATGCGCATAAATGTGCTTGGCGCGTTCTGTAAACCGAATGGAAGATATGCCCATTCATATAGACCAAATGGAGTACTAAAAGCTGTGATATGCATAGAATCTTCATCCATAGGGATTTGCCAATATCCCTTGGTAAGGTCAATCTTTGAAAAGAGTTTCGAGTTTGCCATGCTCTCGATTAACTCATCAATATTTGGCATTGGTTCTGCATCAAGCAGTTAATGTGTTTACTTTTCTATAGGCAACACATAGACGCAATGACCCATCTTTCTTCTTCACTATTACTACCGGAGAACAGTAGTTTGAAATGGATTTTCTAATAATCCCACTTTGATCTAGCTCCGATATTTCTGCCGTAACTTTCTCTAAACAATGTTTCACTTTTACCGGTACATCCGAGAGTAATGTGATTTTGTGTTTGATAAGCGATGTTTGTCCTGGCTTATCCGAAAATATTGTGTTAAACTCTTTTATTGCTGAAATAAGTTTTACTTTGTCTTGTGTTGACAGATATTGATTTATTTGTATGGCCTGCCAACCGTTGTCACTGTTGACTATTGGAGTTGGTATTTGTTGTTTAATCGCGTCTTCTTGTTGTTCATTAATGACCCAACATGCTGTCGCTATTCTATGTGGTATTTGTTGTGTCACCTGTGATGTGTCATTTTCACGTGGGATATATGGTTTCAGCATATTGATGTGAAAAATTTTATGTTTACCTTTGACATCAATAATATAGTCAACATCACTGACTTTTTAAATCACTTTAAATGGACCCTGCCATGAAGTAACTAAACAGTCACGAGGATCAGGTAGTAATAACCAGACTTCATCTTCTTCTGATCAAGACTATTGTCTTGGCGTTCCTATTATCGTACTGTCTGTACTTTTCTCCAGCCTTCTCGAGTGCTGATTTTGCAATTTGGCAAGCCGGTATGATTTTGTCCCTCAATTGCGTAACCATTTTGTAGGCTTCTTTTTCGGGTGGTCATATGTCTTATTTGTAAGCATATCGTTGTATAACATTAACGGACCACGAGTATTTGCGCCGTAAACCAGCTCGAATGGAGAAAACCCCGTACTAAATTGTGGTACCTCACGGTACGCATATAGTACTGCCGGCAATAAAATATCCCAATCTTTAGGTCTCTCAGCTGCGACTTTTGCCAGGGTTCGTTTAAGGACCCCGTTGTAATTTTCGTTGACACCATTTGTCATCGGGGGCCAAGGAGAACTAAAGACTTGTGGAATACCCAGTATTTTCAGTGCCGCTTAGGTAGCCGCAGATATGAACTGACCACTCTATCAGACAATATACATCTTGGGAATCCTATCCTGCTAAAAATTAATAATAGTGAATCTAGGATGGATCTACTTGTGATGTACTTAAGTGGAATAGCCTCTGGCCAACGAGTACAAAGATCAATCATGGTCAAGATGAATCTATTACCTCGATCTGTAATTGTATTCAGTGGACCCACAATATCCACAGCAATCTTCTGAAATGGTCGAGATGCCAGATCAGTTTTCTGAACGTGAGCTTTGGGTTGTTTGCCTTTTTGTGTTGTTCTTTGGCACAATGTACATGAACGCACATATGTGGTGATATCTTTGATATACCCACGCCAATAAAATTGAGCTAACAATCTGTTATTGGTTTTGCCAATACCCATATGACCCGCAAATGGTGAGTCATGTGCCAGCTTTAATGCCTCGCTGCGATATTTGGTAGGTAGTATTGTTTGCAATAAAAGTGGTGAACCTCTGTTGTACCGTCTGAACAAAATATTATTGTCTAAATCAAATTGCCAATTACCATGTTTAGCTTGTTTAGACGGTTCATGTATACTTTTAAAACAAGTTTGCAATGTCGGATCTTGTTTTTGTTCATTAGCTAAGTCAGCTGTCAGTGTGATAGTATTCTGAGTATTGGCTTCGTCAGGCTGCGAAGATTGCTCTTTTTGGTTCCGTTCTTGAGCTCTTGTGACCGCATTCGTTTGAGTGTGGTCAATCTCCCATTGAATTGCCTCTTCATGAGTGTAATAATTCGCATTGGGTACATTCCCAATAAGTAACCCGGCACAAGGATTAGGCAATACTGCTACATTTACTGTGCCTTCAAAATATGTAGATTGTATTGTAATTGTGGCAATTTTATATCTCTCAATTGTGCCACCAAAAGTTCTGCAGGCAACAGTTTTGCCTGTATAATCCTCTGTTTTTATTAACCTTTGGTCGACTCCAATAATTGAAGCCCCTGAATCGCGAATACAGGAAGTAGGTTCCCCATTCACCCATGCCTGGTGAACTCTGAGTGTGCCATTCTGAATATTAACAGCATTTGCTTCATGAATTGTTTCTAGACATTCGTCAACATGGACGTCTTTCTCAGTCTTTTATGTCTTGTCATTATACCGTTGTATGATAGCTGCATGTGTTTCTTCTATGTCATCTGAATCACTACTGGAAAACACATATGCGGTACTTGCTTCTTTCCAAGTATTTCTCATCGCACATGATCTACTTGTATGCCCGTACGCCCGACAAGAAACATATTTAATGCTCCTCTTATAGGGGTCATACCTACTTCTTTTATTTGCCGTGATGTCTCTTAAATAAGCTGCGTAACCAGGATGTTGATCACACATTTCCAGATGTCCGTGTGATAACCTGCAATGTTGGCATCGCGTGAGGTGTCCCTTTCTTGGTCTGTCCCCCTATTTATTGGAGTACTGATATGGACCTCTATTTTTATTTGCAATTTTCTTAAACTTACCATTATTTTTCTGGAATCTGGCGCTTGCTCCTATGACAAGTTCTGGTTGTGCACAGTCAGCAAATATGTCACAATGTGCATTATAAAATTATTCACCCCGTGATTACATCTCACTAAGGGACTTACACTTATTCTCAACCAGAAATACAGACATAGCTTCTGATACTGCAGATAGCAGCTTGTCTCTTAGCATCAGGCCACGAATTTTATCGACATCAGACCCAATGTCTGCTGCCTTTAACCATTTGTCAAAGCAAGAAGATGTTTCAGAAACAAAGTCAAGGAATGTTTGATTAGTCTTAGGTGTAAGTTTCTTAAATTTTGTACGTAACCCACATTCATCCAAACTGAAATGTGCAAGAACACGATCTCGCATATATTTATAGTTGGTTCGCAAATTCTCAAGTATTAACTCAATCACCTTCAAAGGTTCCAACGCGAGATGTCGATGGAACAAAATAGGTAAGTCCTGTTCAGGAATCTTATAGAATTTTGCCACCACGTCGAAATTAGTAATCCATGAACTTAATGAATCACCTAGTTGGAAGTTACGAATCAGACCTTGGTACTTCTTCACTGGAACATTATGTTTTGCTTGTATTCTTTCTCGTTCTAATTCAGCTTCACGATTCATTTCCAATGTCTTGACTTTCACATTACCTTCCAGTTCCTTGTCCTTAAGAATTGCTTCGGCAGCAAGTTTTTCTTTCTCAAATGGTAGTTGCTTTTCCTTCATTTCTTTATCTAAAGTTAATTTCTCTTTTTCAGCTGCTAGTCTCTCTCGTTCCAGAGCCATTTTCTTCTCTTTTAATTCTTTCTCAAGTGCTAATCTCTCTTGTTTTTCTTCTCTTTCACGTGCTGCTTGAAGTTGTCTCTCTTCCTTTTGTTCCATCTGCGATTCTTTAAATTCGTTCTTTGCCCATGTCCTCAACTCAGGACCGCTTAAACCAGACTTCTCACCCATGCTCATGAAGTCTTGTAGTGACGACATGTTGTCTTAATTATGCTATCACTACTCCAGATGAAATAAGATAGAGGAGTGGAAAGGAATCGACGATATACAAGTACGTAGAAAATAGAGTTGACAATATATCAAAGCACAAATGTTGAACAAAATGTCAACTTCCAACTCAACAATAATGTAGAACTGTGTAACAAAAGAAATTTAGCAAACTTAATGCAATATAAATGTCCTAACCGTTACCCTATGTAAACAACAGAAAATAGTATGCAAAAATATATGCAGTATAAATAATAAAATAACACTAGACAGTTAACAATTACGATAGAAAACAAGGGACGTGTAACGTAAACTCATATTCGTACTCATAAAAGACAGTAATACCGACTATAGATTTTCAGGTAAACAACATACAACACTACTACACTACTATAACACTACTACAATTAGTACTGACAACACGTGAGACCAATACAAATTATTTCGTACCGATCTGACGATTGCAAGTACACAACGTGTTCTTAAGTTAGGAAGTGATCTTAACTATCCCAAGAAGAGCAACCACCCAACCACCCGCTGTTAAGTTAATGTGGAATTGGTCACCGCTACTACTTATTATCTAACGAATGCACCCAATCAAGAACAATGAACGTAACGATCAAGTTAAAACTTATACTGGCCTTATGTTCGACAGTTGGCGTGATCCGTAGACAATTTAAAATTTACAGCGTTAAAATGTGTGTGTGTGGTATCTGTCTGCTAGATATTAGTACTGGATTGGTGATTGGTGTTAAGTAGTCGTACTTGAAATGGAGCAATGTTGTCCTAGTATGTGCTGGTGTTGCTGAGGCAGTGGTGAACTGACTATCTGTAATCAGTATGTAATTGTGACACCCGTGGCAATGCACCCGTTGAACCGGTCGTTTACATTATCAACGGCGGTGTCAGTATTTTAACGCGTAGAATTATCGCCGACACTTGAGCTGCCTCAGCCTGTCTGCTGGTGACATGTATAACAAATTCATCCTGCTGCCAATGTCCAGTAGAGTATGAGGTAACAATCAAGAGTGTGTTGTCATATGGTATCACTCGGAAAGTAAATATCTTCTCATGCACGTTGGAGTTCAGAGTCGTACTGTAACTGCTTTCCTGCTGTGTGTCGATGCTGCTAGACGAAGCTCATGGTGAAGGACAAATCTTCAGGTAATACGCTCCTCCGACAAAGCACCAGTGTGTATACTGTCCACACAAGCAGTTAGCTGAAAGTGTTGACAAATGTCTGATTACTGTGCTTAGCAACGACAGAGTAGTGGAAACGTACCTGTGGAAGATAAAGACTCCCACCTTTGTGACGACAACACGAACTACGTCGACTTTTTTGTCTACTGATTTCTGCAATCCGTGTAGGAACGCATCGCTGTTTCTCCTACCTTCTGATGTTGTTGTTTGTGTACGATAATACAAAATGAGTAGTGTTTCCTGAGTAGATTTCAACCAGACAAAATGATTCTGCACTATAACGTTTATTCTCCAGTATAGCGCTGCGGTTTCCGGTATGTATGGAACGGTGCGTGTGTAAATGGCTATCGGTGCGCAGTTAACTTTCTTGCTGTGCAAATCTTGACGCAACTTTTGTGGCTAGAGGCGGGGCAGTTGTTTATTGATTAGCAAACCCGGAACGTATGCTCCCATGTGTGCCATATCGTAAGTCCTCCTGTCTTTGCCATGCCATGGGAAATATCATAGAATTGACTCACGACAAGGAACTGGTGGCTCATTAAAACATCGTAAAGATAACTTTAGGAATTCACTGATGAAACGTGGAACGAAGTAAAAATGTCGAAGCTCAGGAAAATCTAACGCCGTTTATTCCGGAGTTAACAGAATCTGTATACATTGAGTAGTGAACAAATTAGAGTCCCGTTCTGACCGGGAGGGCAACTAATTTAACGTGCACTGACCTTGATGCATGTATCCTGCATTTTGCCTTATCTTCGCTCAATAACACTTCCCTTTCCCTCTGTTCATTCAAGTCGTCCTTGCTGTCATCTTCTCCCGAATCTGTTTGTCTAGAGTTTGCCCTTTGTTCTCAAATCCATGGCGTTCTCAATATTTGTTGCTCTCTGTTCTTAGCTTGGAGTGAGTCCACTGTTAGCCTCCCGACGATCCACTAGCCACACCGAGTTGTTCTCTAAATCCAATACACGCCTGTTCTCCTTGATCGTCCCACAGCGTATGGTTTCGTTGTCACGCTGGCGTTGGTGTGACGTATCTTCGTATCTCATGGTTTTGGTGCACTGTTCACTTCGGGATTTTCCTTCCATCCTCTGTATGGTGTGCTTTGGGGCACTTGCTATGTGGCAGTCAGCCTGGTCCATGGCGCGTCCGCCCTCCACAGTAGCGTTACCTGCGAGCCTGTCAGCCCTCTCATTCTCTTGTACTCCCGCATGACCTGGCACTGAATATGAAACTTATCTTTGCCAGCCGAGACCGCTCCAGAGACAACAACCATTCTCTTCGGATCTCCCCCATCTCTATCCTCTTGAGCATGTTCATTGAGTCGCTAAGGAAACATGCCCTAGTGAATGTCTGTGTCTCGCGCCATGTTAATGCTTTACTTACTGCCAAGACTTCCATAGTCAGGCTACTTGTGGTTTCAGTGAAAGCACCAAAGTCCTCCTTCACAGTTTTCCCTCCGGCCTGAGCCGTAATTGCTCATGAGCTTCTCACATGTCGGACGACCGACCCACCTGTGTAAATGACAGCATCACCGTCTAGCGAATTCTCGAAAATCAATGCTTGTACATCCGCCTCCACAGCTGCCGGATTTTCTTGTCTGTATTTTCTGTCTAGTTGGATGCAAACTGATAAGGATGTGCAGAAATCTGTCGGCACTTGTACCCACTCCTCGCCAGGTTCTAAGTCCTCAAGTGAACACACCTGTTGAAGAATGTCTTCGGCTTGACCCATTCACGACCGTCCTCTTTTTAACCTGCTGCCCATCACCTTCATAATTTCACTATGCAGTGGATGTTGTGTGTTTGCCTTAACTCTGAGGTAGGCGCGAGCTCTGCAGACTTGTATTCTGTCTTCAATGGTTGGAAAATCATGAAGGTAGCGCATCGTCCTGCATGCTGTATCTCTTATACATCCAAGAATGATGCGCATAGCTTCATTCTGTATCCTTTCCATTCTTTCTATCTGCTTACGGCTGAGAGTCAGGATTGATATCGCACACTCAAGAACACACATGACCAGCCCTTCGTAAAGAAGACATAGATGGCGCTGATCACTGTTTGCTGCCGCCATCACCCGCATCGCAGCCAACCCCTCCCCCCCCCCCCTGCTTGGCATTTGTTATCACCTGGTCTATGTGCTCATTATAAGCAAGGCTTCGATCAAATCGTACCCCCAGGTAATTCATTGCCTGCGTTCTTTCCACCGTCTCTGAACACAGTGTTGACAATATGATTATTCAACGAGAACCAAGTCACTGTTGCCTTTGTTGGGTTGACCATTGCCCCAGCCTCAATACACCAAGTACTTATGCGATTGAGTTCGGTTTGTAGTTCCACAGCAACCTGATCTCTATCCTTACCCTGGCGATACACTAAAACATCGTCGGCACATGACAATGTCCTCCCCGGTCCAATGAACTGCTCGCTGGTTATTCTCACAGTGTAGGCATTGAACAGTACCAGAGATAATGGTGATCCCTGTGGTAGGCCATGATATATTGTTTTTGGTTCCGACGTCCAACTGCCACATCTAAAAACTGCTTTCCTTTGGAAGAGGGCTGCAGCAATCCAACTAAGGAGGAATGGACTTACTTTTAGTTCAAGAAGCTGAATCATTAAAAAATCCAATGGTACTCTGTTGTACGCGTCCTCAAGATCAATCGCTGCAGCAAAGGTTTCAATGCATGAGTGGAAACCTTCATAGACATCATGGGCAAAAACTGCTGCATTGGTCCAGGTTTCTCTTTTTGGACGGTACCCACCCAGGGTAGGTGGGAAAACACCTTGCCTCTCTAGCTGGCTTGATATTTTCCTGGCAATTAACTTCTCCAGCAGCTTGCCTATTGTATTCTGCATGGTTATAACTCGATATCCCTGAATTTTTGTGTTGTCTCTGCCAGGCTTCGGCAAGGGAATCAGATAGCTGTGTAACCACTCATCCTTGATGCTAGCACTCCCTATACTGTTGTTGTACATGTCTGCTAGTTCCTCTAGCTCGTTGTCGGTACACCTATTGATGTTGTATCTTATGCCATATGGCTCCGGAGCGCTGTTTTTTGATCGTCGAAGCACAACCTTGATTTCTTTCACTGTCACTGAGTCTTCATCCGAAGTGTTATGGGCCTTGCACCTGTCTGACGTGACCTCCTTGGCAAGATTTCGGCCTCTCATGTCTGTCTGGTTGCTCTGCTCTAGATAGCGTTCAAAGAGGGCTTTGTCCTTGTCCTCGTCAGTCCTCTGCCAGATGAGGTCAGCACCTTGAAAGTCAGAAATGCTCTTATTCTTGACTACCCCGCTCATGCTTTTATGTAGTCGCCAGAACAATTTCAGTGACTTGTCTGTGCTTACTCTTTGACACACCTCTGCCCATTTTTCACTTTTAACCACCTTGACCAGTTTTTTTTAAATAGCTTACTTTTGTGTGCATCTCTCTTTCTAAGTGCATGCAGGGACTGGGATGGCCAGCTCTGTTCTTCTTGGCATTTTGCCATCTCCTTACAGCACCACGTTTATCCAACCACGCCTTCTCCACCTCAAGATTCCACCACGGTGGCTGCTCAGTAGTAAGAGACACGCAAATGGATTATCATTTGAGGTTGGCAACCTCAATTATTTACTAATTGTATAAAAAGTCTACCACCTCAACCGAAACGTCATATTTTACGACCTCAATTTCAAGGGATGCAACCCATGAATAAATAATCGAACGTATTTTTGCACTGTTACTTCCCTTTTTGTGTGATAAATTTTATATCTTTAAAAATTTAATATTTGCTGTTATTATTGATTGTAGCGGGGTGGGGCTTAAAAAACTATCATCATACTAGTGATGGTGTGTTAAGGTACAGTGCTCTTCCTCCTCGGTTTTTATTTTATTTTATTTTTTTTCTCGTCTTCTTTCTTTATCTGTATTGGGCATAAAAACTATCATCATTCCATTGGTGATGTGTAAGGCTTAGGGTTACAGTGCATTTCCTCAGGGTGTTCTAGGGGCGGGGTGGGGATGGGGCTCAGGGGTGGGATGCGGGTGTCGGCATGTGGGGTAGGGCTAGGTGGTTCGAACCTCGGGTCGTGACAGGTGTCATATGAAAATCGTAATAGGTAAACATGTATATATGGCAGTTATATGATCTGTAGAGGGGCGTAGTGGTGTAAACACTATCATCATATGGGTTACAAATGAAAACCTTCAAAAGTAAAAATGACCGATACTAATGATTTAGTGGGTATATCTTAGTGAAACTCGATGGTAAGGGGTGGGTAGCGGCTATTAGTGGTCTGTAGAGGGGCATAGTGGTTTGTTCACTATCATCATACGGGTTACAAATGAAAACCTTAAAAAGTAAAGATGGTCGATATTATTGATTTTAGTGGGTATATCTTAGTGAAATTCGTTGGTAAGGGGTGGGTAGAGGTTATTAGAGATCAGTAGAGGGCCGTAGTGGTGTAAACACTATCATCATACGGGTTACAAGTGAAAACCTTAAAAAGTAAAAATGCCCGATGTTATTGATTTTAGTGGGTATAGCTTAGTGAAAATCGGTGGTAAGGGGTGGGTAGCGTCTATTAGTGCTCTGTAGTGGGTCGTAGCGGTGTAAACACTATCATCATACTGGTTACACGTGAAAACCTTAAAAAGTAAAAATGACCGATATTATTGATTGTAGCTGGTATAACTTAGTGAAATTCGTTGGTAAAGGATGGCTATTAGTGATCTGTAGAGTGTCGTAGTGACCTATTCACTATCATCATAAGGCTACAAATGAAAACCTTAAAAAGGTAAAGATAACCGATATTATTAATTGTAGCGAGTATAGCTTAGTGAAATTCGATGGTAAGGGGTGGATAGCGGTTGTTAGTGGTATGTAGAGTGTCATAGTGACCTATACACTATCATCATAGAGGTACAAATGAGAATATAGCGGTGTAAAGCGCTCTCATGTCATCTTGAACAAATGTGGTGGGGCAAGTTGCAATTGTCATTTTGAACGAACGGCAGCCATGTCATGTGCGTGTTTGTGTGTGTGTGCATGCGCGCGCGTGTGTGCTATCAATTACAGGACATCGCAGTCATTCCCACCATTCGTGCTTCCTGGGCAAGGTTGCAGTTGTCTTTCTGAACGGTTGAATTTCTTTTACATATTGCAGTCAAAGCTTTAATGCATTGCATTTACAGGACATCGCAGTCAGCCCCAGCATTCGTGCTTCCTGGGCAAGCTTGCCGTTGTCTTTCTGAACAACCGGCACCGATTATCTTCTGTTGTATCTATCATCAGGATTACAATCATCATCATCACCCAGCACCACCAACAAGATCATTATAATCATCACCATCATCACCATCATCTCATCATCATCATCATCATCATCATCAACATCATCACCACCACCACCATCCACCATCCATCATCCATCACCACTCACCATCCACCATCATCATCATCATCATCATCATCATTATCATCATAGGGTGGCCGACTGGGTGACTCATCACGGGGCTATGTCTCGGAGTGAACGTACGTGAACGTGTTCAGACGTGTCTTTGGGGAAAAACTGGAGGATGACTCAGAGCGTACTGATAGCATAACGATACAGCCGAGACACTTGGGTAACGGTCACAGTCGTTTAAATATGGCTATGCTTCCGGTCATATGTCTAAGGTATACAATCGAAACACGTGACTAAAACCGGTTAAATATGGCGTCGCACTCGATCACATATGTAAGGGTACAACCACGTGGCTAAAACCGATCAAAGATGGCGCTGTAGCCGGTCACGTGACTTATGGGATACATCCGAAATCAAAGAGGGCGTCGCATGGGTGTGATGGGGCTACAGTACTATTCAGCCGTATGAGGGAGTGGCTGTGGAGTGGGTGTAAGACGGGTGGATAGGTGCTTCTGATCATTGTTAAGGGGTGGTCGTTTTACAGGACATCGCAGTCAGCCCCAGCATTCGTGCTTCTTGGGCAAGCTTGCCGTTGCCTTTCTGAACGACCGACACCCACGATCTTCTGTAGTGTCTGTCATCAGGATTACCATCATCAGCATCACCCAGCACCACCAACAAAATCATTATCATCATCATCATCATCATCATAATCAGCATCTCATCATCATTAGCATCTGAGGGTGCCCACTGGGTGACTCATCGCGGGGCTATGTCGGCGGAGTGAACGTACGTGAACGTGTTCAGACATGTCTTTGTGGAAAACTGGCCGATGACTCAGAGCGTACTGACAACATAACGATACAGCCGAGACATTTGGGTAATAGTCATATCCGATAAAATATAGCGCTGCTTCCGGTCGCCTGTGTAATGGCTACAACCAGACCACGTGAATAAAACCGATTAAAGATGGCGTCGCACTCGATCACCTGTGTAAGGGTATAACCACGTGGCTAAAACCGAGCAAATATGGCGATGCTTCCGGTCATTTGGCTAAGGGATACAGTCGAAACTCGTAACTAAAGCCAGTTAAAGATGGCGTCGCAGTCGATCACATGTGTAAGGGTACAGCTGAGACGCGAAGGTAATGACTACGTCCGGAGTTATTCATGGAATCCAAACTTACAGTGGATGAGATTACATCCCAGTCGACCTTACAAAATTATTTTTAAAAATTTTACACTAGTGTTTGCAGCACCTAGAAAATGATCAAGAAAGGACATTCTTCTTCCAAAAAGCAAAAGAAACGTCAAAGAGAAACACGAAAACATGGATTACAACCCTTGCAAACGAAAAACATTCCTGACTCCACTCACACTGGATGTGACCCAGAGCAAAAGCTTCATTCCCAAAGCCTATAATTTGGTGCACGATCAGAGAAATAAAGACATTGGTTTCCAAAGTAATGTCAGCCCCTCGTTGACCCGTTGTATGTTTGAGCTGGTTGGAAAATGTGGGTCATGCTCGCCCCATGACCTCTAACCATGATGAAATATATAGCGTAGAGTGCGCCGTATTGTGATGTAGCCGCTATGAGCTACAGTCTGTGAAGTCAGAATAACAGTGATATACATATACAGTCTCCTCACACCCATCACAGCTTTCTTTGTATTGAGGACTGGTCAGCTATTGAAGACAGGCCTGTAAGTATATATTACAACAATCTTGTTTTTTATGTAGATGTTTTAATATTAATCCGCTAGTGTGGATTTATATTTTTAAATTCTAATTACCAGTTACCATACGGGGATTAGACTATCTCGGCCTCTTTCAATGTTGTTCTTAACTCTTTTTTTCTCTGCTCCAGGACTTTGACTCTGTGACTGTACCCCAGGACTGGGGTCAGAATTTGCTCCATCTCTAGTATACGTCGTTCAAAATTCTCCCGTTCTCTGATTACATGGTGCCAGTTGCCATTACGTTCTTCGGTGCCAACGCTATAAACTGTCAAGAAGTGAGGATCTGTTGCGAAATTAACCTGTGTAGGAGAAAAATAACATTGAAACTTATAAGACTTCAGCACCTAGTAGTTCATAGTGAAATAAAGAGTACCAGATAATATAATGTATCATTAGACACCGGAAATAACACACATTTTCTTGGAGACTATGATCGTGAACGTTACAATTTATACATACCTTTCTCGATGGGTGTTGTATTTCATCTGCTGCGACAGAGGAGCAACTTCGGAAACCAGCGGTAGGATAGTTTACATTCCACAAAGCATTGATTTTCTCGAGAATCTTAGAGTATGGTCCGTGAGTGTTAGACAGGTCAATATTTTTATCTGAAGAAAAATCATCAAGCACATCAAATGTTGTCTCGTGTGGGTCTATGGCTGTCTGACTACAAGAAGTAGGTTTCTTGCAGAACAACATGTCTAACGACAGAGCTGGGATGAAGAAACAAGAATCACCAGTCTTCAAAACGGGTAACGTAGAAGTTGTGCTACTTTTGTCAAAACTGGCATGGTCTGCTGAACTTTGGCTGAAATTATTTTGGAAACCAATGTCTTTATTTCTCTAAACGTGCACCAATACTATTCTTTGGGAATGAAGCTTTTGCTTTGGGTCACATCCAGTGTGAGTGGAGTCAGGAATGTTCTTCGTTTGCAAGGGTTGTAATCCATGTTTTCGTGTTTCTCTTTGACGTTTCTTTTGCTTTTTGGAAGAAGAATGTCCTTTCTTGATAATTTTCTAGGTGCTGCAAACACTAGTGTAGAAATTTAAAAATGTTTTGTAAGGTCGACTGGGATGTAATCTCATCCACTGTAAGTTTGGATTCCATGAATAACTCCGGACGTAGTTATTACCTTCGCGTCTCAGCTGTACCCTTACACATGTGATCGACTGCGACGCCATCTTTAACTGGCTTCAGTTACGAGTTTCGATTGTATCCCTTAGCCAAATGACCGGAAGCATCGCCATATTTGCTCGGTTTTAGCCACGTGGTTATACCCTTACACAGGTGATCGAGTGCGACGCCATCTTTAATCGGTTTTATTCACGTGGTCTGGTTGTAGCCATTATACAGGCGACCGGAAGCAGCGCTATATTTTATCGGATATGACTATTTCCCAAATGTCTCGGCTGTATCGTTATGTTGTCAGTACGCTCTGAGTCATCGGCCAGTTTTCTACAAAGACATGTCTGAACACGTTCACGTACGTTCACTCCGCCGACATAGCCCCGCGATGAGTCACCCAGTGGTCACCCTCAGATGCTAATGATGATGAGATGCTGATGATGATGATGATGATGATGATAATGATTTTGTTGGTGGTGCTGGTTGATGCTGATGATGGTAATCCTGATGACAGACACTACAGAAGATCGTGGGTGTCGGTCGTTCAGAAAGGCAACGGCAAGCTTGCCCAAGAAGCACGAATGCTGGGGCTGACTGCGATGTCCTGTAAAACGACCACCCCTTAACAATGATCAGAAGCACCTATCCACCCGTCTTACACCCACTCCACAGCCACTCCCTCATTCGGCTGAATAGTACTGTAGCCCCATCACACCCATGCGACGCCCTCTTTGATTTCGGATGTATCCCATAAGACACGTGACCGGCTACAGCGCCATCTTTGATCGGTTTTAGCCACGTGGTTTAGCACATATGTGATCGAGTGCGACGCCATCTTTAACCGGTATTAGTCACGTGTTTCGATTGTATAACCTTAGACATATGACCGGAAGCATAGCCATATTTAATCGACTGTGACCGTTACCCAAGTATCTCGGCTGTATCGTTATGCTATCAGTACGCTCTGAGTCATCCTCCAGTTTTTCCCCAAAGACATGTCTGAACACGTTCACGTACGTGCCCCTGTGATGAGTCACCCAGTCGGTCACCCTCAGATGATGATGATGATGATGATGAGATGATGGTGATGATGGTGATGATGATAATGATTTTGGTGGTGGTGCTGGGTGATGATGATGATGGTAATCCTGATGACAGACACTACAGAAGATCATTGGTGCCGGTTGTTCAGAAAGACAACGGCAAGCTTGCCCAGGAAGCACGAATGCTGGGGCTGACTGCGATGTCCTGTACATGCAATGTATTAAAGCTTTACTACAATATGTAAAAGAAATTCAACCGTTCAGAAAGACAACTACAACCTTGCCCAGGAAGCACGAATGGTGGGACTGACTGCGATGTCCTGTAATTGATAGCATGCGCGCGCGCATGCACACACACACACAAACACGCACATGACATGGCTGCCGTTCGTTCAAAATGACAATTGCAAACTTGCCCCGCCACATTTGTTCAAGATGACATGAGAGCCATTTACACCGCTATATTCTCATTTGTACCTCTATGATGATAGTGTAAAGGTCACTATGACACTCTACATACCACTAACAACCGCTATCCACCCCTTACCATCGAATCTCACTAAGCTATACTCGTTACAATTAATAATATCGGTTATCTTTACCTTTTAAAGGTTTTCACTTGTAACCCGTATGATGTTAGTGTTTACACCGCTACGACCCACTACAGAGCACTAATAGCCGCTACCCACCCCTTACCACCGATTTTCACTAAGCTATACCCACTAAAATCAATAATATCGGTCATTTTTACTTTTTAAGGTCTTCACTTGTAACCCTATGATGATAAGTGTTTACACCACTACGGCCATCTACTGATCTCTAATAACCTCTACCGACCCCTTTCCAATGAATTTCACTAAGATATACCCACTAAAATCAATAATATCGACCATCTTTACTTTTTAAGGTTTTCATTTGTAACCCGTATGATAATAGTGAACAAGCCACTGTGACCCTCTACAGACCACTAATAGCCGCTACCCACCCCTTACCATCGAGTTTCACTAAGATATACCCACTGAAATCATTAGTATCGGTCATTTTTACTTTTGAAGGTTTTCATTTGTAACCCATATGATGATAGTGTTTACACCACTACGCCCCTCTACAGATCATATACCTGCCATATATACATGTTTACCTATTACGATTTTCATATTACACCTGTCACGACCCGAGGTTCGAACCACCTAGCCCTACCCCACATGCCGACACCCGCATCCCACCCCTGAGCCACCATCCCCACCCCACCCCCTAGAACACCCTGAGGAAATGCACTGTAACCCTAAGCCTTACACATCACCAATGGAATTATACAAACATGCCAAACATGCCAAGGCCGAGAAATGGGACGAGTTCTGCAGGAAGGTGTGCTCCGAGCGATCTCTTATGACATTCTGGTGCCTCCACAAGAGCATGAACGGTGCTGCACAACGTAGGGGTATTCCAGACTTTTAAGGCACAGACCTGGCATGGAAAAAGTCGGATGTGGATAAAGGTAAGGCCCTTCTTGAACGCTACATAGAACAGACTGACCAGAAAGACGAGCCCGCCAGACAGAGGACCACAACGACACTCTATCAGTTGTGCGAGGGGGTCGGGACAGACGAAGAATGGACAATCACAGGAATGGGTGCCGGTGCCTCCAACTTTTAAGTGCACTTTCTCCTGCATTATCACACTCGACAGACGGTGCAGATAGCAGAACCCTGCCGCTGTCAATGCAGAGGTTAACACGCTCATCTATGAACACTCAGATAGCCCCAAAGTGCTCATCTATACAGATGGATCTGTTGTAAAGCAGCAGAGACGTGCGTGGGCATTTACAGCCCGTTCAGCGGGCCGAACAGTTCAAGAATCCAGTGGTGCCCACTCTATGACCACGAGCAGCATGACGATGGAGGTGATGGCAGTTACACAGGCTTTCATATGGCTGGAATCACAGTATTATACCAACGTGTGTGTACTAAGTGATTCAATGAGCATGATTCAGAAGGTCAAAGCTGGATCTGTACGTAGACAGTGGACTGAATCACTGCGGAAGTCTGTTGTCCGTAAAGTCACCTTCATCTTCGTATCGGGACATGCGGGAGTCGAGGGAAATGAACGAGCTGACAAACTGGCTGGCTCTGCACCCCATGTAGATGGCCAGCCCATGGATCGTGCCGATGTTATTAACGTCCTTAAAGATATGGCGAGAACAGAGGACTTTGACATCAGTGATTCCACATCGCTGTCCAGGATGAAAGACCTGGGAGTAAGAATCGGCACAGCCACAGGTCCCATCGAATACCTACAAGGCGAAGTCAATAAGTAAGTCACAAATGGCTGTAGAAAAATGACTAAATATGATAATAATTTGAAACCAGTTTATTTTTATACATACATTGACCTTTTATTTCTCAACATAATGTCCACCAACATTGATGCACTTATCCCATCGTTTTATCAGTCCTCCCAAACCGGCTGCATAGAACTGCGTGCTCTGTTTTCTAAACCACGTTTTCACTTCACATTCAACTTCGGCATCATTCGCGAAATGTCTCCCACCAAGGTGGGTTTTCAGTGGACCAAAAAGGTGGAAATCGCTAGTGGCCAAGTCGGGGCTGTAATGTGGATGTTCCAGAACTTCCCACCTTAGTTGGTTAATTTTCTCCTGAGTTAATCCATCCGTATGTGGTCTGGCATTGTTATGAAGAAGCAACACTCCTCTAGTCAGCACACTTTCTTAAATTTCAATCGATCATGCATTATGCTGTATTCTGAACCATGTGAACACCCTATTGCAGATGCTACATAGTCTATCGTTACTCGTCTGTCACCTCTAATCATCTCCTCCACCCTCTGCACGGATGCTTCTGTTGCAATCTCAACAGGACGACCAGATCGGATTTCATCAACAATTTTAGAGCGTCCTTGAGACGATTTTTCTACCCAGCTATGCACCGCTTTACGGGACAAACATTTGTCGGCATAAACAGGAAGCATTTCCTTATGAATGTCCTTTGCAGGCAGTCCTTTGCCAACAAAAAAAACAAAAAAACGCACAACAGCGCGTTGCTCTATGATTGTACACTCCGTAAGTACAGTCGCCATTTTGTTTGTGCGCTGCGCATGCGCATGAGACACCTAGTTCCACTTTACGAACGGGTATATACATTTCGATGTTGTTGTCACCTAATGACACCTGTAGAAAACATCAACTACATTTACCTGCTATCCCACAGAACTGTGTGACTTACTTATTGACTCGCCCTCGTAGAACCAGACATACTGAAAGAAGAAATTGGAGAAGCCGTCAGTTAGCCCCATTGAATAAATCACCGGGACAAGACGAAATATTAAATGAACTAATTAAATCAGGAAGAGACGTAGGAACAGCATAGCTACATAGACTATTCAACCATGTTTGGGTAGAACAACAAACACCACGAAACTGAGGAAACGCCATAGTTATTCCAGTGTGGACAAAACAAAGGCAGTAAAAGAAACTGCACACAAAACATTTCTCTTTTAAGTTATACTGGGAACATATTTTACAAAATTCTTGGGAAAAACATTACGAACTACTATAGAACTCCAAATAAGCGAAACACAACTTGAATTTAGGAAAAACGAAGAATGCACAGATGCCATTTTTGCTTTTAGACAACTTATAGAAAAGTCAATCGAATGTAATGAAACACTCTACTTAGCCTTTGTAGACCAATAAAAGACATTCGATAGAGTAGATAGAAACAAGCTGTGGGAACTCCTAAACAATATGGAGTGAGTACACATCTAACAAAAGTATGCAGAAGCTTACTGCCATGATACAAAGACGGATCGGACAAGAGTTAATACATATGTTAATGTTTGCATATCCTTTACAGGACATCGCTGTCAACATCAGCATCTTTCAGCTGATTGTCGATTTCTTGGCAAGATTACGCTCAGTAGTTTGCCATTGCTTTCTGAGCGGCCGGCTCACATACCCCGTAAGTTACCGACGCGATTCGAACCACTGCTGATTCTCACCGTCGTCACGTTACTTACGAGAGTATACGAGATTACGGAAGAAAAGTCGCTAACATCTAGGCCAGGAAGCCGGCTAATACATATATAGAAGGTAAATAAATAAAGCTACAGAGCAAGACAGAAAGTAGAACTCGGGGTCACTTAGTAGAATAGATTACTGCTCAACACAGGCAGGGAACACGGACCGGTATCGCGAAGCGATCAGAGAATCACGGAACAAAGTGTTTACATTTTCACAGCTTTACCGCAGTTCCACCCAATTTTATTCATAGAGAATCACGGAGAGAGACCAAGTTATCGCACGCAACTAACAGCCGTGTTAGGCTAAAAACGTCACATGGGAGCTAGGGCAGGCTAGCGATAACATCGGGAGTTCCGCACTGAGAAAACATCTTGTATAAAATTTCATCGATGAATTAATAAGCTGCAGTGAAGATCCATTGATGGATCTGAAGTCTTGTTAATTAGACTTAACGACAGAAGATTGTAGAATGCCAGCCAGAGAGAATTCACAATGGACGATTGCCAAGCCTTCAGCGTAATCGGCGTTACACACAGTAATCATGTGTAGTCGACTCGCTCAGTGGATGTGGTATAAGTTTCATACTCGACACTAACTGTAAGTTGACCTAGAACTATTATATAAAGGGCGTTCATTTGAAATCGGTTTGTGCCGAACCGCGCGTAATTGCGCATGTTGAACATGAACATGTCATAGTCATGTGATAAGTAGGGGAGACTGGGGAGAAATGGACAAAGGAGAGAAATGGACCACCCCCTCTCTGGCCCCTGGCTGTGATGCAATGAAAGTGAAACCATAATAAGTTTGTTTTCCACATCAAACATAGTCCGAATTTTTCATTTGCCATCGACTTCCCGCACAGGTCGTTCCCACGCAAAGTTTGAAAAATTTTCTGCACTAAAGTTTCTTTTTCCAGTTCCAGACACCATCGTAAGGCAGACGCATAGTCAGGAATCAGGACAAGGTAATTACGTTAATATTTTTTATTTACTTGTTATTTAAGAGTTCATATAAAAATATAGCATATAATATTAGATTTAAGAGACTTTATGGCTGAATAGTTTAATACATTGATGGGGGAGAAATGGACCGGTTCATTTCTCCCCATGGTTCATTTCTCCCCATGGTTCATTTCTCCCCATAGAAGAAATTGACAAGACAGTCTGTTGTTATTAAAAGTGTTGAAGATTGCATTCGAATATCAGCACTATTGATTCTTTTTAATACTGGGGTCTAAATCTAGACCAATAAAACTGTTAACAAATTTGATTTCAGTGATTTATTAAAGATGCACGCCATTCGTGCTATGATCAGTATTTCTTTGCAAATGATAGGCCTACCATTCTAAATGTTATATAATTCTGTCACTCTTTTGTTTCAGATGCCAAGATTGTACATCAGAAACACCAACAAGGGTCTCGTTACGGAGGAACGTATGAGAGAAGCTGTTAATGCTGTGAAAAATGGAATGAAAGTGAGGAAAGCTGCAAGGGAGTACGGCATTGCTCGCTCTACCCTCAATAACAATCTTACAAAAGACAGAGAAGGAAATGGTCTGCCTACTAGACTCGTACCAAATTATAGGCATAGCCTTGTTTTCACAGCTAAGCAAGAAGCTGATTTTGCTAGTTACTTGAAAGATTGTGCAAGAATGTTCCATGGACTCACAACTAACAACGTTCGTATTTTGGCGTACGAGATGGCGAAAGTCAATAACATTGCACATCCTTTAACCAGGGATGAGCAAATGATGGCAGGGAATGACTGGCTTTGTGGATTTTTGCGACGGAATCACGAGCTGACCATAAGGCAACCTGAGGCAACATTTCTGGCTAGAGCTACAGCTTTCAACAAACATAATATTTGCGCCTTCTTCAACATTGTGAAGGAAACCATTACAAAACTAAATGTGAGTGGAGCTCAAATCTACAATTTGGATGAGTCAGGTCTGACCACTGTACAGAAAGTGCCAAAAGTAATTGCCCCACGAGGAGTGAAGCAAATAGGCCAGGTGACATCCAGAGAAAGAGGAGAACTGGTCACAATCTGTTGCATTGTGTCAGCTGCGGGTCACATTATCCATCCAGTTTTTGTGTTTCCCAGAAAATTTTTAAAGAATTTTATGCTTGCTGGAGCACCTGAAGGTTCCCTTGGCCTTGTGAATGAATCAGGTTGGATGACCCGTGATAATTTCGTCAAAGTTATAAATCACTTCATTAAGCATTCAAGACCTTCCAAAGACTTCCCTTTGATTTTGATCTTGGACAATCACGATTCCCACATTTCATTTGAATCACTTGAACTGTGCAAGAAAAACAACATTCATGTGATCACGTTGCCACCACACACCTCATCTAAAACTCAGCCCTTGGACCGTTCAGTTTTTGGACCCATGAAGTCGGTCTACAACAATGCGTGTGATTCATGGATGATGAAAAATGTTGGGACACCACTGACAATCTATCAAGTTGCAAATCTAGGAGGCCACGCTTT
This sequence comes from Cepaea nemoralis, assembly GCA_014155875.1. Lineage (NCBI taxonomy): Eukaryota > Metazoa > Mollusca > Gastropoda > Stylommatophora > Helicidae > Cepaea > Cepaea nemoralis. Next base: position 524,387 of record JACEFZ010016543.1, on the reverse strand, counting down.
TCTTAAAGCGGCAACTCCCATTAACATTCAATCAGGCTTTGCAGTGTCAGGTATTTGGCCCTTTAACGAAGATGTTTTTACAGAAGATGATTTTATGCCTTCAGAAATAACGAACAGGCCCATCAGCAAGGACAGTGAAAATGCCACTTTAGAAAGCAATGAACAGACAGGATCAGCATCTCCACATTGTGGTACCAGCACAGATCAAACTGCACAAGAATTTCATGAAAATCAGAAAGAGTGTAATGTTGAGAACCTTGTAGATGACTTGCAGGAAATATCAGGGAGTCTTCAACATAAAGCTACTTCTTCCTTTACTTCGCCTCATGTTTTCAGAGGACTACCAAAAGCTGGTCCGCGAAAAGATTCAAATAATATGAGGAAAAGAGGAAAAACTATGCTGGCTACTTCTACGCCAGAAATGGATCGAATTAGGGAAAGAGCGGCGATGAAAGAAAAGGCAGCAAAAGTTCCACCCAAAAAGGCAAAGAGACAGCTGCTGAAAGAACTTGATGTTGATTCAGATCCAGAAACTGACATTTCGTTTTGTGATGACACAGATTCTGATGTTTCATTTGGTGAAAATGAGGAGTGTACGGTTAGCTTGACTGGTGTGCGTGAGGTTTTTGAAGGCCAGTGTGTGCTATGTGAATATGGAACAAAGAAGACTTGTGTTTACTATGTAGGAATTGTAAGGGGAGACATTGATGATGATGGTGATGTTGAGGTAGAGTTCTTGCGCAAGAGTGAGAAGGTTGCTGGTAAATTTGTTAAGCCTAAGGTAGAAGATGTCGCCAGTGTCTCAATTACATGTATTAAAGCACAGCTTACTAGATCTACAATCACTGGAACCACTTCTAGGACCAAAGATGGCTATGTCTTCAAAGAAAGTCTTGCAGGCATAAATGTTCGATACAACTTTATATTAGATTAATATATCATATTAAACTTTTTTTACTGTCGCTTAAAATAATAAACAAAAACTGCAAATATCCTTTTAATGATTATTTATTTCTTATAGCAATATGGATGAGTTGTTGCTGCTTCTTTTTAAAAAAGGTCCATTTCTCCCCACTATGGTCCATTGCTCCCCACGTGCTGGTCCATTTCACCCCAATGGTGGTCAATTTCTCCCCATGTTCATATACATTTTTGAAATGCATTTTGTAAAGAAACATATAGAAATAGATTGCTAAATGTTTTCCCCTTTTAAAATAAATGAATGTACAACATTTTAGTCATGGTTTTGTTATCTATATATATAAAACAAAGTGTATGTAAATATGTATGTCCTTTATTTTTTCGCTAACGGCCCATCCGATTGAGATGAAATTTTCTACACGTCTTCCTTTCATTCCAGAGCTGCCAACTGTGATATTTTTTTTAGTGTGAAATCGCCTGCTTACTCAGTATTATTTCATTTTTCATTAAAATTTATATATAGCTAAGGGACTTAACTCTAGAAAAAGTTATTTCAAGGGGCATAACTTTTAATAACATTGTTGTATAACTTATAGTCATATTGTTGTATCGTTTTCAAAGATTTATAAACTCTTTGTCTATAGTTATGTACCGGCATATGAGTTATAATAAATAATGATACAATCTTTAAGGCAATTTCAAAGTTTACATAAAAATAATGCATAATGCATAACATTGTAACTCATCTTTCTATGCTTAAGAAATTATCTTAAGGATGTTGAACAATATCATCGCATCTTTAATGTTTTCCGCTATCATATCGGCACGATTCGCTTGACAGCACTTCTCAGCGCTATCAAGCCAAGACGCCTTACACATTTCAAGCAGCCTGATACGGGGGGAAAATGGCACGTCGTAATAGCACAAAGAAACAAGCAGCTTCCAAGATGCATAGTGAGAAAACCGACCAGACTATCAAGAAGACGAACCTGCCTTTGGAGAGTCTGCATGCAAGCTGTAATAAAGTATCTGAACCTACAGTCAATGAAACTACCAATAAGAAGAGCGACGACTACCCACAGACGAACACAAAAACTTGTGAGAGGAAGGAGGACCAAGACACCAGAATCAGAAACACTGATTCAAACACAGTCAGATGGGTGGTCAAGCGGCTAAAAATGGAGCTTACTGATCAACAAATACAGAAGCAGCTGCAGGAAGAAAATCTTCACGTCAACATTTTGAAGGCAGAGCGGATTCTTACCTACTCAGAATTAAATGAGATGCTCCACACCAGGGACTGGGCGAACCCGGGCCGGGTCAGGCAGGCAGGCAGACAGACAGACAGACAGACAGACAGACAGACAGACAGATAGATAGATAGATAGATAGATAGATAGATAGATAGATAGATAGATAGATAGATAGATAGACAAACAGACAGGGAGGGAGGGAGGGAGGGATAGACGGAGGGAGAGACAGAGGGATGGGTCTATTAGACAGACATACAGACAGACAGACAGACAAACAGACAGACAGACAGACAGAGATAGATAGATAGACAAACAGACAGACACAGACAGACAGACAGACAGACAGACAGACAGACAGTCGGTAACGGGAACGAGAACTTATATGACTACTTATATGAATTAAATGAGATGCTCCCCACCAGGGACTGGGCGAACCCGGGCCGGGTCAGGCAGACAGACAGACAGACAGACAGACAGATAGATAGATAGATAGATAGATAGATAGACAAACAGACAGGGAGGGAGGGAGGGAGGGATAGACGGAGGGAGAGACAGAGGGATGGGTCTATTAGACAGACAGACAGACAGAGATAGATAGACAGACAGACAGACAGACAGACAGACAGACAGACAGACAGACAGACAGACAGATAGATAGATAGATAGATAGATAGATAGATAGATAGACAAACAGACAGGGAGGGAGGGAGAGACAGAGGGATGGGTCTATTAGACAGACAGACAGACAGACAGACAGACAGACAGACAGACAGACAGACAGAGATAGATAGATAGATAGACAAACAGACAGACAGACACAGACAGACAGACAGACAGACAGACAGACAGACAGTCGGTAACGGGAACGAGAACTTATATGACTACTTATATGAATTAAATGAGATGCTCCCCACCAGGGACTGGGCGAAGCCGGGCCGGGTCAGCTAGTGTTTCGATAAAATCTGTTCCGGTGATGAGCAAAAATTGAAAACTACAAAATTGCTGGTCCATTTCTCCTACCTAAGTCTCCCCTACTGACCAATGAATAAAAGAGCACGTGCTTATCGTCCCATGATGCATTTGTTCAGTTTCTGACCGTTGAGAAAATTACCGGGTTGATCTAAAATCCGTCCAAAGAAGCTCAAAGAGCGGTGATTCAGTTTTTTTCATTTGAAGGATGTCGAGCAGTGGACATTCAATGGTAACAAATGTGTGTCAAATTCAACAGTGACAGACTGGGCACGAATGTTTCGGAAAGGACGTCAGTTCACGACAGATCTTCGCCGGCCGGGTCAAGCGCTTATTGTTGCAACAGAAAAAAAACCATCGCCAAAATTGATGCAGCAGTACAGATGAACCGTTGTCGAAGCATACGTTCGCTAGTGAAAGAATTTGATGTGTCAATTGGGACAATTCAAAAGGTGGTTCGTAAGAAACTGCAATATCGGTAGGTGTGTTCACAGTGGGTACCACGGATATTGACCTATCACCAAAAAGAGGAACGCATGGGAGGGTGTTTGAACCACTTGCTGCGTTACATAGTGGATGGTGATGCATTTCACTTCCGCATAGTGGCTGGCGATGAATCATGGTGTCACCACTTTGAGCCGAGCAGCAAAAGAGAGAACATGCAATGGAAGCATGCTGGATCACCAAAAGCCAAAAAATTCAAGTTACAGGTTTCCGCTGGTAAGTTTATGTTGAGCGCATTATTTTTTTACCATGAAGGGCTATTGTTGGCCGACTTTAAAGAACCTGGTGTCAACATCAACTCTACCCACTACTTGCAAACACTAGACAAGCTGCAAAAAGCCATCAAGAATAAATGACCCGGTATGCTTTCTCGCGGTGTGATTTTGTTGCACGATAATGCTCGTCCGCATGTCACAAAGATTGTGCAGAAAGCATTAGCAAGGAAGAAGTGTGAAATTCTGCAACATCCAGTCTATAGTCTGATTTGTCACCATGTGATTTTCATTTTTTCGAACCTCTAAAAAAAGCTCTCAAGGGGCAACGATTTCACACAGATGCAGACGTAATGAACGCGGTTACATTTAGTTCTGTGACGAAACCACAATCCGTTTTTATGCGGATGGCATTCGCCGCCAAACTAAAGCAATGGGATGCTTGATTGAATGCCTACGGCGACTTCTTCTGACCAACCCATGGTGCATAATTATTTTAAAATGAATGCTTTGTTTAATTCTACCACACCTGTTAATGTTTCTTTCATGCTTTTGTAATAAAGCCATTGGGGCGGGTTTCAAATGAACGCCCCTAATGTGTATGATGTGCATGATAGAATTCTGACGAACGATCATGACGCAATTTGATAATCTAAATTAAGGACACCCATATCAGATGGCCCGTAGCACAGACCAATCAAGCTTCTAATGAATATGGAGTGTGTTCCACAGGAGCAAAAACCTTTGCCCCGCTGGAATTACAAACGATCAGATTGGGACAGATTTGCCATACTAAAAGACAATTATTGTAAAAACATAAATACACGATATGGCAACATGAAGCAAATGGTGGAAAGTCTAAACAAAGCAATAATACAGGCGACCACTCAGTCTATTCCAAGAGGAGCGAGGAAAAGTTACAAACCATACTGAACTGAAGAACTACAAATATTGGAGGACAAAGTTGAAGATGCCAGGAAAACAGCAGAGAGAGAGAGAGAACAAACAACTGAAGCGAACATCTCTCTCAAAGCCATCTCAGAAAAATATAAAAGAACAGTAAATCAACAAAGAGATTGTTGGAGGGAAAAAACCCAGAAAACCTGAACTTTGTTAGTTAGTTAGTTAGTCGAGGTTCCAACTTCACGGCATTATGCCCCGTTCCTGTGCTAATGAATATCACACAAAATGTTCCTCTCTGTCCAATGTGAAAAGTGGAACAGACAGGAGTCTCGGCAATCCAACATCCCCCACAGGTACACTGTGCATAATGCCGCCGCCAGAATACCAACACAAAAGTCATCCACGAAAATTACAGTTCATCGTCGATGGAATCGGCAGTCACCAGAAAGACTTCATTGACCCGGGTTTTCTCACATGGCTCGGTCTCTTTCCGCAGGGCGACCTGCCGAAAGCGCCACACAAAGCACAAACTCCGTAGCTCCATCGTCGACTCCCAGGAGTCTCCTGAAAAAAATGCACTCGTGAACCGAAAAAGCAAATCAGGCAATTTAACAACAGCCGGTAACCATTGTTCCGAACATCCAGTTCACTGTACAAACAAAAGCGGACAGATGTAAATGCATTCCACATGAATTTCACAGCTCACAGTGTCGCGTCACGCACTCACTCAGTAGCAGGGCGACGTAACCATATACTACCAGTTGGACTAGACTGGACCTGAATTTGACAAGGATGGAAACAAACTATGGAAACTAGTAAAAGCCATGAACAATGAAGGACTCAGAAACAAACAAATAACAATTAAACAAGGAAATGCCTCCCTTACATGAAAAAAGGCTGCAAATGCACTAATGGAACACTATGCTAGTGCAAACCACATTGAAATTACAACTGAACAGAAGAAAACAATCAAAGATAAGCAGACACATCATAGTAATACAGAGACAGCAGCAGAATATATGATGGCAAATCTAAAAATAGAAGAAATGGAATAGGCAACGAATACCCTAAAAAACAGAACAGAACAGAACTGCCAGGACAAAAGTACAAGGGCAGTCATGTCCCCCAAGGAGGAGTTCTTTCACTAACATTATTCCTAGCATATATAAATAACATCACAGAAAATATTGCGTGATAGACAATTGACATTACTGTGCGAACATGTGTATATTTTAGCTTGAAGGATTTATCTATAGTGTGTGTTGTTTTTTTTTTTTTTTGTTGCCTCAATATAAAATTCAATATCTCAGTAACCAACTGAGGGAAAATGATGAGACTTAGTATATAGCCTAACCTTATCATTATGTCCACCCACCAAAATTTTTTTTGTTCTGGAGATTTTACAGCAGATTTCAAAGTTTGTTTATATGCAGTATATAAATTACAACTTAGAGATTACGTCCATCATTTTAACAGTATTACAGCTTCACCAAGACACGTCCCCGCATTTTTTTTAAAATTTTCACGTGATTTCCGTTTTGAAACAAACAGCGCAAAGTTAAATTGGATAGTTCAGAGGTGTCTCCAAATGGGGGGTTCTTTCATGAAACGTGATTATATAAATAAACTAGCTGACAAGGCCCGGCTTCTGGCGGGGATCTATCTATCTATCTATCTATCTATCTATCTATCTATTTATCTATCTATCTATCTATCTATCTATCTATCTATCTATCTATCTATCTATCCTATCCATCCTATCTATCCTATCCATCCATCCATCCATCCATCCATCCATCCATCCATCCATCCATCTATCTATCTATCTATCTATCTATCTATCTATCTATCTATCTATCTATCTATCTATCTATCTATCTTGCATCTTTCGTCGTCCTGCGATCTATTTGCAGATGACTGTACAGTGTACACAAACGCTGAAAACTGTATTTTACTGGAGTCGTCTTTACAACAAGAATTAAATAATGTAGTTAGGTGGAGCTATTCAAAACGTATGCAAATTAACATCACTAAAACAAAAGCAATGTTTTTAACAACCAGACAAAGACTTCAAACTCTAAGCTCACACACATCACTTCAACTTCACATCGATAACATGCCAGTAGAAAGTGTAATTGAGCACAAAACATTAGGCCTAATCATTGATAGAAACCTAACCTTTAATTCCCACGTTCAAGCGCTCATTAAACAAACAGCGAAAAAAGTCTACCAACTCGCCAAAATTAAAAACTTCCTTGATGAGGACACAAGGAAACTATTCTATACTTCTCATATACAGACACACATTGACTACTGCTCCACAATCTGGGACGGTTGTTCTAATTCAAACACCAAGCGACTTTACTCACTCCAGAAACGGGCCATGAGTCTAATTTATAGCAAACATTTATCTGCCAATCCTAGCCTGTATAAACGCCTTCAGTTACTACCATTCCGCAAACGCCTGCTTTTCAATAAAGCTAAACTAATTCACAAAATCCTGCATCGGAATGCCCCAAATTACCTTTGGCCATTGTTTAAATATAATGCTAGACACAGTAAACGTTTAAATATACTACACATTCCGAAGCCTAGGATTGACTTATACAAAACAAGCTTAACGTACTCTGCAGCTCAGCTGTGGAACAATCTTCCACAAGAAATCAAAGACATCACCAATCCCTATTCATATAATCGCAAATTATTCGAACACTATCTCAATACGGATTACCTTCCCCCTTAATAATAGAGATAATAATAATAATAACAAAACCCTAGTATAACAGCCAGTCCCATTTTTGTAGGCCAGTATATTCCACATGGCTAATAACAAGTGGCAGACCATTATCTAATATTACTGTGTCGAGTAGTTTTGATGTTCGCATTTTGTCCATGCCTTTATAATGCATATCTTTTATATTGTTGCTGTTCTTTGTTAGCCTTGAATGATGTGTGAATGAAATAATGTATGAAAGAGAGTGATAGAAGGGCAGAATGTTAGACGGGCCTGCGTGCCCAATTCTTAACCCTTTGAAAATAAAGTTTGTTCTATCTATCTATCTATCTATCTATCTATCTATCTATCTATCTATCTATCTATCTATCTATCTATCTATCTATCTATCTATCTATCTATCTATCTATCTATCTATCTATCTATCTATCTATCTATCTATCTGTCTGTCTGTCTGTCTGTCTGTCTGTCTGTCTGTCTAGCTACCTACCTACCTACCTACCTACCTACCTACCTACATATCTATCTCCTGCCTGCCTGCCGGCCGGTCGGCCGGCCGGCCGGCCGACCAACCGACCGACCGACCCAACGACCCACCGACCCACCGACCGACCCACCGACCGACCCACCCATCCACCTACCTTTTTGCCTACCTACCTACCTACCTACCTTTCTGCCTACATACCTACCTACCTTTCTGTCTGTCTGTCTGTCTGTCTGTCTGTCTGTCTCTCTGTCTGTCTGTCCGCGCTATTAAATATTGATAAAAGTTACTGGAAAAAATGTGAGGACCATGTGTTGAAAGAGGAAGAGGACTATTGGAGAAAGGATGGATTGAATTTTATGCAACCGAGAGCAATCATCAACCTACTGGAATCGTCCGACACAGATTAAGGTCTGAGCAGATCGCAGACCTTAATCTACGTACACACTTACTGGGATATTTTGCTCCAACTATTCAGACGAATTGCAGGCCCTAAACATTACAGCATCAGCATCAGCTGAAGAAACAAGAAGGAAATGAAAAATAAGGTAAGAAATATATTCCTTCTACTTTCCTGTTAATTTACAAATTATTTACCCCGTGCCTCTGTAAATTCTCTGTCTTTACTAATATTACACATTGCACCCCTCTCGGGATTCTCCGTGGTGAAGTGGTCAAGCCGTCTGACTCGGGCTCCGAAGGTTGTATGTTCGATTCCGGGCCGCGTCCTTCATTTCACGAGTGCATTTTTTTCGGAGACTCCCGAGGGTCGTCGCTGGAGCTACGGAGTTCGTGCTTTGTGCGACGCTTTCCGCGCTGCGGAAAGAAACTGAGCCATATGGGATAAAAACCCGGTGCAATGCAGCCGACCCTGTCGATTGTAAGCTACTTCTTTCATTGCACCCACTCCCATACGAATCCGGATACGCCTTTGTGTGTCATCTGAATTTGCAGGTCCCCATTACCGTAAACATAACTTTTTTAGCGAGAAATCACTAGTTATTCAGCAAAACATCAAAGGAATGTCGCCGCTTTCAATGATTTAAGTTGTTTTTGGACCTATCAAAGACATATTCCTTGGGTGGGGGTAAATATAAGACGGCTGGAAAAATTTCATAACGATGCAACAGACAGTTTTTAATATAATTGATCGTGAATGAAGGCATTCAAATTCGAACATACTATAGTTATTTTACTTTACGTTGTGTGAATTCTGCAGTATGTACCTGACGAGATGCAGCGAAATATGCCAGGCAATGAATAGTGCAATCTAATGTTGGTGTCTTCGTTATTCAAATTCACTACGGGAAAACGTTGTGTTTGTATGTCAGAATCCAAAAAGGTTATAATACAGTGGATCCCATCATACTGCAGTATGCTTGGAAATTAAGAGGCTGACAGACTGGCAAAACAGGGCGGACGACTACGTCAGCCTGACGTAGTCATTACCTATAATGAGGCAGAGAGGATTATAAAAATCACTTATAGAACCAAATGGACATCAGAGCATCCAGGCCACCAGAAAGATGATGCATATTACAAGTTAGTTACTTAGTTAATTAGTCGACAGATCATCCTCATTGCACATCGAACCATTCAGTCCATAATTGCTCGGATCCCTGCCCTTCCTCAGTAAATCCCACAGCGCGTAGCAACTGACGACACCAGTTCTGTGTTGGTTTATTACTCTTCTTTGGCTTTCCGCATAGTGTTCTTGTTTGGCCACACCTATTTTAATTTGCTGATGGTTGTAGACTCACAGTCATTACTTGGTTCACGCAAAAGTCTTACTTCTCTTAGAGCATTCAGAATGTCAGCCTGATCCACAGCTCGCCCGCCTTCTACAGTAGCCTTACCTGCAAGCTTGTCAGCCCGCTCATTTCCTCGTACACCCGCATGCCCTGGCCGAAAATGAAACTAATCTTTGCCAGCCGAGACCGCTCCAGAAACAGCAACCACTCTCTTCGGATCCAATCCATCTCTATCTTCTTGAGGATGCTCAATGAAACACTAAGGAAACATGCCCTAGTGAATGTCTGTGACTACAGCCATGTTATTGCTTGACTTCCATAGTCAGGCTACTTGTGGTCAAAGCAAAAACACAAGAATCTTCTTGACAATTCTCGCTCCGGTCTGAGGAGTAAAAGCCCACGAACTTCTCATTCATCGAACGACCGATCCATCTGAGTAAATGACAAAATCACCCTCCAAAGAATTCTCGAAGATCAAAGCCTGTACGTTCGCCTCCACAGCAGCCGGATTTTCTTGTCTGCATTTTCTGTCTAGTTGGTTGCAAACTGAAAAGGACGTACATACATTTGTTGGCATTTGTACTCACTCCTCGCCAGGTTCTAAGTCCTCAGGTGAACGCACCTGTAGAAGAATGTCTTCTGTTTGACCCATCCACGACTTTCCTCTTTTTAACCTGCTGCCCTTAACCTTCTTAATTTATTGTGCAGTGGATGTTGTGTGTTTGCGCTGACTCTGAGGTAGGCACGTGCTCTGCAAATTTGTATTCTGTCCTCAATGGATGTATCTCTTGTACATCCAAGAATAATACGCATAGCTTCGTTCTGTATCTTTCCACCCTTTACATCTGCTTACGGCTGATAGTCATGATCGCCATCGCATACTATAAAACAGAAAAGACCAGACCCTCGTAAAGGAGACATAGATGGCGCTGCTAACAGTTTGCCCCCGTCATCACCCGCATCGCAGCCATACCTTGCTGGGCCTTTGTTATCACCTGGTCTGTGTGTTTTCATGATAAGCAAGACTTGGATAAAAATGTATCCCCAGGTAGTTCATTGCCTGCCTTCTTTCCACCGTCTCTGAACCCAGATTTACAGTTGATGTTGGAGTGTTGACAATATGGTTATTATTAATATGGTTATTCAAAGAGAACCATGTCACTGATGCCTTCGTTGGGTTGACCATTGCTCCAGATTCAACACACCAAGTGCTTATGATGTTTAGTTGTGTTTGTAGATCCACAGCCACTCGATCTCTATCCTTACTCTGACGATACACTAACACATCGTCGGCATATGACAATGTCTTTCCCGGTCCTCTTATCTATTCGACAGCAATTCTCACACTGTAGTCGAACAGCACTGGAGATAATGGTGATCCCTGTGGCAGGCCGGGATATATTGTCGTTGGTTCAGAGGTCCAACTGCCACATCTAAAAACAACTTTCAGTTAGAAGAGAACTGCGGCGATCCAACTAAGGAGGAATGGACTTATCTTTAATTCAAGAAGCTGAAACATTAAGAAATCCAATGGTACTCTGTTGTACGCATCCTCAAGATCAATCCCCACAACAAATGTGTCAATACCTGAGTTTAAACCTTCATATACATCATGGGCAAAAACTGCTTCTTTGGCCCAGTTTCTCTGTTTGGAAGATACCCTCAAAAGTAGGTGGGAAACAACCTTGCCTCTCTAGCTGACTTGATATTTTCCTGACAATTAACTTCTCCAGCAGCTTGCCAATTGTATTTTGCATGGTTATTACCAGATATCCCCTGTTCTGGGCCTTACACCTATATGAGGTAACAGTTTGGGCAAAATTTCAGCCTATCATGTCTGCCTCGTTGCACTCTGCCTCTAGGCAGCGTTCAAAGCGCGCTTTGCCCTTATTCTCGTCAGATCTCTGCCAGATAAAGTCAGCACTTTGGAAGTCAGGAACACTCTTATTCTTGACTACCCCATTCATACTTTTATGTAGTCTCCAGAACAATTTCAGTGACTTGTCTATGCTTATTCTTTGACACAGCTCTGCCCACTTTTCACTTTTAACTACTTTAACCAGGTTTTTTTAAATAGCCAACTTTGTATCCATCGCTCATTCCAAGTGCAAGATAAGACTAGGATGCGCAACTCTGTTCTTCTTGGCGTTTTGCCATTTCCTTACAGCACCACCCTTATCTATCCAGGCCTTTTCCACCTCACAGTTCCACCAAGGTGGCTGCTCCTAGCTTTTTTTCCAGCCACGATGATTCCTCCACTTTTCAAGCCTTATTTTACTCAGAACATCTTGCCCTGAACTGTCATAATTGAAGGTCTTGACTATTGGCTTGTGCTGCCTGGTTCTGCTGTTCTCCACCAATAAGTTGCAAAGGTGGTGGTCGCTGTCATTGTACCCAAGGACACTCCATCTTCATACTTTAGTGAGTGAAGGAGAAACTAGCGCTAGGTCAATAACATTGTCCTCATCACCTGGATAACGTGCTGTCCTGGTGACACAGCCACTGTTGATACAAATAAGGTTACTGGTTTCAAGTGCCGCCTCGAGCTCCTACCCCTGTGTGTTGGAAGAAATTCTACCACATGATTTGCCCTTAACGTTGAAATCATCGCCGCAGATAATGACATTCCTCTCATGACATAATATGTCATTCAGACAGTGCCATTTCTGGGAATCCACACTCACGTTACAGGCATAAACATTAACCAACACGAATGGTAGACCGGATTGATCTCTAACAGCCATTATTTGTATCTCGCCCATCTGGACATATCCGACTCTGAAGCCACTATGCAGTCTCGAATCAGAATCGCCATTCCCAGGTGTCGCCTGTTGTAATAACATTTGAAGCCGGCTATATTCAGTGAATTAGCACCCAGTATCGCCTCTGAAGCGCTACTATATCGTTTTTGTATGCCAGGATTTCCAAAATTGGGTCTGGTTGTTTTGCACTGGCACAGGTCCAATCGGAATAAGTGGACAACTCTGCAGCTGAGTAGAGCAGGGCACTTACTTGTCCTGACAGTCGGAAATGGCTGTCAAAGGCAGAGGTAAAAGACCCCCATTTGGGTGTGGAAGGCCAGGGGAAATCACCACATTATCTTCCCAAGACTTCATGGCAAAACAAATTTCAGAGTTAGTGAACGACGTTAATGGCTGTCTTTGGACATCCTCGTCCGGTAGGGACAGTCATGAGCCACAGGTGACACCAGACCGTCATCCAGCTACTGATGGCAAAATAATAACAAAAATAAACAAATTTAGAGTAGGTACAGTTAATGTTAGGACATTAAATGAGCTTGGTAAGTTGAACATTGTTCTAAGAGAGATGGAAAGCATGAAACTGAATATACTAGGTGTAAGTGAGATGTCCGTGTCGCGTTGTGTTACAACGTGCTGGTATGGGAGCCGGTCGTTCAGAAAGCAATGGCAAACTACTGAACGTAACACTTGCCTACTACATCAACAGCAGCTGAAAAAATGCTGGTGTTGACTGCAATGTCCCGTAAGGGATAAGCAATATTTTTATATTTTTTATAAGTGAGATGAGATGCAAGGGATCGGGCAAAATTATAGCTGACAATCACACAATAATTTATTCTGGAGGGGATACACATGAAAAAGATGTAGGAATAATATTAGACGGAAAAAAAAAAAAACAGCCAAATCTATCAATTGATAGTGGTGCATTTCAGACAGAGTTGTAATGGTCAAAATCAAAGGCAAACCAATAGATATAAATAGCATACATGTATATGCACCAACAACAAGCAGTAGTGATGAAGAAATACAACACTTTTACAACGAAATATGCATGGCGATGGTTCAAATTTGGATCACAAGAAATAAAAATAATACTTGGAGATTTTAATGCAAAAGTAGGAAAGGGGAAAATGGAGGATGTAGTGGGGAATTATGGTTTAGGTATAAGTAATGAAAGAAAACCTGGTGAAACCTGGACAACTTACTCACGCCAAGAGAAACGTTTAAACAGCTTTCATATGCGGTGTCTGCGAAGAATACTTGGTATTAAGTGGCAAGACAAAATCACAAATACTGAAGTATTGGAAAGATCAGGTTGTGTGACGGTGTATTCCATGCTCAGTCTTCGTAGACTTAGATGGATAGGACACGTTAGGAGGATGGATGATGGTAGAATACCAAAGGACATCTTTTTTGGTGAATTACAGACGGGTAGGAGATCTCAGGGTCGGCCTCTACTACGATACAAAGATGTGTGTAAGCGGGACATGATTGATACAGGCATTGATAATGCACAATGGGAGCACGTCGCCGCTGAACGTGTTGCATGGAGGGCAACTATCAGAAATGGAATAAAGACAAAGGAGAAAATGATTGCAGATAAAGCACACACAGAGCGTGAGAGACGTAAGATGGTGCAAAATGGTGGAAATGACCATGTTTTCACATGCACCTACTGTGGGCAAACATTTGCAGCAAGAATTGGCCTTACCAGCCACACTCGCCACCGCCATGGATCGTAGTTATTGCCATATGACAGTTATTAAGCCTTTTTGAAGCACAATGTACCAAACTATCGTCTGTCAAGACGGAAAGGTGCCAATGTATGTAATGAAAGAGGAGAAAAACTAATAGACTGGGCAAAAATCAATGATATGATTATTGGGAACACATGGTTTAAACACCATAAAAGACGACTATACACATGGAAAAGCCCTGGTAAGAAAATACGCAACCAGATTGACTACATACTTATTAATAATAGATTTAGAAATGCTTTAATTAATGCAAAGACAATGCCTGGTGCTGACTGTAATAGTGATTATGTACCACTATGCGGACAAATAAAAGTAAGATTAAAGAGAGGGAAAAATGGTTAAGAACTTGAGACTTAATAAAGAGGTTCTGAAAGTAGATAAAGAAATTCAAGAACAATACAGAGTGACTGTGAAGATAGGTACAATGCAATAGCTAAAATACCGAGTATAAATGAACAATGGCAAATGTTAAGGGACTCCATTCATCAAACTAGCAAAGAAATATTACCGGAGAGAAGCCAAATAGCTAAGAAAAAAGTAGATGAATAAAGAAATCTTAATATTGATGGACAAAAGAAAACAGAGTAAAAATGACAAACAAGAATACGCTAAGATAAATAAAGAAATAAAAGATAAATGTGTGAAGGCATAAGAAAGTTGGTTAAACGAACAGTGCAAACAATTGAATTAAATTCCATTAAAGATACACAACATATGCACAGACAAATCAGTGAGCTCACGGGAAGAAAAATAAGAATAAATACAGGGTGTTTGAAATCAAAAACAGGAAAGATATTATTGGAGGAAGGTATTATAATGAAGAGGTGGAATAAGTATATAAGAGAATTATATGATGGAGAAAGGGAAGAATTAACAGAAGAAAGTAACTTAGAAGACCCACCTATTCTGACGCTATAAAATATATGAAGAAAGGAAAAACAGCTGGGCCAGATGAAATCACAATAGAAGAATTAGAAGTATTGGGAGAATTTGGAGTAGATATATTAACCAAAATGTTGAATGATATTTACAGCGGTGAATATTTACCGACCGATATGGTGAAATCTGTATTTATAGCTATACCAAAAAGACCAGGAGCAATTGAATGTGAAGATTTTCTTACAATTAATCTCATAAACCATATCACTAAGCTTCTACTCAGAATCATAATGAAAAGAACTAGAAAGAAAATAAAAATGGAAATTAGTGAAGAACAGTATGGATTTGTGGAGGAAAGGGCACAAACAATGCAATATATACATTACGGACACTAATAGAAAGGTAAATAGGGAAACAGAACGACATATATTTGTGCTTCATAGATTATACTAAGGCATTTGATAAAGTAAAACAGGATAAACTGATTAAAATGTTAGAAGATATCAACATTGATGGGAAAGATTTAAGAATAATAAAGAATATTTACTGGAACCAAGTAGCAGCAATTAAAATGGGAAATAAAGAGGGTAGTTACGAACAGATAAAGCTAGGAGTACGACAGGGGTGTGTCTTGTCACCAGATCTCTTCTCCCTATATAGCGAAGTAATAATGAGAGCGATCAAAGAGATGCCAGGAATACTAGTTGGAGGTTATAATATAAATAATATACGCTATGCAGATGACACAGTATTGTTGGCGGATAATTCAACAGACCTACTACAATTGTTGGACATTGTAGTAACAGAGAGTGCAAGGAAAGGACTCTCTTTGAATATCAAGAAAACAGTAACAATGGTGATATCAAAGAAAATGGTGACACCAAAATGTGACATAGAAATAGAAGGGAAAATTCTGAACCAAGTGGATAATTTTAAATACCTAGAGACATTTATAATATCAGATGGAAGATGTACAACAGAGATTAAGAGCAGAATAGTGCAAGCAAAGGTCGCATTTCAGAAAACGAAGCGTATCTTATGCAATAAGTCACTATCACTGAATGTAAGAAATAGAGTGCTGAAATGCTATGTAGAACCTTTTTTGCTGTCTGGCAGTGAATCTTGGAATGTAAATGAACAAATTAAAAAGAAATTAGAAGCAACAGAGATGTGGTTCCTGAGACGAATGTTGCGAATTCCTTGGACTGCCAGAGTAACTAACAGCGACTGCCTGATACAGGCTGATGAAACGAGAACATTATATACAACAATAAGGAAGAGGCAAACATCTTTCTTAGGTCATGTGATGAGAAGAGAGGCACCGGAGAACATCGTGACAACGGGAAAGATCAAGGGGAAGAGAGATAGAGGCAGACCAAGAGAAGTGATGTTGGATGGATTGAGACGACGGTGACAAAGAGGAATACCATCAGCAGAGTTGATCCAGAACACCAACAACCGAGATTTGTGGAGAGCCATGAACGCCTATGCCAGCTGGCAGGGCACTTGATGATGATGACAGTTTCAATATTGAATACGCGTGTTCTTGAGGCCCTGACGGTCGCATTTTCGCCGGTGACGCCTGGCTCCGGCCCGTCTCTCCTGACGCTTACGTCTTAAACCTCGTCTAGTCGGTGGTTTCTTTACCCTTTGTACGGGACACAAACGCTGATCTGCCATGATGAAGAAAACCAAAAACACTACACATCACTAGTGTACTACACAGTAACCTAAACATACTGCCAAAAACACTCAGGATTGATTCACACAGATGCACGAAACTCCGCTGCACCGGCGAAAATCTTGAGAGGAACTCCTGGTTTACACCCTAGCGCAGAAATTACACGCACGACATGAAATTATCCATCTCCTATGTGAAAAAAGGAGCGGTTTCAAACCACACAACCACCTGCCGCCATCTTGACCGGAAGTCTCCTCGATGCATATTACAAACTCGACCGAAGAGAACAAGTAGCACTCTTCATTCTACGCAAAGGACATAACAGACTAAAATACCAGTTGTTCAATAAACTAAAGATAGAAGATACTGATGTATGCAAATGTGGAACTGGTAAAATGACAGCTGATAATTTGCCGCAGGAGTGCTCAATATATGCAGAACAGAGAAAGATATGTTGGCCTACACCTGCTTTCTTTGAGGGAAGCTCTATGGAGATCTCAACAAGCTCAAGTTGACCGCAGCTTACTTTAATTAACTACATTCAGGTAGACATCTAAAGGTGCATGAAGAAGTACTTAAACTGCCACACTTCATACCAAAGGTATCTCTGTAGCACCAACGTCCCAGAGGCATGAAATGGAATATTGCATGGCTAGCAAATCCATTACGTGAAAAGTCTGAATCAAGAGCTCGTTGTGTGGGCGTCACCAAAGGCGGAAAAAGCGTCCCAGTGGCATGAAATGGAATATTGCTTGTTTAGAAAATCCATTATGTGGAAAGTCCGAATCGAAAGCTCACTATGTGGGCGTCATCAAAGGTGGAAAAAGTGTCATAGTGGCACGAAATGGAATATTGCTTGGATAGCAAATCCATTATGCGGAAAGTCTGAATCGAAAGCTCACTGTGTGGATGTCATCTGCAGGCTGCATTCTTCTGGTTTCCGGTGGAATTGCCTGTGGTGAACGGAAAACCCAATATACGAAAGTGAGGCTAAGCAACCATGTGCAGGACGTGACGGTTCATAGGGTGAGTCCAGTATCAGAGCGCTATGTTACGGCTCTACAATTATGGAAGCCTCCTTGGATGACGGGGAAAGCCCATGGTCGGTCCCTTGAGGGCTGACAGGGATGTTTTCGGTTGTTCTAAATGGGCCAGCTGGGATGGGGGATAACACCACAAAAGTGAGAGTCAAACGTCCTACGAAACCCCGGGAAAGGTAACCCGGTCAACAAATGCCCGCAGAAGTCGGATGGTCGCAGGAACGCAGCTCTGCTGTAAACAGGCACAACGCAATGTCGTCCGAAAAAAAAATTCTCCGGATGAACGCAGAAGAGGAAGAAGAAGAAGACGGCCCGTAGTTTGACGTCTGAGAGTACGGTGTATTTAAGCAAGGAATAACTCATTCATCTCGGAAGCTGTACATTTGAGGTGTTGTAATATATTTGGTTCGTCCTTCACTGATTTCCTAGAATTGGGAAAAACAGGGTACTAGGTAGGCGCTACTTATATGAACTGGATATGAATACCAATGTGAGCCTGACCACTGGTTGGTTCAATTTCCTGCCAAGGCTTGCTAGAACCCGCCTGAAACTTAGTTGTCACTTGCCCAGAAAATGTCAGCCTGATAAGTCCCTCTTCTAGCCCAGGGAAGGAATTTTCATTGTAATGCCCAATTTCACTCCCTGTACCTCAGGTAAGGTTTATATCAATCAATCAGGTACCGTCTCCGCAATGAAGGCTGGCTGCTATGGATCTCCAACACTGTCTGTCTCTTGCCTTGACAGTAAATTCTTTCAGGCTCATGCTCGTCCATCTCTTGATGTTATCCCCCCACTTGTATCGTTGTCTACGCCTTGCTCGCTTGACCTCAACCTTGCCTTCCAGTATGGTTTTTATAAGAGTATTATGTCTTTTAACGTGGCCAAAATATTTCACTTGTCTCCTCTTTATTTCTTTCATCAACTCTCTCTTCGGGACGCAGAGGTGTTTCCAAGGCACCAGGGCCGGGTTATATACTGGCCAAGACCTATTGACGCGTCCTCGTCGAGTGTCCTGGGCAACAGGTCCCTTCGGGGTCCTGGCTAAAGTCAGTAGGATCGCCGATTCCTCCGAAGTCGGAGAGTGTCTGCCTGTACGGCTGAGGAACCACCAGTCTGCACACCAATAAGCCAGACATGGGACAACGGATACTCACGCAAAACTCAGGTCCTGTATGACATCACACTGGTGTTGGACAATAGGATGCCTTCATCCGACATACAGGACTTCGCGTTGGAGCTCAAGCCAACGAACACAAGCAAGAAAGCAAGCAACTCTCTCTTCATTCCCAGTTTTTCTAGGACCTCTGCATTTGATTGTTTTTGTTTCCATGAAATACGACCTATTCGTCTGTATATCCACATCTTCAGGGCTTCTAATCGACTTTCTAGTTGCTTGTTCAATGTCCAGGCTTCCGAGCCATACAGTAGCGTTGAATATACGTAGCATTTGACAATTCTCATGTTTAATGCGTTATTAATCTCTCTAGATGTTAATACTGATTTCATGCCGTTGAAAGCATTTTTGGCCATTCCTGTTCTCTTTTTGATTTCCATTTCACTTTTGCCATCATCTGTTATTATATGTCCAAGATAAGAGAAACTTGTTACTTGTTCTAGTGTCTGCCCGTTTACTGATATGTTCATTGATGACCTTTCCTTTTCACGGCTAATTATCAAAGTATTTGTTGTTTGGATGTTAATATCTAAGCCACATTCTGCACTGAGCCTGTTTACTTCTTCCACTAGGTCTTGCAACTCTTGCTCACTTTCTGCTAGTAACACGGTATCGTCAGCATATCTAAGAGTGTTTATGATTCTTCCATTGATGCTGAGTCCAGGCATTTCAGCTTGTTTAAAAATTCTTTCTGTGTATAGGTTGAAGAGGCTTGGGGACAGTACACATCCCTGCCGTACTCCTCTTTTTATCTCTATAGGTGACGAATAGTTATTACCGCATCTAATAGACGCCACTTGTTCCCAGTACAAGTTACTAATAAGTCTGACGTCCTTTCCGTCTACTCCTATATCTTGAAGGCACGTAATTAGTCGTTCATGTTGTACTCTATCAAAAGCTTTCTTGTCTCTCTCTCTCTCTCTCTCTCTCTCTCTCTCTCTCTCTCTCTCTCTCTCTCTCTCTCTCTCTCTCTCTCTCATCATGTTCCTCTTGTACCTTGCGGTGTCGAGGTGAAGTATAAACTTCGTGAGAGTGCCCGGTTATGGGCTTCGTATATCGACATTCCCATGGATTCTGTTATTCCCTCCGTCCAACGTTTACGTGGTCGGCCTCTTCCTCTGTTTCCATCTGGTCTGTACATCATTGCTTGTTGTGGCATGCTGTTGACTGGTAACCTACTTGCATGGCCAAACCATTTGACTTGCTGCTTTCTAATAAAATCTAGAGCAGCTTTAACCCCCACTTTAGTCCTGATTTCTTCATTTCTGATCTTATCTCTTCTTGATACGTTGAGTATTCTTCTCAGGAACCTTGTATCTTATATATACAAAAGGATGTCTGTATGTCTGTATGTCCTTTATGCGTTCGCGAACGGTCCATCCGATTGAGATGAAATTTTCTACACGTCTTCCTCTCATTCTCGCGCTGCCAACTGTCATATATCTTTAGTGTGAAATCGGCTACTTACTTAATATTATTTAATATTTCATTTTTCATTATAATTTCAATGTAGCAAGGGGACTTAACTCTAGAAAAGTTATTTCAAGAGGCATAACTTTTAATAACATTGCTATATACCTTATAGTCATATTGCTGCATGGTTTTCAAAGACTTATAAACTCTTTGTCTATAGTTATTTACCGGCATATGAGTTATAATAAATAATGATATAATCTTTAAGGCATTTTCAAAGTTTTCATAAAAATAATGCATAATGCATAACAGTGTAACTCATCTTTTTATGCTTACATAAGTTATCTACAGTCATGTTGGTGATTAAGAACAGTTTTCATTAAAAATAATGGATGGTGTGTGGAAGGACATTCTTTTAAGTTTGTTGTTGTTGTTGTATGAATTTAATGAGACGCTCAACGCCAGGAGCTGGGCGAAGCCACGCTGGGTCAGATAGATAGACAGACCCACCTTTTCGCTGCAGTTAGCTACAGGCATATGCGTTATAATCCTCCTCCTCCTCTCCCCTCCTCCTCCTCCTACCCTCTTCCTCTTCCCCTCCCCCTCCTCCCTCTCCCTCTTCTTCCTCCTCCAGCCTCCTCCCTCTTCCACCTCCTCCTCCCTCTTCTTCCTCCTTCCTCCTCCTCCTCCCTCCTCCTCCCTCTTCCTCCTCCTCCTACCTCCTCGCCCTCCTCCCTCCTCCTAATCACTCCTCTTCTTTCCTCCTCCCTTCTCCTCCTCTCTTCTCCTCCTCCCTCCCCTCCCCCTCCTCCCTCCTCCTCCCTCCTCCCCCTCATCCCTCCTCCTCCCTCCTCCTACTTCTGCTCCATCTTCCTCCCTCCTTCTCCTCCCTTCTCCTCCCTTCTCCCCTCCTCCTCCCTCTCCTCCTCCATCCTCCTCCCTCCTCCTCCTCTCTCCTCCTCCCTCCTCCTCCCTCTACATCCTCCCTCCTCCTCCTCCCTCATCCTCCCCCTCCTTCCTCCCTCTCCCTCTTCCTCCTCCCTCCTCCTCCCTCCACCTCCCTCCGCCTCCTCTCTCCTCCTCCTCCTCCCTCTCCCGCCTCCTCACTCTCCCTCCGCCTCCCTCTCCTCCTCCCTCCTCCTCCTCCCCCTGCGTTCTCCTCCTCCCTCTTCCTCCTCCCTCTTCCTCCTCCCTACTCCTCCCCCTCCTTCTTCCTCCTCCCTCCTCCTCCTCTTCCCTCCTCTTCCCTCCTCCTCCCTCTCCCGCCTCCTCCCTCTCCCTCCTCCTCCCTCCTCCTCCTTCTCCCCCTCCTCCTCCTGCGTTCTCCTCCTCCCTCTTCCTCCTCCCTCCTCCTCCCCATCCTCCCTCCTCCCTCCTCCTTCTCCTCCTTCTCCTCTCTCCTTCTCCTCCCTCATCCTCCTCCTTCCTCCTCCCTCCTCTTCCCTCTTCCTCCTCCTCCCTCCTCCTCCCTCCTCCTCCTCCCTCCTCCTCCTAATCCCTCCTCCTCCCTCCTATTCCTCCCTACTCCTCCTCCTCCTCTCTCCGCCTATCTCTTCCTCCCTCCTCCTCCTCCCTCCTCCACCTCCCTCTTCCTCCTCCCTCCTCCTACTCCTCCTTTTTCTTCTTCTGCTGCTGCTGCCGCCGCTCCATTTACCCAAGTTAATTGTTGGGGGAAAATGTAAAGATCTTTCAAGTGCTCTTTCTAATGCTTTTTGTAAGTTGGTCTTCGTTTATCTAAGGGTGTTCTAAATGCAACCAATAAATGATTAGACAGACAGGCAGACAGAGGGAGGGACGGACAGACAGACAGACAGACAGACAGACAGACAGACAGACAGACAGACAGACAGACAGACAGACAGACAGATAGTCGGGAACGGGAACTTATATGACTACTTATATGAATTAAATGAGATGCTCCCCATCAGGGGCTGGGCGAAGCCGGGCCGGGTCAGCTAGTAGTTTATAAAACAAACATATATACTTTTTTGAACTTCTATATATTTTTCAATTAACATCCTCAAATAGATAATTGCTTCTCTGGTGCCGCTGTTTTTGCGGAACCCAAATAGGTTCTTCAGCTACTTCCTCATCTATTTTATGTTGAATTCTTTCTTGTATGACCTTGAGTAGTCTCTTAGTTATGTGGCTCATTAAGCTAATAGTTCTGTAATCCTCACAATCAACAGCTGTTGGCTTCTTCGGTAGTGTGATTATATACATCATTACATAATTCTGTGATAGTTTCAATGCCAAAGCTGGATAATGAATTTATCATCTGTTGTTATTTTGTCAGGACCTGCAGTCTTTCCTTCTTTCATCTTTTAAATAGTCTTTTCTACTTCAGCCATTAATATTTTGGGTCCATCTTTAGTATTATATAATGTTGGTCTATTAATCCTGTTGTCCCAGAATAAATCTTCTGTGTACTCTGTCCATCTTTTTATTATGTCAGTGTTATTAATTATAATTTCTGCATTCTTTCCTCTGATACAACCGTTTCCTGTTATATTATTTTTCTTCTTTGTAAATCGTTTTATATGTTCATGTAATTCTTTCGAGTTGTGTTTTATTTCCAGATCCTCCATTTCTTTGCAATGTTTCTGCAGCCACTCTTCTTTGGCAGCTCTGCACATGTGACGTAATTCTCTGTTTATTACTATATATTCTGGAGTGTTCTTTGCTTTCTTTCTTTGAGATATTTTACTCAATATTTCATCGGTTATCGATAATTGGTTTTTCTCATTAATTTTCGCTGGCAAGGTGATATTTGCAGTATGAATACTGGTTTTTATACTTTCCCATTCTGTATTAATTTTATCCTCGGGATTTTCACGTCGATATTGTTTCATACTTTCAATGATTAGCTCATCATATCTATCTTTGACTTCAACTAGGTATAGTTGTCTTATTTCTGGTTGTTTCAATGCCGATATATCTACTTGAGGTGTCTTCGATTTCCTCATTCCTGGGTATTTAAGTTTTATTTGTAATTTTAATACTATAGGATTATGGTCAGAGTTGATATCAACACCAGGGTATGTTTTGGCATTTTTAACATTGTTTTTAAATCTATTTCTAATCATAATGTAGTCAATTTGGTTTCTTATTCTATCACTAGGGCTTTTCCATATATAGTTTATACAGTTTCCTAGGGTTATGTTGAAAGAATGTGTTGCAAACAATAAGATTGTTTTCTTCACAGAACTGTATCAGCCTGTCTCCTTTGTCGTTTCTCTTTCCCATACTATATTGCCCTACTATCTGCTTATATTTATTTTTTCCGACTTTCCGTTCATGTCTCCCATGACAATTAGGACCTCTGATGATTTTACAACTTTCAGTGTTTGTTGTAGGTCTTCATAGTATTCTTCTGGCTGTTCATCACTATAATCAGTTGCGGAGCATATGTCTGAAGAATTACTATGTTGAATGGTCTTGCCTTAATTTTGAGAAGTATCATCCTATCTTTATGAGTCCAGAACCCACTAATAGTTTTCTCTAAATCTCGTTGCCAAGTAGCAGTACAGGAGTAATGACGTAAAGAAGAGTTGGGGAGAACATCGCCAACCAACTTGTGCGAGAATCCAACGAGGTGACGTAAAAAGGAGAAAACGTCAGAAAGATTGTCAACAACAACAAAGAGTCAGATCTTAGAGCTTGAACGAGAAGGCAGCACGATTCGATTCTCAGCAAGAAGAGAACTTATGTACTGGCTGGACACTTACTCTGATGGCTAACAAATATTGGAAAGGAGGACGAGACTATTAATGCAGGATGTATATCGGCCTGAAAGTCACGGACAAATGCGACAATATTATAATGGGACTCAGCAAGTCAAAACAGGCTGACACATAGGGAAATTGGTGAAGGACAGAAGTACCGGGATATGATAGTTATAAATATTTAATTTGTTAAACCGTTTAAGATTCATATTAATAATGTTTCTTTACCGTCCCGCCTGGCCATAACAGGCACGGTAATAATAAATCGGAATTGACGATTTGGATTGTAAATCTGTAACAAGTTGGACTTAGACAAATAAATATTGCCTCAACAATTGTCTATGCCGGCTTGGAGTCCTTGATTACCGTTTATATTATACTTCTGGATACTGTTAGATTGGTGAAATCCCTGGACCGTTGAACGTTTGATGATGTTCGCATTATTTATTACAAGTTACCGATGTTCGCACTATTTATTGCAAAACACCACATAGCAGGAGATGGGGCGCTCGAAGAAACAGAAGCATGGAAAGCTGAATTTGCAACTTGAAAAGCCATCGCCAGTAAGCCTCTCTTAGAACGTCATTATTACGGAAGCTCATCGAATCAGCCTAAGATATATATTATATAGGAAGTGTTACCAGTCACTGACAAGCCAGCTGTCGTCAGTACTATCTCAAGATCTAGATACTACACCATTTCACCACGCCTCGTTATAAAGTTGTCATCGAAGGAATATTAACACGGATCTGGACAACCACTTCAGTAACTTTATGGTTTAGACATCGAGGAATTTCTTTGATATATCATGGATTGTTTATATCAAGGAGATGGATACACCAACACCACATTATTACTGTATTTATCGACCAACGGCACCAACACTTGTTAAAAGCGGCACTATCAGCTACACATTATACAGGCCAGTAGAACTGTTTGTGTTATTTTGACATTCTATTTGGGTATTTGAGTTGTAATTCGATATTTCTTTTCCATAGCCGAGCCGTTGGCGTCGTAGTCGTGTGGGCGGTTGGAAAGGCTATCCATACGCCAGGTAATTACAATTGTCAGGCGCAAGGATACGGGTCGTACTGGCATCGGTCAGTTCGTGACAAAATTTTATTTTGTAGCGACCTCGCGGGTGTTTAGTACTTGTGTTGTTTGGTTAAAGTCTTTATTTGTTTGTAGCTATCAGTTCTCCGTGTTTTTTTTTACATATAAATACATATGTTTGTCTGCGTTATATTGTGTTTACCTCTCCAGTAGTAGTTTATGTGTTTTGTAGCGTGACACTATTTTATACAGAAATATATTTTAATATAAGTTTCTCTGGACTGTATCTTTCTAACGGGCTAAGGCAATATCGATCTCCTCGTCAAGCTTGTTATATTGTCCTGAATTTCGCTTTTATAGCATTGTTGATTGTGTTGGCATTTCGTTCAACTTTTACACTGTTGACGCATTTACCTGCTGTCTTTCAATCGATTTCGTATCACATACAGATATATTGTATTTCAGCTATATAGTTTACAGGATATTTTTATAACATGCATACATTACAAGATTTTATGGACATGGGTGAGAAGTCCAGTTTGACCGGCCATGAACTAAAGACATGAGCTAAACAAGAATTTAAAGAATTCCAAGCCCGACAGCGGAGAGAGAGAGAGAGAGAGCAGCGGCCAAGGCAGCTGAGAAAGAAGAAAGACAAGAAAGGTTAGCAGCGGAGAAAGAAATCAAAGATAGAGAATTGGCGCTAGAAAGGGAAAAACTAGCTGCGGAAAAGGAAAGACTTGCATTCGAGAAGGAATCCAAAGAAAGAGAACTTGCGTTTGAGAAGGAAAAACTAGAAGACGAGTTAATATTAAAGGACAAGGAAATCGAAGGGAATTTAAAGGTTAAAACGATGGAGAAAGTTCGGGAAGCCGAGATCGCGCAAGCAAAATTATAGGCAAAGGCACAAGATCCTATTAAACGATACCAGGGTCTCATCAGGAACTTTACACAAGGCGACTCCATATCCGCATGGATAACTAATTTTGAGGAGTTAGCAAAGTTCTACGAGATTCCGATCGACGTTTGGCCGATTTTATTTCACCGTCACCTCGTCTTGGAGCCTTTGATCCCTGAGAATCTACAGACCAACTACACATATATTCGAGATCGTGTCTTGAGTCATTTCTCGTTAGATGAAGCTTTTATAAGAACGAAGTTTAAGACCCTAACACCTAAGGCAAACCAAACGTTTCTGGACTACGTATCTGAAACATCGTCACTCTTTGACAAGTGGTTGAAAGCGGCAGATGTTAGTTCTGATTTTGAGAAACTATGCGACCTCATGTTAAGAGATAAACTACTTTCATCGGTACCAGAATCAATGTCCACATTTCTGGTAGAGAACAAATGTAAATCTGTCCCAGAGATGGAGTCACAGGGGAAGCATTCTATAACACACATCGTGAAATATTTGCTGATGGTGCTCAACCAGAATTAATTATAGGGGCCAATGTTAGAGTTCAGAACCAGCGATATCAAGGTACGGCAAACAGAGTGTCACAACACAGCCAACAGCATAGAGGCAAAGGGCCTTATCACAACTCACATAGAGAATCAGACAAGCAGAGAAAGGGGCAGTTTATACAGTGCTCACATTGCAAACTTTACCACGGGAGTCGGGAGATGTGTGACAAACATCCGGATTACGATTCTTATCTTAACAACCTCACTTCTAAGAGGATTACTAAGTATGATGCTTACAAAAAGAGTATCAAATGGTTTGTTGCGTTTAGCGTACGACAACACCTCCAGGTTTTGTAAGATGAGGAAGACATGGAAGGAAGCTAGTGCTGCATACAGTTTCTTTAGTAGTGACTCAGAAGATGCAGAAGATGCTCATGCAGCCATGATAGAAACATGTCACAATGACAGACCATGTAAGGTATGTAAGGAATGGCATGATGATGATATTTTCGCATGCGGCCACAATAGACCAATACATGAAGATAATGCAGTGTATACCCAGAAAGGCACTCTTAAGATCCACAAAGCATGGGTCAATGGGTCACCAACAACTCGTATTAGAGACACGGGCGCTTCAGTTGCTGGGGTATACCACAAACTGATAAATAGGAGAGATTACACTGGTAAAAGTGTTATCTGCAGAACTTTTGGAGGTACTCTAAAAAAATACAAGACCGCATGGGTCTCAATAAGATGTCCCTATTATACGGGGAAAATATGTGCAGCAGTTTTACCAAACCCGTGTGCTGGGTTGATAATTGGGAACATCCCTAATGTCATAGATTAAACTCAGGAAGTAACGATCGAACCCAGACTTGCCAATGCACTCGCAAGAACCCAAGTTCAAGAGACACATGAAAATAGAATAAATGTGATAACACTAGTCAAAAGTGCATCTAATGTTAACATACAACATATACATTCCACAGAACAACGGCAACGGAACGTCATAACCATATTGATTGTTCATATGTTGATGGTCATTCAATTACCCCTCGCCTATTATGATTGCGCCGTTACAAACATATACTCACGAACAAAGAAATATATTGCTTGCGCCATTACAAACATTTACGCTCAAGTCAAGAAATATGTTACAAACATTCAGTCGCAAGTCAAGAAATATGTCACAGAAATCTGCGCATACAGCAATAAATATACGAACTGGTTAAGTAAATGGAAAGAACATTACAGAAAACAAGCGACACTTGTCTTTGCTTACCTCATTTACTTGACTTATATCTATTTCAGATATACCAGACTTACCTCACTACAGCATATGTGGTACATATTATACACACGAGTGAAAGTTATAGCATAGTTCAAGTCGACATAGTTAAAATATGAATATGATATCATACATTCAGAAAAGAGACACCATAACTTCCGAAAGAAAGAAAGAAAAGAAAAAGAAAAGTAAGAAAGATAGAACAATGAAGAAAAGAAAGAGAGAAAAGGGAAGGAAGGAATAAGAATATTAGTTAAGCATATTCAGTTCGTTTGTCAGGTCTTAGTCAGATATGACTGAGCTACCGTATGACAGTAGACGGTACTACCTGCTTTCTGTCAGCGCCGAATGTTGGGCGGCGCTTACCAAACCCGACACCCCACATTGTGCCAACGGCTTCGGGCGGAAGAGTGCAATTGGGAGGGTACTAGCCTTATCCTGGTGCGAGGAAATGCAACCCAAAGACAAAATAAGTCATGGCAGGGCAGACCAGGCCCTAAGCCTTGGTTGGCAGCTGGTCTAGGATCGAAGCTCCGACAGGCGGACAGTTAGAGCATTGCTTTGCTGATCCGGCAGCTTCTGCAGCTTGTCTTGTTCCAGATGTATAGGTGTTAACTTTCCTCTGGAGTGTACTAGGCAGGCCGAGAGAGGGATCATGCTGCATGGGCAACACATGGTTTCTTTATTTTAGCCCAGGCTTTGTGCTATGGAGAGGCAATAACTCCATCCCTGGTCTTAACCGGTCTCGGAATCAAAGCGAGAGGCAACTGTTACGGGTTATAAGTCCTTGTCAGTTGGCGTAGACATGGGGCGCCACGCGTTGCCTCTGACGGTGGGAGACACCTACAGGTGTCACTGATCAGCTACCGCCCGCCTCAAGCTGGGCAGCCCCCGGCCAATTGGGTGCTGATCCGCCACAGCCTGCCTGCTTCAATGGGTGCTTGGGGCTAGGACAAAATCTGAATCGCAGGCTGTAAAACCAATGCACCAGGTACTAATAAAAAGAATAATAAAAACCTCAAGCTACGGCTTGCAACCTGGAACGTGAGAACCATGTGTCCAGGATTTTCCACTGACTTGACAAATATTGACGATGTGAGAAAAACGGCTGTGATTGATGCTGAACTCAATCGTCTTAACATTGATATTGCTGGCCTGCAGGAGACTCGCCTCGCTGAGGAAGGGTCACTCAGGGAAAACAATTACACCTTTTTTTGGAAGGGAAGAGGGCAGGCAGAAAAAAGGCAACACGGTGTGGGCTTTGCAGTGAAGAATTCGCTACTGGGAATGATTGATATCCCAGCTGGAGGTAATGAAAGATTATTATCACTGCGCTTGGCAACCTCTTGTGGATTTGCCACCATTCTCACTGCATATGCACCGACACTCACTTCCTCTGATGATGTGAAGGATACGTTCTATGAGCAGCTAGACTCGGCGATCAAGGCAGTTCCAAAATCCGACTACATTTATATGCTCGGTGATTTCAATGCTCGTGTGGGCAAGGACTCGAGTTCATGGCCAGTGTGCCTTGGAAAATACAACATCGGTCGCATGAATGATAATGGGCAAAGGCTGCTGGAGCATTGCACTAGAAATGACCTATGTATTACAAACTCCTTTTTTAAAACAAAAGAGATGCATAAGGTCACATGGAAACATCCAAGATCCGGCCATTGGCATCAGCTGGACTTCATTATCACACGGAGACAACATCTGAACCATACATCATTAACTCGAAGTTACCACAGTGCTGACTGTGATACAGATCATTCTTTGGTTGTTGCAAGGGTTAGACTGAGACCAAAGAGAATCTACACAGCTAAACACAAGTCTAGCCCCAGGATTAATATTATTAACACTCACGATCCTGGAAAGTGCTTTGAATTTCAACAGCAACTTGAGGACGCTTTCAATGATACATCAGAAAATTATATAGTAAATGATAAATGGAGTAAACTTAAGGAAACTATTTATAAAACAGCGGTAGGGGTTTACGGCACTGTGGATCATAAGAGGCAGGACTGGTTTGCGGCAAACAGCCAGATACTGCAGCCCTTGATTGATAAAAAGAAGATAGCTCTCTTAAGAAATAAGGAAAGACCAACGCGTAACACTCTGAGTGAGCTGAAGCAAGCGAGGAAGGATGTACAAAAGGCTGCCAGGCAGTGTGCGAATGACTATTGGATCAAGTTATGTGAGTCCATTCAAATCGCAAGTGATAAAGGAAACATCAGAAGCATGTATGAAGGGATAAAGAAAGCCTGTGGTCCAATGATCAAAAGAAGTGCACCGCTGAAAACCTTGACTGGAGAAATCATCACTGATAAGAAACAGCAGATGGATAGATGGGTCGAGCACTATTTAGAGCTTTACTCAAGTGAGACCAAGCTGGCGGATGATGCCCTCAATGCCATAGAGGCCCTGCCAACTCTTGACCACCTGGACACACTTCCCACTATAACAGAAGTTAAGTGTGCTATAAATGAGCTTGCATCTGGCAAGGCTCCAGGTAAGGATGGGATTCCAATAGAGGTGATCAGGAGTGGGCAAGACACCCTCGCTCTACAGATCCACCAGCTAATAGAGCTATGCTGGCGAGAAGGACAAGTCCCACAGGATTTCAAAGATTCAAACATCATAACGCTGTACAAGAACAAGGGAGATCGGAGCGACTGCAACAACTATAGGGGTATCTCACTTCTGTGTATTGTTGGGAAAGTATTTGCCAGAATTGTCCTGCGCAGACTTCAAGTCCTGGGAGATCAAGTCTACCCCGAATCACAGTGCGGCTTCCGTCAGAACCGGTCTACCATTGATATGATATTCTCATTGCGACAGATGCAAGAAAAATGCCGGGAACAAAATCAGCCACTGTTTATTGCCTTCATCGACCTCACAAAGGCATTCGATTTGGTCAGTCGTGAGGGTCTGTTCAAAGCACTAAAGAAGATTGGCTGTCCACCAACTCTTCTGTCCATTGTGGAATCGTTCCACACAGGCATGAAGGGTATAATCAAGTTTGATGGCTCAACTTCAGAAGAGTTTGAAATCAAGAGTGGAGTTAAGCAAGGTTGTGTACTAGCCCCCACCCTCTTTGGGATATACTTTTCACTTCTACTGAAATATGCCTTTCGTGATCAGGATGACGGTATATACATTCACTCACGCTCAGATGGTGGC
The DNA here is from genome assembly GCA_014155875.1 of Cepaea nemoralis. Classification (NCBI taxonomy): domain Eukaryota; kingdom Metazoa; phylum Mollusca; class Gastropoda; order Stylommatophora; family Helicidae; genus Cepaea; species Cepaea nemoralis. The sequence continues at coordinate 493,294 of JACEFZ010016543.1, read as the reverse complement.
CTCTATAATGCTCAGAGATTGAAGGCCAAGACCAAAATTAGCAGGGTACTAATCAGAGAGTTGCTTTTTGCGGATGATGCTGCGATTACGACCCACTCTGAGGAAGAATTACAACATCTACTATCTGCATTCTCCAATGCTTGTTCTGAATTTGGTTTAACAATTAACAAAAAGAAGACACAGATTATGTCACAAGGTGCACATGGTGTACCATCAATCTTTATTGACGACGCCGAACTGGAGATAGTAGACCATTTTACATATCTTGGATCAGAGGTAAATAGCAAATTATCCCTCGATCAGGAAATCAACATCAGGATTGGCAAGGCAGCAACAACAATGAACATGTTAGCAAAAAGAGTCTGGGAGAACAGGAAGCTTACTGCCAAAACAAAAGTCCTCGTCTACCAAGCCTGTGTCCTTAGTACTCTTCTTTATGGCAGTGAAACCTGGACAACTTACTCAGGCCAAGAGAAACGTTTAAACGGCTTTCATATGCGGTGTCTGCGAAGAATACTTGGTATTAAGTAGCAAGACAAAATCACAAATACTGAAGTATTGGAAAGATCAGGTTGTGTGACGGTGTATTCCATGCTCAGTCTTCGTAGACTTAGATGGATAGGACACGTTAGGAGGATGGATGATGGTAGAATACCAAAGGACATCTTTTTTGGTGAATTACAGACGGGTAGGAGATCTCAGGGTCGGCCTCTACTACGATACAAAGATGTGTGTAAGCGGGACATGATTGATACAGGCATTGATAATGCACAATGGGAGCACGTCGCCGCTGAACGTGTTGCATGGAGGGCAACTATCAGAAATGGAATAAAGACAAAGGAGAAAATGATTGCAGATAAAGCACACACAGAGCGTGAGAGACGTAAGATGGTGCAAAATGGTGGAAATGACCATGTTTTCACATGCACCTACTGTGGGCAAACATTTGCAGCAAGAATTGGCCTTACCAGCCACACTCGCCACCGCCATGGATCGTAGTTATTGACATATGACAGTTATTAAGCCTTTTTGAAGCACAATGTACCAAACTATCGTCTGTCAAGACGGAAAGGTGCCAATGATGAAATATTCAGTTCATATTTCGCTACATACACACGACAGAAGTTCACACACATTTACGAAGTTAGAAGTGTTTAGGACTCATGAATTATTAACAAAAGTTCATTCCGAATTTTTAGAACATTTCAGAACTGTTCACGCTATCTCAGCCATTCTCTTGCAAATTCATGATGGTCCTGTTCTGTATTTTAGCAGGAAACTATCAGACACTGATAGAGAGTATTAATAAATTTCTAAATTTCTGCTTGGTAGAAAATTTCTTGTTCTATCAGATAATAAGCCTTTACAAGTCTTTAAAGATGACCATCCTAAGAACTCCAGTATACACAGATAGTCTCTTCTTTTGCAGGACTACGATTTCGATATCTGTCATATTCCGGGTAAAGATAATAATCTTGCAGATCTTCTCAGTAGACTGTAGAAATCGATGCAGATATCTCATTTCTTGTTATTGTCTTCGTCTATACATGTTACGGCAGGCCATATATCTATTTCACTTTAGGCACCCATGTAGAATGATTCAAATTACACAAATATGATAACATATATTAATAATATATTGCTTTATGTCAGATATGTACAGATTTTTCTGATTTGCTTAATTGACAGGGTAGTTGAAGGATAGTCGAACCTGGCATACTAAAGCTGACTAAGACATTGAAGTGTGTACGTTGGTGACTTGATTTCGATGGAACTTGAAGGACATTAAACTATTATTCCGACGCTCCAGAGATGTTGACGTCTGACAAGTGTTCGATTCGATAAGAGCGTGACGGACGTGGAGTTGAGACAGAACGACACCAGCATGCCAAGGATTTTGTTAATTAATTAGGTTTAATATATGCAATAACATACATTCTTCCATATTTCACATCAGAATCAGTTCACGCGTCACAATCATTTCATAAACACGTAAATGCAGATTTGACGTCAGGAGTAATTCATTCATATGTTATCTACGTCATGATACAATCATTCATGCCAAACATACATGTCAAAAATCAGTCATGTGTTTATCTTCGTCATATTACAATAATTCATGCAAACATGCATCTGAGTATCATTCATGCGGTGATTGTAAGTCATGATTCACTCATCTCAACGTCGATCAGAGGGGTCATGTCAGTCATACAGGTTTCGTATATTTGAACATATCAGCATTTTCATTCAGATATCATAGTAAGAATGTGAATTCTTTATATATTTAATTTTGGTGCTAAATACAGTCAAGCGATACATACACTTTACAGTTCATACGTACAAGTGCGAAGAACAGTACAGACATATACAAAGGATGAATAGAATGACGGAACGAAAGTATTATAATTGTTATAATATGATTTTATCTATTTCAGGTTAAATTAATTTGTTATAATTATTCAGTTATTATTGTATGAATTAAGTAAGTATTTTTCACAAGATGAGTATTGGTGGAATGTCTGGTACACCATTACAGGTCTTACAGGTTATTGGTATGGCAAACTACAAATACCCAATAACGACATAATCAACCACCGTAAACTAGACCACACTTAGTGTCGCATCACATATTATTTATGGATTGCATTATGTATTATATGAATTGTGTATATACAGAGCAGTTATATAGCCAGTATGAACAAATAGCCGCCACAGCCATTAGAAAGAAATATAAAGCTCACAAAGATTATTACAATTGGTCAGCTACAAAGGCAGAAGACGTCACCGAACAAATATGACAAAGACTAAGAGTCATACGGTAGCCGATGAGGGAGGAGGAGGGAGGAAAAGGGAGGAGAGAGGAGGAGGAGGAGGGAGGAGGTAGGAGGAGGAGGAAAAGGAAGGAGGAGGGAGGAGGAGGAAGAGGGAGGAGGATGAAGAGGGAGGAGGAGGATGGAGGAGGGGGAGGGGAAGAGGAAGAGAGTAGGAGGAGGAGGGGAGAGGAGAAGGAGGGATGTGGAGGAAGGAGGAGGGAGGAGGAGGGATTAGGTAGAGGGAGGAGGAGGAGGGAGGAAAAGGGAGGAGGGAAGAGGAGAGAGGAGGAGGAGGGAGGAGGTAGGAGGAGGAGGAAGAGGGAGGAGGAGGGAGGAGGAGGAAGGAGGAGGAAGGGGGAGGAGATGGAGGAGGAAGAGGAGGGAGAGGGAGGAGGGGGAGGGGAAGTGGAAGGGGGTAGGAATTGGAGGAGGGGAGAGGAGGAGGAGGGAGAAGGAGGGAGGAGGAGAAGGGAGGAGGAGGGATGAGGGGAAGGAGAGAGGAGGAGGAGGCGGAGGGAGAAGGAGGAAGGAGGGAGGAGGGAGAGGGAGGAGGAGGGAGAATGAGGAGGGGAGGAAGGAAAGGGAGGTGGAAGAGGAGGAGGAGGGAGGAAGAGGAGGGAGGAGGAGGAGGGTGGAGGAAGGAGGTAGAGGGAGGAGGAGGAGGTAGAGGGAGGAGGAGGAGGAAGGAAAGGGAGGAGGAAGAGGAGGACTGTAGATAACTTCCTTACACATAAAAAGATGAATTGTTATTGATATTGCCGTGGCATAGAGGCATATATATCAGCAGCAGAGGTGATCCAGAAAACCAAAGACTGAGATCTATGGAGAACCATGAACGCCTACGCCAGGCGGCACGGCACTTGATGATGATGATGATTGCCGTGTGACGATTCTGTGTAGTCACGTCATTTTCTTCGCTTGTCCTATCGTTTTGGTTCGGGGATTCTTTCATCATCATCATCATCATATATTTACGTACGTATTTAGGGAGGGGGAGGAGGGAGGAGGAGGAAGAAGAAACAAAAATATGACAGTTGGCAGCGCTGGAATGAGAGGAAGGCGTGTAGAAAATTTCATCTCAATCGGATGGGCCGTTCGCGAACGCATAAAGGACATACATACAGACATATCCACACACATTGCCTTGTATATATAAGATATATATATATATATATATATATATATATATATATATATATATATATATATATATATATATATATATATATATATATATAGAGAGAGAGAGAGAGAGAGAGAGAGAGAGAGAGAGAGAGAGAGAGTTCAGAATGTCCCCTTAAGGCTACGCTAAATGTTCCTGAGACATCCTGAACTATACCAAGGTGATGTTCTTGAAAGTATGAGTCTACCAATATAACTTATTTATCTCCTCCCATACCGCTTTATTTGTCTTCTCAATCTATACAAAGAATTTCCCTCGACGTGACAATGACTTATTCCACCAACATCCATCCAATTTACCGTCCAAAGTACCATCCAAAATTCCTGTTTATCTTTCTAGTTTTCTTTGTTGCCTGGCACCTACGTTTTCTTGTTAATGAAACATCAACCGTGCTCTATGACTTATGCAATTGTATGCTAATGAAATTGCAACACGCGCTTGATACTATCTTTCCAGTATAGGTGTTCCTAGTTGACAGGTGACAGGTACCAGATTATGTTTGGGGACGGCTATAGCCTTTGTTCACGCTGAATCACACTGCATTCCTTCGTTGTTTGGTTTAAGTATGGAAACTTAAGAAATTGTTTGCCGTCTGTCCTTCCAATTAGAACGCTATTGTTTATCTATATTCGCCATTTTATATGGTGCGTGCTCTATTCGTATGAAGACGGGCATGAGATATGTCACATGGAGGCACCTATCACAATAAGTGAATTGGAGCTAGCCATATCAAAACTGAAAATGAAAAAGTTACCAGGAGATGATGGTATCACCAATGAAATGATCAAGAACCTAGGAACAGAGACCAAAGCAAAGCTGTTACAGATCTTCAATAACAGCTGGACCTTAGGCATTGATCCACAAGCTTGGAGAGAAGCAATCATGATACCCGTCCTAAATCAGGGAAAGATAGTTCCATTGCCACCAGCTACAGACCAATTAGCATCACCAGCTGTCTCTGCAAAATAATGGAGCGCATCATCAATCACAGACTGATGTGGTACATTGACAGTAAAAACATTCTTGTGCCACAGCAGGCTGGCTTTAGACGGTGCTACTCTACGAAAGATCAGACAACCTACCTCTCTCAAGAAATTGAGGATGCATTCCAAGAGAAGAAGCTGGTGCTTGCAGCATGGATGGATCTGAAGAAGGCCTTTGACAAAGTCCGGAAAGAAGGTCTGATGAGGAAACTGAGAAACTGTAAAGTCATTAGAAGAATGTACAAATGGGTGAAAGCATACTTGCACAACAGAAGAGCCCGAGTACAGATAGATGGACTCAAGAGCAAGAAAGTACTATTGCGCCACGCTGTTCCGCAGGGCGGAGTCTTGTCCTCCATACCTTTTCTAATTTTTATCAATGATCTTGTTGCTAATCTACAGTATGGAATTAAAGCGGCTATGAACGCTGATGACCTGGTTCTATGTAGCACAAATGAACACGCATCAGTGGCCACCATATCTCTATAAAGAGATGTAGATACATTTGTTGCATGGGCGGATAGATGGTGTGTCAGCATAAACACTGACAAGTGCAGCACCACTCTATTTACCCTCTCTCCGAAACAAAAGGCAGTGATCATCCAGATAAATAGAACATCCCTAAGAGAAGATGAAGAACCAACATACCTTGGAGTAACATTTGATACAGACTGACATGGAGAAAATACATTTAAAAAGCAGTAGCAAAAGCCAGAAGAAAAATAGCCATCATGAGAAAGCTAAGTGGAACCACATGGGGAGCCAGTGGGAAAATACTTTGCAAAGTTTATCAACAGAGCATACGACTACACCTGGAATACGGGTCAATTGCGTGGTGTTCAGCATAAAAAACCACACTATAAGAGCCGGACAATGATGCAAATCAAGCACTTAGAGTCACCACACTATGGTTGAGATCAACCCCTATAGTAGCAATGGAGAAAATGGGGAGGACACAAGCACTGAGAGAGCGCAGAGATACGAAAACACTAATACAAGCAGAAAAATTCCTCAGCTTGCCAGGCCACCCTATGAAGAACCGATTTGAAAACTTAGCTATGGGGTGGTTGAAAAGAAGTAGTTTTTAACACCAGGCCATACGACTCTGCAGAGAAACCACCGATCTGTCCACAGTTGGTATCTCACTGACAACTATTCCAGAGAGAACTCCATGGAAAGATGAAAATAGATTATCACTACAAATCCAGACACAAGTGAGAGGAACATTTGACAAGCTAGAACAGAACAGTGTACAGCGCAGGAACAGCCACTCTCAGCTTTCTTGATGACGAATACCCACGGGACCTCTGGATCCGAGTCTACACAGATGGGTCAGCACAGAATGCTGTTCGAAATGGAGGAGCGGGAGTATACATAGAATACCCAAATAATACTACGGAGACGGTCAGAGTTCCAACAGGAAAGTACTGCAATAGCTATGATGCTGAAATTTAGGCAATCAAGATAGCAACAGAGAAATTACTAAATACCAGCCATGGTACACAACCTGTGGTGCTATTGACAGATGCAAAATCAGTACTCGAGGCGCTCCTGTCTGGGAAGTTGCCAGCACGAAGGTCACAACTTTCTGAACAGTCAGCATAAGGTCACCATACAGTGGATACCATCCTACTGTGGAGTATCCGGAAACGACAGAGCTGATCAACTGGCTAAGGAAGGAGCAAAAGAAGAACAGCCTGATGTGTCCATTACATACCACCAAAAGAAAAGAATGATCAAATCAGTCAGAATTCCACCAAAACCTGCTCACGACGACTACCACGTTATGGACAGATCAGAACAAGTCATTATTATCCGCCTCAGAACAGGACATAATAGATTACGCAACCACATGTATACAAAATTCAAGATTGGCGAATCAGCCATGTGCCCATGTGGATTATCGTCGCAGACAGAAGAGCACATATTCAAAGACTGTCCAAATTACAACATGTCTAGGTAGACCTTCTGACCCAGAGAGACAACACTGAAAGATAAACTCTATGGACCGCTGAGTGAACTAAGAAAGACTTAGATTCAAACAAGAGACAACATTGCAGTTATTGACATATTTCAAGCTAATGAAAGAAGAAGAAGAAGAAGAAGAAGAAGAAGAAGAAGAAGAAGAAGAAGAAGAAGAAGAAGAAGAAGAAGATATAAATTATGAACATCCTTGAAGACTACAGAATGAAAGGACAATGACTAGAAAACATCATAGCCATGTACCACTTGAGTCAAAGTGCAATAAGAACACAAACAGGTTTAATATATATTTCCAGCCAAAACAGGAGTGAGACAGAGGATGTGTGCATTTCCCCTGCTATTTAATATCTTCATTGACAGAATATTCAAAGAAGTAAGCCATGACAGAACCGATTCAGAAAATGTCGAACTCTTTACTTCAGTCAAAACTTCAAGATCCACACACAATAAATGAGCCTCTTTTACAGCTACGAGGGCAGACTGCAAAATCATATATATGTAAAACTGAGCTCAACTGCAGTGGATCATCATCATCAAGTGCCGTGCCGGCTGGCGTAGGCGTTCATGGCTCTCCATAGATCTCGGTCTTTGGTTTTCTGGATCAACTCTGCTGCTGATATTCCTCCATGCCACCGTCTCAATCCATCCAGCATCACTTCTCTTGGTCTACCTCTGCCTCTCTTCCTCTCGATCTTTCCAGTTGTTACGATGTTCTCCAATGCCTCTCTTCTCATCACATGACCGAGGAAAGCTGTTTGTCTCTGTCTTATTGTTGTATATAATGTTCTAGTTTCGTTAGCCTGTTTCAGGCAGTCGTCGTTAGTTACTCTGGCAGTCCAAGGAATTCGCAACATTCGTCTCAGGAACCACATCTCTGTTGCTTCTAATTTCTTCTTAATCTGTTCATTTACATTCCAAGATTCACTGCCATACAGCAAAACTGGTTCTTCATAGCATTTCATCACTCTCTTTCTTACATTCAGTGATAGTGACTTATTGCATAAGATACTATTCATTTTCTGAAATGCGGCTTTTGCCTGCCCTATTCTGCTCCTAATCTCTTTTGTACATCTTCCATCTGATGTTATAAATGCCCCTAGGTATCTAAAATTATCAACTTGGTTAAGGATTTTCCCTTTTATTTCTATGTCACATTTTGGTGTCACCATTTTCTTTGATATTACCATTGTTACTGTTTTCTTGATATTCAAGGAGAGTCCTTTCCTTGCACTCTCTGTTACTACAACGTCTAATAATTGTTGTAGGTCTGTTGAATTATCCGCCACCAATACTGTGTCATCTGCATAGCGTATATTATTTATATTATAACCTCCAACTAGTATTCCTGGCATCTCTTTGATCCCTCTCATTATTACTTCGCTATAAAGGGAGAAAAGATCTGGTGACAAGACACACCCTTGTCGTACTCCTAGCTTTATCTGTTCGTAACTACCCTCTTTATTTCCCATTTTAATTGCTGCTACTTGGTTCCAGTAAATATTCTTTATTATTCTTAAATCCTTTCCATCAGTGTTGATATCTTCCAATATTTTAATCAGTTCATCATGTTTTACTTTATCAAATGCCTTAGTATAATCTATGAAGCACAAATATATGTCTCTCTGTTTCTCTATTGACCTTTCTATTAGTGTCCGTAATGTATAAATTGCATTGTTTGTGCCCTTTCCTTCCACAAATCCATACTGTTCTTCACTAATTCCATTTTTATTTTCTTTTTGGTTCTTCTCATTATGATTCTGAGTAGAAGCTTAGTGATATGGTTTATAAGGTTAATTGTACGAAAATCTTCTCAATCAATTGCTCCTGGTCTTTTTGGTATAGCTATAAATACAGATTTCAGCATATCACTGGGTAAATATCCACTGCTGTAAATATCATTCAACATTTTGGTTAATATATCTACTCCAAATTCTCCCAATACTTCTAATTCTTCTATTGTGATTTCATCTGGCCCAGCTGTTTTTCCTTTCTTCATACGTTTCATAGCGTCAGCGACTTCTTCTTTCAGAATAGGTGGACCTTCTAAGTTACGATCTTCTGTTAATTCTTCCCTTTCTCCTTCATATAATTCTCTTATATACTCATTCCACCTCTTCATTATAGCATCTTCCTCTAATATTATCTTTCCTGTTTTTGATTTCAAACACCCTGTATTTATTCTTATTTTTCTTCCTGTAAGCTCACTGATTTGTCTGTGCATATTTTTTGTATCTTTAATGGAATTTAATTCAATTTTTTTGCATTGCTCGTTTAACCAACTTTCTTTAGCCTTCCCACATTTATCTTTTATTTCTTTATTTATCTTAGCGTATTCTTGTTTGTCATTTTTACTCTGTTTTCTTTTGTCCATCAGTTTTAAGATATCTTCATTCATCCATTGTTTCTTAGCTATTTTGCCTTTCTCCGGTAATACTTCTTTGCTAGTTTGATGAATGGAGTCCCTTAACATTTCCCATTGTTCATCTATACTCTGTATTTTAGTTATTGCATTGTACCTATTTTTCACAGTCACTCTGTATTGTTCTTGCATTTCTTTATCTATTTTCAGAACCTCTTTATTAAGTCGCATGTTCTTAATCATTTTTTTCCCTCTCTTTAATCTTACTTTTATTTGTCCACATAGTGGTACATGATCACTATTACAGTCAGCACCAGGCATTGTCTTTACATTCATTAAAGCATTTCTAAATCTTTTATTAATTAGTATGTAGTCAATTTGGTTGCGTATTTTCTTATCAGGACTTATCCATGTGTACAGTCGTCTTTTATGGTGTTTAAACCATGTGTTTCCAATTATCATATCATTGATATTTGCCCATTCTATTAGCTTTTCCCCTCTTTCATTTCTTGTACCTAAACCATAATTCCCCACTACATCCTCCATTTTTCCCTTTCCTACTTTTGCATTAAAATCACCAAGTATTATCTTTATTTCTTGTGATCCAATTTGAGCCATCGCCATTTCTATTTCGTCGTAAAAGTGTTGTATTTCTTCATCACTACTGCTTGCTGTTGGTGCATATACTTGTATAATATTTATGTCTATTGGTTTGCCTTTGATTTGTACCATAATAACTCTATCTGAAATACACCAGTATCCATTAATTGACTTGGCTGTTTTTTCGTCTAATATTATTCGTACACCTTTTTCAGTGGATACAATATGAATATAACTACAAACAAAACTGAAGAAACGCAGGTTAGCAGATCTCCTGGTCCATTAACTATACTGAAAACCATAACACCACTTAAACAAGTTAAAGAATTTAAAACATATCTAGGAAGTAAGATTGCAATGAATGGCAGAACAGACCGAGAAATCGAAATCAGATGTCAGAAAGCGCGCGCGCTTATATATCAACTACCACCCATACTGAAACATCCAAATATACCCATGTTAGCAAAATAGCAGATACTAAATATCATACTCACACCAACACAATGCTATACTCACACCAACACTATGCTACCAATCTCAAACTTGGACATTATCCAAACCACACTTACGCAACATCAACACCTACGAGATGAAATGCTAGAGGAGAGGAGAAATGCCAACTTAACTATCTGAGACCGAATAAGAAATGATGTTATCAGACAGACAGTGGGATCAAAACCTTGTGCCACATATATTGAACGGCAGAAGTTCAGTTGGTTCGGCCATCTCGTTGAGTGTAACCCCATCAACATCAACACCCATAGCACTAACGCTATGTCACAGAAGCAAGAGGACGCCAGAGAAGAAAATCGATTAACAACATCAAAGATATTGTACACTCACATGGAATGACACTATCCAGTGCCACCCATCGAACTCTGGAACGTCAACTATTCCTCCCCATGATGCTTGACAGCAAGAGTGGAAAATGATTAATTTATTATGTATCAATTAATTATTGATTAATTAGTAAATTAATTCACTAAATAACTAACGATTCATTTAACCCTAGAACTACCAAGGTGTTTTAGTAACACCACAACTGAATATAGTTAAAACTAAACAGTTTTAATGCACATACTGAAGCAAATTTAAGAAAAGTAGAGAAAGCGAAAGTTGACACTGGGGTCAGTTTGGACCCCATAGTAGTTATAGGGTTAAGGGATAATAGATCGGCCTTTTGTGGAGTTAGGTATATACACGCTTTGAAAGAACCAAGGCCACCAGTAACAGTATATATAGGGGAGAACGAACGAACGAACGAACAATCTTTATTTTCAAATGGTTAAGAATTGGGCACGCAAGCCCATCTGACATTCTGCCCCTCTTCTCTGTTTCCTATCATACATTCTTTCATCACTTATGAAGCTAATCGTTGGCAACAAGAACAATTGCATGAAATCAACTGGCTAAGGAAGGAGCAAATGCATGAAAAATAATCAATAATACATGACAAAGAGAGGTAGAGGTAGACCAAGAGAAGTGATGCTGGATGGATTGAGACGGTGGCATGGAGGAATATCAGCAGCAGAGTTGATCCAGAAAACCAAAGACCGAGATCTATGGAGAGCCATGAACGCCTACGCCAGCCGGCACGACACTTGATGATGATGAATACATGACACAATGAGGCAATGTTTAACATGGCATTATGTTTACTCAAGGAAGGTGTAGCGTACCATACAAATGGGAATGTTTATTGGCTAGTTGACGTTTGAGACAATTTACCAGTACTATTATTATTATTATTATTATTATTATTATTATTATTATTATTATTATTATTATTATTATTATTTTATGGGGGAATGTAGTCTGTACTGAGGTAGTGTTCAAACAATTTATACTCCTTGAGGATTTCAATGCCAGAGTAGGCACGGACACCACCTCTTGGAGTGGCATTATTGGAAAGCATGGAGTCGGAAATTGTAACAGCAATGGACTCCGCCTCCTTCAGACATGTGCCGAACATGATCTCCTGATTACGAACACAATTTTCCGTCTCCCCATGAGAAATAGGACATCGTGGATGCACCCTCGCTCGAAACACTGGCACCTCATTGACTATGTCATCGTCAGGAGGAGTGACAGACAAGACGTTCGAGTGACAAAATCCATGTGTGGTGCCGAATGTTGGACAGACCATCGTCTCATTGTCTCGAAAATGAACATCCACATCAGGCCACCACGGCGTCCTCAGGGGGCGAAAATACAAACAAAGCTAAATGTCACCCGCCTAAACAGCAAGAAAATGCAGCAGTCGTTTGAAAATATGCTGGAAGACCGCCTCAAGCCCAATGCTGAAGCTAAACAGGATACAGAAACAGAATGAAGAGCCCTAAAGGACACAATTTACAACACTGCTATGGAAATCCTGAGTCCAGCTCCCCGAAAGCATAAAGACTGGTTTGATGAAAATTCCGAAGACATCAACCAATTGCTGGCCGAGAAACATCTTCTCCTCAAGGCACATTTGAATGACCCAAAGTCAACATCAAAAAAAGATGCCTTCAAGAACATTCAGAGAGTAATGCAGCAGAAACTTCGGCACATGCGGGACTCCTGGCTGAGCAGCAAAGCTGATGAAATTCAGGGCTTTGCTGACAGACATGATATGAAAAACTTCTACGACTCACTGAAAGCGGTCTATGGTCCTTCATCACCAGGCATAGTTCCCCTCCTCAGTGCAGACGGGGGAACATTGGTCACCGATAAGAAAGAAATCCTCCAACGCTGGGCAGAGCATTTCAGCAAAATCTTAAATGCAACTTCCTTCTTCGATGATGAAACCATCAACTGCCTTCCTCAAGTTCCCACCAATGAGACACTTGATGACCTGCCAACCATAGTGGAAGTAAACAAAGCCATCCAGCAACTTTCCAGCGGCAAGGCACCTGGTCCTGACTCCATCCCAGCAGAGATATACAAGGCAGGTGGGCCGGTCCTAACAGAGCAGCTTCACCAAGTCTTCACAAACATATGGATGAACGAGACCATGCCACAAGATTTTAAGGACGCGTCAATAGTCCACCTTTACAAACGTAAAGGAAACCGCCAATCCTGTGACAACCACCGAGGCATCTCCTTGCTTTCAATTGCAGGGAAGATACTCGCCAGAATTTTTCTCAATCGCCTCACAGCCCATCTCGATCAAGGTCTTCTTCCTGAGAGTCAATGTGGCTTCAGAAAAGAACGTGGAACTGTTGACATGATTTTCGCTGCAAGGCAGCTGCAAGAGAAATGTCAGGAACAGAACTGCGAAATGTTCTCCACTTTCATTGACCTTACCAAGGCTTTTGATACAGTCAGCAGAGAAGGACTGTGGAAGATTATGGCAAAATATGGCTGTCCACGAAAGTTTGTCCAAATAGTGCGGCTATTTCATGACGGCATGCAGGCAAGAGTACAGGAAAATGGTGAACTGTCTGAACCCTTTCCTGTCACCAATGGAGTGAAGCAAGGATGTGTCCTGGCACCAACACTGTTCAGCCTTATGTTTTCAGCCATGTTGGTGAATGCTTTCGAGAACGACGACATTGGAATAGACATCAACTACCGTATGGATGGAAAGTTATTCAATCTCAGAAGGCTGAAAGCTAAAACCAAAATTAACAGCGGCACCAGTCAGAGAGCTCCTGTTTGCTGATGATTGCGCTCTATACGCCAACTCAGAGGCGGACATGCAACATAATGTTTCAGCTTTCTCACATGCCTGTGCCAACTTTGGGCTCAATATCAACTTGGAGAAGACTGTAGTTATGTACCAGCCAGCTCCAGGGAATAATCACACTGTGCCGAATATCAAAGTGAATGATCATAGACTAAGTGTTGTGGACAAATTCACCTATCTTGGCAGCACTGTGTCACAAGCTGCCACAATCGATGATGAAGTGAATGCAAGAATCTCCAAGGCCAGTGCAGCCTTTGGACAGACTGTACAAGAATGTATGGGACAGAACTGGAATAAGCCTGCAAACAAAGCTAAAAGTCTACAAAGCAGTTGTATTATCCACACTGCTATATGCTTGTGAAACCTGGACTGTTTATCAGCGACACGCTAGGAAATTAAACCACTTCCACACAGTCTGCCTAAGGAAGCTACTGAAGATTAAATGGCAAGACAAGATTCCAGACACTGAAGTCCTAGAAAGAGCATCCATGCCCAGTATCCACACTCTACTGATGAAGAATCAGATTCGCTGGGCTGGTCACTTGACTCGCATGCCAGATCACAGGCTCCCTAAACGAATTTTTTACAGCGAACTGCATTGTGGTAAACGCTCCCAAGGTGGCCAGAGGAAACGTTTTAAAGACACTCTGAAAATTTCACTGAATGCTTTTGGAATTCCTCATGACACCTGGGAGGCTGCAGCCAGAGACCGAAATTCGTGGCGTGCATCATTGCGCAAAGGTGCAGTCATATGTGAGGCAACCAGGACTGCAAGAGCTGTGAAGAAAAGGCAGGACAGAAAAACCACTGCAGGAAATCCTCCTCCAGAGACGTCAAGCATTCTTTGCCCACATTGTCAAAGAACATTTCGAGCCAAAATAGGCCTTATCAGCCATCTTAAAACCCACGGCTCCACACCTTCAACCCCACTGGATGAAATGAATGGTCATCATCATTCTTGATGGACAAACAACAACAACAGTGTTCAAATAGGTTGCGAATGTATGTATAATAATTGGTGGTGTCTTTGATTTCGTGGGGAAGATTGTTCCACAACTGAGCAGCAGAGTATGCTAAGCTTGGTTTATATAAGTCTATCCTAGGTTTAGGTACGTGAAGTATATTTAGTCGTTCGCTATGTCTTACGTTATATTTGAATAATGGCCAAAGATAGCCTGGAGCATTTTGAAATAGGATTTTGTGAGTTAGTTTAGCCTTATTAAAAAGTAGGCGTTTGTGGAGTGACAGTAACTGAAGACTTTTATGAAGGTTAGAATTATCGGTGAGCTTTTCACCATTAATCAAACGCACTGCCCTTTTCTGGAGTGAAATAAAGGCGTTTTGTTATTTATTTGGCATCCATCCCAGATTGTGCAGCAATAATCAATATGTGTTTGTATATGGGAAGTATAGAATATCTTTCTTGTGTTTTCGTCAAGGAAATTTTTAATTTTGGAAAGTTGGTATACTTTTTTTTTTGGCTATTTGTTTAACGAGAGCATGAAAATGGGAGTTAAAGGTTAGATTTTGATCAACGATGAGACCCAGTGCCTTGTGCTCAGTTACACTTTCTAAGCGTGCAACCAATGTGCAGCTGAAGAGCTCTCTGTGAGTTTAGAGTGTGAAGTCTTTGCCTGGTTGCTATTAACATAGAATGTGTTTGTTAATTTTCATGCGGTTTGCACCAATTAACTACACTATTTATTTCATGTTGGAAAGATGATTCTAGTATATTAAAATTAATAGCGTTTGTATATACTGTGCAGTCGTCTGCAAATAGATCGCAGGATGACGAAAGATGTAAGGGAAGATCATTTATATAAATGGCAAATAACAGAGGGCTAAGTAGAGACCCCTGGGGTACTCCAATATTAATGGTAATTCTTCTTCTTCTTCTTCTTCTTCTTCTTCTTCTTCTTCTTCTTCTTCTTCTTCTTCTTCTTCTTCTTCTTCTTCTTCTTCTTCTTCTTCTTCTTCTTCTTCAGCATTCCGAGCCATTGAGGTTCTTTGCTGCAGATACAAGCCGTCTTCAATCGTCTCTCTGGTTGACCTTCTCTTGCCAGTCGCTGATTCCAAGTGCTTGTAGGTCTGTATGTATATTATCTCTCCACCGTCTTCTTGGTCTACCTCGGGGTCTACGGTCATTTATTTCTTGAGTGTAAGCGAGTTTTGTTTCCCTATTATCTTCCATTCTTTCTATATGCCCCAGCCATTGCAGTCTATTAGCCTTCATGATACCAGTGATTAGCGGGGACTTAAACAGATCATAAATGTCTTTGTTGCTTCTTCTTTTCCACTCTCCACTTTGTGTATCTCTAATGGGTCCAAAGATGCGTCTTAAGACTTTGTTCTCAAAGGTTTGTAACACGGCTTCGTCTCCTTTAGTTGTACTCCAGGTTTCAGAGCCATACAGCACAACTGGTCTAATCAGTGTTTTGTATATTGTGATCTTGGTGTTACGAGATAGCGCATTTGATTTTAGCAGATGTTGTAGTGCATAGTATATCTTATTTCCAGAGTTGATTCTAGCTTGTATTTCTTCCCATATTATGTTGGAGCAGTTGAATATTGTACCTAGGTATTTGTATGTTTCCGTTCTTTTAATGGTCATATTATCTATTTGTATGTGGCCAGAGATTTTAGCCGTTCCTTCTCTTGAAATTACCATATGTTCTGTCTTATCTTGGTTGATAACCAGCCCCATTTGTTGAGCTTCTCCCTTTAAGTGAGTCAGTATTTCCAATGTCTTTTGTTTATTTTCGCCTATAATATCTATATCATCTGCATAACCAAGGAATGGATGTTCCTCCAATAGCACATTCCTCCTTTACCTTCCTTACAACTTTCTCTAGAGGCATAGTGCATCACCCTGTTTCAAGCCAGATGTTATTTGGAAAGGGTCTAATTTCTTGCCTTTATATGTTACTATATTATAAGTATCTTATATGCATAGTCTGGTCATATTGATTAACTTCCTTGGTATTCCAAATTCCTGCATAGCATTCCATAGACTATTCCTATGGACACTATCATAAGTCTTTTTAAAATCCATAAAAATGTTATGGAAATCTCTTTTATATTCCCAACGTTTCTCGGCTATTTGTCGTAAGATAAATATCTGATCTATTGTTGATCTGTTTTGTCTGAAACCCGCCTGGTAGTCACCTAATATATATATATAATATATATATATATATATATATATATATATATATATATATATATATATATATATATATATATATATATATATATATATATATATATATATATATAAAGTCACCTAATATGTCTTCTGAAAATGGTTTTAGTCTATTTAGTAATACCGCGGATAGTATCTTATAGTTTATGGACAGGAGTGATATTCCTCTATAATTTTCACATTGGAACTTGTCTCCTTTCTTAAAGATAGGTATCAATAATGACTCTTTCCAATCATGGGGTAATTCTTCTGTCCTCCAGGTTTTTATTATTAGTTCGCATAGCTTTAGATAGCTAGAGATATCTATATAACTGCAGCCAAAGATTTCATTCCGACCAAGAAAAAGCAACTTAAGCCATGGATTACATCAGACACGTTAGAATTAATAAAACAACGAAGGGAGCTGAAACAGAAAGGAGATGAATCCGATAACAGCAGGATGAAGTATAAATCTTTAACTCGAGAAATAAGAAAAAACACAAGAAAGGACAAAAATCAATATATACAAGATTGATTTATTTGGTTATTTCGGGATTTGAAATTTAAATATTGAGCACAACCCACTACTGGCAACGCTGATCGTATTCTAATATGAACCTAAGGCCTATCCACGTCAATATGGAAGCACTATACTCGAGTTTCGCCCTCGTTTGAGCTCGTCAGTAGTGCATATCCCTGACCAGATCCGGAAACAAGCCCCGGATCACTGGCGTGTGAATCGTTTCGGGTCCACATCGATCGACGGACGTCAGTCGCGGCGATTGGGCAATCTTGAGCATAGCCTACGATGGGTGACGTTGTAATATTCTATTATGATAATTTGGCTGTGTGTCCAACGTGTGCCGCGTGGTTACACACCCGCTTCACACGCCAGTGATCCGGGGCTTGTTTCCGGATCCGGTCAGGGATATGCACTACTGACGAGCTCAAACGAGGGCGAAACTTCGAGTATAGTGCTTCCATATTGACGTGGATAGGCCTTAGGTTCATACTAGAAAACGATCAGCGTTGCCAGTAGTGGGTTGTGCTCAATATTTAAATATACAAGATCGTTGTACCAGAATAGAGCAATATCATAAGACTGGAAGAGATTATGAAATGTTCAAAGAAATGAAGTTATTGACCAGAAATGTTGAACCTCAATTGAATGTTATCTGTGACAAGATGGGAAATACCTTAACAGAATCTAGACAATTTCTAGAAAGATGGCAGGAGTACTGCAGTGGAATGTATGATATGAGTGACAGTGAGGATATGAATGACATACATGAGCCAATGACAGCAGAGACAAAACCTGAACCCTCTTTAGATGAAATTGCTTGGGCTATAAAGAACCTGAAGAATGGTAAATCACCTGGATGTGATGAGATACCAGCTGAACTAATAAAAGCGGGAGGAGAAGAAAGCATACGCATATATCATGCATTATGTATAAAGATTTGGAAATATGGTATATGGCCAAAAGATTGGAAGAGAACTATCTTCATTCCAATACCAAAAAAGGGCAACCGGAAATTATGCACCAACTATAGAACTGTTGCCCTTATCAGTCATGCAAGTAAAATTCTACTAACAGTCATAATGGGAAGACTTCGTAAGAAAATGGAAGAAGAGATTGACGTGGTTCAAGCTGGATTCAGACAAGGAAGAGGAACAAGAGATCACATATTCAACATGCGTTTAATAATAGAGAAGTGCAGAGAATTTAATGTAAATCTATTCTCATGTTTTGTGGATTATTCAAAGGCATTTGACTGTGTACAACATCAGAAATTTTGGGAAATCATGAGGAATATGGGTTTTCCATCACATGTAGTACAATTCATAAAAATGCTCTATCTAGACCAACAAGCAGCAGTTAGAATAGATTCCGAGGCATCAGATTGGTTTGACATCAAGCAAGGAGTCCGCCAGGGCTGCGTGCTGTCACCCTATTTGTTTAACCTGTACGCCGAAAATATAATGAGAAATGTAAGAGATGATATATACAGAGATGATATATATATATATATATATATATATATATATATATATATATATATATATATATATATATATATATATATATATATATATATATGATGCCCTAAATGTCGGCGGTCATGACATACCAGAGATTCGATATGCTGATGATACAGTATTACTATCCACAACACATAATGGCATAGAAAACCTAATAGCCTCAACCCAATTGAATAGTGAAAATCACAACTTATATCTTAACATAGCAAAATCAACAATAATGCATACAGATATAACAACTATGGAGAAAGAAATATACATTAATGGGGAAAATTTGGAGGTGGTGGAACATTTTGAATATCTTGGGTCATTGATTACCAACAACGGTGAAAGAAATTAAACGGCGACTATCAATTGCTCTTCAAAGACTAAAACAGCTGAATAAATTATGGAGTGGGACAGACAGAACTACAAAAATTAGATTTTTAAGAGCATGCATCTTTCCCATTGCAACATACGCCTGTGAGACATGGACACTTACTAAACAAGCTGAACAGCGCATAAATGCCTTTGAATATAAATCTTATAGATGAGTTCTAAGAATATCTTGGGTAAAGAAAAGAACAAATGCATCCATACTTCAAGAGTTGAATATTGAAGAAGGCTGGCTATTAAAGACGATAAAACAAAGAAAATTTAAATATTTTGGTCACTTGAAATGTCACTAAAGTTTGGAGAGAACAATAATGGAAGGGTATATGCCTGGGAAGAGAGGAAGAGGAAGCCAAAGAGAAGATGGGTGCAGGATGTGGCGGATGGTCTCTAGATTGGTGTGTCAGACGCGGGACATCTTGCTTATGATCGAGAGGTTTTCTGGAAGGTTGTTATAGGAGGTTCTGCAAAGGCATGCTACTGAATGAATGAATGAATAGCTTTAGATGTAATGCATGGCCGCCTGCCTTTATAAATTCAGCAGCAATTCCATCAGCCCCAGTTGCCTTATTGTTTTTAAGTCGTGTTATTACATATAGAATTTCTTCAAAAGCAGGTTCTTCAATTTGTGGTTCACACGTTAGAACCGCTTCCTGTGGGAAAGTGTTATTTGAAGCTTCACAATTTAGTAATTCAACAAAGTATTCTTTCCATGTGTTACACATTTCCTCATTGGTATTTATTATATACCCATTTTTGTCGTTTAAACCATATGTGTTGTGTTAATGCCCTCGTTTCATTGACTTCAGTTCTTTAAAAAACTTTCTAGATTCGTTTTTCTGGTGATTAGTTTCCATATCTTCGATTATATTGATCATATATTCTCGCTTCTGCTGCCGAACTAGTTTTGTAGTTTCTTTACATTCAGTTCTATATTGCTCTTCATTTTGGATGTTGTTGATGTCATTTAACCACAACCTGTCTGGCATTCTTTTTCCTAATGACTGCTTCTTCATATTTTTTATTGAACCACCTGTTCTCTCTATGCGTGGTTAACAAACCGAGACATTCTTCTGCGGTAGTTTGAATTGTATTCTTGATGTTCAACCAAGTTTGTCAACGATTAATGGTAATGGCTTGAGATAAAGATTTATTGTGTGATATTACTTGTTTTCTGTCTAATAAAAATGATTTTTATTAATGTCACTATATTAAAGCTTACTTTCATTGTTTCCAGTTTTTTTTTAATTAGAATAGTATGATCTATCATATCGAATGCTTTTCTAAAGTCTATAAACGCCGTTCCACATTGAGTATTGTTGTAATATTTCGATGCCAGTTTTATATCATGTTTGTTAGGGCTAATGGCAAGAATATTTTGGCCAAAAATCCTGACTGACTGTCAACTATTAGTTTGTGGCGAACTAAGTGTTCTAGTGTTGTTTTGTGAATGTGCTTTTCTAGTGGTTTGGATAGTGAGGATAATATGGAAATTGGCCTTTAGTTACTCATGAGACGATCGTCTAATAATGAACCAGCTTTTAAATGAGGATACACTTTAGGGAATTTAAAGGCTTATGGGAAGTGACCTTTGGTGAGACATTGATTATATGTAGAAGTTAATGACGCTTAGATCGCCGGTGCAGCATAGTGAAGGATCCAATTACTGATTCCTTCTAGTCCTGATAAGTTACTGTTTTTAGGTTACTGAGATGAGTAAATACTTCAGTGGTCGTCATTAGCGGTATGTTAGAGGGAATGTCTCTATAGCATTTGTTCTCACAAAATGACAGCAAAGATATGTCATGAGGAGAATCTGATATTGCAGCCTTCAATGGGTTTATGTCGGATTGAAAAAAACTACTGAATTGATCACATGTAACCTGATTTGATTGTAATAATTGTGATGACTTGTGTTTGTTTGTCAAGGTATTACTTGCTTTCCATCTATCTTTAGTGTTGGTTTTATCTGTTATTAAGTTCTTAAAAAGGTTTTCTTTTCCTTTCGAATAAAATATTGAACTTTGTTTCTCAGACAGTGGTTAGATATATGTTTTTATGTGCCATGTCCCGGTCTCTCATAATTTCAACTACCCTCTGGGTGATCCACGGGGGCTTAGTGTAATGTTTAACTCGAACTTCCTTAACTGGAACATGCTTATCGAATACACTAAGAAAGGTCTTAAGCCAATGATCCAGCGCTTCATCTGGGTCAGGAAGCTGGTAAACATAGTCCAGAGATGAGTTGAGCAAATCTTGTAAAAGGAAATCTTAATTGAAATTTTTATAATTTCTATATTTTGTACTTATGTGTTTATGTTTCGGAGTATTGGTATCTTTTTTCGACTACGTGCAACCTACTGGGTAGTGATCGCTCATTCCATTAATATGTACAGTACATTCTGTGATGTTTCAGCACATGTAGTATAAATGTGATCTATAAGTGTTGCAGGTGATTTTGTTATTCTAGTGGTTTGTTTGACTAACTGTTGGAAGTTATATGACTCGATTATGTTTTCCCATGTTTTGTTTGATTTATTAGTGTCTATGTTGAAGTCTCCTAGCAGTATGATTTCTCTCGGATTACTAAAGACTACATCCATCATAGTGGTGAATATTTCATACCAGATGTTTCCTGCACTGGGGTTTCGATAAAGATAGTCAACTACTAAGGGTATGCGATTTTGTAGTTTAACGTCAAGCCATACACACTGAATCTCACAGGTTTCAAAATCTAGCCTGCGGCGGACGTTAAGTGAATTAGAAATATAAACTGCAATACCCGTCTCCTGTTTCTAATAAGGATCTCTTCTAATAACTTTAAAACCTCTGATAGCGATGTCATCATCTGATATGATACCATTTAATCGACTTTCACTAACGCCGAACATGTGAAACTTTTGATTAGGTATAAGTGATAATTCGGGCAGGCTTCCCTAATAGATAGCAGATATTTAGATGCCCGACTCTGAGCACATCTTTACTGAGCCAGTGTTCATACTTATTAGACATTTCAACAATGCGTAATCATAAGTTTAACCCCCCCCCCCCCCCCAAAAAAAAAAACAAAAAAAACACACACACACAAAATGAATACAACTTACGTCCCTTATTACAATACACTATCTAAAGTACAAAGAATTGTAATACAGTCGAGTCCACTTAAGTCGAACTCGGATAACTAGAATTTCGCTCAAGTCGACGTTATTGGCTTGGTCTCGGCCAAGATCCTTCTTTATTTTTGTATAAAAATTCCTGATAAGTCGAATTCGGTTAACTCGAATTATCGGATTAGTTGAACATAAAAATGAATTACCGACTATATAAATGTCCACGTTTAAGTCGAATTGTTCATTTCACACCCCTCCAAAAAAATTGTTTCGCGAAAGAATGTGTATTTTTAGTCAGCCCGGAGAACAATCTCGCACATAATATGTTGCTACATGTCAACAATGGCTGCTAGTGGACGAAAGCTTAAAACTTTGACTTTAAAAAGAAAGATTGAGCTGTTGGAAGAGGTTGAACATAGTGGGAAGAAGAAAGTGGATAAAGCTAGAGAATTTGGTATTCCAACATCGACACTCCGGCATTTTAAAGCAAAAAGACCGCTACAAACAATTGTTTTTCGAATGTCAAATCGACAGTGATAGGCAGAGAGCTAGAAAAACTGCTGCGTGCGATTTTGTTGATGCTGCCCTTTTAAAATGGTTCACTGTGATTAGATCGGAAAATGTACCAGTAAATGGGCCTTTACTTATTGCAAAAGCAGAAGAATTTGCACGTCTTGGAGGTCAGACAGACCTGTAATTGTAGTGCTGGCTGGTTGGATCGTTTAAAGAAAACGACACTGCATCACTTACAAGAATGTGTGTGGAGAGAAACAGTCAGTCGACGAAGCAACGACTCACTCATGGATAGAAGACGTGCTCAGACCTGCTTTAGCTAAATATAATTCTGCGGATGTATTTAATGCCGACGAAATTGGATTAGTTTGGAGATTACTACCTGATAAAACATTTTCTTTCAAAAATGAAAAGTACCAAGGGGGGGGGGGGGGGGAAAGAGATCAATAGAAAGAATAACAGTGTTTGTATGTTCCAATGGATCGTGGTGAAAAATGGCCTTTATTTGTGATTAGAAAATTTTAAAATCCTCGTTGTTTGCAAAGGCCTGAAAACATTGTGTGTGAATTACAGAGCCGATTCAAAGGCATGGATGACATCAGAACTGTTCAATGAGTGGCTACAAGAATTTGATTTTCAATGGTGTGTAAACAAAGAAAATTTCTTTTAATTGTTGACAATTGTTTAGCCCACACAAAAATTAACAATCTGAAGGCAATAGAGCTTTTGTTTCTGCCACCTAATGCCACATCAGCACTTCAGCCTTGTGATCAAGGTATCATTCAAAATCTGAAAGTTCTTTATAGATCCACAATGTTGTCAAAACTTGTGGGTCATATGGATGCTGACCTCATTTGTGATGATTTCAAGATAACCGTTCTTGATGCTATTCTTATGTTGAAATCTTCGGGACAGAGTTTTACCAGCAACTATTGCAAAATTTTTAGACAGGCTGGATTCTTACCTGCAGTAGATGTCTCTGTAAATGAGAATTCTACACCATCAGCGAGCAGTGAGAGCAATATTACTGACATTTCAGTAGGGCCATTACTTGCTAGATTGTATAAAGAGCTGAAGATTGATCCAGAGGAGTTTGTGAACATTGACAATGATGTTTCTACTAGTGTCACTCTTTCAAGCACTGATATTATAGGGCTATGTATGCCAGTCATTCAACCAACAGACCCTTCCAGCCCTGACTCTGATGATGAGGATGACTGTGGGCTGCAAGCACAACCTGTATCGCAGTCAGATATTTTGGCATCAATTGACAAAATTGACATTTACATGATGCAGAATGGATGTTCAGATGATGCAGTCTCACCATTTTGTGCCTTTAAACAGGCAATGGGAAGACATTTTCACAAGTCAAGCAAAGCAAAATCACAGACTTTTCTTTAATTAATTTGGAAATTTTCAAAACTAAACATCTCAAAATTTCTGATATTTTATAGCTTTTTATTTGTTCACTACCTGCGTAAGTGGTACAATCATTTTACTCAATGCTACTGCATGGTACACACGTATTTGTGTAAATTAGTGTAAACATGTGTGCAGTCTGGATAAGTAGAATTTCTGATAAATAGAACAAATTCCTTCGGCCCCTGCGACTTCTACTTATCCAGACTCCACTGTATCTCTGTCAATATATACAAATACGTACACAGATCAGTAAGGAAGAGCAGCGAAGATCTCCTCACTCACAGTAAAAACACAATTAAAAGTATTATAAAACAGTAAAAGCGTACAGAGTTATATATTATAATCACTGGTATCATGAAGGCTAATAGACTACAATGGCTGGGGAATATAGAAAGAATGGAAGATAAAAAGGAACCAAAACTCGCTTACACTCAGGAAATAAATGACCGTAGACCCCGAGGTAGACCAAGAAGACGGCGGAGAGATAATATATATACAGGCCTACAAGCACTTGGAATCAACGGCTGGCAAGAGAAGGTCAACCAGAGAGACGAATGGAGACGAACTGTATCTGCAGCAAAGAACCTCAATGGCTCGGAACACTGAAGAATATATATATATATATATATATATATATATTTATATATATATATATATATATATATATATATATATATATATATATATATATATATATATATATATATATATATATATATATATTCTTCTTACAAAAGAGTACAGCTAAGTACTATCAATAAATGTGACGTCAAAATAAGTCAATGTATATCGTGACGTATAACCTAATACGTTACAAGGTCAAGCAATAACTAACTATGCAGATAAACGTTCTAGGAGAGTCTCTTTCATTTACCGAGATCCAGTGTAGCTTTGTGCTAAATTGTTAGTAAATACCAGGTTGTACTGGTCGTTGGTACAGCGACATCATAAGAGCTTGACGAAGTGTAGCTGGGCTAAAATGTGCGAGGTGTAACCATTCTGGGTTACAATGAAATAGACACTCTTGATGTCTCATGGGTATATAATGACTACCAACCACAGGCTCTGGTTCGTGGCTAACAGGAGGTTGTAGTGATATGTTGTTGTTGCAGAAAGTTGGTTCATTGCTGGGGAGAATAGGAAACATATGTTCATAGTTATTATCCTCCTGTGTGAAAGAGGATGTATTGTACAGTCATGGCGTGGTGGAAGTGTCCCGTCTGGCTTGGGTTTCAGGTGCAGTGGTTATGATTGGTCTGCGCACTTCTGGCCTGTTTGTACTTGATGTGACAGAAGTATGTCGTCTGGCTTGAGTTTCAGCTGGAGTAGCTAAAAGTGTCCGACGCGATCCTGTATTTGATGTATGTTGTGTCCGTTCTGGGTATTTGATATTTTTGGCGAGCAAGCTGATGCCCAATGTAGACAAATGTATTTGATCTTTATAAAGACTTTTTTTGTGCACCAGCCTGTGAAGTGAAGAACGGTGTGTTGTTGATGAACTGTATGGTGTTTTGAGAGAAGAAATTCTGCAAAATGTTGTTGCTTATGTCAGCTAGACGACGCTGGCATTCATAACTCGGAGATATGATGGAGGAGAAAAAAATAGACGAATTTGGAAAAGGGTGAAGTAATCCGTTCAAGAGTGCAAGCAGTTGAGATACTGTGAGTTTGTTGGTTGTTCATGGTGTCGTTAATACCAATGTGTACGAGTGTCTTTCTAACGTTATGATTTACAGCCAATCTGCTAATCTTGTCTGTTAGCCGGTCAACACCAGCCCCAGGCAGTGGGCTTATGGAAACAATGTCTTTGTCTGAAGTGGCCATCCTGTCACTGTAGAGACCTTTTATTAGAGAATCGCCTAGTATAATGTGTGTGCAGTCGGGTCATGCTGTCTGTAGATGTGGGTTGTCAGCACGCCTCGACCGTTGTTTCATCCTTTTACGATTATTAGCAGTCTTTATGTTTTCGTGTGGTTCTCCCGGTGTTTCTTGTAGGCATGTGTTGTCTGTTGGCAGCATGTTATAGCACTGTAGTTTTTAGTACCTTTTCTTGCTTATTTTGACATCAGTGGAATAGACTGCTTGTTGTTGTTTATCTTCGTCTGAGCGTTGAGGTGTTTGTGGTTGTTTTTCTTTCTCTGCGCGTTGAGGTGTTTTCACAGTAGTTATCTGTTCTGGGTGGGACTGAGCTTCCTCAAGATTCCCCAAGGATGAGACAGTTGCTTGGGAATTACATGTTTCTTCGGTTGTGTCGGTGGAGGACACCTTCTGTAAGGTTTGAACTATTTTTCTCAGCAGTAAATTTTCCTCTTGCAGGAGCGCGACTTCTGTCTTGAGAGCATAGTAGTAGTCACTGCTTATCTTGCTGTTTGCTTCGATGTTAGTTGAAACCGTAACTATGAGCGCCTTTTGTGATTGTTCTAATTCTTCAGTGCGCTGTTGGCAGTCGCGCGAATGTCCATTGATAGTTAAGATGATATTGTTATCTGAGACAGGTAATTCTTCAACAACATCCACATTGAGTTCTATGTTATTTTGGATGCGCTCCATGGGTATTCAATGGTCAAGAGCAATGGTGGATTGACAGGCCTCATGTTGATGTTGTCCTGTGCTCTCGTCGTATGAATTAATTGATGAACATTGTTAGCTGGTGTGCTGTCTACATCTGTAGTTGCGGGCTGTGGAGATTCGGTGAATGTCTGTATCGAGTTTTCAAGCTCGACAAAATCTAGTTTTAGCTAAGAATTAATGTTTTCAACATTTCCCAGTGCCATTAATTTATTTTTCGAGTGATACAAATGAATCGTAACGAATGGCGTCGTAATCAGGTCTTCAACGTCGGCCACGTGCATATCTTGTCTGGTTTCAATTTGTTCAAGCTTGTAGTAGTTAAGTAAACACGTTCGGAATGCCTCATAATGGAGTGTGTTGTTGAATGATACCGTAACACATTGGCCTGAGTTGGTGTGTTTGACGTCTAGGCCTGCGGGATTCATACACGTGTATAGCTTGTTCTTGACCGCCCTATCTTTGTTCAGTGTGTAAGTTTTATTGACAGCCGATCATAAACCAGAACGAGTCCCTTTCACCAGTCACCGCCTATAGAGAGCCCTGTCCTTGTCCTAACATTAATGTATCATGTTACGTATAGCTACGCTTGAAGAATGCAGCAATATCGTTGTACTCTAGACACACCACGGGCAATTTGAAGTCCCGTGTAGTGGCTGAAGTCCCTGTAGTGATTCTACTAACAGTCATAATGGGAAGACTTCGTAAGAAAATGGAAGAAGAGATTGACGTGGTTCAAGCTGGATTCAGACAAGGAAGAGGAACAAGAGATCACATATTCAACATGCGTTTAATAATAGAGAAGTGCAGAGAATTTAATGTAAATCTATTCTCAAGTTTTCACAGTAGTTATCTGTTCTGGGTGGGACTGAGCTTCCTCAAGATTCCCCAAGGATGAGACAGTTGCTTGGGAATTACATGTTTCTTCGGTTGTGTCGGTGGAGGACACCTTCTGTAAGGTTTGAACTATTTTTCTCAGCAGTAAATTTTCCTCTTGCAGGAGCGCGACTTCTGTCTTGAGAGCATAGTAGTAGTCACTGCTTATCTTGCTGTTTGCTTCGATGTTAGTTGAAACCGTAACTATGAGCGCCTTTTGTGATTGTTCTAATTCTTCAGTGCGCTGTTGGCAGTCGCGCGAATGTCCATTGATAGTTAAGATGATATTGTTATCTGAGACAGGTAATTCTTCAACAACATCCACATTGAGTTCTATGTTATTTTGGATGCGCTCCATGGGTATTCAATGGTCAAGAGCAATGGTGGATTGACAGGCCTCATGTTGATGTTGTCCTGTGCTCTCGTCGTATGAATTAATTGATGAACATTGTTAGCTGGTGTGCTGTCTACATCTGTAGTTGCGGGCTGTGGAGATTCGGTGAATGTCTGTATCGAGTTTCAAGCTCGACAAAATCTAGTTTTAGCTAAGAATTAATGTTTTCAACATTTCCCAGTGCCATTAATTTATTTTTCGAGTGATACAAATGAATCGTAACGAATGGCGTCGTAATCAGGTCTTCAACGTCGGCCACGTGCATATCTTGTCTGGTTTCAATTTGTTCAAGCTTGTAGTAGTTAAGTAAACACGTTCGGAATGCCTCATAATGGAGTGTGTTGTTGAATGATACCGTAACACATTGGCCTGAGTTGGTGTGTTTGACGTCTAGGCCTGCGGGATTCATACACCTGTATAGCTTGTTCTTGACCGCCCTATCTTTGTTCAGTGTGTAAGTTTTATTGACAGCCGATCATAAACCAGAACGAGTCCCTTTCACCAGTCACCGCCTATAGAGAGCCCTGTCCTTGTCCTAACATTAATGTATCATGTTACGTATAGCTACGCTTGAAGAATGCAGCAATATCGTTGTACTCTAGACACACCACGGGCAATTTGAAGTCCCGTGTAGTGGCTGAAGTCCCTGTAGTGATTGGTAAACTTAGTGTTCAACTATCACTTGAAATGAATATTAAATATAACACACATTTTTGCTATAATCAACACTTATATTAATCTAAAAACTATTTATCCATATCCACAGACTCACAACAAGCACACCGATGTAAGAAATCATGATAGGTGAATTCAACTGGCAGTAATAATAATCCGAGAAGTAAGAGATCACAAGAAAACGTCCTCACACGGCGTTAAACGAACTCATGTAAACGCAGCCAGGCCTAAATGAATATTATTACCTACGTTACTCAAGTCAACATTATGTACTACTAGCTGACCCGGCCCGGCTTCGCCCAGTCCCTGGTGGGGAGCATCTCATTTAATTCATATAAGTAGTCATATAAGTTCTCGTTCCCGTTACCGACTGTCTGTCTGTCTGTCTGTCTGTCTGTCTGTCTGTCTGTCATCTGTCTGTCTGTCTGTCTGACCCGGCCCGACATCGCCCAACTCCTGGTGTGGAGCATCTCATTTAATTCATATAAGTAGTCATATAAGCTCCCGTTCCCGTTCCCGACTATCTATCTGTCTGTCTGTCTGTCTATATGTCTGTCTGTCTGTCTGTCTGTCTGTCTGATCCGGCCCGGCTTCCCCCAGCCCCTGATGGCGAGCATCTCATTTAATTCATATAAGTAGTCATATAAGTTCCCGTTCCCGACTGTCTGTCTGTATGTCTGTCTGTCTGTCTGTCCCTCCCTCTCTGTCTGTCTGTCTGTCTGCCTGTCTGTCTAATAATTTATTGGTTGCAGTTAGAACAACCTTAGATAAACGAAGACCAACTTACAAAAAGCATTAGAAAGAGCACTTGAAAGATCTTTACATCTTCCCCAACAATTAACTGCCTGTAGACAACTGCAGCGAAAAGGTGGGTCTGTCTATCTATCTGACCCGGCGTGGCTTCGCCCAGCTCCTGGCGGGTAGCGTCTCATTAAATTCATACAACAAAAAAAGTAACTTAAAAGAATGTCCTTCCACACACCATCCATTATTTTTAATGAAAACTCTTTCTAATCACCTGCATGACTACAGTAACTTCTTAAGCAAAAAAAGATGAGTTACAATGTTATGCATTGTGCATTATTTTTATGAAAACTTTGAAAATGCCTTACAGATTGTATCATTATTTATTATAACTCATATGCCGGTACATAACTATGGACAAAGAGTTTATAAATCTTTGAAAACGATGCCACAATATGACTATAAGTTATACAGAAAAGTTATGCCCCTTGAAATAACTTTTACAGAGTTAGGTCCCCTGAGATATATGAAATTATAATGAAAAATGAAAAATGAAATAATACTGAGTAAGCAGGCGATTTCACACTAAAAATATATCACAGTTGGCAGCGCTGGAATGAAAGGAAGGCGTGTAGAAAATTTCATCTCAATCGGATGGGCCGTTCGCGAACAAATAAAGGACATACATACATACATACAGACAGACAGACGGAGATCCTAATTTATATATAAGATTCTATTAGTGTCTATTCATTGTCCCGTGAAAGTTTCCAAAGTTTTCATTTCCAGGGATTTGTTCCTTGAAGCTGTCGAGGTTTTTCATCCCACGCTGTTTGATTCTTGATGGAGAAATTCATTATTTGTCGGTTTTACCTCGAGACTGAGAATGTTCAGATTTAAACCCAGTCATCTGCACATGTGTTGGTATTAGAGCCCCTGAAGATATGTTACGGTTACTCTGGGTGTTTAGTTGGTTGTTACCTATCTCTGGAGTAAAATGACTTGTCAGCCTGTTTTATTTGATGTTACTTTTCTCTAGTTCTTTCGGGTATATGATAACTTGTCAACCTGTTAGTTGATGTTTGTTCTATATTCAGGAGTAAATTAACTTTTCTAACTGTTAGTAATTGGTACTGCCTTTCAGGTGTGTAATAATCTCTCTGCTTTGTTGGTAGTTTGGCACCTATCTATATCTGTAATTTATGGCTGTATTCGCTGTTTGGCTGATCATGATCCTACTCATATAGACGTGTTATAAACAGGATAAACAGGATATACAACTATTGATGTTGATGTAAGGAAACCAATGAAGTAGATTTATTAGAATTTATTGAGTATTGCATTTTATGTTTGTAACGTGCATTCATTGTGTAAGAGGTTTTGACACTTTTGGATATATTTTGGAGAGCAAAACAGTTTATATGAATGATGCCTTTATTCCATTTGTTTGGTTTAGCTTGGGTAAACTAGTTGCTGTACGCAGTAGTCGAATTTGTGCCTCATATGTGGATTGAGGTGTTTGAAAATGTTGAATAGCTATTACAGAATACTGTTTAGTATGTGTGTCTTTCCTCTCGTGCCTAAGGCGGCACATAGGGTAGAAGTCGTGGCTCTCCATGTTTGTGCGAAGCGTCAAACATTTGGAGCCAGAAATCTGATTCTGTAACAGCTGGGAGTTTTATGATGGCGGATTGTCAAGCCGCCGATCAACCGTCTTTAGTCAAGCTAGAAGTAAACACGTCCCGCCGTCTTGACCCAAGCCGGAAACTATGTAATCCCTCCGATCGTAGCATCGCACCATTGGTTTATCAGCCATACACGTGAATAAGAATATCGTCGCACATCCGGGCGGGATTCTGACTTAGAGGCATTCAGCCATAATCCCTCAGATGGTAGCCTCGCACCATTGGCTTATTAGCCAAGCACGTGAACCAAATGTCTGAACCTGCGGTTCTTCTCGAACTGAGCAGGATTCCCGTAACAACGACCTGTCATCAGTAGAGTAAATCCCGTATAGTCATTTTTCGACGAAGGGCTGATCATGTCTGTTTTTGAGTCTGCTACGGCTATTCTGACTCTCAGCCGTAACAGCTAGGACGGATGGAAAGGATACATAATGAAGCCATTGTGACAAAACCGACCAGATCCCATGTCTTTACTCTGGATTAATTCCCTTCGGTCGGAATTAGACGAGTTGTCTCCCGTCAGTGATCAAAATAGCTAGGGAAATCCCCGGCTAAAATAGTCCCGGGCGAGAGAATTCGAGATTCTTCTCGAATTTAAAGGTAGAGTGCGCAATGTAGCATCGTATTTCCTAGATCTCTGCACAAGAACGTGCAAAATTGTCTTTCTTTTCTCGTATATCCAGTTTTTGTTGCACAGGTTGGAGCGAGTGTGGGTATTTCCACTCTCCACCACGATATCTTTCACTCATCTTCTTAAATCCATTTTATTCTTCTTCTATTCCTTTCATTATCTTCTCTCCTCCTTCTGTTCATCATTTTCTCTTTCTCAAACCCCATGCTATCCAAACACACACACATTTATACACACACACACACAGACACACACCTGTGTCTATCATATATAGACGGCAATGCAAGTATATGCTGCATGCGAACAATGTGCGTGTCCCCTTGTGCATAAAAGTAACTCTCGAACCCTCATTTGCATGCGCTCCAGTTTCTCCAGTCAGCCGTACAATATTGTAAGCAACCGCAGACCATACACATTCTCTAAAATATTTAATTGTTTTGAAGTGAGTGTATTCCAATCCGATCCGATGTATCCAATCCGATCCGATGTTTGAAAATGGTGTTCCGGCCCCATTTAAACCGTCGAACTTCTGCCGATTCGATAGAGAGTGTACATAAATTTCTGTTCTATATCCCCCACTGCCATCAGCTCCAGTGCATTGAGAACCTCCACACCTGTGACAACACCTCTTTAAAGTGTTCCCTGAAAAACATCATCAAATGTTATTCCGAGGTATTTAATTGTGATGTCTCTCTTGATGGGACTGCCATTTACTGTGATGCCTGGGACTTCACCTCTATCAGTTTTATTTAAAGAGAACCACAAGACATCTGCTTTTTTTTCCCCTGGGCTAATGACGAACCCGTTTCCATGCACCTTTCACTCACATATTGTAGGGAAATATAATGACGAGACAAAACACTTGAATATTGTAAGGCATTTAATATATAACAAACGTGCATATTAATGTGTGTTCTATTGGTAAATTAAATTTAGACACAATAAACAACACCAATTGAAATTGTGAAGAAAAGTAAAGATGCAGTTAAAGTGTCTTCATTGACAAGTAAAAACGTTTAAACTTCTAAAATAATATCTTCCTGCTTAGAAGAGAGCAGCCAGAACTCTTTCTTCTCCTTTCCATTTGAATGTTATAATCTGATATCAGTCACAGATACTCGTGTCTTGAGAAGCAGACTACGCTGCAGTTTACAACATTATTGAGTCTTTGTGAATAATTCAAAAAAAGGAAATACATCTTATAGTTGCTAAATATGTGAAATTTTATAATTCATTAGTAAAGTGAATAACAATATAGTACAGTGTAAATAATAATGATTACATTCCAAATCTTACATTTAAAATCTTCAATAGTCAATTCAAAAGCAGTTGCCTTCGAAAGTCTCTTATAAGACATGTTCTTTACTAGAAAACCACACTATTATAGTATAATAAATGCTGCATATTTATAAACAAATCGGAATATTAACAAATATCAACAGATAAAATTCGGATAGCGGAGTAGGGGTATCCCGTATCAAAGGAGAAGTAAGGCTCCTCCTTCCCTCGGCTAGCCTACGGGACACCTTTGGGCAAGGTGGAATACTCGTTTAGCCGACAGAAAGTTGTTGGTTATGGTTTCAAGTCAGCGATAGTGGGCAAAGGATATCTCAATGGAGATAATGGCTACGGTCATCTGATCAGTATGGTCACTGCCAGGGACGAAGAATAGTAAAATTCCCTCCTTATTGAGTCCCGGGCAAAGGAGGCTAGTCAGCCTTGGTTGGTATCTCCTCTAAGAGAGGAAACTCTAAATCTCAAACCTCCGCTGCCTTGCGGGTATACTCAGATGGGAAAGGATTCTGGAGTAAACTCCGAGGATAAATCCGGGGATGGAGTCCTTAAGACAGCTCCATGTTGTAAACAACATAGTTCTAGCAACTCCTGCGACGGCACCGATGCGAAGTTGCATTGGATACTTACTACGTTTCCCTTGGTCAACATTAGTGACGTGGAGAAGCGGAACTTGCTACTGGGCAACAGCTGATTCTTCGCATTTCTTTTCCCAGGCGTGTGCCCTGGAGAGGTCACTTCAGCACCGCGTAACAGCGATGACACAACACGGGAAACATCGGTTACCGGTTATGAGTTTTAATGCTCGATTAGAGTAGATCAAGGTGTTAGGGGTTGCTTCTTACAGTCGGAGAGATTATTATATCTGATTAGATAGCTACCGTCCGCCTAAGCTGATCATCCCTCAGTCAATAAGATGCTGTCTCGCCACGGTTCATCTGCTTCTGGGGGTGTGTGGAGCTTAAGGGACAAAATCCTGACACATGGACCGCTATCTATACACCTGGCAACAAGAAAAAAAAAACCAGCTGTAAGGCTGGGAACATGGAACGTAAGAACCATGACTATGGCATCTCAGACGATCTAAATGATATTGTCGATGTCCGTAAAACAGCAGTGATAAACAACGAATTACTCAGACAGGGGATAGACATTGTCGCCCTAGAGACCACACTCTCAGAATCTGTGGAAACATCAAAGGAGAGGGACTTCACTTTCTACTGGTATGGCAAACCGTGCGGAGAGACCACGGAGCACGGAGTTGGTTTCGCTATCAGAAAAAAGCTGCTAAAGTCCATAAGCGATGGCACTAGAAGAACACTGAAGCTGCAACTTCAGATAGACAGAAGCAGGCCCAGTTAGTATTATAAGCGTTTACGCCCCAACACAAACTGCATCATCAGAATCTAAAGATAAGTTTTATGACGACCTTAGCAAAGTGGTCAGTGAAACACCAGAGAAGCAACATCTTTTTATTCTGGGGATTTCAAAACCAGGGTTGGCGTGACCACAAATCTTGACCTTCAACGACAATGGACAACGTCTCTTGGAATTCTGTAGCCATCATAATCTGTGCTTAACCAACACCTTCCTTGACACAAAACCACAACACAAGGTGTCATGGAATCACCCCAGATAAAAGAATTGGCACCAACTCGACCTGGTGCTCACCAAACGTAGCAATCACCGCAATGTAAGGCTGACTCGCAGCTATCATAGTGCTGACTGCGACACCGATCACTCACTCGTTTCTAGCAAGGTGAAGATGAAGCCCAAGAGAATCTACAGAAACAGAACAGAAGGAAGACTACGCATCTACACCAGCGGTACCCAAAACAAAGAGAAGGTCAACAAATTCATCGAGGCTCTAGCAGAGACTCTGTCTGGCCCCACAAATGGAACTGCCACTGAGAGATGGAGTCATTTGTGTGACACTATCTACACAACACAGCACTATCAGCATTTGGCAAGAAGCAAACAAAGTCGGCCGACTGGTTTGATGCACACTCTGAAGAGATGCTCCCAGTGCTGGGTGCATTCTCAGTGTATAAAACATCACTATCAGAGAAAACATTGCAGGCACTGCGAACGGCCAGAAATAGAGTACGCAAGAGACCGCAAGAAAATGTGCGAACAGGTACTCGCTGCAGCTCTCTGCACAAATTCAACCTTGTGCAAACACTGAAAATTTAAGAAGAATGTACGAGGGCATCAAGCAAGCTGTCGGTCCATCAAAAAATAAGATGGCTTCTTTATGATCAGCAGAAGGGGTAATCATAAAATATCGAGCGAAAAAAAATGGAACGCTGGGTAGAACACTACTCAGAGCTAAACTCAGTGGGGAGCACTGTCGGAGAAGAAGCTATGGAAGCCATTAAAGAACAGTCCACCATAGCATGCCCTGGATAACGAACCGTGCCTCACATGAAATCAGCGAAGCACTAGATACTCTCAAATCTGGCAGGTACCAGGAAAAGTTAGTATCCTACCTGAAAATTTAAAACGTGGCGAAGAAACAATCATCAAATAACTGTATGCAGTACTTCAGCTCTGCTGGAAAGAAAAATCAGTACAACACGCTATTAGGGACGCAAATATTGTTACCATTTATAAAAACAAAGGTGATGGAGTGACTGCAACAACTATCGCTGCATTTCTCCCCTTAGCATTACAGGTAAGATTTTCGCTCGAGTAATCCTGACATATGCCGGCTTCGTGGCTTAGAGGTTATGACTTTCTCCGTAATCTCGTATACTCTCGTCGGTAACGTGATGACGGTGAGAATCAGCAGTGGTTCGAATCGCATCGGTAACTTACGGGGTATGTGAGCCGGCCGCTCAGAAAGCAATGGCAAACTACTGAGCGTAATCTTGCCAAGAAATCAACATACAGCTGAAAGATGCTGGTGTTGACAGCGATGTCCTGTAAAGGATATGCAAACAAAATAAATAAATCCTGAAATGTTTATATATTCTTGCTGAAATTATCTACCCTAAATTACAGTGCGGACTTAGATACAACAGGTCCACCATCTATATGATTTTCTCACTCAGGCAGCTCCAAGAGTAGTCCATAGAACAGGGGAAGCCATTATATATTGCCTTCATCGACCTTTTTAAGATCTTTTAGAAGATAGGATGTCCACGCACCCTGCAAAGTCTCGTGAAATCATTTCACGAAAACATGCAGAGGACCATTTTATTCGATGGCTCAACATCCCAGTCATTCAGCGTCAGCAGTGGAGTAAAGCAGGACTGTGTGCGTGCTTGCTTCTACACTTTTTGGTATCCTCTTCGCCGTTCTATTAAGGTAGGCATTTGGGACTGTCACTGAAGACATATATCTCCAAACAAGATTTGATAGCAAACTTTTTGACACATCAAGACTCAAGGCAAAGACCAAAATAAGATCAAGATACATAAGAGAACTACTTTTTGCAGACGATGCAGTACTGACTACTCATGCAGCAGAAGATATGCAACAGCTCATAGATCGTTTTACAGCCGCCTGCAAAGACTTTCGGCTCACCATCAGCCTAAATAAAACACAGGTGATGGAACAAGATGCTGGTGCGCCTCCACCAATCACAATTTCTAATTACAAATTGAAGGTTGTCCATGAGTTTGCGTATTTGGGGTCGACAATATCAGATAATCTTTCGTTAGAAACAGAAATCGACAGACGCATTGGAAAGGCAGCCACAACACTTTCCAGGCTAACTAAGAGAGGTAGGGAGAATAATAGACTAACAGAGCGTACAAAAGCTCAAGTATATAAAGCATGTGT
This sequence comes from Cepaea nemoralis, assembly GCA_014155875.1. Taxonomy (NCBI): domain Eukaryota; kingdom Metazoa; phylum Mollusca; class Gastropoda; order Stylommatophora; family Helicidae; genus Cepaea; species Cepaea nemoralis. The sequence continues at coordinate 456,410 of JACEFZ010016543.1, read as the reverse complement.
TGTTACCACATTACTCTATGAGTCTGAATTCTGGACCTTGTACTCACGACAGGAAAGAAAGTTGAATTCCTTCTATATGAGATGTCTGCTATGTATCCTGGGCATATCGTGGAAAGACCACATAACAAACAAACACGTGCTTGATTGATTGATTGATTGATTGATTGATTGATTTAGGAACCGACATCACAGCATTCGGGACATTCCCATAAGCGCTCCGTCCCCATCCTCAGCAGCAGAAGAGTTCCAACACTAATAGTTCCAGCAGCAATCTGATTATATGTCCGTCTCGCCCTTCCTCCGAGCGCCGAGCGTCGGCCAGATCCCCTCGTCACACCTCGCTGTCTCACTCTTACCAGACCATGGTGATCCATTTGTTCCTCCAAGGTGTACACGTGCTCCCACAAGGCCGCAACCACGTCTGCCTTGTCATGCATCAACACTCCACCAAGTTTTGCCGAGCCAGCCAATCTGTCCGCCTGTTCATTCCCCAGCACATCGGCATGCCCAGGAGAAAAGATCCAGGTGATGCTTACTACCCTTGACCTCTGAAGCGAAGCAAGCCACTCTGCACGAAGCTTGCCTGTTCTCACCCTTCTCAGCATGCTTTCTGAGTCAGTTACAATCACAATGTGTGTATGTATCGTGTTTTCTATCCAGCGGAAAGCTGCACTGACCGCCTCCACCTCCATTCTTAAGCTAGATGTAGTGTTATCATATGCCAGGCTCTCCTGCACCAAACGCCGACCATTAGTTTTTGCCAAGAACCCCCAGGCACTTCTCCTACCTCTCAACACTGACCCATCCGTGTAGATAATCACATCACCCGGGCGAGAATTTTCCTGAATTAGTTGCTGAATTTCCACTTCCGTGGCCCCTGCTGGCCACTCCCTGCACTCCCGGTTCAATGTTATTACAACTCTGCACAAGTCTGACTGCACGGCTGGCACTCTGACCCACTCCTCTCCTCGCCTGATGTTCTCCAAGGGGCACACCTGTCTGATCGTATCCTCCGCCTGAGCCATCCATGATTTCCCTCTTATCAGTCTCTGACCCTTAACTACGTCCAGCGCCTCATGCAACGGGTGATCTGTGTCTTCAGCTACTCTGAGGTATGCCTTCGCTTGCATCACCTTGTGCCTACTAGCAACAGTAGGCAGACCAAGGATGTAACGCATACACACTACTGGAGTGTCTCTGGTGCATCCCAGAATGACCCGCATCGCTTCATTCTGTATGCGCTCTAATTTCACCAGCTGACTCTTTGAGACAGTGAGCAGTCCTAGTCCATAATCAATCACTGAGAGGATCAAGTGCTGGTATAGTGTGAAGAGCATTCTCTGCTCTGTGTCCATAGTTTTAAGTGCATTGAGTCCCTTTTGCGATCTTGTCACAACCGTCTCCACATGGTCCTTGAAGGACAGACTCCTGTCAAATGTGATTCCTAGATACTTCAGTTTGTTTTCTCTGTTGACGCTTCTACCATCTATCGTGAGGCTTGGGGTATCATCTCTCACAATCCTGTTGTCCAGAGAGCACCACAACACCGCCGCCTTTTCCGGATTGATGACAGCACTCATTTCAGTGCACCAGTCAATCACTTTGTCTACTGTCACCTGTAGCTCCTGGGCTGTTTGATCCCTATTTCTCCCCTGCCTGTATGCAAGAATATCATCTGCAAATGTTAGAATCCTTCCAACCCCTGGTGCTTCTAGGTATGCAATCTTGCTCGTATACACATTAAAGAGCACTGGTGAGATTGCAGATCCCTGTGGCAGTCCCGGGGTTAAAATATGTGACTCTGAGGTCCATGCGCCTAGACGGAGAGCAACTTGACGAGAATGCAGGACTGCTGCTATCCAGTTCACCAACCAGCGATTGACCCCCTTCTCCATAAGTGCGGTCATCAAAATATCATAGCGAACTCTATTGTACGCATCTTCGAGATCAAGCGCTGCCGCCATCGTTTCCTGTCTACTCTGGAACCCCTCATAAACGTCAAAAGCAAAGGTGGCTGCATTTGACCAGGTATCTTTTCCTGGCCTGTAGCTCCCCAGGCCTCTTGGAAGAAGCTTCCCCCTTTCCAAAAAATCCTGCAGCTTAACAGCGACTATCTTCTCTAAAACCTTCCCAAATGTATTTTGAAGGGTGATGATCCTAAAGCCGCCAAGCTTTGAATGATCCTTGTATGGTTTTGGGAGAGGGATGAGATAGCTATGCAGCCAATCCTGCGGTACTGACGCTGTCCTAATGCTCTGATTAAAGCAGTCGGCCATCTCCTTCAGGTCTACATCGCTCAAAGCCTTCATGTGGCCATACCTGACACCATCAGGACCTGGTGCCGTGTCTGTTGCCGTTTGCAAAATATGTTTAACATCTTCAAACAGTATGATGTCTTCGTAAGGCATATTCTCTATTGTGCCAGATAATTCCACTCTAACTGCATCCGTGGTATCCGCATCACTATGATTGGTCTGCTCTAAAAATCTCTGGAGAAACGCCTCCCCTTTCTCCTTGTCTGTTGTCACGCGTATAAATTGTTCCCACTGTCATAGGCCGATCTTTTCTTTGCATTTGTCTGTACAGTTTCCAGAATTTATGCAGTGTTTTATCACCTCCAATCTCCTTCATAAAACATTCCCATTTTACTTTCTTGGCCTCTGCAGCACATCGCTTGAAAGCCTCCACCTTATATTCTTGTCATTTTCCGCTATGTCCACTTCCTCTCGTGAGCTTAGGGGTGTCTGTCGCAATTTCCTTAGCTGCTTCACTGCAGCTCTCTTTGCTTTCCACGCATTGTCTACTTCTGGGGTCCACCATGGGGGCTGCAAAAAAGGAGTTTTAACAGTCCTGTTGCATGCCCCATGTCTGAGGCGTCCAAGAAGGCTGTCGCTCCGCTCATACCGAAAAGTCTTGCGCGCTCTCCCAGCCTTAACTTTCCTGGACTTAGAGATCAGGACTGAGCATGGCATGTGATCACTCCCATGGTCATTCAAAACAGTCCACTTTACATCAAGGACTGATGACTGGGAGACAAGTGCCAAATCAATAGCAGTATCTGCATCACTAGGCCTCATTGCCATTCTAGTCGGCCTACCATCATTTATGCAGACCACACGTGTTTGAAAGAGTGGATATTACCACAGTGCACTCCTTCCTCTAGCAGAGATGCCTCTGGTGGCTGGGCCATGTATCTCGAATGGAGGATGAACGTATTCCCAAAGATCTCCTATACGGAGAACTAGCCACAGGGAAGAGGCCAACCGGAAGACCCCAAATGCGATATATGGATGTGTAAACAAGATACGAAAACTCTCGGCATAGATCCAGACACGTGGGAAAGAGTTGCAACAAACAGATGTTCTTGGAGACAGGTGCCTCCCCAGGGGCACAACTCTATAGTCCTACAGCACTGAAAGACTACTACTACTACTACTACTACTACTACTACTACTACTACTACTACTACTACTACTACTACTACTACTACTACTACTACTACTACTACTACTACTAACTCTATAGTCCTACATCACTGAAAGACTACTGCTGCTGCTGCTGCATCAGATAAAGAAGAAACAATAAACTTAACTTTTCAAAAAGCTGCTGTTGCAGTGAGCGAAATGTGCTTGACAATTCAGGAGGCAGTGATCATATACCAATGAAGCTCTTAATGGATATAGAATCTGTTCCATAATTTTGTCTCGGTGGTATTTACTTTAACTTAATGGGAAAGACTTGCCTTGCTAAAAGACAAAATACTTTATCTATAATATTATACGAAATGTTTAAACAATTGTCAACAGCTGAAACAAATCAATATTGCAACGTGGTCTTTGATTCCATCCATAGAAAAAGCAAAAACTTACAAACCACACAGACTAACTACAAATGTTGGAGGAATAATTCAGAAATGCCAGGTTTAGATAGACAGACAGACATATAGATAGATGGAAACACAAACAGACATGCAGGCAGGCAGGCAGGCAGACAGACAGGCAGACAGACAGACAGATGGTTTACGGACAGACAGACATACAAACGGACGGAAGGACGGACGGAGGCTTAGAAAGATTGTAAACCACCTAGCATTAGAGATGAAGACAATATATGGAAACTAGTCTTCTTCTCCCGCCTCCTTCTTCTTTGGCCTTTTCATCAAACACGATTGTGTTCTAGCAATTTCTACACACACTGTTATATGATATCATAACTAATGTGCTTAAGGGTAAGGTTAATTTCTAAAAGATATGCGATAATGTTACGGTAAGCTTTGTTATCATAATGAAAAGGAGTCCTTTTCAACCCAAACGTCCTCATCTTTTGGCTTCATTGGATTGCTTAACTGTTATATATAGTCCAGTTTTTGAACTTATAATGATGAACTTATAAATGAAGGTGATGTAATTCACTGTTAGTTTGTGGTGTCATGACCTCATATGGAACAGTATCAACTGCATTGATCAACGATCAATGTAGTAGCGTTCCTTGTCGTTGTTGATTGGGTTTTTATTCATGGACATGATCAGGGTAATATTTTTTATCAAAGTTGAATGGTTGTTCTATTATATTATATTAGTTATATTTGTCGATCAACATCACTGTCCATTAATCATTTCCAAATTGTTCTGCTTGGTTCTCATGTGTTACTTCTAGAGTATCCACCTCTCTAACCTGGAAGAGGACATTTGAGGAGCCCTTTCTATAGTATATCAAAACGTACCTTAATGCTATCTTATATATTTAGAAATGACTGTATCCTTTATCGAGATGATCATATCATGGTAATATACATTCACTGGAAAATAATAACTTGTTAACCATTTAAATGGGATATATCCGATTTTTAAAAATAACACAATTCGCTGTTAGAATTCTTACTTGGGATGTTTAACTGTCCTTCCTTCCTATATATATATATATATATATATATATATATATATATATATATATATATATATATATATATATATATATATATATATATATATATAGAGAGAGAGAGAGAGAGAGAGAGAGAGAGAGAAGAGAGAGAGAGAGAGGGAGGGGAGGGAGGGAGAGGAAGAGGGAGAGAAAAAGAGAGGTAGAGAGAGATTGCAAGTATAAAATTACTTCAGGGTGTAGTTATGCATTTACTATTAATTTGAAAGTCAAAGCTTTTACTTTGAGTTAAGAAATGCCCAACTGAAAAAAGGTATAAGGACATGAGGTACATGCTTAGTTACATGCAAATGAAGATCCATTCATACATGGGCCTCGCTTACACCTCGCTATATATACTCTTTTTCCCCACCTGAAACGTCACGACAGTTTGGAGAGAACAATAATGGAGGGTGTTGTTGTTTGTCCATCAAGAATGATGATGACCATTCATTTCATCCAGTGGGGTTGAAGGTGTGGAGCCGTGGGTTCTAAGATGGCTGATAAGGCCTATTTTGGCTCGAAATGTTCTTTGACAATGTGGACAAAGAATGCTTGACGTCTCTGGAGGAGGATTTCCTGCAGTGGTTTTTCTGTCCTGCCTTTTCTTCACAGCTCTTGCAGTCCTGGTTGCCTCACATATAACTGCACCTTTGCGCAATGATGCACGCCACGAATTTCGGTCTCTGGCTGCAGCCTCCCAGGTGTCATGATGAATTCCAAAAGCATTCAGAGAAATTTTCAGAGTGTCTTTAAAACGTTTCCTCTGGCCACCTTGGGAGCGTTTACCACAACGCAGTTCGCTGTAGAAAATTCGTTTAGGGAGCCTGTGATCTGGCATGCGAGTCAAGTGACCAGCCCAGCGAATCTGATTCTTCATCAGTAGAGTGTGGATACTGGGTATGGATGCTCTTTCTAGGACTTCAGTGTCTGGAATCTTGTCTTGCCATTTAATCTTCAGTAGCTTCCTTAGGCAGACTGTGTGGAAGTGGTTTAATTTCCTAGCGTGTCGCTGATAAACAGTCCAGGTTTCACAAGCATATAGCAGTGTGGATAATACAACTGCTTTGTAGACTTTTAGCTTTGTTTGCAGGCTTATTCCAGTTCTGTCCCATACATTCTTGTACAGTCTGCCAAAGGCTGCACTGGCCTTGGAGATTCTTGCATTCACTTCGTCATCGATTGTGGCAGCTTGTGACACGGTGCTGCCAAGATAGGTAAATTTGTCCACAACACTTAGTCTATGATCATTCACTTTGATATTCGGCACAGTGTGATTATTCCCTGGAGCTGGCTGGTACATAACTACAGTCTTCTCCAAGTTGATATTGAGCCCAAAGTTGGCACAGGCATGTGAGAAAGCTGAAACATTATGTTGCATGTCCGCCTCTGAGTTGGCGTATAGAGCGCAATCATCAGCAAACAGGAGCTCTCTGACGGTGCCACTGTTAATTTTGGTTTTAGCTTTCAGCCTTCTGAGATTGAATAACTTTCCATCCATACGGTAGTTGATGTCTATTCCAATGTCGTCGTTCTCGAAGGCATTCATCAACATGGCTGAAAACATGAGGCTGAACAGTGTTGGTGCCAGGACACATCCTTGCTTCACTCCATTGGTGACAGGAAAGGGTTCAGACAGCTCACCATTTTCCTGTACTCTTGCCTGCATGCCGTCATGAAATAGCCGCACTATTTGGACAAACTTTCGTGGACAGCCATATTTTGCCATAATCTTCCACAGTCCTTCTCTGCTGACTGTATCAAAAGCCTTGGTAAGGTCAATGAAAGTGGAGAACATTTCGCAGTTCTGTTCCTGACATTTCTCTTGCAGCTGCCTTGCAGCGAAAATCATGTCAACAGTTCCACGTTCTTTTCTGAAGCCACATTGACTCTCAGGAAGAAGACCTTGATCGAGATGGGCTGTGAGGCGATTGAGAAGAATTCTGGCGAGTATCTTCCCTGCAATTGAAAGCAAGGAGATGCCTCGGTGGTTGTCACAGGATTGGCGGTTTCCTTTACGTTTGTAAAGGTGGACTATTGACGCGTCCTTAAAATCTTGTGGCATGGTCTCGTTCATCCATATGTTTGTGAAGACTCGGTGAAGCTGCTCTGTTAGGACCGGCCCACCTGCCTTGTATATCTCTGCTGGGATGGAGTCAGGACCAGGTGCCTTGCCGCTGGAGAGTTGCTGGATGGCTTTGTTTATTTCCACTATGGTTGGCAGGTCATCAAGAGTCTCATTGGTGGGAACTTGAGGAAGGCAATTGATGGTTTCATCATCGAAGAAGGAAGTTGCATTTAAGATTTTGCTGAAATGCTCTGCCCAGCGTTGGAGGATTTCTTTCTTATCGGTGACCAATGTTCCCCCGTCTGCACTGAGGAGGGGAACTATGCCTGGTGATGAAGGACCATAGACCGCTTTCAGTGAGTCGTAGAAGTTTTTCATATCGTGTCTGTCAGCAAAGCCCTGAATTTCATCAGCTTTGCTGCTCAGCCAGGAGTCCCGCATGTGCCGAAGTTTCTGCTGCACTACTCTCTGAATGTTCTTGAAAGCATCTTTTTTTTATGTTGACTTTGGGTCATTCAAATGTGCCTTGAGGAGAAGATGTTTCTCGGCCAGCAATTGGTTGATGTCTTCGGAATTTTCATCAAACCAGTCTTTATGCTTTCGGGGGGCTGGACCCAGGATTTCCATAGCAGTGTTGTAAATCGTGTTCTTTAGGGCTCTCCATTCTGTTTCTGTATCCTGTTTTGCTTCAGCATTGGGCTTGAGGCGGTCTTCCAGCATATTTTCAAACGACTGCTGCATTTTCTTGCTGTTTAGGCGGGTGACATTTAGCTTTGTTTGCATTTTTGCCCCTTGAGGACGCCGTGGTGGCCTGATGTGGATGTTCATTTTCGAGACAATGAGACGATGGTCTGTCCAACATTCGGCACCACACATGGATTTTGTCACTCGAACGTCTTGTCTGTCACTCCTCCTGACGATTACATAGTCAATGAGGTGCCAGTGTTTCGAGCGAGGGTGCATCCACGATGTCCTATTTCTCATGGGGAGACGGAAAATTGTGTTCGTAATCAGGAGATCATGTTCGGCACATGTCTGAAGGAGGCGGAGTCCATTGGTGTTACAATTTCCGACTCCATGCTTTCCAATAATGCCACTCCAAGAGGTGGTGTCCGTGCCTACTCTGGCATTGAAATCCCCAAGGAGTATAAGTTTGTCTCCTTTGGGAACAGATGTTAATACATTGTGCAGGTCCTCATAGAACTTATTCTTGACATCATCTTCGTTGGTCATAGTTGGTGCGTAGACACTCACAATGGTTGCGTGCTTCCTTCCATTCAGCAGAGGCAACTTCATGGTCATGAGCCTGTCGTTTACAGCCTTTGGAAATCCAGCTAATTTGCCGACCAGGGCCGACTTAATGGCAAATCCCACACCGGATTGGCGTCTTTCCTCGCTTTTCCTTCCACTCCAGAAAAATGTGTAGCCGGCACCAATTTCACAGATTTGGCCTTCTTCTGCAAGTCGTGTCTCGCTCAGGGCTGCAATGTCGATGTTGTACCTGCCCAGCTCTCTCCCAATCAGTGCTGTTCGTCTCTCTGGACCTGACGCGCCGTCTCTGTCAAGTAGGGTGCGTACATTCCAAGTTCCAATTGTTAAGGGAATATGGTTTACTCTTTTAGCTTTGCTTGTTTTATCTTTCTTTGTATGTCGACCGCAGTTTAGGGTACCCACCAACCGCGGCTAGCTGGTTAGGTAGTGATGAAGCAGACAATGTTTAGGGCACCTTTTCTAGCCCCTTCCTCATGCTATGGAGGTGAGCAGTGTGTTCCTATAGAGGGCTGCTCAGTCGCTCAGGGGGCTGCCGAATCCCACTGCTGCTCCGGTCAGTAGAAGACGACCATATGGCCTGAGCCGCCTGTGTGCAGGTCTGCGACTACGGCTGCCAGCGTACCCACGCCTGCCGCTTTGCCGCTCGCCCATCGCCACAGGGCTTGAAGGTGATATGTGACGTTGGATGAAGAATGACTTGCGCGATGACTTGGATTAAAGTGAGGAAGAGTTGCGCAATTCGTCGACCTCACTCTCTCGCCTGAGTCCATCTGAGTCCAGTGGCAAGACAAGTCGAGACGATTGGAGACGAATACAGGTGCAGTGGATGACCAGGGCGCTCTACGTGCCTTGCCGTGCTCATTACGTTCCACAACGCTTTGCAGGTAAACGCCGTCTTGCCCGTTGAATCAGGAATGATTTCTTCCGCGCAGTCTGCCGAATCCTGTCTTCACATGCTGGGTAGGCATACCCTAGTTTACCTCTTGGTTTGACACCAAATCGGATACCCATGCCTGGTTTAGCCAGCCTCTCACAGCTGTTGCCCGGGGGGTGGCCGCTGTCGCATGCTGACAGCTACTAGGAGCCACAGACACGAGCTGGGTGTCAGACTTGGACCAGTGGGGGATGGGTCCTGAAAGGACATGAGAGCCATCCTTACCAAAGGTGCTACCAATGCCTGACACCCCGTACCCCCCAATGGAGGGTATATGGAGGGTATATGCTTGGGAAGAGAAGAAGAGGAAGGTCAAAGAGAAGATGGGTGCAGTATGTGGCGGATGATCTCCAGATGGGTGTATCGAACGCAGGACATCTTGCTTATTATCGACAGGTTTTCAGGAAGGTTGTTATGGGAGCGAGGTTCTGCAAAGGACATGCTACTGAATGAATGAATGAATCAATCAGTCAATCAATTTGTATGAATTTCTTGCTTTCACGTTTAGATTCAACACCAGCGTCAAAACCTTTGTTACCCTTTTTTAAAAATTGATGTTTAAATGTAATCTTTACACATAGCTACATGTATTTTATTATTTGCTCTTTCCTTCTTTGCTTCTTTGTAATTTTATTTTTAAATTCCTACACATGCCAGCATCCACTGAACATCCTCTCATGTTTAAAAATATAGTAACTAGTAACATCTCGTCTGTTGTTTGTCGAGACTCCTGTCTTTTCCACTTTTCACATTGGGCAGTGGGGAGCGTTTTGTGTGATATTTACTGGCACAGGAACGGAGCATAATGGGGACGACCCGTTGCTGTGAAGTTGGAACTGTGACTAACTAACTAACTAACTAACTAACTAACATCTCGTCTGCTATATCTAGCTAACCATACACCTTCATAATTATTAAAAGCCAAAACTGTCGACAATGAATCTTGGAAAACTGATCACCTGTCACCTCTAATCCGTTTAGTACAGCAACAATTTCTGCAGTAAAAATAGATGTTCCTTATACTGACTTTATTACTTCCAATGTCGAATGTGCGAGTGTGAAAATGTGGTTTTAAATATGCTAAACCAGAACTTGGAACCGAGCTTGTGAAATGTTTAACAATGTGGTCGCGGCTTCAATCCCAAGTAGTAACATAATGTTATTTTTTCTGGAAAGTACTACTTCAGGCTAGAGCAAGACTAAGAAATTACATGCCATTAATTTGTCTGATTCATTAGGATGGACTGAAGTCTGATTATTTCTCCTTAGTAGGTTGTGAGCTTTTGTATTTGAAGACTTGCAATCAGTTTCCGTCAAGGATAACCTTTACAAATTAATAAAAATAAGACTAACTAACTAACAGGCACCTTGTCTAGTAGTTTGTTAAATTGTAATTTTAAAAAGGCATAATAACTACAACATAAAGCGGTAGCAAATGTGATTGATCAGACCAATTTGAACGTTGAATTTTCGTCCACAATGGATGCATGTGAACACATGGTCATTTCCACCAATATGTACAATCTGACGTCTCACATACTTAGTGTGTGACTTATCTGCAGTTATTCATTCTATTTCTGATCTTTGCCCTCTATGCATCATGAACAACAGCGATCTGCTGCCAAGGTGCAATATCAATGCCTGTATCAATCATGTCCCGCTTACACACATCAGTGTACCGTAGTAGAGGCTGACCCCGACATCTTTTACTCATGTAGTAATAAACTAAAAAAAGACGTCCGTTGGTATTCTACCGCCGTCAATCCCCCTACCCATCCATCATGTGCCATGCCGGAAAGCATGGGCGGTCATGACTCGCCATCCATTTCACTAGATCACCAAAGTCGTGGATCAGCTCAGTGCTCATTGTCTCGACCATGCCATGCGGCCAAGCCATCCAGGTATTTACTTCTCGGTCTTGGTCTGTTCCGTTCGATCTTGCCAGTTGTCACCAAGTTCTCCCATTCATTTCTTCTCATAACATGCCCAAAAAATTTTGATTGTCTACTTCTAATTTCTCTAATCAATTTACGATTTTCATTTGTTTCCTGTAGTACTTGGTCATTGGTTTTTCTGTCTGTCCATGGCATTCTTTGCATTCTCCTCAGAAACCACACTTCCACAGCCATCAGATGTTTTCAGCTTGACTGCTCATTGTCCAAGTTTCACATCCATACAAAATTACAGGGTCTGTGTAGCACCTCAACACACTTTTTCATGTTTCAGTTGACATCTTTTTATTGGTTAGTATGTTTTTAATCTTGCAGAGTGGAGAGCCCTAAAGAATACAATCTACAACACTGCTGTGGAAACTTGGTTCAAGCACTCAACCCCCCCCCCCCCCCCCCGAAAGCATATAGACTGGGTTGATGAAAAGCAATTGCTGGCCGAGAAACACCTTCTCCACAAGGCATATTTGAACGACCCGAAGTCAACATAAAAAAAAAGATGCCTTCCACAACATCCGGAGAGTTATGCAGTAGAAACTTCGGCACATGCTGAGCAGCACAGCTGATGAGATTCAAGGCTTTGCTAACAAACAGAATATAACAAACTTCTATGACTCACTAAAATCGGCCTATGGCTCTACATCACCAGGTATAGTTCCCCTCCTTAGTGCAGATGGGGTCACATTGGTCACCGACAAGAGACAAATCCTGGGCAGAGCGTTTTAGCGACATCTTAAATGCAACCTCCTCCATCGATGACTAAATCATCGACTGCCTTCCTAAAGACCTCATTAATCATACTCTTGCGGACTTACCGATCATGGTAGAAATAAACAAAGCTATCCATCAGGTCCAGACTCAATCCCGGCATAGATTTACAAAGCAGGTGAACCGGTTCTGATAGAACAGCTTCACCAAGTCTTTACAAACATATGGGTGAACGAGACCATGCCATAAGATTTCAAGGACGAGCCAATAGCCTACTTATACAAACGTAAAGGAAACCGCCAATTCTGTGAAAACCACCGAGGCATCTCCTTGCTCTAAATTGCAGGGAAGATACTCGCCAGATTCATCTCAATCTCCTCACAAACCTTCTCTACCAAGGTCTTCTTCCTAAGAGAGAATTGGGCTTTAGAAAAGAACAATTTCTGATGCAAGGCAGTTGCAAGAGAAATGTCAGGAACAGAACGCCGAAATGTTCTCCACTTTCATTGATCTTACCAAGGCTTTCGATACAGTCAGTAGAGAAGGACTGTACAAGGGTATGGCGAAATATGGCTGTCCACGAAAGTTTGTCCAAATAGTGCGACTATTTCATGATGGTATGAAGGCAAGAGTCCAGGAAAATGACGAATTTTCTGAGCCCTTTCCTGTCACGAATGGAGTTAAGCTAGGCACCAACACTGTTAAGCCTAATGTTTTCAGCTATGCTGACCAATGCCTTCAAAAACAACGACATTAGAATAGACATCAACTACCACATGGATAGAAAGTTATTCAATCTCAGAAGGCTGAAAGCTAAAACCAAAACTACCAGCGACACCGTCAGATAGCTCCTGTTTGCTGTTGATTGATGCTGTGTATGTCAACTCAGTATTATCATGTGCCTGTGCCAATTTTGGGCTCAATATCAACTTGGAGAAGACTAGTTATTTACCAGCTAGCTCCAGAGATTAATCACGCCGAATCGAATATCAAAATGAATGGTCATAGACTAAGTGGACAAATTCACCTAATTTGGCAGCACTGAGTCGCATGCTGCCACAATTAATAACGAAGTCTACAAAGCAGTCGTATTATCCGCATTGCTATATGCTTGAGAAGTCCAAACTTTTTACCATGAAATAAATGGGGAGAACCGTTGAGGTCACTAAGACGATTACATAAATAGACACACATAGTATTATTTGGCGCTCACAGAAGAAGAAGAAGGACATAGAGATTAGAAGACACACTAGACAACATAACATTTGAAAGCTGTAATAGTTACCGACCAGGATCGAACCTGTCGCCTCCAAATGACGACGGCGCCTCGCTGCAGGAACAAGTGTACTTCGACGCACGACCAACTAGACACTCCATGGGGCTGGTTATCAACCAAGATAAGACAGAATATATGGTAATTTCAAGAGAAGTAACGGCTAAAAACTCTGGCCACATACAAATAGATAATATGACCATTAAAAGAACGGAAACATACAAATACCTGGGTACAATATTCAACTGCTCCAGCATAATAAGGGAAGAAATGCAAGCTAGAATCAACTCTGGAAATAAGATATAATATGCACTACAACACCTGCTAAAATCAAATGTGCTATCTCGTAACACCAAGATCACAATTTACAAAACACTGATCAGACCAGTTGTGCTGTATGGCTCTGAAACCTGGAGTACAACTAAAGAAGACGAAGCCTTGTTACAAACCTTTGTGAACAAATTCTTAAGACGCATCTTTGGGTCCATTAGGGATGCACAAAGTGGAGAATGGAAAAGAAGAAGCAACAAAGACATTTATGATCTGTTTAAGTCCCCGCTAATCACTGGTATCATGAAGGCTAATAGGCTGCAATGGCTGGGGCATATAGAAAGAATGGAAGATAATAGGGAAACAAAACTCGCTTACACTCAAGAAATAAATGACCGTAGACCCCGAGGTAGACCAAGAAGACGGTAGAGAGATAATATACATACAGATATACAAGCACTTGGAATCAACGACTGGCAAGAGAAGGTCCACCAGAGAGACGAATGGAGACGGCTTGTATCTGCAGCAAAGAACCTCAATGGCTCGGAATGCTGAAGAAGAAGAAGAAGAAGAAGAAGAAGAAGAAGAAGAAGAAGAAGAAGAAGAGAGAAGAAGGAGAAGAAGGAGAAGAAGACAAGATCCCAGACACTGAAGTCTTAGAACGAGCGTCCATACCCAGTATACACACAATAATAATGAAGAATTAGATTCGCTGGCTGGTCACTTGACTCGCATAGCCAGTTATCAGTTATCAGTTGGGGTATCTTCATTGCACTCCGGACATGTCCATAGGTGCTCAGACCCTCCCCCCCCCCCAGCAAATGCATCAGAGTCCGGTGGCTAATAGTGCCAGGTCTGTGTTGGTTGGCGAGGCGCCTTGTTTTCCCTATGTACCTCTCGCGTCTGGCCGTGCCGATTCTTACTCCCAAGTCTTTCATCCTGGACAGCGATGTGGATTCACTGACGTCAAAGTCCTCTGTTCTCGCCATATCTTTGAGGACGTTAATAACATCGGCACGATCCATGGGCTGACCATCTAAAGGGGGTGCAGAGCAAGCCAGTTTATCAGCTCGTTCATTTCCCTCGACTCCCGCATGTCCCGGGACGAAGGTGAAGGTGACTTTACGGACAACAGACTTCCGCAGCGACTCAGTCCACTGTCTACGTACAGATTTATGCCAGATCACAGGCTCCCTAAACGAATTTTTTACGGCGAGCTGCGCTGTTGTAAACGCTCCAAGGCGGTCAGAGGAAACGCTTTAAAGACACTATGAAGATCTCACTAAAAGCTTTTGGAATTCAACACTACACTTGGGAGACCGCTGCAGAGACCGAAATTCGTAGCGTACATCATTACGCAAGGGTGTAGTCACTTGTGAAGCAAACAGGACTGCAAGAGCTGTGGGGAAAAAAGGCTTGGTGGGGGGGGGGGGGACCACCGCAGGAGATCCTCCTCCTGGAAAGTCAAGCAGTCTTTGCCCACATTTTCAAATAACATTTTGAGCCAAAACAGGCTTTAACTCACTTTTCACATGCTGTACAATTTACTGATGTATCAGTGAAAGCGTCTTCAAGTTGTTGTTGAAACTGCAAATTCTTATCAGGATCTTTAGTGTTGATAATATTAATCCTGGGGATACTTTTGTGTTTAGCTGTGTAAATTCTCATTTGTCACACTCTAACTCTTACAACAACCAAAACATAATCACTATCACAATGAGTATTGTGGAAACTTTTAGATTAATGATGTTTGATTCAAATGTTGTCTCCGTATGATGTTGAAGTCCAAGAGGCGCCGATGGCCGGATCTTGGGTGTTTCTGTGTGACCTTACGTCCCTCTTTTGTTTAAAAAAAGGAGATTTTAATACATTGGTCTTTATTGGAGCAACGTCCAAGCAACTTTTGTCCAAATTAATAAAAATAAGACTATACAGAAGAATAAACAGAGGATGTTAAGCACATGTTTACCATTCTGGCGTATGACTGTTACGCTGTGGCTATATATATATAGTAAACGCTGACCAATTATTTAGTATTTTCATTTCAGGCTTTGCTAGAACACCGCAGCCACAGAAGTAGGAGATTGTATTTGAGATACTTCTTTTCCACCGTGGAACTGGTGTTGCAAGACATACTGATGGACGAAAAGAAAACAAATATGAATATAGCACGTACACATAAACACACACACATACACAGACACACACACACACACACACACACACACACAAGAACACACACACACATACTATATAAATATGAGGAAGAATTATATATATATATATATATATATATATATATATATATATATATATATATATATATATATATATATATATATATATGTGTGTGTGTGTGTGTGTGTGTGTGTGTGTGTTGCTTGTGGTGGAAAGGAAGTAAAACACGATGAACTAATTAAAATGAGGGAAAATAACATTTATGGAAAAGATCTCAGAGTAATAAAAGGAATATTTACTTGAACCAATTAGAAGCAATCAAAATGAGAAATAAAGAGTTCAATTATGAACAAATGATGCTAGGGGTACGACAGGGATGTGGTTTGTCAACGGATCTCTTCTTCCTTTATAGTGAAGTAATAAAGGTCAAAGAGAAGTCAGGAATATTAATCAGAGGTTATTATAAAAACAATATACACTATGCAGATGACACTGTCTTGGTGGCGGATAATGCAAGAGATCAAAAATTGTTGGACATTGTAGTAACAGAGAGTGAAAAGAAAGGACTCTCCTTGAATATCAAGAAAACAGTGAAAATATATCAAAGAAAATGATGACACCAAAATGTGAAATTGGAATAGAGGGGAACATTCTTAACCAAGTGGATAATATTAAATACCTAGGGACATTTATAACATCAGATGGAAGATGCACAACAGAGATTAAGGACATTATAGGGCATACATAACTGCACTTCAGATAATGAAAAGTATCTTATGCAATAAGTCGCAACCATTGAATGTAAGAAAGACAGCGCTGAAGTGCTATATAGAACCTATTTTGATGTATGGCAGTGAATCTCGGAATGTAAATGAACAAATTAGGAAGAACCTTGAAGCAACGGAGATATGGTTCCTGAGACAAATGTTGCTAATTCCTTGGACTGGCAGAGTAACTAATGACAATTGTCTGAAAGAGGCTAATAAAACTAGAACATTATATACAATAATAAGAAAAAGCAACAGCTTCTTTGGTCATGTGATGAGAAGCGAGGCGTTGGAGAATATCGTGTCGACTAGAAAAATCAAAAGGAAGAGAGGCATAGTATGGCTAAGAGGAATGATGCCGGATGGATTGAGATAGTGATATGGAGGAATATTATCAGCAAAATTGATCCTTTGTTCTAAAGACCGAGATATGTGAAGAGACATGCACGCCTATGTCAGTTGGCAGTGCACATGTTGATGGTGATATATATATATATATATATATATATATATATATATATATATATATATATATATATATATATATATATATATATATATATATATATATATATATATATAGAGAGAGAGAGAGAGAGAGAGAGAGAGAGAGAGACGATAATGCTGTCACCGAAGAGAATTTCAATTTTTGTGTGTTGTTTTTAAGA
This sequence comes from Cepaea nemoralis, assembly GCA_014155875.1. NCBI lineage: Eukaryota > Metazoa > Mollusca > Gastropoda > Stylommatophora > Helicidae > Cepaea > Cepaea nemoralis. The sequence goes on along the minus strand of JACEFZ010016543.1, from coordinate 439,403 downwards.
TGTTAGTATTTCACATCGAAGGTAAGTTGCATTTAGTTATTTGTAGTTAATTAATAGTTATTGTATAGTGTACAACACGTAAGTTGTCCTTTTTTGAGGAACCGACATCACATAATTCGGGATATTCCCATAAGCGCTCCGTCCCCATCCTCAGCAGCCAGCGAAGAGTTCCAACACCAATAGTTCCAGTAGCAATCTGATTATATGTCCGTCTCGCCTTTCCTCTGAGCGTCGATCGTCGGCCAGATCCCCTCGTCACACCTTGCTGTCTCATTCATACCAGACCTATGGTGATCCATTTGCTCCTCCGAGGTGTACACGTGCTCCCACAAGGCCGCAACGCATAGCAAAGATGGCACCGGTTAACAAGGAACCCGTATTCATATATAGCTTGAGACTTACCACTTCACCTATCTTGTTCTTGGCATATTCAATTCTGATGCCGCCACGGTCTGAGGACAGTAGTACAAATCCTTGAAGCCTTGTCATAGCTTCCTGTGCCTGTCTGATATCCTGCAAGTGTAGGCAATTGTTACAATACAAATAAAACGAATAATTTTTTATTGAGTGGAGTTTCGTCAGTAGAGCGGATAAATTATATATTAAAATAGTATGACTTCTTAGACCAAGAAGCAAAACATGTAAAACTTATAATAGACAGTGAGATATCCCGAGGTCAGAAAGCAATGGCAAACTACTGAACGTAAAACTTGCCTAGTACATCAACAGCAGCTGAAAAATGCTGGTGTTGACTGCAACGTCCTGTAAGGGATATGCAACATTTAAAAAAAAAACGATTTAGGCACGTCTACCGTAAATCAGTGTTGTGGCTTAGGAGATAGTGAGACACGCAATTTCATAATTCCTTGACATGCTGATTCGAGGGTTCGAAATCAGCCGCGGGCGATTTGGAAGCAGACCGCTTTGTGCTGATTCCGATGGCATAAGGCGTTGGCTCTTCAGAAAGCAATGGCAAACTTCTTCTTCTCGTTTTGCCCTCTATTCTCCAATGGAACATAAGCTGGCAACGAACCCACTCCAATGCACCCTAACTTTGGCAATCCCATCATGCAGCACTGTCCATGCCCTATCCATATTGTTCATTTCTGTTTCCACTTCTCTGTGAGTTTTTAGGCCTTCCTTTATTTCATTTGCTCTGTAGGTTCCAGACTAATGCTTTTCTAGTTATACTATTCTCGGGTTTTCGTCATCTCTTGGTTCACTGGTATTTGTCCAGTTCTCTCCATCAGCACTATATTGGTGATTTTGTCATACCATTTATTTCTTTTAATTTGCGCAAGCACCTGTCAGTGAATGTTATTTCTAATCATGTTCGTTGTTCTCCGTGTTTCCCATCCACACAGCAGTACTGATTTAACGTTAGAATTGAATATGCTAAGTTTTGTGTTGGCAAACTACCGAACTGAAATCACAAACAGTAACAATTGTTGGGGTTGACTGCAACATCCAGTACAAGACGTGCAAATAATTAAACATTAAACATACGTGCAATGCAACATGCGTACAACTATAAAAGCGACATGGGAAGCATAATATAAATAGCAGGCATAATAATGAAAGGAAAGAACTGCAACCATATTAACTAAAGTTATTATTAATGTACCCACGAAGCGAAGAAAATGAACAAGCAAACGTTTTTTCATCCATCAACAAGCCGCAATTGTAGCAATGTGTACATGCAACCAAATAAAATTATGAAAACGTTTCGAGTATCTTTCATGTGGCCAGCATAGAATACGAGTGATTTTAAAATCACGAAAGAAAAACACCTGGGAATTTGACTGTAAATCTGTAGAAAAAAGTCTAAGATTATCATGGATCCTATAGATGAAAGAAAATTGTAATTTTATAAGATCTGAACTTTAAAGGAATTGATTGATTGATTGAGTGATTGATTTAGGAACCGACATCACAGCACTTTCAAGGAATCTGGCTATTAATCAGCATCATATAAGGGGCTTCTCATAAGTCTTTAGCCTGACCATGAAGGAGTGGGCGGAGAAAATTGAAATTTTGCACATGTATAGCTCATTCAAACGTATGAATTATGAATTCCCTCCTCAACAGGTTTTCCCGATATGGTGCACGGCAAAACACACCCTATTGACCAGATCTGTACATCCAACGGTTTGTCAGAACAATGGAGAAATCAGACGCCAGGACTGTGATAAAATTCTTGATGTTACAGGGAAAAACACCTACAGAAATACATAAGGAGATGGAGCCAGTGTTTGAGGAAGTCAGTCCTTCGTATGCTTCTGTAAAAAGTTGGTGTTTGTTGTTTAAGTGTGGCAGTTCCCAAGTTGCTGATCTGCCAAGATCAGGACGACCGTCCTCAGAGTGCAATGATGCAAATTCTGCAAAAAGTGATGAAAATCATAGACCAGGATAGGAAATGACAACTGCAGAGATATCGGGTTCAGCAAAACTGAGTAAGAGTACAGTTTTTAGAATTTTACACAACAGACTTAAGTGTGTTCCCGCTGGATCCCGCGCCTGCTGACATTTGAACAGAAACAAACATGGGTTGATTGCTGTGGCCAGTTGCTCAACATGTGGCGGTCGGAAAACATGTTGACGACCATGGTGACGGTAGATGAGACTTGGATTCACCATTATGACCCAGAATCCAAAATTGACAGCATACAGTGGAAAACCCATGGCTTGCCAACACATGTCAAGCCAAGAGCATAAAAATCTGCAAGAAGAGTGATGCTGACTGTTTTTAGGGACGTCAAAGGTGTCATATTGAAAGATTGCATGCTTCATGGCAACACGGTTAATGGGTAGTACTATGCAGATCTCCTTTCCAAACTAAGAAAGGCTGTGACCAGAAAACCAGTGATAGCGCGTACGCAAATTCTGCTTTTGCTTCAAGACAACGCGCCCTCTCATAAAGCATGGCTTGTGCTGCAAACTGCCAAATACTTGAATATTGAAATTCTTCCACATCCACCATATTCTCCAGATTTGGTGCCATCAAACTTTTTTCTTTTCCCAAATCTTAAAAAAACAGCTGAAAGGAAAACGTTTTGACAGTGGCAAAGATGCCATACTGGCTTGCGATAACTGGTTTAGTTCGAAAAATAGGTTGTTTTATTCTGAAGGTATTTTCAAGGTCACGCAGAGATAGCAGAAATGCATACATTCAGGTGGTGGCTACACTGAGAAGGAATAAGCACTGTGCCAAATTTAAATTTTCTCCGCCTACTCCTTCATGGTCAGGCTAAAGACTTATGAGAAGCCCCCTGTATAACGGAACATGAAGTATGTTTGGCTTATTATCCGTTACAATGATTTATAAAGCACAGATGATCGCTTGCTTGCTTGCGTTCTCTGGCTGTGAACTCCAGCGCGAAGTCCTGTATGTCGGATGAAGGCATCCTGTTGTCCAACATTAGTGTGATGTCATACAGGACCTGAGGTTTTCGAGAGCATCCGTTGTCCCATGTCTGGCTTAATGGTGTGCAGAATGGTGGTTCCTCGCCGTGCAGGCAGATAGATACTTTTCGACCTCGGAGGATTCAACGATCCTACTGGCGTTAGCCAGGACTCTGAAGGGACCTGTTGCTCAGGACACGCGACAAGGACGTGTCAGCAGGTCTTGGCCAGTTCAGGTCTTAGCCAGTACAGAATGCGGTCCTGATGCCTTGGAAACACCTCTGCGCCCCTAAAGCACAGATATAGAAGGCATGATTTCTGGGTGAAGAAGCATGGGTCGACAAGTACCAACGTGGACACAGGTGATTACAATAACACTGGTCTTAAACATGCATGATACAGAGGAACTGGTACAATATCTAGTCTTCTCAGGGGCCACGCTGAGAGTGACGTTGTGCGCAAGATCTGCTACAAGAAAACCATACATGCAGCACTGACGACTTTAAATTATGTAGAAGGAAAGTAGCACGCCATGTAGTATGTTTATATTCATTCATTCATTCATTCAGTAGCATGTCCTTTGCAGAACCTCGCTCCCATAACAACCTTCCGGAAAACCTCTCGATCATAAACACGATGTCTCGCGTCCGATACACCCATCTGGAGATCATCCGCCACATCCTGCACCCATCTTCTCTTTGGCCTTCCTCTTCCTCTCTTCCCAGGCATATACCCCTCCATTATTGTTCTCTCCAAACTTTCGTAACATTTCAAGTGACCAAAATATTTAAATTTTCTTTGTTTTATCGTTTTTAATAGCCAACCTTCTTCAATATTCAGCTCTTGAAGTATTGATGCATTTGTTCTTGTCTTTACCCAAGATATTCTTAGAACTCGTCTATAATATTTATATTCAAAGGCATTTATGCGATGCTCAGCAGGTCTGACAGGCGTATGTTGCAATGGGAAAGATGCATGCTCTTAAAAATCTAATTTTTGTAGTTCTGTCTGTCCCATTCAATGATTTATTCAGTTGTTTTAGTCTTTGAAGAGCAATTGATAGTCGTCGTTTAATTTATTTCATTGTGTCACCGTTGTTGGTAATCAATGACCCAAGATATTCAAAATTTTCCACCACCTCCAATTTTTCCTCATTAACATATATTTCATTCTCCATAGTGGTTTTATTTGTATGCATTATCTTTGTTATCTACTAAAATCAAAGGCGCTATCTCGTAACACCAAAATCACAATATACAAAACACTGATCAGACCAGTTGTGCTGTATGGCTCTGAAACCTGGAGTACAACGAAAGGAGACGAAGCCTTGTTACAAACCTTTGAGAACAAAATTTTAAGACGCATCTTTGGACCCATTAGGGATGCACAAAGTGGAGAGTGGAAAAGAAGAAGCAACAAAGACATTTATGATCTGTTTAAGTCCCCGCTAATCACTGGTATCATGAAGGCTAACAGACTACAATGGCTGGGGCATATAGAAAGAATGGAAGATAATAGGGAAACAAAACTCGCTTACACTCAGGAAATAAATGACCGTAGACCCCGAGGTAGACCAAGAAGGCGGTGGAGAGATAATACATATACAGACCTACAAGCACTTGGAATCAACGACTGGCAAGAGAAGGACCACCAGAGAGACGAATGGAGACGGATTGTACCTGCAGCAAAGAACCTCAATGGCTCGGAACGCTGAAGAAGAAGAAGAAGGAGAAGAAGAAGAAGAAGAAGAAGAAGCAGAAGAAGAAGAAGAAGAAGAAGATTATCTTTGTTGTTGCATAGTTAAGATACAAGTTGTGATTTTCGTTATTCAATTGGGTTGAGGCTATTAGGTTTTCTATACCAGTCTGTGTTGTGGAAAGCAATACTGTATCATCAGCATACCGAATCTCTGGTATGTCAAGACCACAGATATTTAGGGACATCATATAGCTCCTTATTTATATCATCTCTTACATTTTTCATTGTATTTTCGGCGTACAGGTTAAACAATAAGGGGACAGCACACATCCTTAACGGACTCCTTGCTTGATGTCAAACCAGTCTATGTCTCGCCATCTATTCTAACCGCTGCTTATTGGTCTAGATAGAGCATTCTTATGAGTTGTATTACATGTGGCGAAAAGCCCATATTTCTCATTAGTTCCCAAAGTTTCTGATGCTGTACACAGTCAAATGTGTTTGAAAATCCACAAAACACGAGAATAGGTTTACATTAAATTCTCTGCACTTCTCTATTATTAAACGCATATTGAGAATGTGATCTCTTGTTCCTCTTCCTTGTCTAAATTCAGCTTGAACCACGTTAATTTCTTCTTCCATTTTCTTAAGAAGTCTTCCCATTATGATGTTTAGTAGAATTTTACTTGCATGACTGATTAGGGCAACAGTTCTATAGTTGGTGCATAATTTCAGGTTGCCCTTTTGTGGTATTGGAATGAAGATAGTTCTCTTCCAATCTTTTGGCCATATACCATATTTCCATATCTTTTTACTGCCATCTAGTAGCGCAATGGATATGACGTTAACCAAAGTATGTGACAAAGTCGCGAACCAAATCTTGATAGTAATCTATGAAACTGACGTAGAAAACAGAATACGTCAGGAGAATTGTCAACAACAACAAACATTCGGATCACAGAGCTGGACAAGAGAGGCAGCACGTTGTAGTTATCTGGAACGTGGAAGATATTTACTGGCAGGACAACGTTATCATGGCCAACACATATTGCAGAGGATAACGAGAAGATTCAGAAATGATATATCTGAGCCCAAAATAATTGAGAGATGTGGACATATCCAAACGGGACTTAGAACGTCACGGCAAGCTCAAATCTATCCAGATTGGGAATGACGGAAGGACCGGGACATGGATTTGAGAATCATTAGGGTCTAGCGCTTTCAACGATATATTGTATATATTTAATATTGTAATTACCGGCCCGTCTGGCCATAACAGACACGATAAACGTAAATTGTTATTTTTCATTGATCGTCAGGAAATGCAATAGACTTGACCGTTGGGCTAATAAATTATGCCTTCAACTACATGATTGCCGGCCTTCAGATCTTTCATTGCCGTTAATTTTGCATGCTTCGAGAATTGTTGAAATTGTGTCACACCCTGGACCTTTGTATTGTTGCTGAATTATATTTGAATTGATTAAGACACATTCTAGCATTTACATAATGCGTGATAGATTTGTATGCTTTCTTCTCCTCCCGCTTTAATTAGCTCAGCTGGTATCTCATCATATCCAGGTGATTTACCATTCTTCAGGCTCTTTATTGCCCATGCAATTTCATCTAATGAGGGTTTAGGTTCTGTCTTTGCTGTCGTTGGCTCATGTATCTCATTCATATCCTCACTCATATCATACATTCCACTGCAATACTCCTGCCATCTTTCTAGAATTTGTCTAGATTCTGTTAAGGTATTTCCCATCTTGTCACAGATAATATTCAATTGAGATTGAACATTTCTTGTCAATAACTTCATTTCTTTGAACATTTCATAATCTCTTCCAGTCTTATGATATTGCTCTATTCTGGTACAGCAATCTTGTATATATTGATGTTTGTCCTTTCTTGTGTTTTTCCTTATTTCTCGAGTTAAAGATTTATACTTCATCCTGCTGATATCGGATTCACCTCCTTTCTGTTTAAGTTCCCTTCGTTGTTTTATTAATTCTAACGTGTCTGATGTAATCTATGGCTTAAGTTGCTTTTTCTTGGTCGGAATTAAATCTTTGGCTGCAGTTATCAAGATATCTCTAGCTTGTACCGCCAGTTCATCAGTGTCCTTTCCTCTTGTACAGACCTCAAGACCCCAAAACGTTTCCTAACTTCTACTGTGTATGCATCTGGTATTTTTGTGAGATCAAAACGAAGTGGCCTTGGTCCTCGGGTAAGCTTTTGGAGTTTTAATTTCAGATCTGCTTCTAATAATTGATGATCTGTATCACAGTCTGAACTTCATAGGGTTTTTGCAGATTTTATGCTTGATCTCCATCTTCTTTGTATTAAAATATAATCTATCTGACATTTGGTAATACTGTCCGGGGACTTTCATGTGAAGAGTCTTCTTGGGTGTTGTTTAAAAAGTGTGTTGGCTGTCATTAACCCATTTTCTGTGCAAAATTCAATTAATTTGTTACCTGCATCATTTTTGTTTCCCAATCCAAATTTTCCTAAAACATGTCTCTCATTTTCAGCTCCTCCTGTACCTACTTTTGCATTAAAATCTCCCAGTATTATTGCTATATCATTATGACCAATCTTATTTAATGTGCCTTGCAGTGTGTTGTAAAAACCTTCAATTTCGTCCTCCTCTGCTGTTGAAGTAGGTGCATATATCTGTACGAGTGTTGTGCTTTTTGGACGGCCTTTAAGTTTAATAGTGAGGATTCTATCACTAACTGAGTTATATCCCAGTAAAGCTTTTGCAGTTGTTTTATCTAAACAAAATGCCACTCCACTCTGGCCTCCGACGACTCTACCAGAATAAATGAAAAGACTTCCATTTTCAGTTGTAAAATGTCCCTTGCCTTTGCAACGATGTTCATTAATTCCTAAAATTTTAATATTTAACCTCTCAATCTCATCACATACTACTTTAAGCTTCCCCTCATAAGACTTCTCACATTTCACGTTCCTATTCTCACTCTTTTTCTTAGTCTGACACGGGGGATTTCCTTGGTAACACAGTCAGGATTAACTCCGTCATCACGATTACTAGTACTGGTCCCTGTGTCACACTCTTTCTCTGTGTTATCTGATCTGCCTAGCCTGGGGTCTCGCCACCAGATCTCTTTCTTATTATGTTTTCTGCCATAGTTGTTATAGATTCTTGGCAAGTTTTGCAGAAGGTAGTTTGCCATTGCTTTCCTTCTGGGCAGTGATTGTACTAGTCGGTGGCCATAGCCATTGTCTCTACTGATGAGATCATCTGCCTATCGCTGCAGAGTGCAAGACCATAACCAACAACAATCTGTCGGCTGCTCTCACACTCCATCCACCACCTTCTTCCATGGCTTCATGTAACCCTGATCGGGGGGCTAAATGGGTACTCCACCTTGCCCAAGGGCGTCCCGTAGACTAACGGAGGAAAGGAGGCGTCTTACATCTCCTTTGATAGGGGATACCCCTACCCCGCTAACCGGTTTATATATTCAATTAACATAAACGGTTACCTCTTAGACACATTCCCCTGAGGTAGCAAACAGCTGGATCCAAATATCGATACCATCCTTCTTCGTCTTCTGCCCTTTATTCCTCCATGGGGCATAGGCCCTACACCAAACCATACCAAGCTGCTCTACCTTTTGCCATCTTCTGTGGCCCTCTCTATGTCCTAGCAATATTATTCATCTGTGTAATTTGTTTTCCCCCAAGAATCTCCCGCTATTTAGTTTCCCTTGCGGATTCCAGACAAGAGGGTGTCTGGTTGTATAGTTCTCTGGTTTTCTAAGTGTGTGTCCTAACCAGCGCCAGCGTCTTTTCTTCACCGCTTGGGTCACTGGGACTTGTTTAGTTCTCTCCACATTGGTGACTATGTCATACCATTTTATTCCTACCTTTCTGGGCAGACCCTTATTAGTGAATGTTTGCAGGTCATTTGTAATTCTTTTAGTAGTTCTCCATATTTCTGTCCCGTACAATCAATCAATCATGTGCCATGCCGGAAAGCGTGGGCGGTCATGATTCGCCATTTCACTCGATCACCAGAGTCGTGGATCAGCTCAGTGTTCCTGTCTCGTCCATGCCATGTGGCCAAGCCATCCAGGTATTTTCCTCTCGGTCTTCCTCTTGGTCTGTTCCCTTCGATCTTGCCAGCTGTCACTAAGTTCTCCAGTCCATTTCTTCTCATAACATGTCCAAAAAATTTTGACTGTCTACGTCTAATTTCTCTAATCAATCTACGATTTTCATTTGTCTCTTGTAGTACTTGGTCATTGGTTTTTCTATCTGTCCATGGTATTCTTTGCATTTTCCTCAGAAACCACATTTCTGCAGCCATCAGATGTTTTTCAGCTTGACTGCACATTGTCCAAGTTTCACATCCATACAAAAGAACAGGCTCTATGTATCCCCTCAACACTCTTTTTCTTGTTTCAATTGACATCATTTTATTGGTCAGAATGTTTTTCATCTTGCTAAAGGCTACTTTCGCAATGGCGATTCTTGTTCTAATCTCTTCAAGGCATCTGCCATCAGATGTTATGACTGTTCCGAGATAATTGAACCGATTCACTTGTTGAAGAATATTCCCATTTACTTGTATATTACATTGTGGTACTTCGTTCTTCCTAGTGACGACCATAACCTGTGTCTTCCTACAATTTAATTCCAACCCCAGCTGCTCACTGTGTACAACAACAGCGTCTACTAATTGTTGCAGATCCTGTGCATTGTCTGCAATCAATACTGTATCATCTGCATATCTAATGTTATTTATGTTTCGTCCTCCAATGCTGATTCCATTTAGGTCTTCTACATTTCTGAAAATATTTTCACTGTATAGGGAATAAAGATCTGGAGACATTACACATCCCTGCCTAACACCTCTCTTAATAGGTTGATATTGTCCTACTTCATTATCAATCCTTATGGCAGCTTGTTGTTTCCAATATATGTTTTTTATAAGTCTAATGTCTTTCCCATCAATTTGTAGATCTGCAAGCATATCCACAATGTTGACATGTCTAACTCTATCAAAAGCCTTTGTGTAGTCAATAAAGCAAAGATGTATATCCTTTTTTACTTCTAAAGCACGTTCAATAACTGTTCGCAGCATATACACAGCATTTACTGTACCCTTTCCTTCTACAAACCCACATTGTTCTTCCCCTATTTCAGGTTGTATTTTCTTCCTCACTCTTTGCATGATAATTCGTAACAAAATCTTTGTGATGTGACTCATTATACTAATTGTTCTATGTTGATCACATTCTAAGGTTCCTGATTTCTTTGGGATTGCAATAAATACAGAGTTACATAATTCAGAAGGTATATCTCCAGTATCATATAACGTGTTCAGCAGTCTAGTGACTTGCTCTAGTCCAAATTCTTCTAAAGCTTTAATCATTTCTGTTGTGATGTTATCTGCACCGGGGGCCTTGCCAGCTTTCATATGCTTAAGAACATTTTGAACCTCCATCTTTAAAATTTCTGGTCCTTCATTATTAAATCTAATAGCATACTGTTCCTCTCTGTTATCATTATACAGGTCTTTCACATAATCTGTCCATACATGTAGAATCTGATCTTTTTCTATTATGATTTTGCCATCTTTAGTTTTTAGACAGCCTGTTGATGTACTTGTTCTTTTATTAGTAAGTTCCTGAATTCTTTTGTGCACTAATTTGGTATTTTGACTGTTGTGTTGTTTTTCAATTTCTAAGCACTTTTCCTCAAGCCATGATTCTTTTGCCTTCCTACATAATATTCTGACTTGTCTGTGAATTTCTTCATATTTGGCAGGATTATTTTTGTTGAGTCTTCTTGTTTCCATTAAGTGTAAAATTTCCTCAGTCATCCATTTCTTACGACCCACCTTCTTTAATTTTGGAATAGTTGTTTCTGCAGCCACATTGATTGAATTCTTTAACATTTCCCATTGATCATCCACATCCTGGAATAGGATCTCTAGATCAGACAATATTTCAAATCTGTTCTGTACTTCTATGTTGAATTTGTTTTGTATTTCCTTGTCATTACCCAATGTACACAAGTCATATTTAGTGTTTCCTGTTATATACTTGAATTTCTTCAACTTTATCCTCAATGTTCCTGTGAGTAATCTGTGGTCACTATAACAATCAGCACTGGGAACTGTTTTTGCTACTTTTAGCGCGTTTCTAAATCTTGTGCTAATGAGAATGTAGTCAATCTGGTTTCTAATCCTGCTATCAGGACTCCTCCAGGTCCATAATCTTCTAGGGTGTTGCTTGAACCAGGTGTTTCCTACAATCATTTCCTGTTCTTTTGCCCACTCTACTAGTCTGTATCCTCTTTCATTTCTCTCTCCTAAACCATAGTTTCCTACTGTGTATCTATCCCCTTGATTTCCTACTTTTGCATTGAAGTCCCCTATTATGATGTTTATTTCTGAATTTTTACATTTCTTTAAGGCAGACTCTATGTCATTATAAAATTCCTCTACACTATCTTCACTGGACTCTCCTGTTGGGGCATATACCTGAATAACATTTATGTTAAAAGGTCTGCCACTCAATTTAACTAGTAGAACTCTGTCCGACAAGGCCCAATATCCCTGAACAGACGTTGATGTTTTCCGGTCCAAAATTATTGCCACTCCCCTATGTCGATCTTCACCTCCAGAATAAATAATCTTAAAATCTTTATGTATCTTGATGCCTGCTCCTGTTCATCTCGTTTCGCACATATCTAATATATTAATTTTTTCTCTTTGAATTTCTTGTGTTATGTTCTCTAATTTTCCGTCGTTGTTTAACGTCCTAACGTTACATGTTCCTAATTTTAATGTCTCTGTCCTTGTCTTGCGATGATCAGTCTTTAAGCGAATCATAATAAACTAGGCACTTTCAAAGAGGTAGTTTGCCGTTGCTTTCCTCTATGGCAGTGACCATACTGGCCGGATGACCCCAATCATTGTCTCTCGAAAGAGATCCTCTGCTTGCCGTCGCGAAACTCGAGACCATAACCAACAAATATCTGTCGGCTGCCCTCAAAATTTCATCCACCACCTGCATTCCGTGGCTTCTTTTGAACACTTCCAATAAACGAACACGAAATAACATCACATAATCCAAAGGAAAAACACTATCCACACGAATTCCACGGGAATTTCCATAGGAAATCCACAGAAAAACACTGAACAGCGTCTCCCCTAAGAACAACGAGTCATCGCGTCGCCATTACACAATAGTCCCGTACAGTAGTGCTGATTTAGCATTGGAGTAAACAGTTTAAGTTTGGTGCTAAATTTATCTTCCACTGAATTCCACAAATTTCCTAGTGCTATGAACGCTTCTCTTGCCTTTTGTACTTTTGTTTTAGTATTTCTATCTGTTCACTCCAAGTTGGTGTATGATTGCGCCTCTTGAAGTGAGGTTTCACCAAGGGAGATCGGGTTGTTATTTGCTTGGTTTAATCTCATTATCTTCTTACCTCTATGCATTTTTAGACCTAATGTTATGAAATATCTTCAAATGTGATTAGTTTATCCTGAATTTGATGACGTATGTGTGACAGGAGTGTTTGTCGTCGGCAAAGTCCAAATCATCAAGTTGCTTTGCTAGAGCCGATTGAATTCTATTTCTTGCGGTTGTTGTTGTCTTCATAATCCTATAGTCAGTAAAAATAAAAATGGTAACAAAAGACATCCCTCTCGTACTCATGTTTTTACTTTAAATGCATTTGTTAGTTTTCCCTCAACAAGAACTCAACACTTAATATCTTCATATGTTGCCCTTATTAAGTTAATTACCTTTTGAGATATTTCATAGTGCCGCATCAGCCCCGATAGGGATTCCCTATCAATGATGTCAAAGGCCTTTTCATAATTCATGAATCCAATACAAAGTGGCGACTGCAGTTCAATGCATTGCGCTATTATTCCTGCTTATTATTCTTCCAGCACTGGCAAAAGCATTATTCCTGTATAATTTTAACACTCATGCAGTTCATCTTTCTTAGGCAACTTCTGAGATATCCTTCTGTCCAGTCTGCTGATATTCTCATTTTCCTAGACTATCAAATAAGTTGTGCAGCAGTTCAGCTGAAGTTTCTATATTGGATTTAATAGATTATGTTGGGATATCATCTGGGTCAGCAGCGTTATCATCATTCAGTAGATTTGACAGCTTTATTAATTTCTTCTTTAGATAGTTTTACCACAGTTGATAGTCTGTTTCACTTCTGCCGGCTGGATATCAGGAGGGTCGTTTTAAATTGGTCTATTCAAAAGATCCTTAATATATTCATATATGCCGGAGATATACCTTCTGAATTATGTAGTTCTGTATTTATTGCAATCCCAAAGAAATCAGGAGCCTTGGAATGTGATCAATATTGAACAGTTAGTATAGTGAGTCACTTCACGAAGATTTTGCTACGAATTATCATGCAAAGAGTGAGAAAGGAAATACAACCTGAAATAGGAGAAGAGCAATGTGGGTTTGTTGAAGGAAAGGGTACAGTAAATGCTGTGTATATGCTGCGATCAGTAATTGAACGTTCCATAGAAGTAAACAAAGATATACATCTTTGCTTTATTGACTACATACACAAAGGCTTTCGATAGAGTTAGACATGTCAACATGGTAGAGATGCTTGCAGATCTAAAAATTGATGGGAAAGTAATTACACTTCTAAAAATATATATTGGAAACAACAAGCTGCAATAAGGATTGATAATGAAGTAGGACAATATCAGCCTATTAAGAGAGGTGTGAGACAGGGATGTATAGTCTAAAGATCTTTTCATTCCTATACAGTGAAAATAGTTTCAGAAATGTAGAAGATATATATGGAATCATCATCGCAGGACGAAACATCAATAACATTAGACATGCAGATGATACCGTATTGATTGCAGACAATGAACAATATCTGCAACAATTAGTAGATGGGGTTGTTGCACACAGTGAACAACTAGGGTTAGAATTAAATTGTAAAAAGACACAGATTATGGTCGTCACTAGGAAGAACGAAATACCACAATGTAATATACTAGTAATTGGGAATATGCTTCAACAAGTGAATAGGTACAATTATCTCGGAATAGTAACATCTGATGGGAGATGCCTTGAAGAAATTAGAACAAGAATCGCCATTGCGAAAGTAGCCTTTAGCAAGATGAAAAACATACTGACCAATACAAAGATTCAAAAGAATGTTTTCCCGTAGTGAATCTGAATAACGAAGACACAAACAATAGATTGCATGATTTATTGCCTGGCATATTTCGCTGCATCTCGTCAGGTACATACTGCAGAATTCACACAACATACTGACTCTCAGCCATAAGCAGATAGAAAGGATGGAAAGGATACAGAATGAAGCTATGCGCATTATTCTTGGATGTACAAGAGATACAGCATGCAGGACGATGCGCTACCTTCTTGATTTTCCAACCATTGAAGAGAGAATACAAGGTTGCAGGGCACGCGCCTACCTCAGAATTAACGCAAACACACATCATCCAATGCATAGTGAAATTAGGAAGGTGAAGGGCAGCAGGTTAAAAAGAGGAAGGTCGTGGATGGGTCAAGTCGAAGAGATTCTTCAACAGGTGTGTTCACTTGAGGACTTAGAACCTGGCGAGGAGTGGGTGCAAGTGCCAATGTTCGGCACATCCTTTTCAGTTTGCATCCAACTAGATAGAAAATGCAGACAAGAAAATCCGGCTGCTGTTGAGGCTGAAGTACAAGCGTTGATTTTCGAGAATTCGCTTGACGGTGACGCGGTCATCTACACAGATGGGTCGGTCGTCCGACATGTGAGAAGCTCATGGGCCTTTACAGCTCGGGCCGGAGTGAGAATTGTGAAGGAGGACTCTGGTGCTTTCACTGAAACCACAAGTAGCCTGACCATGGAAGTCATGGCAGTAAGTAAAGCAATAACATGGCTCGAGACACAGACATTCACTAGGGCTTGTTTCCTCAGCGACTCAATGAACATGATCAAGAGGATAGAGGAGGGATCGATCCGAAGAGAATGGTTGCTGCCTCTGGAGCGGTCTCGACTGGCAAAGATTAGTTTCATCTTCGTGCCAGGGCATGCGGGAGTACAAGGAAATGAGCGGGCTGACAAGCTCGCAGATGAGGCTACTGTGGAGGGCGGACGCGCCATGGACCAGGCCGACATCCTGAATGCTCTACGAGAAGTAAGACTTTTGCGAGAACCAAGTGATGACTGTGAATCTACAACAATGGCCAGACTGCGAGAGCAGCAAATTAAAAGAGGGGTGGCCAAACAAGAACACTACGCAGGAAGCCAAAGAAGATTGATAAACCAACACAGAACTGGCGTCGTTAGCCGCTACACGTTGCGGGATTTGCTGAGGAGGGGATCCGAGCACTTATGGACTGAATGGTTCGATGTGCAATGAGGATGATCTGACGACTAACTAACTAACTAACTAACTCACACAACATAAAGTAAAATGACTAGATAAATCCTTCAAACTGAAATATTCACATGTTCGCACAGTAATGTCAATTGTCTACCACGGTAATTTTAAACTGACTAACACGTCTTTCTGTTTGCACAAAGCTGGCTTGTGTAGATAAATCATTATGGCTTCAGAAAACTGTAACAAACGAGTATTTTGTGTGTTAAACAACACGCGAAAGGCATGTCTCTATCAATCACATGGCCGCTTTCGAGCATATGCTTAGCAATTGATAAAGCGGGAAGCTTCTGGTGTGTGGGCCCCACTAGGCTCTCTTCTCCTGTGTGTAGTATCTTGTCGACCCATTGAGATATGTGCTCCGCAAATATTTTGTTCAACTGCCGCTCTGTTCTGCCGATGTAGGTACCTACATGTGAATTGGTAAATACATTTGTTTTTTGGCTTACATAGGGACAGGTTCTTTTACTGTTGGTGTCGGAATCGGTGTGGTTCTGTACATAATGACTGAAGTTGCAGCACAGAATGTTCGGCCTACTACTGTAATGAACCGGTCTTGTAGACGTTTCATTACGTCATCACCTCGAAAGGTTAGCTGGATGAATACCTTGAGTTTAGGGACTGTAGTTTCGTCTGGTTTGGGTGTGGGCTGTTGGCAGTGGCGCTTTATAAATCCTGTGGAGTACCCATTCAGGTTTAACACATTCTTCAGGGTTTCAATTTCCTCTGTCGGTGTGTCCTGCGTGCAGATCTTCCTAGCACGGTCAAACAGAGTCTGTACTAAGCCCCGTTTGTACTGGACCGATGTGAAGCTCTGAAAATTTAAGTATCAGCCTGTCCATGTTTCTTTGCGGTACACCGATCTTTGAATTGTGCCGTATGCTCTACGTCTCATTAGAATATCTGGGAACGGCAGAGCTTCGTTGTGTTTGTGTTCCAGAGATAGAGAGATGTTTTTATGCGTCATGTTCATTATGGCATGGAACGATGCTGCTTGTAGGTTCCGTTAGATGAGACAGTGAAAATAATAAGGGAACGCATTAGAGACAAACAACTAAAACTAGGCATACAAACATCTATTTTGGAGAGGCTACTACTACTATGTACCGCGAACATACAATTCAATTTTCTAACAAAGTCATACCGCCAAATTGACGGAGGAGCCATGGGGAGTCCTCTTGGTCCTATTTTGGCGGACATCTTCATGGCACATATAGAAGAAAAGAGATCCTCAGATATTAATAACTTGGTCTTCTACTGTCGTTATGTAGACGATATACCAATTATAACCACAGACGAGCTACAGGCAACAACGTTCCATGCCATAATGAACATGACGCATAAAAACATCTCTCTATCTATGGAACACAAACACAAATAAGCTTTGCCGTTCCTATATATTATAATGAGACGTAGAGCAGACGGCACAATTCAAAGATCGGTGTACCGCAAAGAAACATGGACAGGCCAATACTTACATTTTCAGAGCTTCACACCGGTCCAGTACAAACGGGGCTTAGTACGGACCCAGTTTGACCGTGCTAGGAAGATATGCACCCAGGACACACCGACAGGGGAAATTAAAACTCTGAAAAATGTCTTAAACCTGAATGGGTACTCCACAGGATTTATAAAGCGCCACTGCAAACAGTCTAAACCAAAACCAAACGAAACTACAGTCCCTAAAATCAAGGTATTCATCCAGCTAACCTTTCGAGGGGATGACGTAATGCAACGTCTACAAGACCGGCTCATTACAAAAGTAGGTCAAACATTATGTGCTGCAACTCCAGTCATTACCGTATGTACAGAACCACACCGATTCCGACGCCAGCAGCAAAAGAACCTGTCCCTATGTACGCCAAAAACAACCGTATTTACCAATTCACATGTAGGTGCCAGTCTACCGATATCGGCAGATCAGAGCGGCAGTTGAACAAAAGAGTTGCGGAATACATACCTCAATGGGTCAACAAGATACTACACACATGCGAGAGGGCGCCTAGTGGGGCCGGCACATCAGAAGCTTCCCGCTTCATCAATTGCTAGGCATATGCTCGACAGCGGCCAAGTGATTGATAGAGACAGTGCCTTTCGCGTGTTGTTTAACACACACAATACTAGCTTGTTAAAGTTTTCTGAAGCCATAATGATTAATCTACACAAGCCAGCTTTGTACAAACAGAAAGACATATTAGTCAGTTTAAAATTACCGTAGTAGATAACTGACATTACTGTTTGAACATGTGTATATTTTAGCTTAAAGGATTTATCTAGTTATTATTTTACTTTATGATGTGTGAATTCTGCATTATATACCTAACGAGATGCAGCGAAATATGCTAGGCAATAAATCGTGCAATCTATTGCTTGTGTCTTTGTTATTCAATAAAACGATGTCAATTGAAAGGAGAAAAAGAGTGTTGAGGTGCTACATAGAGCCTGTACTTTTGTATGGATGTTAAGCTTGGACATTGTGCAGTGAAGCTGACAACCATCTGATGGCTGTGGGAATGTGGTTTCTGAGGAGAATGCAAAAAAATATTATAAATAGACATAAAAACCAATTAACAAGTACTACAAGAAACAAATAAAGATCGTAAATTGATTAGAGAAATTAGACGTAGACAGTCAAACATGTTTGGACGTGTTATGAGAAGAAATTAATTTGAGAACTTGGTGACAGCTGGCAAAATCGAAGGGAGGAGACCAAGGGGAAGACCGAGAAGTAAATACCTGGATGGTTTGACCACGTGGTCGAGACAAGAACACTGAGCTGATTCATGACTCTGGTGATCGAGTGAAATGGCGAGTCATAACCTCCCACGCTTATCGGTATGGCACATAATGGATGGATAGATCAAAATTTTGATATTGCCATTTCTAAGATTGCCAATTACGTTTTGAAGCTTCAAGTAAAATTCCTCCATAACTGATTCCTCTTTATCATGTGTTGGTGCGTAGCGCTTGACCACATTCATGTTTATTTTCGTTTTAATATTTCTAAAAGGCTGCTGCTATTATTCTAGAGTTCACTGCTTCCCACTCTAATAATGCTTTCTTTGTCTCTTTGGATAACATTAGGCCCACATCTTCACTGGGGAGGGAGGGAGAAAGGGAGAACATTTTTCGCTTTATGACCTGAGTACAGCACTGTTTCATCTGTTCTTAGATGCTGTTCACCTGTTTCCGTCCATCTTGTTTCCCACAATCCCAAGATGCTAATCTTGTAATACTTCATTTTTGCTGCTACCTTTTCTGATTCACACGTAGTTTTAACATTACAGGTGTTAATGCTGGAGATTTGAATACGTGAAAGAAATTTAGTTAATGCTCCTGACTTCTTGAGACTTTCTCTGCACGAGTCATATCTCTTCTATAAAATCCCCCTTTCCTCTTGGTTGGTTGAGTTACTGTCACAAAGATCTACAATTGTGTTTACTTTTAGGAAAGTGACTTCGTTCTTGAAAAGTTTAATTAATGATAATCAATTTGGGAACCAGTTGAGGCCACTGAAACAGTTACATAAATAAACACACGTAGTATTTTTTGGCGCTCACAGAAGGAGCAGAAAGAAGTAGAGACTAGAGAACGCACTAGACAACATAAAATTTGAAAGCTATAGTTACCGAACGGGATTCTAACCTGTCACCTCCAAATGGCGACAGCGCCTCGCTGCTGGAACATGTGTACTTCGACACATGACCAACTAGACACTTAAAAAAAAAGTGTCTTCATTAGTCATGTCTATCATACACACATGAATCTACAACTATGGAATACGGACAGAATTTGTATCAAACCATTGAGATAGCACCATAGGTCTCATAATTTATATTAAACCAGCATAGGTCAAATGACAAAGTGGTTGCGGTCTTGTGGGAGCACGTGTACACCTCGGAGAAGCAAATGGATCACCATGGTCTGGCAAGAATGCGACAGCGAGGGGTGACGATTGGATCTGGCCGACGATCGACGCTCAGAGGAAAGGCGAGGCGGACATATAATCAGATTGCTACTGGTACTATTAGTGTTGGAACTCTTCGCTGGCTGCTGAGGATGGGGACGGAGCGCTTATGGGAATGCCCCGAATGCTGTGATGTCGGTTCCTAAATCAATCAATTAATCAATCAGGTCAAATAACAAACACATAAACACATCGGACCGTAAATGTTGCGTCCAGTATATTAACATTTAAAGAAGAGAAATGATTGGTCGGTTCTAATGCTATACACGTATTACACACAGGAAATCAATTTGGGAACAGGTTGAGGCCACTGAAACAGTTACATAAATAAACACACGTGGTATTTTTTGGCGCTCACAAAAGGAGCAGAAAGAAGTAGAGACTATAGGACGCACTAGACAACATAACATTTTAAAGCTATAGTTACCGACTGGGATTCGAGCCTGTCACCTTCAAATGGCGACAGCGCCTCGCTGCAGGAACAGGTGTACTTCGACGCATGACCAACTGGGCACTTCGAAAAAAGTGTCTTCATTAGTCATGTCTATCATACACACATGAACCTACAACTATGGAATACGGACAGAAACGGTCGGTTTGTTAATATACTGGACACAGCATTTACGGTCCGATGTGTTTGTGTGTTTGTTATTTGACCTATGCTGGTTTAATATAAATTATGAGACCTTTGGTGCTATCTCAATGGTTTGATACAAATTCTGTCCGTATTCCATAGTTGTAGGTTCATATGTGTATGATAGACATGACTAATGAAGACACTTTTTTTTGGAGTGTCTAGTTGGTCATACGTCGAAGTACACATGTTCCAGCAGCGAGGTGCTGTCGCCATTTGGAGGTGACAGGTTCGAATCCCGGTCGGTAACTATAGCTTTCAAATTTTATGTTGTCTAGTGCGTCCTCTAGTCTCTACTTCTTTCTTCTCCTTCTGTGAGCGCCAACATATACTACGTGTGTTTATTTCTGTAACTTCTGCTTCTTCTTCTTCTTCTTCTTCTTCTTCTTCTTCAGCTTTCCGAGCCATTGAGGTTCTATGCTGCAAATACAATCCGTCTCCATTCGTCTCTCTGGTGGACCTTCTCTTGCCAATCGTTGATTTCAAGTGTTTGTAGGTCTGTACATGTATTATCTCTCCACCGTCTTCTTGGTCTACCTCGGGGTCTACGGTCATTTATTTCCTGTGTGTAAGCGAGTTTTGTTTCCGTATTATCTTCCATTCTTTCTATATGCCCCAGCCATTGTAGTCTATTAGCCTTCATGATACCAGTGATTAGCGGGGACTTAAACAGATCATAAATGTCTTTGTTACTTCTTCTTTTCCACTCTCCACTTTGTGTATCCCTAATGGGTCCAAAGATGCGTCTTAAAATTTTGTTCTCAAAGGTTTGTAACAAGGCTTCGTCTCCTTTCGTTGTACTCCAGGTTTCAGAGCCATACAGCACAACTGGTCTGATCAGTGTTTTGTATATTGTGATTTTGGTATTACGAGATAGCGCTTTTGATTTTAGTAGATGTTGTAGTGCATAGTATATCTTATTTCCAGAGTTGATTCTAGATTGTATTTCTTCCCTTATGATGTTGGAGCAGTTGAAGATTGTACCCAGGTATTTGTATGATTCCGTTCTTTTAATGGTCATATTATCTATTTGTATGTGGCCAGAGTTTTTAGCCATTCCGTCTCTTTAAATTACCATATATTTTGTCTTATCTTAACCAGCCCCATCTGTTGGGCTTTTTCCTTTAAGTGAGTCAATATTTCCAATGTCTTTTGTTCACTTTGCCCTATAATATCTATATCATCTGCATAACCAAGCAGCTTGGATGTTCCTCCAATATCACATTCCTCCTTTATCTTCCTTACAACTTTCTCTAGAGCAAGATTGAAGAGTAGCGGCGATAGTGCATCACCCTGTTTCAAGCCAGATGTTATTTGGAAGGGGTCTGATTTCCTGCCTTTATATGTTACTATATTATAAGTATCTTCCATGCATAGTCTGGTCATGTTGATTAACTTCCTTGGTATTCCAAATTCCTTTCCTGCATAGCATTCCATAGACTATTCCTATGGACACCATCATAAGCCTTTTTAAAATCCACAAAAATGTTATGGAGATCTCTTTTATATTCCCAATGTTTCTCTTCTATTTCTGTAACTAATTTATGATAATCATGTTAGTTTGGTTATGAGTAAATATTGTGAGAAATAGTACAGCAGATACCAATTTGAGTACAATAAGTGTAATAAAAATCACTTGCCTGGAATTCAACAAATGCTACTGGTGATCCCCCTTTATTGTGCATTCTAAGGCGAATAAAACCCTGGAAACTGAAATGTTTGAATATCAGCTCTAATTAACATATCCATTATAATTACATGTTAGCTAACAGTAGGTAGTCAGACACAAGATAATTTAATAAGAGTTATGAAATTCGAGTTTGACCAAAACCGATGCTGATACTATTTCTTTGGATTTCAGTGTAAATAATATAGACTCCAAGAATACATATCATTTTTATTTCGGAATATATCTACATACCTATACCTGGGACAAACCCATATTAGCATCGTCAACTTTATTTCACTACATAATCACCGCAAACATTGATGCATTTATCTCATCGTTGTATCAGTCATCGAATACTTGCACCATAAAAGTCATTGGAATTCTTACCTTAGCTTCCGTGGCACTTCATGCTCAACCTTTTCATCATCAGCAAATCGTTTGCCGACAAGGTGTATACTTTAGCAGACCAAAGAGGTGGACATCTTTCGGGGCTAGTCCGTTACACGGATGTTCAAGACGTTTTCCCTCTAGTTGAGCAACTTTCACGTGGGTAAATTGCCATGATCATTATATATATATATATATATATATATATATATATATATATATATATATATATATATATATATATATATATATATATATATATATAATATATATATATATATAAACCTTGGTTTTCGTCGATAATCTGTCCGAAGACAATCGGCGAAACCCTAAACCGACGAAAACCGAGGCAATTATTTCGATATGAATCAATTTAAATCCAATTAATTCGTTCTAGACACTTCTAAATACATACCAAAAACACATTTTATAGAGAATAAATATTGTGTTTAATATTATTTTTCGGTCCAGACGTGTACAGAACATGCACCTTCGCTATGCCTGGTAATAAAATGTATGCCAGTGCGCCCTTGAATTTTGTAAACAATAATCTCCTGGCCTTTAAAAAACTAGGTACACTAACATTCGCCCCAGTCAATTTGTTAATGCTGTTTGACCACGTCTCTAAGTTATCACCTTCTTCTGCTGAGTCTGTCGGGTGTCTGTAGGCCAAACTGGTAGATTGTGAACACCAGTATCGCACAACACTCTCTAAACAGACATGTCCGCTAACCAACAAAACCCTTACTGCATTAAAAGCATTAAAGGCAAACAAAACCCTTGTAATACTGAAACCAGACAAAGGAAGTGGTGCCGTATTGAAGGGTATGCCAGACTACCAGAGTAAAATGGAAGAGATATCGGATGAATCTAAATTCAGGTTCGGTCAAACAGTAAACAAGTCGGAGGACCTGGACTACGTGGCTCCCAAACTCCTCGAATGTACGGTCTACGCAAACTTCACGTATAAAAACATCTCTCTATCTATGGAACACGAACACAACGAAGCGTTGCTGTTCCTGGATATCCTAATGAGATGTGGAGCAGGCGGCACAATTCAAAGATCGGTGTGCCGCAAATAAACACGGACTGGCCAATGCTTAAATTTTCATAGCTTCGCACCTGTCCAGTACAAACAGGGCTTAGTACGGACCCTGTTTGACCGTGCTAGGAAGATATGCATCCAGGACACTCTGACAGAGGAAATTGAAATTCTGAAGAATGTCTTACACTTGAATGAGTACTCCACAGGATTTGTAAAGCACCACTGCCTACAGCCGAAACCAAAACCAGATGTAATTACAATCACTAAACTCAAGGTATTTATCCAGCTAACCTTTCGAAGGGATGACGTAATGCATCGTATACAGGACCGGCTCATTACAGCAGTCGGCCGAACATTCTGTGTTGCAACTCCAGTTATTAAGTATAGAACCACACCTATTCCCACCCCAGCAGTAAAAGAATCTACACCCCTATACACCAAATCCAATTGCATTTACCAATTTACTTGCAGGTGTGAGTCTACCTACATCAGCAGAACAGAGCAAGATCAGATTGACAAGATACTACACACAGGCGATGGGGTCATGGGAAGACTGACACACCACACTTACAAACTTCCGGGGTCGTCCTTTGCACGACATGTCTTGGAAATCGGTCATGTAATTGATAGAGAAAGTGCTTTTCACGTGTTGTTTCATACACAAAATAGTCGTTTGTTAAAGTTTGCAGAAGCCATATTGATTAATCTACGTAGGCCAGTGTTGTGCAAACAGAAAGAAATGATAGTCAATTTAAAATTACTATGGTAAACTATTGGTATTATTGTGTGAACATGTCTATATTTCAGCTTGAAAGATGGTATCTAGTTATTTTACTCTATGTTGTGTGACTTCTGCCGTATGTACCTGACGAGATGCAGCAAAATATGCCAGGCAATAAATCGTACAATCTATGGTTTGTGTCTTCGTTATTTAAATTCACTAAGGGGAAAAAATTTGGTTTGACTTAATGATCGGCATGTAACAGTCTGGCCTTTTTACATATGATTGCCTCCGAAACAGAATCGCCATCTAACCGTTTTTGATTTATCCAAATTAATAATAACTGCTCGTCATCTTCAGTTGTTTGCAATCTCTGTTTTGTTAGCACATTCACGACTTTCGCTACATTAGCCTTCTTTATTTCTTCCTTTTTCGTCACAATGGAACTTATCGTGGATGACCACTTCCCGTACATGCGACTGATTTCAGCAATCTTAATGCCGCTCCCGTATTTTTCAATGTTTTCCTTCGTCATCTCGATCGTGTTCCTGGTCTTCTTCTTCGAAGGGTTGATGGCTCTCGAAAATTTCTTGGGTCCCAAGATGGAGCTAGCGGGAAAGGGTGAACTTATTAGCAAGTAATGCTCACACAACGAGAAACAACGCCAAACTGAGCAGAAGAACGCGCGGGCCTCTTTGTTTTCGCAAAATTTGCAGTGAGGTCCTGTGGGCAGGTCGACGAAAACCGAGACAATCGACGAAAACCGAGACACATTTTTCGCGAAAAAATCGGCGAAAACCGAGGATTAACTCTCTCTCTCTCTCTCTCTCTCTCTCTCTCTCTCTCTCTCTCTCTCTCTCTCTCTCTCTCTCTCTCTCTCTCTCTCTCTCTCTCTACTACACACACATATATATATATATATATATATATATATATATATATATATATATATATATATATATATATATATATATATATATATATGTCTCTTAATAAATGCAGCTTTTTTTTCATATCCTTTACAGGACATCGCTGTCAACACCAGCATCTTTCGGCTGTATGTTGATTTCTTGGTAAGATTACGCTCAGTAGTTTGCCATTGCTTTCTGAGCGGCCGGCTCACATACCCCATAAGTTACCGATGCGATTCGAACCACTGCTGATTCTCACCGTCATCACGTTACCTACGAGAGTATACGAGATTGTGACGAAACGCCTACAGATCGGCAGATCTCTGCATAATATCCCTTTGAAGGGAGTGCGATGCGTTGGTCTCCCTTGAATGTAATATCAATTAATAGGGGATTTCCCATCTGAAGTAGTGCGTGGCGGCGCTATACTAGTTATTTATAGAGAAATCTAGAATGTTCCCCCAAGTGCGTACGTGGTCGAGATCTCTAGGTTCACGAGTGCTTCATGCAGCACGGGTTGGTAGAACTTATCGTGACTCTGGTTTTCTCCATGGTTCATGGAATTCACGCGGCCCGTGTAGGCAAGTTGAAGGCGCACTGAGTTAGTCGTGATCAGTTGCCAGCCGGACCTCAGCGTAAGACAGATCACAGCCACAGGGCTGCTGTAATTTTGATGTCAATGTGCGCGGCCAGAGCGGACATCTGCAGTCGAGTTTGTGATTGTTAAATCACAGGTTAGTTGAATACTTATTCTATTGTTTAACTGTTGTCTTTATGCCGTGCCGACCTCCCCGAACGAATTAATTGCCGTCGGAAATGAGTAGTCGCGTAGCGTTACAATTTACAGCTGGCTGTCTGCATATATAATTAGCCTTTATCGATCGGCGTCGTAATGTGTTACCTGACGGAACAAGCCTTATTCCACAGCGAGAAGTGTGTAAATAAAATAGGCCGAACTATGTGCTTTCGAGGACTGGTGAACATCCCATGTGTTTAGATAGATATATTTGTTAACTGATTGTTTACAAATGAGTTGCAGGGACAGTGATATGTATATTATTACTGCGTTGTGCTAGGGAGATCCCAGTTCTTTACAAAGTGTGTAGTAGTTACTTGTTGGGTTTATTAATTGCAAGGCAGGAAGTTTGTCAGTCATTACATCGACATGCTAGATGCGGTAAAGATAAGGTAGATCTTATTATTATAGAGGTGTAATGTGCTTCGTGACATTAGAATTGGAACTTAGTTGTTCTATCAGTGGTGGTGATTTTTCGAGGAATCAAGGTGAGATCGGCCGTGGTGTATTTGCTGTGTGAGGATAGCAGTGTTATTCCGCGTAAGCAGAATGGTGTTACATCGGATAGGATAACAGTTGATAGGAAGTATTTATGATACTATTGTTACTGCTTGTTTTCATGTCCGTCCGCTAGAATGACCGTGCGTGTTCCATCTTACGTTTGTCTAGGCAGCCGACTGGGAGGTAGGCCGGTACGCCCAACCCGTTAGGTTACAGGTCCGACCCAAAGCGATCGTGCATATCCGATGGTTGAACATACCCGATCGAGGGTGATGCGGCACTCCGTAATTCGAGGCCGTTGTGTCTAGATAAATCTAGGATTTGAACCTAACCGTTTCTGTCTCTAATATTCTACTCTTCTGGAAACCTGACTCGGTGCATGGAGTACTGGAAGTACTGCCGTGAAGTAGTAGTAGATGAGGGGAATAACCCCCCCCCCCCCCAAAAAAAAAGGTGGAGCCAGAGTTTGGTAGTGGAGAGTCTGGAGGCTTGCTACATTGGATGACGTGACTTAAGTCGTCACGGGACAAGGTACACGGGACCCACAGTAGCTGTGGGAAAGTGTAATGGTGGATGGCCACCAAAGCTGTGCTCGACCGGCACAGGTATGACTGACCTGGAAGATAGTCAGTGAATAAAAGGGCAACTCAGGATCTGGGACAGGGATCCCAGAACTGACACTATGGCTGTGATATGAGTTGGTTATTTAAGTGTAACAATTCATGAGTTCTCCTTAGTTAATACTATAGTAATGAATTATCAGGAGTATAATTTATTATGGTCATATAGTTATTAATGTGTGTAATTGATCAGTCCATGGGTTAACGGATTGGTGAATTGATGAGTCTGTCAGGAAGGAGATGTCCGGCTGGACACCTTCTCGATAAAGTAATCACTACACTGAAAGGGAAGTAGGTGTATATGTTGATTGATGATGGAAGATGAAACAGGATTGGACTGGCACCAGGCGGAAGATGCTTTGACAGAGTCATACAGTCGACTCTGGTGCTAGGGGTTATTTGTAGCCCAGAAGTGTTACTTGACTGAACAGGTGGGCTATTGCTGTCTCTAACATCATTATGCCTATACATTATGGTTACTAGTAGATCTATGATGTGATGATTTCATACTCATGTTGGTATACATGAGGAATGACTGAGAGGCAGGTGACATGGTGGAGATGCTGTTAGTCTTTGTTGTAGTTGAGTACTCACACCAACCTCTCCGTGTTTCAGGATCTGTTATTGCTATACTGAAGAAGATTCGAGAGCTTCACCATGAGCTCTATGGGCCCACTCATTCCAGTGCCTATCAAGAAGTTGATTGAGGCCATACTGGGAGTGGTCTTCTGATTCTGCGAGATCAATGTTGGAAGGAGCTGAGTGCTGAATATGTCGGTAGGTCTAGGTTAGGACGTCCGCCAAGAGTCCGACGAGTGTCATCCGATCCCGAGAGGATCCAACACTGAAACGTCTGGTGATTCTAGCCAGTGAAGCACTGGTGAAATTCAAACTCAGTGTAAACCTTGGTGATTGCAAGGTCGTGAACTTTCAAGTTGAGCAAAGTGATCATTGTTACCGGTCACCATGGCCTGTGTGCTATGCTTCCGGACCCGGCTGGGTTGTCATGGGACACCGTGTATAATTTTATGCTTGAATAGTATATCTACATTGGTTTACCTTTATGAAGCCAACACGTGGTCCAGTGACCTAAGACATTGATTACATAAGTGGTGGGAACACCAGAGGGACATGTTTGTTAAGGTAGGGAGCTACCTCATTCCAACGTGGTGAACTGTTGACAGTGTATGTTAGGTTGTGATTGATACCCATCGATCAGGGTAGTTACATGAGACTGTGTGAAGATCTATTTGTCCAAGGACATGGAAATAAGGTGAAGTGTTTAGTCACCTGATAGACTTTGCCAGTGACGTTTTGTGTTCATGTGGAGCAACCGCTCATTTTGTAGGTGACATATCAGTGTGTGGGTCACTTATGAGATAGAAGAGTGACCAGGCTCTTGTGTATTTTGATACGGTGCTACATGTACTTTTTCTGCAAGTGGGAGACCGCTAATATTCTAGGGTCAGCCCAGACTTCATCAGGAGTGTGACGGGTGATATAGTACGACAGCAAGGAAGGATCCTTGAACATCGGTGCAGTGTCAGTCAGGCAGTGGTACTGCGCTTGATCAGCCCGTGATTGGTTCTCTGTGGGAAGAGGGAACTTTGGAGAGGCAGCAGACCTTGGAGTTCCAGGTCCACTGGAGGAGCCTGGGTGAGTCGCTACCACGACTGGACAACCGCACGAGCTATCGTCCGCCTCCATGATGAAGAATACTCATCTGCATATCTGATCTTGTACATAGTATCTTCTAGTCTGGCTTTCAGCCATCCTTCTCTGTGTTGTGGTTGACTTAGTTCAGAATTAAATTTTGTTCTCTTAGCTATGACTTTGTGCGGTGATATGACTGGTGTCTTGTCCGAGCCCCCTTGGGGTAGGGAACCCTAGGTGAGGGAGGGGAGGTCCAGCTGTCCCGGCTTGTGTGGGGCCTGGTAGATGTAGAGTGCTATTGAGGTGGTTGGAGCAAAGGCTGGGGATAGTATCTATCGTGGCAAACCAGTCCAAGCCCCGGCGGTCTTGTCACAGAGATTACGAAGAAAAGTCGCTAACCTCTAAGCCACGAAGCCGGCAAATCGAGCTTTAACAACTTTAATTTCTTCTTCCATTTTCTTACGAAGTCTTCTCATTATGATTTTTACTAGAATTTTACTTGCTTGACTGATCAGAGCAACAGTTCTATAGTTGGTGTATAATTTTAGATTGCCCATTTTTGGTATGGGAATGAAGATAGTTCTCTTCCAAACTTTTGGCCGTATACTATATTTGCATATATTTTTACGTAATGTATTCCTGTCTGGGAAATTGCCATTACTAAGGACACTATTTTCTGAACTTTCTGAAGTATAAGGTCACCATGCAGTGGATACCATCCCACTGTGGAGCACCCGGAAACGACAGAGCTGATCAATTGGATAAGGAACGAGCAAAAGAAGAACAGCCTGATGTGTCCATTACATACCACCACAAGAAAAGAATGATCAAATCAGTCAGAAGGCCACCAAAACCTGCTCAAGACGACTACTACGCTATGGACAGACTAGAACAAGTCATTATTCTGCGCCTTAGAACAGGGCACAACAGATTACGCAACCACATGTATACACAATTCAAGATTGGTGATTCAGTCATGTGCACATGTGATTTGGCGCCGCAGACAGCAGAGCATATACTCCAAGACTGCCCAAACTACAACATACCCAGGCATACCTTCTGGTCTAGAGAGACAACAGTGGAAGATAAACTATGGGCCGCTGAGTGAACTAAAAAAGACCGTTAAATTCATACAGGAAACAACATTGCAGTTATAGATGTATTTAAAGCGAACGAAAGAAGAAGAAGACGTAATGTATGATAGATTTGTATGCTTTCTTCTCCTGCCGCTTTAATTAGTTCAGTTGATATCACATCACACCCAGGTGATTTACCATTCTTCAGGTTCTTTATTGACCATGAAATTTCATCTAACTTGCAAGATCGAAGGGAACACACCAAGAGGAAGACCGAGAAGTAAATACCTGGATAGCTTGGCCGCACGGCATGGACGAAACAAGAATATGGAGCTAATCTACGACTCTGGTGATCGAGTGAAATGGCGAGCATGACCGCCCTCGCTTTCCGGCATGACATATAATGGATATATATATATATATATATATATATATATATATATATATATATATATATATATATATATATATATATATATATATATATATATACACTCTCTCACCTACCACCTACGTACGTACGTTATGTACACATTTGTACGTATGTATATGCATACGTACATACGTACGTACGCACACACACACACACATACATACATATATACATACATATATACATAAATACATACATACATACATACATACATACATACATACATACATGTGTGAACGACCGATGCGTCACAAAATGGGATAATAAGGCACTAGATAGTGATGCCACCAATACCGGTGGGTCGTGGAATTTGGAAGTACCTAAGTTCATTGACCAGGATATGTTTTAAACAGTTAAGGAGTTCAGGGCCTGGGGCGACAAATGAACTGGTAAACTCTGGGTCACCCAAACTGAAACTAGAGTAAGATTTTTCAACCAAAAGTAACGTAAATCTGTTCTGAACTGTCAAGTGGCCGTGAGTAACTCTAGATGGTGGGGAATTTATAGGTACAAACAGTTCAGGATTAATCTGGAGCTGTCAGAAAAAGACACATGCCACATAGTTTATAGGTGCATACGAGATTGGAAATAAACAGAGACTATCAGGGGACAATAGCAGGTACCCAAGCTGACATATTTACGGCTGTGGGAACACACATGCACCCACAGCGGACTCTGAACCCAGGTGGGGACGTAGCGGGGGTCAAGTAAGTTAGAGATGTAGATTAAACATGCAAATTGGCCAGGGCGTGCTGTAAGCTGATTGGTAGTCCCTCGTGGGATACATGGAAATGTCCGTGTGACTTAGGTTGCGAAGCCGCGCCAGCATCCGGATAAAAGGGGCCTCTTAAAACCGAATTTGGAAGCCAGAGGGTGCCTAAGCCCGAAACTTGAAATTAGCTAAAGCCACTGAGAAATGGCGCAAATGCCACTTTGAGTGATAAAATCACCAATGTTACAAAAATATTGATCGCTGTGACTGCTATGAGTTAGTATGGTCATATCAGGAGTCTATTTGGGTTCCTAATTACGGATAGAATTATGGGGTTTTGATTTGTTTGGCATTATCCCGGTTTTGAAAGGGTTCATTTTTTTAAGCAATAAAATTGATATCAGTATGTTACTTGGTTTGTTATTTGAGTTGAATAATTGCTGTAGTTGGAACTGCCTATGTGGTAATTCATCGCCTGGAATCAAAAAGTGAGATATTTTGATTCTCTGTCTACCCGAACCTGGTAACCATCTTCTTCTTATCCTATCTCTTTCTTGAGCAGCGAGAGGAATGTATGAGGTGCTTAAACTCTTTTCTTTTTTTTTCTCTCTTCTTAACTGTGGCCCTAACGCAGTCGACGTTGCATTTCTTTCTCTCTAGCACCCAAGTATAGGGAAACCCTGTCTCCCTCTGCTTTAGCATTCAATTTCGTTTTCAAGTGGCGAGCCTGAGCCAGGTAATGACAGCCTTTGAATTATCCCACTGGAATTGTTCTTACATGCAGCAATTGTTCATTTTTTTTGGGTTAGATTTGTAGCAGGTATTTTTTAGCATTAAGTGGGGATTGTGGAACCCAGATAGACAAGTGATACTGGAGGAAGGCTCAGGAGCAGAGGAACAGCAGATCTTGAGTGCCACTTCCATCATGGCAGCTCGTGGCACCCGTTCCGCCTCAAAAGTGGGAACAGACGATTCTGCAGCAACGTCTTCAGTAGGAACCGAAGATCCCCGGCCAGTGGACGCTCGACCAAAAGAGCTCACTGAGGCCATTAGATACATTGTTGTGCCATCGAGAAGGGCAGTCCGTTGCTTCGGTGAGAAAGGTGGGCCAACCGTAGAAGAATATGTGAGAGAGGTGAGGTCTGCATGGCGAGCCGGTATGTTGGAGGTAGCTGACCAGGTAGATACAATCTTAGACAGTATCACCAGCCCTGTGCGCAGGGAGTTAGAACTTCACGCATCAGATGATGACCCTGAGGCTATGTTGCAAGCCTTGCTGAAAGTTTACGGTGAGAAGAAAAGCTTACGGGAACTCTTGGCATCATTTCTGTCAATGCGTCAGCGAGCTGGAGAGTCAATCCACGACTTCTCCCACCGTGTAAATGCGGAATACAAGGGGGTCACCAAGGCCCAAGCAGCACAAGATGGGGACGCTCTAAGAGATCAGCTGGTGGTGAGGGTCAGAGACAGCTTTACCCAGACAACCTTAAAGGAGAAAGTCCTGCAGAACCCCGCTGTAACTTTTCTGGAGGTCAGAGACTGTGCTCAGAGATGGGAGAGTGTTAAACCAACACAGAGTGTAGAGGTAAAAGAGGTAGAGGTGAGAGACAGTTCAGCTGATAATTCCAAGAGAATTCAAGTGCATGCGCCTCCACCAGCCTGGGAGGAGAGTCAACAGAGAGAGAGGGCCCTAGAACATCCTGTCATACAACCAGCACAAAGCCAACCTGAACAGGCTAGACCAGGCCGAACGTACCGAGGGAATTTCAATCCCAGATTTAATGAGGTGGCATCCTTGCGGAGAGAGATGGCCGAGATGGGTGCAAGACTTGATAGACTGTCCAGTAACCAGCAGCTTCAAGTGCCACGCT
The DNA here is from genome assembly GCA_014155875.1 of Cepaea nemoralis. Classification (NCBI taxonomy): domain Eukaryota; kingdom Metazoa; phylum Mollusca; class Gastropoda; order Stylommatophora; family Helicidae; genus Cepaea; species Cepaea nemoralis. The sequence goes on along the minus strand of JACEFZ010016543.1, from coordinate 406,869 downwards.
GTTGGCGCTGCAATGAACCAGTGCATCCAGGTTATCGGTGTAGACAGGCACCAAACTAGACCCCTCCAGGACTGGGAGTCAGGTGTTGGATGGGGTGCGTGTTGGCTCCAATGTGAAACTGGTAGGTGGAAAACCAGAAGAAACAGTGACAATAGCTGGTAGGGAAGTGCTGTGTGTTATAGATACAGGTTCCCAGGTATCCACAATAACTGAGACCTGTTTTAAAAGCCTATTTAAAGACTGTGCATTAAGAGAAGAAAAATTCATAAAATTGACAGCTGCCAACGGTGCAACAATCCCATACGTGGGATATTTTATCTGTGACATTGTTGTAGGTGAAACTCTAATTAATAACTGTGGAGTTTTCGTGACGAAGGACATAGACAGTGGGAAAGCCAGAGTGCCGTGCATTATTGGTACAAATGTTTTACAGTTTGTCCCAAATATGTGCCAATTTTTTAACTGGGGCAACTCGGTTGACATAATTCCCAAGGTGGAGCTGGACCAAGTCAAGGTGTCTGTTGTCGGCTACAATGTGCGGGTGCCCGCACGCTCCATGACAACAGTGTGAAATTTATTTCTGAAAATAGAAATGTTGTTTTTAGCCCGACTCGAGACCTGGAACACAAGGGTTTGTTTCTGTCTCACACATTGACTGCCTTGAGACAGGGCATTTGCCTAGTTCAAGCGATCAATCTGGGGGATGAGGACATATTCTTGGCAAAGGGTACCCAAGTTGGGGATATTTCAGATGCCCCTGTAGACCTAACAAATCACATTAAGGTAGTTGGTGTACAAGAGGTTGAAGTGTCATTTCAGCCCTATATAGAAGAAGAAACCATCAGCTGCCCAGTAGATCTCAGTAACTTTGAGGGCAGTGATGAAGAGAAGAAGAAGTTAGAAGAGTTATTATTTAAATACAATAATGTTTTTACCAGGGGGGAGATGGATATAGGATACACAGACAGGGTTGGCGACGGACGGTCGTGTTGTTTTGTGTTCGTTAACTTTTTCGCGTAAGGGATGGATTTATTCGTTTCTTGCGTGTAATTGGTGTGCCAGGATGTAAAACCAGGAGTTTCTACTCAAGATCTGCGCGGGTGCTACGGAGTTCGTGCATCGAGCGAAGCCATCCTTGAGTGAATTTTCAGCAGCGTGTGTGGTTCTCAATCAAAAGTCTGTGTTTACGTTTTTTCAACATGGCGGAACAACGTGTGCTTTCCGAACGATCAGCAGTCAACATACCGAAGCGGCGTGGTAGCCGCGCAGGGAAAAAGAAGCCAGGTAAGCGCGGTGGCTTGAGACGTTTTAGACTCAAGTGTCACCGTCTAGGACTCAGGAACATCCGTATTCTATATTGGAACTGTGCCAGTGTAAAACAACGGGGCTCTATTTTAGAAACCCTAGTTTACAGGAACGACATTGTAGCACTCCAGGAGACGAGACTGGGCGATCAGCTACTCCGAATTGCCGGCTTCAAATGTTTCTATAACAGACGACATCTGGGAACGGCGATTCTCGTTCGCGACAGCATGGTGGCGTCAGAGCTAGACATGTCCAGTTGGAACAGTGACGATATACAAATACAGGCGTTGAGAGTTCATTCCAGTATACCATTCGTGTTGGTTAATATTTATGCCCGCAATGCGAGTGTGGACGCCCAGAGGTGGCAGTGCTTAAGTGGCATATTAGGCCACGAGAGAAATGTTATTTTCTGTGGTGACTTCAACGCTAAAGGCAGATCATGGGGAAACACTTCCTCCAATACACAAGGGGAGGAGCTCGAGACTGCACTGGAAACCATCGACCTGGTTTGTATCAACAGTGGCTGTGTCACCAGGACAGCAAGCCGTCCAGGCGATGAGGACAGTGCTATTGATCTGGCGCTAGTTTCACCTTCACTCACTACAGTGTGTAGATGGGGTGTCCTAGGACACCATGGCAGCGACCACCACCCATGCAGCATATTGGTGGAGAAAGGCAGAACCAGGCAGCACAAGCTAAAGGTAAAGACGTTCCAGTATGACAGTACAGGGCAAGATGTGGTGAGTAAAATAAGACGTGACAAGCGCAGAACGTTTCAGGGCAGGAAGAAAAGGAAAAAAAGCTGGGAGCAGCCACCGTGGTGGAGTTTCGAGGTGGAGAAGGCTTGGGTGGATAAGCGTAGTGCTGTAAGGAGATGGCAAAATGCCAAGAAGAACAGAGCTGGTCATCCTAGTCCCTGCTTGCACTTAGAAAGAGAGATGCACACAAAAGCAAGCTATTTCAAAAAACTGGTCACGGTGGTTAAAAGCGAAAAATGGGCAGAGGTGTGTCAAAGAGTAAGCACAGACAAGTCACTGAAATTGTTCTGGCGACTACATAAAAGCATGAGTGGTGTAGTCAAGAATAAGAGCATTTCTGACTTCCAAGGTGCTGACCTCATCTGGCAGAGGACTGACGAGGACAAGGGCAAAGCCCTCTTTGAACGCTACCTTGAGCAGAGCAACCAGACCGACATGGGAGGCCGGAATCTGGCCAAGGAGGTCACCTCAGACAGATGCAAGGCCCAGAACACTTCGGATGAAGACACAGTGACAGTGAAAGAAATCAAGGCTGTGCTTCGACGATCAAAAAACAGTGCTCCAGGTCCTGATGGCATAAGATACGACGACATAAATAGGTGTACCGACAATGAGCTAGAGAAACTAGCAGACATGTACAACAACAGTATAGGGAGTGCTAGCATCAAGGAGGAATGGTTACACAGCTATCTGATTCCCTTGCCGAAGCCTGACAAAGACCACAAGAAAATTCAGGGATATCGAATTATAACCATGCAGAATACAATAGGCAAGCTGCTGGAGAAGGTAATTGCCAGGAAAATATCAAGCCAACTAGAGAGGCAAGGTGTTTTCCCACCTACCCTGGGTGGGTACCGTCCAAAAAGAGAAACCTGGACCAATGCAGCAGTCTTTGCCCACGATGTCTATGAAGGTTTCCACTCAGGCACTGAAACCGTTGCTGCAGCGATTGATCTTGAGGACGCATACAACAGAGTACCACTGGATTTTTTAATGTTTCAGCTTCATGAACTAAACGTAAGTCCATTCCTCCTTAGTTGGATCGCTGCAGCTCTCTTCCAACGGAAAGTAGTTTTTAGATGTGGCAGTTGGACTTCGGAACCAACAACAATATATCCTGGCCTACCACAGGGATCACCATTATCTCCGGTACTGTTCAACGCCTACACAGTGAGAATCACCAGTGAGCAGATCACTGGACCTGGCAGGACATTGTCATATGCCGATGATGTTTTAGTGTATCGTCAGGGTAAGGATAGAGAGGAGGTTGCTGTGGAACTACAAACCGAACTCAATCGCATAAGTACTTGGTGTGATGAAGCTGGGGCAATGGTCAACCCAACAAAGGCAACAGTGACTTGGTTCTCGTTGAATAATCATATTGTCAACAATCCAACACCAACTGTAATGCTGTGTTCAGAGACGGTGGAAAGAACGCAGGCAATGAATTACCTGGGGATACGGTTTGATCGAAGCCTTGCTTATAATGTGCACATAGACCAGGTGATAACAAAGGCCAAGCGGGGTTTGGCAGCGATGCGGGTGATGGCGGCAGCACACTGTGAGCAGCGCCATCTATGTCTTCTGTACGAGGGGCTGGTCATGTCTGTTTTGGAGTATGCAATGGCAATCCTGACTCTCAGCCATAAGCAGATAGAAAGGATGGAAAGGATACAGAATGAAGCTATGCGCATTATTCTTGGATGTACAAGAGATACAGCATGCAGGGCGATGCGCTACCTTCTTGATTTTCCAACCATTGAAGAGAGAATGCAAGTTTGCAGGGCACGTGCCTACCTCAGAATTAACGCAAACACACAGCATCCACTGCATAGTGAAATTAGGAAGGTGAAGGGCAGCAGGTTAAAAAGAGGACGGTCGTGGATGGGTCAAGCCGAGGACATTCTTCAACAGGTGTGTTCACTTGAGGACTTAGAACCTGGCGAGGAGTGGGTGCAAGTGCCAACAGACTTCTGCACATCCTTTTCAGTTTGCATCCAACTAGATAGAAAATGCAGACAAGAAATTCCGGCTGCTGTTGAGGCTGAAGTACAAGCGTTGATTTTCGAGAATTCGCTAGACAGTGACGCGGTCATCTACACAGATGGGTCGGTCGTCCCACATGTGAGAAGCTCATGGGCCTTTACAGCTCGGGCCGGAGGGAGAATTGTGAAGGAGGACTCTGGTGCTTTCACTGAAACCACAAGTAGCCTGACCATGGAAGTCATGGCAGTAAGTAAAGCAATAACATGGCTCGAGACACAGACATTCACTAGGGCTTGTTTCCTTAGCGACTCAATGAACATGATCAAGAGGATAGAGGAGGGGTCGATCCGAAGAGAATGGTTGCTGCCTCTGAAGCGGTCTCGGCTGGCAAAGATTAGTTTCATCTTCGTGCCAGGGCATGCGGGAGTACAAGGAAATGAGCGGGCTGACAAGCTCGCAGGTGAGGCTACTGTTGAGGGCGGACGCGCCATGGACGAGGCTGACATTCTGAATGCTCTACGAGAAGTGAGACTTTTGCAAGAACCAAGTGATGACTGTGAATCTACAACAATGGCCAGACTGCGAGAGCAGCAAATTAAAAGAGGGGTGGCCAAACAAGAACACTACGCAGGAAGCCAAAGAAGATTGATAAACCAACACAGAACTGGCGTCGTTAGCCGCTACACGCTGCGGGATTTGCTGAGGAGGGGATCCGAGCACTTATGGACTGAATGGTCCGATGTGCAACGAGGATGATCTGTCGACTAACTAACTAACTATAACTAACCTTACAGAAGAATACCCCCCATATTTTACAACGAAGTGCGAGAGCATCTCCAGCACTTATTAGACCATAAGATCATTAGGGAGAGCTCCAGTCCCTGGGCCTCTCCGATCGTTCTCGTCAGAAAAAAAGATGGTAGCCTCCGGATGTGTGTGGACTACAGGGTGGTTAACGTTAGGACTAAGAAGGATGCATACCCCCTCCCCAGGATAGATGAATATTTAGATGCCCTGGGTGGTGCCAAGTTGTTTTCTACCTTAGATCTGGCCAGTGGGTATTACCAAGTGGCCATGAAACCAGAAGACCAAGAGAAGACTGCCTTCACTACCCCGTTTGGTTTATTCGAATACACGAGAATGCCAATGGGACTTTCAAATTCGGCTAGTAGCTTCCAGAGGTTAATGCAATGCTCTCTGAATGACTATTTTTTTCCAGATTTTGTTGGTATACCTTGATGACATTTTGGTATATTCTGGGGATTTTTCAGAGCATCTGAGTAGGCTTGAGAAGGTGTTCGAGAGACTGCGGTCCATTGGACTAAAACTAAATCCTGAGAAATGTAAATTCTGTCAGAAAAAGGTGGAATTTTTAGGGCACACCATTTCAGAAGAAGGCATTGGCACCATGGGCGATAAGATAGCAGCCATAAAAGAAGCACCTGTGCCCAGAACTCAGACAGAACTTAGATCTTTCTTAGGGTTAGCTAGCTACTATAGAAGATTCATATCAAAGTTTGCCAGTATTGCAAAACCACTACATGAGTTGGTTGGCCAACTCAACCAGCAGCAGACAGGTGATACCAAGAAGAAGAAAGTACCCATAGGAAAACTGTGGACTCGGGAATGTCAGGAGGCATTTGATCATTTGAAAAAAGCACTAACTTCAACACCTTTGTTAGGCTTCCCAGACTTCTCCTTACCCTATATATTAGAGGTGGATGCCTCGTACTCAGGCCTAGGGGCCATACTCTCCCAGATTCAGGATGGTAAAAAGAGAGTCCTGGCTTATGCCAGTCGCACACTACGCCCCTCAGAGCGCAACGCCAAAAGCAGCTCTAAACTTGAGTTACTTGCAATGAAATGGGCGATGACAGAGAAATTCCGAAGTTATCTTATAGGTGCTAGAGTAGACGTCTATACAGATAGTAGGAATTTAGCTTTCTGGCAAAAAGCAAAACTAGGTGCCATTGAACAGAGGTGGATAGCACAGATGTCCATGTTTGACTATACTGTCAAACATAAACCAGGACGTGCCAATTGGAATGCTGATTACTTATCTAGGTATCCTTTTGAAGAACCAGGGAAATCAGATGAAGAGGGTGACATCCCAATCAGCGACATAACTGCTAAACCAGTCCATCCAGAAGTAAGAACCATAAGAGAAGAAGAAGTAACTGAAGATGGACAAGATAATGCTGAGGCTAATGTGCCTTTGTTGACATTACCATCATACTCGCCTGGAGAGTTGAGAAAGCTACAGGAAGAAGATGTGCACGTGCATAAAGTGCTAACTTGTGTGAGTGAGAGAGCGAGACTGAGTAAGTCAGAAATGAGGAGTTTACCTCCTGAAACCAGAACGTTGTTAAGGCAGCGAAACAGGTTGAATGTGATTAATGGGCTTTTATATAGAAAGATAAAGAAGCCAGGCAGGGGCCACATTTTTCAGTTGGTAGTGCCTGGGGCACTGAAACAGAGAGTGTTGGAATCAGTACACAACACTGGCCATCAAGGTAGAGATAGGATGGTGCAAACTTTGAGAGATCGTTGTTATTGGGTCGGCATCACAAAAGATGTTGAATTGTTTTGCAAGAGGTGTAGCAGATGTAATATTGCAAAACCACCTCATATTAAATATCAGGGTCCATCTGGTAATTTATTGGCGTCTAAGCCTTTTGAAGTTGTGACTATGGATTTTACTTTGTTGGAAAAAGATAGTCATGGTTATGAGAATGTACTGATTGTCACAGATGTGTTCACCAAGTTTACAATGGCCATTCCTACAAGAGACCAGAAAGCCTCTACAGTTGCTAAAGCATTGGTAGAAAAATGGTTTGTATATTTGGGAGTACCCCATAGACTCCATTCAGATCAGGGCAGAAACTTTGAATCAGCAGTGATAGCAGAGCTCTGCAGAGTATATGGGATTCAAAAAAGCCGAACAACAAGCTGGAACCCAAAAGGAAACGGCATAGCAGAGAGATTTGGTAGGACTCTACATGATCTTCTGAGACCATTAGAAGCAAGCCAGAAGCGAAAATGGTCTGAACATTTGGCAGAAGTCTTGCTGGTTTACAACTCCACACCACATTCGTCCACAGGATACTCACCATATTACCTTGTGTTTGGGAGAGAACCCAAACTGCCAATTGACTTTATGCTGGGTGTGGACAATGAGGAGGATGAAAATGAAGAGGTGGATATGGAGAATTGGGTGACAGGACATCTTTCTCGTCTGCGTAATGCACATGTTAGGGCAGGCGAAAGATTGAGGCAGTTGGCTGCGGTGAGAAAGGAGAGATTGGACAAGTCATCATCTCCCAGGCAATTAGCAGTGGGAGAAATAGTTAGGAAAAGAGTCCATTATACAGAGAGATGCAAAATCAAAGATCAGTGGTCAATAGACAAGTATACAATAGTACAAATTCCAGGGGCAGCAGGGGGCCCATATGTTGTCAGAAAGTTGGGAGATAATGAGCCAGCCATTAGAGTGGCAGGCCATGAACTAAAACGCTGCGAGGAAGGTGCAGTAATAGAAGCACCAGAAGAGGTAATTAGATTACCAGAAGTGCCTGTTGTGGCGGAGGAGGAAGAAGCACAAACTAGGTTACCAAGAAATGACTGGTACATGTTTGTACCAGGAGACCTTAATGTCAGGCGCTCAGAGAGAATACGTCTCAGGAGAGACAGGCGAGGCAGAAGAGGTGTTGTACGAATGTAAAATAGTGTGGTATTGAAATTATTAACCTGTTTGTCGTGTAACTGAAACTTTCTACATTAATTGTTGGTTGTAGGAGATGGTGTCCGTTTGTTTTTGTTTATTGAGAATTATTCAATGATGATAGTGAGGTTTGTCTCTATTAATAATGTTTATTTGCACCTCGACATGAATCGTCTTTTCATGCTGATACCTACGTGCTTTTGTAAAATACGGGCACTATTAAGATTTGGGTGACAGAGGATTTGCTCCTCTTCTCTAAATCTGATTGGTTTTATAGTGTAAACATTTGTTATTATGGTTGAATGTCATTGATGCCTGACAATGTATAGGTTGGCTTTACTTTTCGATGGTAATAGTTATGTAGCGCCGAACCACATTTTTTTAAATATTGATATTGTTGGAGATATGCAATTAACAGCTAATGGGTAGCGCCTATGTGAATTTGATTGTTTGTTCTGTTGTTGTTACAGGGCAGTGGCATATTAAGCAAATGCTTATATTGACATTGTTTTATTATTTTTGGTGCCCCTATGTATTGCATCCATGGAGCTGGGTGTTGATTTTGAGGTCAGGATGGCGGGATGATTTTGTATGCAGATGCATAACCCTCAGGGCCACCCATAAGATACGGTATTATATTTTGGCAGACTGATGATTTTTTTTGTAAATGGTCACTGATATTTGGTATGTTTTTACTTAAAGCTTCACGTTCAGGGGATATAATTGTTAGCAGAGTTACACTGAAAGGTTTGGGGGCCAATGATGAAGTCCCACTGACTGGTTGTTTACCTAAATAGTCCCAGATTTTCACAGGGCCTTACCTAACACACCAAGAGTAGAGATTGTTCTTGATCGACGTGGGTCCGTCGAAGAGTTAGGAGGGAAATGTGTGAACGACCGATGCGTCACAAAATGGGATAATAAGGCACTAGATAGTGATGCCACCAATACCGGTGGGTCGTGGAATTTGGAAGTACCTAAGTTCATTGACCAGGATATGTTTTAAACAGTTAAGGAGTTCAGGGCCTGGGGCGACAAATGAACTGGTAAACTCTGGGTCACCCAAACTGAAACTAGAGTAAGATTTTTCAACCAAAAGTAACGTAAATCTGTTCTGAACTGTCAAGTGGCCGTGAGTAACTCTAGATGGTGGGGAATTTATAGGTACAAACAGTTCAGGATTAATCTGGAGCTGTCAGAAAAAGACACATGCCACATAGTTTATAGGTGCATACGAGATTGGAAATAAACAGAGACTATCAGGGGACAATAGCAGGTACCCAAGCTGACATATTTACGGCTGTGGGAACACATATGCACCCACAGCGGACTCTGAACCCAGGTGGGGACGTAGCGGGGGTCAAGTAAGTTAGAGATGCAGATTAAACATGCAAATTGGCCAGGGCGTGCTGTAAGCTGATTGGTAGTCCCTCGTGGGATACATGGAAATGTCCGTGTGACTTAGGTTGCGAAGCCGCGCCAGCATCCGGATAAAAGGGGCCTCTTAAAACCGAATTTGGAAGCCAGAGGGTGCCTAAGCCCGAAACTTGAAATTAGCTAAAGCCACTGAGAAATGGCGCAAATGCCACTTTGAGTGATAAAATCACCAATGTTACAAAAATATTGATCGCTGTGACTGCTATGAGTTAGTATGGTCATATCAGGAGTCTATTTGGGTTCCTAATTACGGATAGAATTATGGGGTTTTGATTTGTTTGGCATTATCCCGGTTTTGAAAGGGTTCATTTTTTTTAAGCAATAAAATTGATACCAGTATGTTACTTGGTTTGTTATTTGAGTTGAATAATTGCTGTAGTTGGAACTGTCTATGTGGTAATTCATCGCCTGGAATCAAAAAGTGAGATATTTTGATTCTCTGTCTACCCGAACCTGGTAACCATCTTCTTCTTATCCTATCTCTTTCTTGAGCAGCGAGAGGAATGTATGAGGTGCTTAAACTCTTTTCTTTTTTTTTCTCTTCTTAACTGTGGCCCTAACGCAGTCGACGTTGCATTTCTTTCTCTCTAGCACCCAAGTATAGGGAAACCCTGTCTCCCTCTGCTTTAGCATTCAATTTCGTTTTCACATACATACATACATACATACATACATACATACATACATACATACATACATACATACACACACACACACATACATACATACATACATACATACATACATACATACATACACACATACATACATACATACACACACACATACATACATACATACATACATACATACATACATACACACACACATACATACATACATACATACATACATACATACATACATACATACATACAGACACACACACACACGCACGCACACACACGCATGCATGCACGCACACACACACACGCACGCATGCACACACACACACACACGCACGCATGCACGCACACACACACACACATGTGATTATGAGACCTCATGAGTCAGATTATATGATGAGACGCCATAGAGTAAACTCATAGTCACTTGTACATCATATCAGGAACCTCGTGGTTATTAATTCTTCTTCGTCAGCAAAAGCCATCTCATCACTGAAGTTTACTATAATGAGTTTCCTACAATCTCAACATGGTGTGCTGCAACAGGATTCACTGTATTCAAATCTTGTTGGCGTCTACCCATATTTAAAATTGTGGTTCTCTTGCAGTCGTTCCTATTCTCTCCCCATTCACTATAATTTTTAAAACTGACTATCTTTGTTAATTTATCCTTTGCTATTTAATATAGATATTTTTTGTTTGTTGTCAATGGCAGAGACATTGCAATAATTGTGTTATGTGTGGTGTATTGAACAAACTGTTCGGATTGTTAACTATTCTGTCATTATTTTTACAGCATGCAATTATTTAGCCGTCGAGGACTTATACAAATAACAATGTGAATAAATTATCTAAAAACGTAACAATCTTAGATCGATCACACGCTTTATGTAAATCGAGTAAGTTTTACAGTACGTGATTAGGGCCGGTGACAACATCGGCGCATTCATAATCACAGCCTTCCGGGAAGCCAGAATTCGTACGCTGTAATGTCTGCTGAGAGATTAAGCACATATCGGTGTGTCCAGAGTGCAATACGTAGATTTCGATTAATCATTCAAGCAATCATTCACAGGTTGAAGGTCAGCATGACTCTGGCCCTTAAACATCCAGTGTGCTCATGTCAATGTAGCGGGTTCAATGCTGTCAGGAGTCGAGTTTCCTTACAATGGTGTTTAGCTATGTGAGCAGGTTCAGACCTCTTAAACTCGGGACAAATGTCTCTTGTATGCTGGTTAAAGAGAAATTCCCTGGATACTTAAGAAAACAGTCAAGAAATGACTCGTTGAAAAGATATATGTAGCTGCCCATGGCACCCCCAGAAGTGAGAAAGGGGAATATAGATATGCAAGATTAGTTTTTGCATAAAGCGCTGCATAAGCCCTGACTTATTCCCCAATTGAAAAGATGCTTCGCCCTCACTAACTGTGATTCGAAAGAGTTTACTACACAACCATTTACATACAGTTATAAATATGGAATAACTATGCATTTAAAATAACTACCACTGTGTTTATTAACCTTTCATAATCATTAAATAGAATGGTCGAGATGAATAGATCAAACTTGTTGACACGTTACTAGGATGATGCTTATTGTTCTAGTTGATGGGTTGATATGCTGGTGGTATGAGAGTTGAGAGAATGATGTATGATCAAATGGTATGTACAACATGTAGGAAATAACATGTACGTAACATATTGTCACAACTGACGAAGAAACCCTATGAGCAGGCTCCAATGTCTAAGGTGTTGCACATTCAGCTTCCAGGATTCACACAATGTCTTTGCACGATGATCAGCTGCTTCGTTATGTGAGTGGATTGCTGACTGTCCGTGGCACCTATATATATATATATGCACACACACACACACACACACACACACACACACACACACACACACACACACATGCACAGCGGCATTCCGTTGGTTAGAGGAGACTACTGCAACACACATTGTCTTCATCACGGACTCAAGGAGTATGCTTAGCAAAGTGGAAAAAGGAATGTTTCGTGTGGAATGGCTCACCTCGCTTCAGAGGTCACAGATTGTAAAAATTGTATGGTTTTGCCCTGGCCCTGCGGAGTGCGGGAGAATGAACAGGCTGATAGGCTGGCAGGGGATGCACTTTTTGGTGGTAGATTACCTATGGACAAAAGACAGGTGGTCACGCACCTGTGGGACCATGTGCGTGGGACCAAGTGCAGAAGGTGGATGAACAGATTGAGAACACATATTGAGATTTCGGGGGATTGGCAGGGGTTCTGTTAGACTCTCAAAACTCAGAGGGAAGACCAGGAGAACTTTCAATCAGAAAGCGGTAGGAACTATTAGAGTGTGACTCTTCGCTGGCTGTTGAACGAAGGGACGGAGCGCATATGGGAATTCCTGAGTGCAGTGATGTCGGTTCTTAGCCCAACTTAACTCTACTCAATGTATATTCAGGACATATATATTCACATAAACATATAATATTGAGTGTTTATCATCTAAATTCACCGCATTCTCTCTCTCTCTCTCTCTCTCTCTCTCTCTCTCTCTCTCTCTCTCTCTCTCTCTCTCTCTCTCTCTCTCTCTCTCTCTTACTGTCTGAAGGACTTTATTGCACATTCTGGTCGAACATCAAAGGCCTTCCCTTCCCTGTCTTGATGAATGAGTGTCCTAAGTCATCTATTCTCATACAGACATCATTATGCAGATAAGGTGGAGTGGTGACATTTCTCTTCCAAGTGGTTTCACACCAATCATGATAGGCTTCGTAGTGTTGGCCCACATAATCAAAGTGTTTTGGACAATATCAATAGACTGTTACCCTCAGGAATTTCTCATGAGTAGTCAGTCTCTAATGTGCGTCAGTTCCATGCAGGACTGATATTAATATCTATCCTGTATGTGAATAGGTCAAGCACTCCCGTTTTTAAATAATGTTGGATTATTCCAAATTATCACACACAACAGCGAGAAAACAGTTTTCACTGTTACACGGTAAAGGCGCGAGGAACAATAAGTAACAAAGAAAACAGCTTGAAGCTGGGAAGAGTAAACATAAATAGAAAACTAAAGCAGGTCCTCAGAATAGAAGACAAATTATAACATATATCTTGGTATTACCTGAAATCACGTCACTAGACGTTACTAAAATCGGGCAAAATGAGACTGTAATCTCTCACAAGAAGACTTCCCGCGTATGCTATACTTTGCTTGCTTCTGAGGCTTTGTTGGCAATGCCCGTAGGTTAAATATACTGTTTTTATCCCTAACGTAGTTTTCGTCTTCTCTCCTTCCCTTTTCACTTTGGATGATTACCTGGACGCCTTATATCCAGTATTCTTTACAGCCTCCCATACTTTCACTATGGACTGTAGTTTCATCTGTCAATCTTCTTTTGACTGGCCTACCATGCGTCTGAAACACTGCTTCAACCACTGCTCGGAGATGCGATCGACGTTATGCAATACGTTCCAATATGCTGTTACGCCCTCGCTTTCCTTAGTTGCCAGCATTTGAACTTTTAATCCGCATTTGGCAAAATGTGTCAGGGATCCTACACCCATTGTAAGTTCACACGTTTGTTCAGCTGAAAGTCTCACATCAGTCTATATATTTACGAGGTGACGTGTTAACTCGTGGTTTTCGGGAATTTTATACAGCAGGAATGTTACATCTCTGCGGCCCCTTTCCTCTGCTGTAGAATGAGATTTTACAACCTTGGAAATCAAACTGTTCTCTTTATGTAATGGTGCTATTTGCGTAATTTTGCGTCATAGACTTGCAAACGATGAGTAAGGCGATGAAGTTTTATTTGTCTATCTTTTCATTCTTTTTTTTAAGCTTATTCGTTTCTTGTGGAATGAGATATAAGTTCTGATAATGCCTAGGCGTTTCATCACAAACAGCTACACCCGTCAGCTGGACTAAAGAGTTTACAACTCGTCTTTGACTTTGGAACGTAAATTACAAGCACCTCTGAAGTCGGTGTGGGATCACCTGATGAGGAGGGACACTAATAGTAGAGAAAGCTAATCCACACGCAAAAATCAGCCCAGCTCATGTTTGGACTACTTTTGAGTTAAGCAAACAAACAAAAAACAATTCAGAGGTTACTTAAGTTTTAAATCACAAATATGAGTACTACTTTAACACTGCTCACCTGCTAAATAAGTCTTTGAGCTCCTGCTCTGAACTGAACTGTCCCAAGTTGGCAACAAATAATGTCGAGCACGGAGATGTTAAAGAGAGTGCTGACGATGAAGTGGTTGGTATACAACTAGGGATCTAATACAAGATAAATATAGACATGGCATCACACGAGTGTCAGTCGACATGATTGTATGAATTGGTAGACTACATAAGAGGATGTTACTAAAGATATTAGGATGTGTCCCAAATACAAGTCGATATGATTGTCCCAAATACAGTCGATATGATTGTATGAATTGGTAGACTACATAAGAGGATGTTACTAAAATAAGAGGATGTGTCCCAAATACAAGGGCAAATATGGTGAAAAACAACTATTACAATACAATATGTCTGTATATCTGTCTGTCTGTCTCTTTCACTCACTCACTCCCAACACACACACACACACACACACACACACACACACACACACACACACACACACACACACACACACACACACAGTCGTAGGAACTCCGATGCGGAGCAAACACGGCAGGGACCTTCTGATCATCAGAAGCTAAACCCCCTTCTCCAAGCATTTCGGAACTTTAATTTCTTAATGCTCTCTGGGGGAGTCTTACCCCTGCCGTGGAGACGTTCGTTCGGTCATATTAGATACCCCTGATGTTAAGCTTGTCTTTTCGCTGTTACCTTGTCCACTCTCAAGCCCTCCCTCTTTCGGTGGGGAGAGCCCATGCAGCCAGTGCCTGCCCCATGGCAAGTGTGGTCGTGGGATGCCAGTCTCATCCCCCGCCACGGCCTCTGTCGCCTCCATACGTCTCCGTTGCCGTGTTCCTTCCCCGTACCCCGTTCACGGCGCCGCACCCTTTTAGGGAGCCGGATCTCCCTTCCTTTCGGGACCCACCTCTTGGTCTCTCTGCGGCTTTCTGGGTGCGACTTACGGTCGATTATCGCTATATTATTCTTATGGAGGTTGGACTTCGGCCGACATCTGCGTGATTGACTGCACTCAGGCTCGCCGCTCAAGCTTGAAGAAAGGGCTAAAGAACTGACACGAGACGTTGTAAAGTTCGTGGTGTTGATTAAGAAATTGTTGGTTTTGCTGTCATCAGCGTTAGCTGCTTGGCTGACGAGGAGCTAAGTACAATGTCACTTCCGGTCGCCAATATGGCGGTTAGGCGTTGAACCGCTTAGGACTGTGGCGTGTTTATGCTTGCAGCTACGGTTTGCAATCGCATTTTCCTCATGTTGGACTGGTAGTACATGGTTCCGTTGCCTTGCTACTGAGTGAGTGCGTGGGCAACACTGTGAGCTGTGAAATTCGAGGGGAATGCTTTTACATCTGTCCTGAACAGTGGCCTGCATGTTCGGAACAATGGCTACCGGCTGTTGCTCATCTCATCTCATCATGTTCCTCTTGTACCTTGCGGTGTCGAGGTGAAGTATAAACTTCGTGAGAGTGCCCGGTTATGGGCTTCGTATATCGACATTCCCATGGATTCTGTTATTCCCTCAGTCCAACGTTTACGTGGTCGGCCTCTTCCTCTGTTTCCATCTGGTCTGTACATCATTGCTTGTTGTGGCATGCTGTTGACTGAATAGACTAATTTGCCTTTTCGGTTCACGGGTGCATTTTTCAGGAGACTCCCGGGAGTCGGCGCTGAAGCTGCGGAGTTCGTGCTCTTTGCGACACTTTCGGCTGGTCGCCCTGCAGTGAAAGACCGAGCCATGTGAGAAAACCCGAGTCAATGAGGTCTTTCTGGTGACTGCCGAGTCCATCGACTATGAACTGTGGTTTTCGTGGATTTATTTTGTGTTGGCATTCTGGCAGCGGCATTATGCACAGTGTACCTGTGCAGGCTGTTGGATTGCCGAGATTTCTGCCTATTCAATTTTTCACATTGGACAGTGGGGAGCATTTTGTGTGATATTCACTGGCACAGGAACGAACATAATGGGAACGACCCGTTGCCATGAAGTTGGAACCTCGACTAACTAACTAAGTACAATGTCAGGTAGCAAGCCAAACTTTCGGGTCACCTCAGGGTATTCGCCATGCCCTTTAGGTCTACGGTCAGTTACCAGTCCCCCGCACTATCGAAAAAGGTAGCAAGCGGCAAGTTGTCAGCTTTATCATTTCTGCGCCCTTCTCGGACGAAGGAAATCTCCATCGGCCTCGGCCTGTACCCCTCTCTGTTTGCTCTCATTATTGCCACGTCCACTATGGCGGCCAGCTCAGTCAGGACATTGTTATGACGTCATGTAAAGCACCCTTGGGCGAGGGCTACCTTACAACCAGACAGCACATGTTCCGCTGTCTGGACTTTCGTACAGAAGGGACAGAACGGGTCGTGGTTTTCTTCCACTTGGCCAAGCTGACACCTGATGGCAGGACATAGTATAGGGATCGGACGTCGAAACTTAGACGCAGTGGATGCTATGCGCCAGGTCTCATTCCACGTAATGGATCTCTGCACTACCGCTACCCATGACATCAACTGCGCCTGCTGCGCCTGTTGGGGAGCTTTGCGGACGCTTTCGTCGCCTTCGCCCTTGCGGATTTCCTTAATGATCAGGTCCCTGCGTTCCTTGGCCGTCTTCGACTACATCGGATCATTGCTCTGGAATCCGAACCCATGCTTGCTAAGCCGGTGTGGCCCATTAGCTCCTTCAGCTGGAGTGAGGCCTGGACTTCTTCGACTGCGCTGACAACTTTCAACTCCCTTCCCGTTTTCAAGGCGGGAACTAAAGCACAGACCGTTATATCTGGAGACTCAAGCAGCATCATCACGAGTCTGGCTTTTCCGGCTTTGAACTCTTCCTTGAGGGACAGGAACGGTAGGACGAGCTTGCTCTGCTTACAATACAATGCGACAGTCGTTATACATGTAGGTACTCCAAGCCACTTTCGTATGTACCTGCTTATTTTGCCTTCCATGGTGCTCACTGGGACCATGCCGATATCATATATAAGAAGTGGCCACAGGAGGTTTCGGAATAAGCATAATAAGGAGGACCCATATTTTGAACTTGCCTATCAGCCTGGTTTTATCGGTGGTATTCAGGCCGTTCGTCAGCATTGTTTGTATCTCCGCCACCGCGGAGAGAAACGCTACTGATTCTCGCGCACATCACGTTACTCACGAGAGTATACGGGATTACGGAGAAAGTAGTGTAACTCCTGTATCAGGGAGACCGGCATATATATATATATATATATATATATATATATATATATATATATATATATATATATATATATATATATATATATATGGTTTAGGAGAGAGAAATTAAAGAGGATACAGACTCGTAGAGTGGGGAAAAGAACAGGAAATGATTGTAGGAAACACCTGGTTTCAACAACGCCCTAGAACAGGGGTGGGCAAACTTTTTGTGCGGAGGGCCGCATTGACAAATGTAAAGGTATTTGCGGGCCGCATATATATATATATATATATATATATATATATATATATATATATATATATATATATATATATATATATATATATATATATAATATATATATATATATATATATATATATATAGATTGATTGATTGATTGATTGATTAATTGATTTAGGAACATGTATACATACATACATATTGCCTCTACTACGATACAAAGATGTGTGTAAGCGGGACATGATTGATACAGGCATTGATAATGCACATTGGGAGCAAGTCGCCGCTGAACGCGTTGCATGGAGGGCAATCATCAGAAATGGAATAAAGACAAAGGAGAAAATTATTGCAGATAAGTCACACACCGAGCGTATGAGACGTAAGATGGTGCATGATGGTGAAAATGACCACGTGTTCACATACACCCACTGTGAACGGACATTTACAGCGCAAATTGGCCTTATCAGTCACATTCGCTACCGCCATAGGTAAAAGTTATTATGTCTTTTTAAAGCACAAACTATCGTCTGTCAAGACGGCAAGGTGCCAATGTGTGTGTGTGTGTGTGTGTGTGTGTGTGTGTGGTGTGTGTGTGTGGTGTGTGTATATATATATATAATGCTCATTGTGTTAACAGCAACATTTCACAATAAGTAATTATTAATTATTTATAGGTTATTAAGCAGTATAAATGACTAATTATTGCAATTTTATTTTACTTATACACTTATACATTATATTTGACATTATGGACAACATTTTTTACTAGTTTGTTAACAAGATTTTACAACTTGTTATTATAACAAAAATTCTTTATTATCTATCTGTCACGAACCCACTGTAAATTGGCGATAAGATGAAAAAAATACCCAAGACAGTTTGATTCTCAGCTACAAGTTGTTTACTACGGGGAGTCGGTGAGATCACTCAATACAGTCGTCTTTGAAAATCCCCACAAGACATAAAATTGTAGGCTTGTTATTGTGACCCGATTGGGAAAATGCAGGAACTCGATACCGTGTTTTGGTTGTCGAAACAAGGGGGACCACTTTTGCATTGATTAAAAAAAGGGGGAGATAAGAACTTATTCTGAAATGGATAGTCTACCCCTGGAACCATCTGATGTGTTGACATCAAAGGACTTCACTAGGACACTCCAAGGCTCTTTGACATAAACCTGACTTGTTTACAGTTAGTATAGACCAGAAAGTTGACTAGAACTGACGTGTTTCTTTACCGCTGTTAGGAATTCGGAGAGCACCTACTGTGTTAGATTTAATTAACATTAAATAACATATGTCTTTATGGCAAGTTGTAGATGCCATCCAGGAGTAATGCGGTGTTGCAAAAGGTATTTAGGCCTAATTAAAATAGGCAGTAGCCTTGTTAACACTAGCTAGGGTGAGGAAATAATTAGCTCTGCTAGTTGAGAATAGAGTAGTGAAGTGATAATTAGCTCTATTAGTTGAGAATAGAGTATAGAGGGAAGGGAGAATTAGCTCTGCTAGTGAGAATAGTGTAGTGGGGCGATATTTGGAGAGATTAAGGATGGGTTGGGAGATGGGGGAAGTGTCCAATAGTAGGATCTTTCAGTGGGGTGCCCACTGGGGTAGTCAGATATGACTGAGCTACCGTATAACAGTAGACGGTACTACCTGGTTTCTGTTAGCGCTGAACGTTGGGCGGCGCTTACCAAACCCGACACCCCACATTGTGCCAACGGCTTCGGGCGGAAGAGCGCAATTGGGAGGGTACAAGCCTTACCCTGGTGCGAGGAAATGCAAGCTAAAGACAAAATGTCATGGCAGGGCAGACCAGGCCCTAAGCCTTGGTTGGCGACTGGTCTAGGATCGAAGCTCCGACAGGCGGACAGTTAGAGCATTGCTTTGCTGATCCGGCAGCTTCTGCAGCTTGTCTTGTTCCAGATGTAGGGGTGTTACCTTTCCTCTGGAGTAAACTAGGCAGGCCGAGAGAGGGATCATGCTGCATGGGCAACACATGATCTCTATATTTTAGCCCAGGCTTTGTGCTATGGAGAGGCAATAACTCCATCCCTGGTCTTAACTGAAATCACACAGCTAAACACAAATCTAGCCTCAGGATTAATATTATTAACACTCATGATCCTGAAAAGTGCTTTCAGTTTCAACAGCAACTTGAAGACGCTTTCACTGATACACCAGAAAATTGTACAGTAAATGAAAAGTGGGGTCAAATTAAGGAAACTCTTTATAAAACTGCCGTAGGGGTTTACGGCACTGTGGATCATAAGAGGCAGGACTGGTTTGCGGCCAACAGCGAGACTCTGCAGCCCTTGATTGATAAGAAGAAGAAAGCTCTCTTAAGAAACAAGGAAAGACCAACGCGTAACACTCTGAGTGAGCTTAGGCAAGCTAGGAAGGATGTGCAAAAGGCTGCCAGGCAGTGTGCAAATGATTATTGGATCAAGTTATGTGAGTCCATTCAAATCGCAAGTGATAAGGGAGACATAAGAAGCATGTATGAAGGAATAAAGAAAGCCTGCGGTCCAGTGATCAAAAGAAGTGCACCATTGAAAACCTTGACTGGAGAAATCATCACTGATAAGAAACAGCAGATGGACAGATGGGTAGAGCACTATTTGGAGCTTTACTCAAGTGAGACCAAACTAGCGGATGATGCCCTCAACGCCATAGAGGCTCTGCCAACTCTTGACCACCTGGACACACTTCCCACCATAACAGAAGTTAAGTGTGCTATAAATGAACTTGCATCTGGCAAGGCTCCAGGTAAGGATGGGATTCCAATAGAGGTTATCAGGAGTGGGCAAGACACACTCACTATACAGATCCACCAGCTAATAGAGCTATGCTGGCGTGAAGGACAAGTCCCACAGGATTTCAAAGATTCAAGCATCATAACACTGTACAAGAACAAGGGCGATCGGAGCGACTGCAACAACTATAGGGGTATCTCACTTCTGTGTATTGTTGGAAAAGTATTTGCCAGAATTGTTCTGCGCAGACTTCAAGTCCTAGGAGATCAAGTCTACCCCGAATCACAGTGTGGCTTTCGACAGAACCGGTCTACCACTGATATGATATTCTCATTGCGACAAATGCAAGAAAAATGCCGTGAACAGAATCAACCACTGTTTATTGCCTTCATCGACCTCACAAAGGCATTTGATTTGGTCAGTCGTGAGGGTCTGTTCAAGGCACTGAAGAAGATTGGCTGCCCACCAACTCTTCTGTCCATTGTGGAATCGTTCCACACAGGCATGAAGGGTATAATCAAGTTTGATGGTGCAACTTCTGAAGAATTTGAAATCAAGAGTGGAGTTAAGCAAGGTTGTGTACTAGCTCCCACCCTCTTTGGAATATACTTTTCACTTCTACTGAAATATGCATTTCATGATCAGGATGGTGGTATATACATTCACTCACGCTCAGATGGCGGCCTCTACAATGCTCAGAGATTGAAGGCTAAGACCAAAATTAGGAGGGTACTGATCAGAGAGTTGCTTTTTGCAGATGATGCTGCAGTTACGACCCACTCTGAGGAAGAATTGCAATGTCTACTATCTGCATTCTCCAATGCTTGTTCTGAATTTGGTTTAACAATTAGCAAAAAGAAGACACAGATTATGTCACAAGGTGCACATGGGGTACCATCAATCTTTATTGACGACGCCGAACTAGAGATAGTAGACCATTTTACATATCTAGGATCAGTGGTAAATAGCAAATTATCCCTAGATCAGGAAATCAACATCCGGATTGGTAAGGCAGCAACAACAATGAACAGGTTAAGAAAAAGAGTCTGGGAGAACAGGAAGCTTACTGCCAAAACAAAAGTCCTTGTCTATCAAGCCTGTGTCCTTAGTACTCTTCTCTATGGCAGTGAAACCTGGACAACTTACTCACACCAAGAGAACAACTTAAACAGCTTTCATATGCGGTGTCTGCGAAGAATTCTTGGTATTAAGTGGCAAGACAAAATCACAAATACTGAAGTATTGGAAAGATCAGGTTGTGTGACAGTTTATTCCATGCTCAGTCTTCGTAGACTTAGATGGATAGGACATCTTAGGAGGATGGATGATGGTAGAATACCAAAGGATATCTTTTTTGGTGAATTACAGATGGGTAAGAGATCTCAGGGTCGGCCTCTACTACGATACAAAGATGTGTGTAAGCGGGACATGATTGATACAGGCATTGATAATGCACATTGGGAGCAAGTCGCCGCTGAACGTGTTGCATGGAGGGCAAATATCAGAAATGGAATAAAGTCAAAGGAGAAAATTATTGCAGAAAAGTCACACACCAAGCGTGTGAGACGTAAGATGGTGCATGATGGTGGAAATGACCACGTGTTCACATGCACCCACTGTGAACGGACATTTACAGCGCAAATTGGCCTTATCAGTCACACTCGCTACCGCCATAGTTAAAAGTTATTATGCCTTTTTAAAGCACAAACTATCGTCTGTCAAGACGGCAAGGTGCCAATGTGTGTGTGTCATAATCTGATTCGGACCTAGGTGATAAGCTCATCTGCTCTATGACAGAGTTTAATTCACTGATAAATATCTGAACAAGGCTGTAGGCCTACAATCAGCTGGTAGGATCAGTGACTGGTGCTTTCACCCGGTGTATTATTTCTCTAACAGGTTCCCTGCCAGTTACGAAGAATCTCTACACGAGTTTTGAAGAAGTTCAACTCCGATTTGGAAAGATCAAAAGTTGAACAGTCAAATGTTTTCTTACGGAAAATGAATAACGTCCAAGAAGAAAGGTTGTACCATAATGTTTACGCTGGGCCCATGATCAGGAGGGTCCACCGGAACAGTGCTCAGATGAGCGAAACCATTTAACGATTCCAGTGTGTTAATGTTCACATAGGATGGGTGATGTTTGTTGAGACACCACTCCTCATACGAACATTAGTAACTACTCGAGAACTTTAAATGTATCATTCACGTGGTGTGGTAGATTCCAGGGAAATATTACAAGGACCATTGTAATTTAGACACTATAGACAATAGATAGGATCAAGTCTATTTCCAACAACAGTGATACTTATTTTCACAGTACAGAGATTTGTACATTTTTAAGAACTATAGGGACTTATAATGTATAGTGTGCAACCGGTCCATGATCAGTAGTAAATAATAAACTGTATCTATTTCGAAGGATCATGTCGATGGATTACCAAGTAGCTACAGAAGAAAGTCAGTGTCTGGCAGGAGAGATACATCACTCGGTGAGGTTGTCTTGCACTGACCTAACGTGCTGTGGTGTGTCCTTGCAAGGATGAACTGACTGTGCTATTGATCTGAGGGTCCGATTCTACACACATTATAGAACACGTCACACATTCTTCGCATAGCTTCTCACATTCATTACACTTTTCTGTTAATAAATTAATTGTTATTAATTTTTGGAAGCTAGAGTTGTTGAATATGTTGCGTTGGGGAAGAATGAGAGGGGCATGATACAGCGGTGATAGAGAGAGAGAGAAAGAGGTGTCCATAAACTGACTGAGTTTTGTAGACGGATTCTAGGGGTTTCTCCAGGATAATGATAAGGGGTTAAAATATAATGTGGGTGTTGATTCCTCTCACTCCAGGGACGACACTTTAAACGGATACACGACACGATCAATGGCTTTAATTTAGACACAAACCGACTACACTGTCACTATAATTGTTGATTTCCAATGAGATGTATGAAACTGCTTGCACTTTTTGACAATATTCTTGAAATCTGGAGCAAGTTTACTTGTTGAAATTCGCACGACAGCATGCAAGTTGCAGTCCGACAATAAATACCTATTCTTGGATTTGTTGATCTTCAAGTAAGAGAATGCTTGTTCGCAAATGTATATTGATCCAAACAATGATAAAAGTTTAGCTGCAAAGTTTTTCAAGTTGGGAAATGATTCTTGTGATAAAGATCCTTAGAAATCCAGCAAACCATCTGTCTTGGATTTCTCTTTCAGGTCATAATCTGCTTGTAAGTCAAGCAGCTCCAATTGTATGTCCTATTTGGCTGTATCAGCTTCTGCACTAAAAGAGGAACTGAGAATAATGAACTGTCGCTCTTGGTTCTTGATATCTTGGAATCTCCATCCAAATTCTTCAATCAATGCATCTAATTGGGCTTTGTACTTTTCTGTCATTTCACCAGAAATGGTTTCTTGTTTCAGCAAAGGGAAGTGACAAAATCTTTTTTCACTTGCTTGTCTGGAGAACAGTGAGAGATTTTCCTGAAATAGTTTTACATGTACATACAATTCATGTGCAAACCCACCATTGCCTTTAAGTTTGACATTCATTTCATTTAACTTAACAATAATTTCAATAGCAAACATGAAGTCTAACTTCCACTGTTTATTGACAATGTTAGTATTAAAGTCACATGCAATGCCCTTCATCTCTAGGAACATCACCATTTCTTCTCTGAATTCCCACACTCGCCTCAACACCTTGCCGAGACTCAGCCATCGAACACTGGTGTGGTACAGGCCATCGGAATGTTCAGTTTCCAAATCGTCAAGTAATGCCTTGAACTGTCTGTGATTACGACCTCTTGATCTGATGAGGTTGATGACACTGACAACTGGGTCAATAACATGCTTGATATTCAAAACAGTTTTACACAGACTTTCTTGATGAATCACACAGTAGGTCTGGATATTCTGTTTTAATCTTATCACGTATCAACTTTACCAGACCTACATTTTTTTTCCAGTCAAAGCACGAGCTCCGTCAGTTGTAACACTTGCCATCTTGTTCCAAACCAATCCAGTTCTTTCAATACAGTTAGTAACAGCATTGAATATATCATGGCCTGTGGTTGTGTCTTTGAGTGACTCAACACTCAGTAACTCTTCAATGAGTTTGAAAGAAGTGTTTATTCCATATATAAATACCAATAATTGGGCAGTATCATGTACATCGGTACTCTCATGCAATGCAAGAGAGTACCACAAAAATTGCTTACGTGCATCTTGAAGTTATGCATCAAATTGTCACTTATCTTGTCAACACGTCTGACCACAGTTCTCCTTGATAACGTAATGTTGTCAAATCTGTGTTTTTGTTCTGGACACATTATGTTTGCTGCATCTAGCAAACATTCCTTAATGAACTCGCCTTCAGAAAATGGCTTGTTCTGTTTTACAATTCTGTGTGACAGCACAAGACTAGCATCAGTTGCAGCATCTTGAATTGAAGACTGTTTAGTGAAAACAGTTTGCTGTTTCTCCAAATTTTTCACCAACTCAAGGCATTTCCTTTCCCTCCCCTCGGTTGTTAAATTGTATCCGAATATCGGAATGTTTTGTTTGATAATGTCTTTTTAAATTGTACTCCTTGAAGACAGCCATTGACTCTCGACACAACAAGCAAACTGATTTGCTACCAACTTTTATAAAACAGTACTTAGTTGTCCACTCATCATTAAAAACACGGCATTCATCTTCAATCTTACGTTTATTATTGACACTCATTGCTTTAATAAAATTCGAACAGTTAGAATTGTACAAAACTTTAAAACGGAAATGAAACAAAACCTACTTCCGGCTGTGTGCGAAAATAAAATATTCGGAAAACAAGTAGTAAACTCAGAATAAATTTCAGAAATATATCAAGACTACTACAACAAATAAACTAAGTTGAACATTGTAAATGTGGAAATAATTTATAACAGCAAAAGACGTTTAAATTTAATATTTTCTTGCAAAATAAATCATTTTATTCATCGGAGAAATATCTGTTGTTCATAAAATCATACTTATTAAATTTTTACACGACGATAAATATTCCTTTATTTAAAAATCGATAAATTCGCATTTTAGCATTACATTGTTCCAAATGTTGCTTTATGTAGCCAGGGGCTGGGTTAGGGTGAGTGCCCAACCTTGCATAAATACCCTAATGGCTCGTGCATTCATCACCTATGCAGCAAAAGTCCAATTTATGGCCTTTTCGTGACGGAACTATTTTAACTTACAGGAGAAGAGTCGACGGCGAGTCACTGCGCAGGGAAATATCCAGAACCCTCTAGATGTGTATGCACGTACATGCATGCGCAGAAATGTGTTTGCGTGCCTACACACCTAAACTCGAGTAAGACTACAGTCTGCTCTAGCAAAGGAAAGGTGCTGAATACGGAGGTAATCAGCCAGGTGGCGCACCACAGAAATCAGGATGCCACCAATCACTCGTAATGAAATATGTCGAATACAGCTAAATGTTACTGTACTCGCCCTGCTTTGGACCCCCAGGCAGGTGCAATGCCGGGCCATATTCCTCGAAAGGGTCCAACCACAGCTACTGGAGGTCCTTCTCAGATGTCATGTGGAGCCAGGGGACCTGAGAATATAGCGTCTGGCCATACCAAACAAAGACTAAAACTAATGTACTGGAATGCGGAGGGATTCAGCAACAAAACAATAGAACTCGAAAACATCTTGGACTAAGAAAAGGTAAGCATATGTTGCTTGCAAGAAACTCACCTCAACGAAAACGAAATGATGTCTTGGAAATTGCCATTACTAAGGACACTACTTTCTGAACTTAGCAGCCAGCATAAGGTCACCATACAGTGGCTACCATCCCACTGTGGAGTACCCGGAAACGACAGAACTGATCGATTGGCTAAGGAAGGAGCAAAAGAAGAACAGCCTGATGTGCCCGTTACAAACCATCAAAAGAAAAGAATGATCAAATCAGTCAGAAGGCCACCAAAACCTGCTCAAGACGACTACCACGTTATGGAAAGACCAGAACAAGTCATTATTCTGCGCCTCAGAACAGGACACAATAGATTACGCAACCACATGTATACAAGATTCAAGATTGGTGAATCAGCCATGTGCCCATGTGGATTATTCAAAGACTGTCCAAAATACAACATGTCTAGGTAGACTTTCCGGCCTAGAGAGAAGATAGTGGAAGATAAACTCTACGGACTGCTGAATGAACTAAAAGGGACAGTTAAATTCATACAAGTGGCAACATTGCAGTTATAGGCATATTTAAGGCAAAGGAAAGAAGAAGAAGAAACATTACATTACGAAGGTCAAGGACTGTTCACAAAAATAGATAATTAGAAAGAAATTTTATCAAAAATGTTAAAACAATCATAACGGTACATGAAATTCTTTAAAATTCAACAAAATAACTTAAAAACGAAGTAAAATTGTTTATTCCCAAATGCCCTCGAGGGTAGCATAAAATCAGTTGGCGGGCCGCATGCGGACCGCGGGCCGTAGTTTGCCCACCCCTGCCCTAGAAGATTATGGACATGGAGGAGTCCTGATAACAGGATTAGAAACCAGATTGATTATATTCTGATTAGCAGAAGATGTAGAAACGCGTTAACAATAGCAAAAACAGTTCCCAGTGCTTATTGTTATAGTGACCACAGATTACTTACAGGAACACCGAGGATACAGTTGAAGAAAGTCAAGTATATACTGTAACAGGAAACACTAAATATGATTTGTGTACATTGGGTAATGACAAGGGATATACAAAACAAATTCAACATAAAAGTACAGAACAGATTTGATATATTGTTTGATTCTAAAGATCCTATTCCAGGATGCGGATAATCAATGGGAAATGTTGAAGAATTCAGTCAGTTTGGCTGCAGATTCAACTATTCCAAAATTAAAGAAGGTGGGTCGTAAGAAATGGATGACTAAAGAAATTTTACACCTAATGGAAACAAAAAGACACAACAAAAATAATTCTGCCAAATATGAAGAAATCCACAGACAAGTCAGAATATTATGTAAGGAGGCAAAAGAAGCATGGCTTGAGGAAACGTGCTTAGAAATTGAAAAACAACACAACAGTCAAAATACCAAATTAGTGCACAAAATAATTCAGGAACTTACTAATAAGAGAACAAGTACATCAACAGGCTGTCTAAAAACTAAAGATGGCAAAATCATAATAGAAAAAAAATCAGATTATACATGTATGGACAGATTATGTGAAAAACCTTTATGAGCATAACAGAGAGGAACAGTATGATATTAGATTTAATAATGAAGGACCACCAATTTTGGAGATGGAGGTTCGAAATATTCTTAAGCATATGAAAGCTGGCAAGGCCACCGGTGCAGATAACATCATAACAGAAATGATTAAAGCTTTAGAAGAATATGGACTAGATCAAGTCACCAGACTGATGAACACATTATATGATACTGGAGAGATATCTTCTGAATTATGTAACTCTGTATTTATTGCAATCCCAAAGAAATCAGGAGCCTTGGAATGTGATCAACATAGAACAATAAATATAATGAGTCACATCATAAAGATGTTGCTACGAATTATCATGCAAAGAGTGAGGAAGAAATTACAACCTGAAATAGGGGAAGAACAATGTGGGTTTGTAGAAGGATAGGATACAGTAAATGCTGTGTATATACTGCGAACAGTTATTGAACGAGCTATAGAAGTAAACAAGGATATATATCTGTGCTTTATTAACTACACAAAAGCTTTTGATAGAGTTAGACACGTCGAAATGGTGGATATGCTTGCAGATCTACAAATTAATGGGAAAGACATTAAACATTATTAAAAAAACATGTATTGGAAACAACAAGCTGCCATTAGGATTGATAATGAAGAGGGACAATATCAGCCTCTTAAGAGAGGTGTTAGGCAGGGATGTGTAATGTCTCCAGATCTTTTTTTCCCTGTACAGTGAAAATATTTTCAGAAATATAGAAGATATAAATGGAATCAGCATTGGAGGACTTAACATCAATAACATTAGATATGCAGATGAAACAGTATTGATTGCAGACAATGCGCAGGATCTTCAACAATTAGTAGATGCGGTTGTTGTGCATAGTGAGCAGCTGGGGTTAGAATTAAATTGTAAAAAGACACAGGTTATGGTCGTCACTAGGAAGAACGAAGTACCACAATGGAATCTACAAGTATACGGGAATATTCTTCAACAAGTGAATCGATACAATTATCTCGGAACAGTCATAACATCTGATGGGAGATGCCTTGAAGAGATTAGAACAAGAATCGCCATGGCGAAAGTAGCCTTTAGCAAGATGAAAAACATTCTGACCAATAAAAATATGTCAACTGAAACGAGAAAAAGAGTGTTGAGGGGATACATAGAGCCTGTTCTTTTGTATGGATGTGAAACTTGGACAATGTGCAGTCAAGCTGAAAAACATCCGATGGCTGCAGAAATGAGGTTTCTGAGGAAAATGCAAAGAATAGCATGGACAGATAGAAAAACCAATGACCAAATACTACAGGAGACAAATGAAAATCGTAAATTGATTAGAGAAATTAGAAGTAGACAGTCACAATTTTTTGGACTTGTTATGAGAAGAAATGGATTGGAGAACTTAGTGACAACTGGCAAGATCGAAGGGAACAGACCAAGAGGAAGACCGAGAGGAAAATACCTGGATGGCTTGGCCACATGGCATGGACGAGACAGGAACACTGAGCTGATTCACGACTCTCGTGATCGAGTGAAATGGCGAGTCATGACCGCCCACGGTTTGCCGGCATGGCACATGATATATATATATAGTCATACTGTCAAATTGACGGAGTGGCCATGGAGAGTCCCCTTGGTCCTATTCTAGCGGACATTTTCATGACACATTTAGAAGAAAAGAGATCCTCAGACATTAACAACTTGGTCTTCTACCGTCGCTATGTTGACGATATATTTATTAACACAGACGAGCTACAAGCAACATCGTTCCAGACTATAATGAAAATGCCGCATAACAACATCTCTCTATCTATGGAACACGAACACAACGAAGGGTTGCCGTTTCTGGATATCCTAATGAGACGAAGAGCAGACGGCACAATTCAAAGATCGGTGTACTGCAAAGAAAGATGGACTGGCCAATACTTAAATTTTCATAGCTTCGCACCTGTCCAGCACAAGCGCGACTTAGTACTGACCCTGTTTGACCGTGCCCGGAAGATATGCAACCAGGACACACTGACAGAGGAAATTGAAACTCTAAAAAATGTCTTACACCTGAATGGGTACTCCACAGGGTTTATTAAGCGCCACTGCCAACAGCCGAAACCAAAATCAGATGTAACTACAGTCCCTAAACTCAAGGTATTTATCCAGCTAACTTTTCGAGGGCATGATGTACGGCAAACGGTAATGCAACATAACAGGACCGACTCATTACAGTAGTCAGCCGAACATTCTGTGCTACAACACCAGTTATTAGGTACAGAACCACACTTATTCCCACCCCAGCTGTAAAAGAATCTATCCCTTTGTAAGCCAAATCCAATTGCATTTATCAATTGACATGCAGGTGCGAGTCTACCTACATCAGCCGAACAGAGTGGCAGTTACATGCAAGGTTGTTGAACACATATCCAGCTGGATTGACAAGATACTACACACAGGCGATTGGATTATGGGAAGGCTGATACACCACAATTATAAACTTTCGGCCTCGTCCATTGCACGTCATGTTTTGGAAACCGGTCATGTAATTGAATGAGACAGTGCTTTCCACGTGTTTTTTTTTTTCATACATAAAATAGTCGTTTATTAAAGTTTGCAGAAGCCATAATGATTATTCTACATACGCCAGTTTTGTGCGACCAGAAATACACGATAGTCCATTTAAAATACCATGTTAAACAATTGTCAATATGTCAGCTTGGACGATGTATCTAGTTATGTTACTCTATGTTGTGTGACTTCTGCTGTATGTACATGACGATATGCAGCGAAATATCCCAGGCAATAACTAGTACAAGCTATGGTGTGTGTCTTGGTTATTCAAATTCATTAACGGAAAACATAGTTTTGATTTTCTGAAACGTCACCTCCCATTACCGACTTTGAAACGATTAGATGGATTACTCAAACTGAAGTGTAAAATATCGGTACAGGACTGTCGATTGAGATTTATTGTGGAATGACTAAGACCTGGAATATTTGCATTCTCTTCTGAGCATATAAATAAAGAGATTATAAGAGATAACTTAGAAAAGTATCATATATAAAAATAATACAAGTAATATTCTAGAAAAGTATCATGATAGTTCTGTTCTAAACATAAAGCTACACATGAAGACTGAATGAATAGAAGTGAAGTTCATCACTTACAAAGAGCACGAAATGGACCAGGAAGATATTTATTCACTATTTCTCTAAGTCCAAGAAAAGATCACCTGTATCTTTCCAGAATTACTCTAGATCTTCACAAAGAAAGCTCCGCTATTAATTCAGACTTTTTTTTTTCTATTGTAGTTACTAGTCTACGTTTATTCATGATGATTTCCAACTTACCAATGTCGTCAAGAATTAAAAAAATCTACACCACATCTCCTGGACTGAACTACACTTCCTTTGCTGATGAAACATTCCGGCCAAATGCACCCAAATAGTTGAATTGTCCGCTGACGTTTCTTGATTTCATCCCATCAACATAAATTATGTTAATGTAATTCTACTGCCCACACCAATGAAATTAGCTTGTGAGCTCAGGCTGCCGGTGGGAAACATGACGTCATTCTGGTGGGGTAGGTGCCGAAAATTCCGGGAAACACGGAAAGGGGCGGGTGGGGTAATTTTGTAGTTGCACGCCCCCGTCCTTGCGCAGGTGTTAATTCTTCCAGTGTGGGTGATGTGTATTTCCAGTCGCTAGCAATCTTTAAACGTCGCGGCGGCAATTATGTTGTAGTTAAAAACACAGGAGTGCCCCCTCTTTAACATTGTGAAAATTTGAAGCTTGTTTCCTTCGTTATTCGGAATGGTGTTGACTGGCGTCGACATTACAAATTTTATAAGATGTATATGGCATTGTTTGTGCATTTACCTTTACCTTCCTCAAATCCACACTGTTCGTCTCCGATTTATGATTTTTATTCTATTTCTTAATCTTTTTATTATAATTGATATTTATATTTAGTTACATAATTCATTACAGTAACTTTGCAATTTTCTCCACAATCCGTTGCATCCTATTTCTTTGGCAGACCTATAACAATAGATTTCAAGAGATCACCAGCTATGTCTCCACTATTATAGATATCATAACAATTGTGTTATCTCTTCTATACCCAATTCACCAACAGCTTTAATACCTTCGATGTTATCTGGTCCCTGGGATTTACCTTTCCTCATCATTTTCAACTTTTGCTTTCAGGATTGTTGGCCCTTAACATCGATCGCAATTATTTTTCTTCTAATCTACCATCACAATCATCAATAAATACTATGTTGTGTATTCTGTCAATCTTTTAATTATCTTTTATTTGTCCATTAATATTTTACCTCCTCTTGTTTTAAAACATCTGCTTGCTGTATGCCTTATAATGTCTGGTAATCACCATCAAGTACCATGCCGATAAGCGTGGGTGGTCACGTTTTGCCATCTCACACGATCACAAGAATCGTGGATCATCTCCGTATTCTTGTCTCGACCATACCTCGTCTCCAAGTCTTCCAGATATATACTTATCTATATTCTCATTGTTCTTTTCCCCTCAATCTTGCCAGTTGTCACTAAGTTATCTAGTTTATTTCTTCTCATAACGTGTTCAAACTGTTGTGACTGTCTTCGTCTAATCAGCTTACGGTTTTCATCAGTTTCTTGTGGGACTCCGTCATTGTTTTTCTTACGTATATTACATTGTGTTATTTTTTTCTTTATAGTGACCACCATATCTTACAATTTAATTCTAAAAATATTGTAACTGTATTGCGAAGAAAGATCTGAAGACATTACACATCCCTGTCGCACACCTCTCTTATATTGACCTACTTCATTATCAATCTTTCCAATCTTTTTCCAATCAAATTTTTACAATCTTTCCCATCAATTTGAAGATCTGCAAGCATCTTCATCATGTTGGCATTTCTTACTTTATTTAACGCCTTTGTGTAGTCAATGAAACAAAGCAGTAAGTATTTGTTTACATATTTGGAACGCTCAATTAATGTTGTAAGCAAATACACAGCAGTTACTATACCTGTACCTTCATAATGCAGAATACTGCCTTCGAAACGCAGTTGTGGATGATTTGGAAACAAACCATCTTGCGTTGGTTTTTTATTCAATGGTATGAGTGCCGGTCGTTCAGAAAGCAATAGAAACTACTAAATGTATTCTTTGCCAAGAAATAACAAACAGCAAAAAAAAAAAAAAAAATATGCTGGGGTTGCTTGCTTGCTTGTGTTCGCTGGCTGTGAACTCCAGCGTGAAGTCCTGTATGTCGGATGAAGACATCCTGTTGTCCAACATCAGTGTGATGTCATACAGGACCTGAGGTTTGCGTGAGTATCCATTGTCCCATGTCTGGCTCATTGGTGTGCAGACTGGTGGTTCCTCGCCGTACAGGCAGACACTCTCCGACTTCGGAGGAATCATTGATTCTACTGATGTTAGCCCGGTCCCAGAAGAGACCTGTTGCCCAGGACGCACGGCGTGGACGTGTCAGCAAGTCTTGGCCAGTATAGATTCCGGCCCTGGTGCCTTGGAAACACCTCTGCGTCCCATGCTGGGGTTGAATTTTGATTTGCATACAACAGCCGGATGCTGTTCTCTGCTTGACGTGGCAGTTCTTACACTCCCCTTGACGTCGTTCACGGTGAATATGTTGTGAAAAGGAATGATGGTCATTCATTGGCACCTTGCCGTCTTGACAGACGATAGTTTGTGCTTTAAAGAGGCATAATAACTTTCACCCATGGCGGTAGCGAATGTGACTGATAAGGCCAATTCACGCTGTAAATGTTCGTTCACAGTGGGTGCATGTGAACACGTGGTCATTTCCACCATCATGCACCATCTTACGTCTCACACGCTCGGCGTGTGACATATCTACAATAATGTTCTCCTTTGTCTTTATTCCATTTCTGATGTTTGCCCTCCATGCAACACGTTCAGCGGCGACTTGCTCCCAATGTGCATTATCAATGTCTCTATCAATCATGTCCCGCTTACACACATCTTTGTATCTTAGTAGAGGCCGACCCTGAGATCTCTTACCCAT
Source organism: Cepaea nemoralis (assembly GCA_014155875.1). Taxonomy (NCBI): domain Eukaryota; kingdom Metazoa; phylum Mollusca; class Gastropoda; order Stylommatophora; family Helicidae; genus Cepaea; species Cepaea nemoralis. The sequence continues at coordinate 373,442 of JACEFZ010016543.1, read as the reverse complement.
CTGTAATTCACCAAAAAAGATGTCCTTTGGTATTCTACCATCATACATCCTCCTAAGATGTCCTATCCATCTAAGTCTACGAAGACTAAGCATGGAATAAACCGTCACACAATCTGATCTTTCCAATACTTCAGTATTTATGATTTTGTCTTGCCACTTAATACCAAGAATTCTTCGCAGACACCGCATATGAAAGCTGTTTAAACGTTTCCCTTGGTGTGAGTAAGTTGTCCAGGTTTCACTGCCATAAAGAAGAGTACTAAGGACACAGGCTTGATAGACAAGGACCTTTGTTTTGGCAGTGAGCTTCCTGTTCTCCCAGACTCGTTTTCTTAACCTGTTCATTGTTGTTGCTGCCTTACCAATCCGGATGTTGATTTCCTGATCTAGGGATAATTTGCTATTTACCACTGATCCTAGATATGTAAAATTGGTCTACCATCTCTAGTTCGGCGTCGTCAATAATGATTGATGGTATCCCATGTGCACCTTGTGACATAATCTGTGTCTTCTTTTTGCTAATTGTTAAACCAAATTCAGAACAAGCATTGGAGAATGCAGATAGTAGAAATTGCAATTATTCCCCAGAGTGGGTCGTAACTGCAGCATCATCTGCAAAAAGCAACTCTCTGATCAGTACCCTCCTAATTTTTGTCTTGGCCTTCAGTCTCTGAGCATTGTAGAGGCCGCCATCTGAGCGTGAGTGAATGTATATACCACCATCTTGATCACGAAAGGCATATTTCAGTAGAAGTGAAAAGTATATTCCAAAGAGGGTGGGAGCTAGTACTTAACTCCACTCTTGATTTCAAACTCTTCAGAAGTTGCACCGTCAAACTTGATTATACCCTTCATGCCTGTGTGGAACGATTCCACAATGGACAGAAGAGTTGGTGGGCAGCCAATCTTCTTTAGTGCCTTGAACAGACCCTCACGACTGACCAAATCAAATGCCTTTGTCCCCTCTGCTGTGTGTCCACCGTGACGAGGTAGAGGGGCTTGTGTGTCCCAATGACCCCAAGAGCTATGCCGACATTAGCACAGCTACTGGTAGGGCCACCCATGTCGGACAGGTCAAGGGAGAGGGACCAGACAAAGAGACACACAAACCTGCTGCCTTGTAGGTAGACTGGGGACAGTCAAAGGCTAGGGAAAGCATCCCGAATAAATGCTTGTCGAAATCGGATGTACTGAGCCACAGGCTTGACAAAGCAGTGCAACGTAAAACCTGCTGCCTTGTAGGTAGACTGGGGACAGTCAAAGGCTAGGGAAAGCATCCCGAATAAATGCTTGTCGAAATCGGATGTACTGAGCCACAGGCTTGACAAAGCAGTGCAACGTAAAACCTGCTGCCTTGTAGGTAGACTGGGGACAGTCAAAGGCTAGGGAAAGCATCCCGAATAAATGCTTGTCGAAATCGGATGTACTGAGCCACAGGCTTGATAAAGCAGTGCAACGTAACTTAATTCATGATGTCACAAATCAAAATTAATCGTTATGGTGCTAATCCCGTGAAGTCCCATCAGGCGGCGATAGTGCCGGGCCCCCTGCCTCGAGGGGGTCCACCCATGACTACTGGTGGTCACCTTCCCCTGTGCTGTGGAGTCAAGGCACAGAGGAGTAGGTTAAGAGCTATTGACCAAATACCCCGGACACTCAACATACTACAGTGGAATGCCGAAGGAGTTTACAAGAAGAAAGACTCCCTAACACAGCGTCTTCATAAAGATAGAATAGATGTGGCATGCATTCAAGAGACACACCTCAATGCCAATCACAAATTCTCAGTCAGAGGATATCAGGCCACACGTTTCGACCGCGAAGGACACAAAGGAGGAGTTCTAATACTTACACGAAATACAATACCTTGCAGCGAAGTATCTGTGATCTCTGACAACCAAACGGAAATTATAGGTGTTGATATAATGATAAAGGACGTGAAAATAAGAATCTACAATCTGTATAGCCCAGCAGATAAGGACCTTACACTCTCAAACATGAAAATAACTGACACAAACTGCATTATTGTCGGAGACTTTAATAGCCGTTCAGAAAGATGGGGATACCCAGATACTGACAAAAGAGGAGATGAATTGGAGGACTGGGAAATAGACTCAAATCTCCATCTACTCAACAAAGCGGATGACACACCGAGCTTCTACTCCAGAAGATGGCTTACCACTTCTACTCCAGACTTAGCTTTCTGCACAGGAGACATCCTCCACAAAATCGATCGCCATGTGCTGGACCAATTAGCAGGTAGTGACCACAGACCAATCAAGCTTGTAATGAATATGGAATATGTTCCACAGGAGCAAAAGCCCTTGCCCCGCTGGAATTACAAACGAGCAGATTGGGACAGATTTGCCATACTAACAGACAAATATTGTGAAAACATAAATACACGATATGGCAACATAAAGCAAATGGTGGAAAGTCTAAACAGAGCGATAATACAGGCAGCCACTGAGTCCATTCCAAGAGGAGCGAGGAAAAATTACAAACCATACTGGACTGAAGAACTACAAAGTTTGGAGGACAAAGTTGAAGATGCCAGGAAGACAGCAGAGAGAGAACAAACAATTGAAGCGAACATCTCTCTCAAAGCCATCTCAGCAAAATATAAAAGAACAGTAAATCAAACAACAAGAGATTGTTGGAGGAAAAAAACAGAAAACCTGAATTTTGACAGGGATGGAAACAAACTATGGAAACTAGTGAAAGCCATGAACAATGAAGGACCTAGCAACAAACAAATAACAATTAAACAAGGAAATGCCTTGCTTACAGGAAAAAAGGCTGCAAATGCACTAATGGAACACTATGCAAATGCAAACCACATTGATATTACAACCGAACAGAAGAAAGCAATCAAAGACAAACAGATACATCATACAAATACAGAGACAGCAGCAGAATATATGATGGCAAATCTAACAATGGAAGAAATGGAACAGGCAATGAATACCCTAAAAAAGAAGAAATCACCAGGAAAGGATGGAATCACAAACGAAATGCTAATAGGACTAGGCACTAAGGCAAAAAAGAAACTACTAGCAGTCCTAAATTACAGCTGGAAGAGAGGAATAGTCCCACAGGCATGGAAGGAAGCTATACTAATACCAATCCCAAAGAAAGGAAAAGACCTGGAAGAACTAAATGGCTATCGACCTATCAGTCTACTTAGCTGTGTAGGAAAATTAATGGAACGCATTATCAATGGCAGGCTAACATGGCATCTGGAAGAAAACAATCTCTTAACACCACACCAAGCAGGATTCAGAAAGTACAGATCCACTGAAGATCAAATAACCTATATAGCTCAGGAAATAGAGGATGCCTTCCAAGAGAAAAAGCACACACTAGCGGTCTGGATAGATTTAGAAAAAGCATTTGATAAAGTATGGAAGGAAGGACTGAAAGTAAAACTGCAAAAAATGCATGTTTGTGGGAAAATGTACAAATGGATCAGCCACTACCTTGAGAACAGAACTGCCAGGACAAAAGTACAAGGACAAACCAGCAAAATGATGCTGTTGGAGCAAGGTGTCCCCCAAGGAGGAGTTCTTTCACCAACATTATTCCTAGCATATATAAACGACATCACAGAAAATTTTCCAGCCAGAGTACACACATCATCCTTTGCAGATGACTTAGCCATATGGACATCTGAAGAATATATTAGTACAGCTAACAGCAGAATACAGCAAGCCTTATTAGCACTAGAGGACTGGTCAAAATCATGGCTAGTGAAGATAAGTGAGGAGAAAACAACATGCACAGTGTTCTCCCTCTCAAATAAAACTCAACAACCTAAGCTGGTATTGAATGGAAAAATATTGCGCCATGAAGAAAATCCAAACTATCTCGGAGTCACCTTTGATCGTCGCCTGACATGGAAAACACAGGTTGAGAAAAATCGAACAAGAGCAAGGCAAAGAATGGCAATAATGAAAAAGCTTGCTGGTACAACGTGGGGAGCAGATGAGAAAGTTCTCAAGAAGTTATATACTGGACGGGTGAGGCCAGTACTGGAATATGGCATTGCAGCTTGGGCAACAGCAGCTAAGTCAAACTTTAACAAAATAAGTAGAGTCCAAAATCAAGGAATGCGAATCATAACTGGAAGCCTGAAGACAACGCCTATTAATGAACTTGAAAAGATCACTTGTTTACAACCAATGCAGGATAGAAGAGATAGCAGAGCCCAGCAACAAGCAGAAAAATTTAGAAGATTGACAGACCACCCTATGTATAAAAGGTTTAGTGGTTTTGGAAAGGGACGACTGAAGCGTAGCAACTTTGTTGAAACTGCAAAACGAAAGATTAGGGCAGATCCCATACTTAACATATCAACAGTCAAACCTATTTACAATGCAGACAAGTTCCCAGCTTGGAGACAGCAGCAACTGCCTGAGATGATAGAAAACATTCCTAGTATTGAGAAAAAGAACACTCAGCATGAAACCGAAAGAAGAGAAATAACCCTAAACTACATAAAAGAACATTACCCAAGCAGCAATTGGACCCATGCATATACAGATGGATCAGCCAAAAATTCAATAGAGAATGGAGGAGGAGGAATTCTCCTAAATTTAAAAAATGGAGTGAAAAAAACACATTCAGTGGCAACTGGAAAGTTTTCAAGTAACTTCAAAGCAGAGGTAGAGGCTCTGAAAACTGCAGCAGAAATGCTCTTGATGGAGGAAAATAAAGAGAAGCAAATAGCTATCTTCACAGATGCAAAGTCAGCTGTCTCAATACTGAAGAGCAATAACAGTACAGAAATAGCTGACCTAAGAGCAGCACTCCATGGTCTATGCCAGAAATCCAAAAAAGTTGTAATACAGTGGATCCCATCACATTGCAGTATACCTGGAAATGAAGAGGCTGACAGACTGGCAAAAGAGGGCGGACGACTACCACAGCCTGACATAGACATAACCTATAATGAGGCAAAGAGGTTGATAAAAAGCACCTATAGAACCAAATGGGAATCAGAGCATCCAGGCCACCAGAAGGATGATGCATATTACAAACTTGACAGAAGAGAACAAGTAGCAATCTTCAGACTCCGCACAGGACATAACAGGCTGAAATACCACTTGTTCAATAAACTAAAGATAGGAGATACCGATGAATGTTATTGTCAAACTGGAAAAATGACAGCAAAACATTTGCTTCAGGATTGCCCAACATATGCAGAACAGAGAAAGATATTTTGGCCCACACCTGCTTCATTTGAGGACAAGCTCTATGGAGATATCAACAAGCTCAAGTTGACCGTAGCTTACTTTAACTACATACAGGTTGACATTTAAAGGTGTATGAAGAAGTATTCAGACGGCCACACTTCATACCACAGGTATGTCGGTTACAAAAGCCTCCCAGAGGCATGAAATGGAATATTGCTGGATAGGAGATCCATTACGTGGAAAGTCCGAATCAGAAGCTCACTGTGTGGGCTTTCAAAAAAGGTGGGAAAAGTGTCCTAGTGGCACGAAATGGAATATTGCTTGGATAGCAAATCCATTATGTGGAAAGTCCGAATCAAAAGCTCACTGTGTGGGCTTTCAAAAAAGGTGGAAAAAGTGTCCTAGTGGCACGAAATGGAATATTGCTCGGATAGCAAATCCATTGTGCGGAAAGTCCGAATCGAAAGCTCACTGTGTGGATGTCATCTGCACTCTGCATTCTTCTGGTTTCCGGAAGAACAGCCTATGGTGAACGGAAGGCCCAATATACGGAAGTGAGGCTAAGCAGCCATAGTGCAGGACGTGACGATTCCTTGGGTGAGCCCAGTACCAGAGCGCTGTGTTTTGGCTCTGCAAGTATGGAAGCCTCCTTGGATGGCGGGGAATGCCCATGGTCTGCCCCTGCCTTCCCTTGAGGGCTGACCAGGATGTCTTTGGCTGTTCTATATGGGCCAGCTAGGATGGGAGATAACACCACAACAGTGAGAGTCAAACGTCCTAAGAAACCCCCGGGAAGGTTAACCCGGTCAACAAATGCCCGCAGAAGTCGGATGTGTCGGCCTAACGGCGCAAGAACGCAGCTCTGCTGTAAACAGACACAACGCAATCACATCCGAAAAAAAAAACTCCGGATGAACGAAGAAGAAATGCCTTTGTGAGATCGATGAAAGCAATAAACAGTGGTTGATTCTGTTCACGGCATTTTTCATGTATATGTCGCAATGAGAATATCATATCAATGGTAGACCGGTTCTGTCGAAAGCCACACTATGATTCGGGGTAGACGTGATGTCCTAGGACTTGAAGTCTGCGCAGAACAATTATGACAAATACTTTTCCAACAATACACAGAAGTGAATGATGGTCAAGACATCTGAAAAGAACCTAGTTGCCATTGCTTTCTTTCATGGCAATGGCCGTACAATGACGGTACCATAAAAAGATACTCTGTCAAGCCTCGTGTGACAAGTTACTACCTGTCGACTGTTCTACAACTCTATCCACCACCTGCTTCTATGGTTTAACGTTTCCCTGATCGGGGGGCCCACAAGTGCTCCAACTTGCACAAGGATGTCTCGTAGGCTAGCGGAGGAAAGAAGGCATCTTACTTCTTCGATATGAGATATCTCTACACCGTAACCCGTTGTGACAATTACTAAGATGAAATCTCACTTGTTTCAAACTACCAGCTTGTGTCACTCAATACCCTGAAAGACTAACCATGTTAAAACATGCTGGGAAGAAGTCGGGTGTGTTGTATTAAATAAGCTAATAACGCACCTCTAATGTAAACAGACATAACGAATTTACGCACATCAAAAAGATAAGTTTCTTTCAATGGATTAATAAGTAACGTTCATCATAACTTACTGGGCTTGGTATCATTGGCGCTGATACCAGAGTTGTCGGTTGTCCAAATGCCATTGGAGCAGCTGGCGAACCTATAACTGTTGCAGATTGAACCTGTTGTTTGGAGACCAAACACAAAAAGTGCTGAAACAAGGGAATAGTGTTCGCCACCAAATACAAGAATTTACATACAGAATTAGGAACGTATAAATAATTCCAAGGGCTTGAATTACTGCAGTGGTATTATTATGCCCTGTTTTCAGTCCACGGCATCTTTTTTTTTTTTTTTTCTATTGTTACCAGTAGCACGATATCTTGAATGTCTTCAACGGTTTGGCATTAATATGTTCATGTATATGTTGTGGAGTTAGTTAGTTAGTTAGTCACGGTTCCAACTTCACAGCAACGGGTCGTCCCCATTATGCTCCGTTCCTGTGCCAGTGAGATGTTGTGGAGTGCGACAGATAGAACTATAAAAATTAGATTTTTAAGAACATGCATCTTTCCCATTGCAACATACGCCTGTGATACCTAAACAATCTGAACAGCGCAAAAATAACTTTTTTTTAAAAAATGTTATAGACGAGCTCTAAGAATATCTTGGATAAAGAAAAGAACAAATGTATCCATACTTCAAGAGCTGAATATTAAAGACGGTTGGCTATTAAAGACGATAAAACAAAGACAATTGAAATATTTTGGTCACTTAAAACGTAATGAGAGAGAAAGTTTGGAGAGTACAATAATGGAGGGGTGTATGCCTGGGAAGAGAGGAAGAGGAAGGCCAAAGGGAAGATAGGTGCAGAATGTGGTGGATGATCTCCAAACCAGATGGGTGTATCGGAAGCGGACCATCTTGCTTATGATCGAGAGGTTTCCGCGAAGGTTGTTATGGGAACGAGGTTCTGCAAGGGACATGCTACTGAAGAAAGTAAAACATAATTACACTGCGAACATAACTTCGTGAATTATATAATTGCAGAGATGGTGAGAAAACATGGGAGCTGACAGAATTAGGAAACGTCATCATGTGCTAAAATACGTATTACTTTATATATGAGGACAGAATAAAAAGAATTTTTGAATGTAAAAAATGCATACGTATACAGGATATCATAATGTTAATAATTGATGACAGCATGCAATGCATGTAACTATGAAAGGCAAATTAAGGAAATTAAAATATGGGTTTCTTACACTGCTGTGTCAATGTTTCGATTGCAAGTGAGAATATATAAAATGCATGCAATATACAATTACAGGGGGGGGGGGGGGGGAACATGACAGAACATTTACTTACAAGTGAACATCTTTTTTCTCTGTATAGTGAAAATATTTTCAGAAATATAGAAGATATGGAAGGAATCAACACTGGGAGACGATGTTGTTTGTCCATCAAGAATGATGATGACCATTCATTTCATCCAGAGGGGTTGAAAGTATGGAGCCGTGAGTTCTAAGATGGCTGATAAGGCCTATTTTGGCTCTAAATGTTCTTTGACAATGTGGACAAAGAATGCTTGACGTTTCTGGAGGAGGATTTTCTGCAGTGGTTTTTCTGTTCTGTCTTTTCTTCACAGCTCTTGCCGTCCTGGTTGCCTCACAAGTGACTGCACCCTTGCGTAATGATGTACGCCATGAATTTCGGTCTCTGGCTGCAGTCTCCCATGTGTCATGATTAATTCCAAAAGCATTCAGTGAGATTTTCAGAGTGTCTTTAAAACGTATCCTCTGGCCGCCTTGGGAGCGTTTACCACAACGCAACTCGCCGTAAAAAATTCGTTTAGGGAGCCTGTGATCTGGCATGCGAGTCACGTGACTAGCCCAGCGAATCTGATTCTTCATTAGTAGAGTGTGGATACTGGGCATGGACGCTCTTTCTAGGACTTCAGTGTTTGGGATCTTGTCTTGCCATTTAATCTTCAGTAATTTCCTAAGGCAGACTGTGTGGAAGTGATTTAATTTCCTAGCGTGTCGCTGATAAACAGTCCGACTTAATGGCAATTCCCACACCGGATTGGCGTCTTTCTTTGCTTTTCCTTCCGCTCCAGAAAAATGTGTAGCCGGCACCTATTTCACAGATTTGGCCTTCTTCTGCAAGTCGTGTCTCGCTCAAGGCTGCAATGTCGATGTTGTACCTGCCCAGCTCTCTCCCAATCAGTGCTGTTCGTCTCTCTGGACCCGACGCGCCATCTCTGTCAAGTAGAGTGCGTACATTCCAAGTTCCAATTGTTAAGGGAATATGGTTTGCTCTTTTAGCTGTACCTGTTTTTTCTTTCTTTGTATGTCGACCGCAGTTTAGGGTACCCACCAACCGCGGCCAGCTGGTTAGGTAGTGATGGAGCAGACAATGTTTAGGGCACCTTTTCTAGCCCCTTCCTCATGCTATGGAGGTGAGCAGTGTGTTCCTATAGAGGGCTGCTCAGTCGCTCAGGGGGCTGCCGAATTCCACTGCTGCTCCGGTCAGTAGTAGACGACCATATGGCCTGAGCCGCCTGTGTGCAGGTCTGCGACTAGGGCTGCCAGCGTACCCACACCTGCCACTTTGCCGCTCGCTCATCGCCACAGGGCTTAAAGGTGATATATGACGATGGATGAAGAATGACTTGCGCGATGAATTGGATTAAAGTGAGGAAGACTTGCACAATTCGTCGACCTCACTCTCTCGCCTGAGTCCATCTTAATCCAGTGGCAGGACAAGTCAAGACGACTGGAGACGAATACAGCTGTTGCCCGGGGGGTGGCCGCTGTGGCATGCTGACAGCTACTAGGAGCCACAGGCGTGAGCTGGGTGTCAGGCTTGGACCAGTGGGGGATGGGTCCTGAAAAGGACATGAGAGTCATCCTTACCATAGGTGCTACCAATACCTGACACCCCGTACCCTCCCGGGAGACGATACATCAATAACATTAGATATGCAGATGATACAGTCTTGATTGCAGACAATGAACAGGACCTGCAAAATTTACTAGATGCGGTTGTTGCACACAGTAAACAACTAGGGTTAGAACTGAATATTAAGAAGACACAGATTATGGTCGTCACTGGGAAGAAGGAAATACCACAATGTGATATATGACTAAATGGGAATATTCTTCAACAAGTGAATCGGTACAATTATCTCGGAACAGTCATAACATCTGATGGGAGATGCCTTGAAGAGATTAGAACAAGAATCGCCATGGCGAAAGGAGCCTTTAGCAAGATAAAAAACATTCTGACCAATAAAAAGATGTCAATTGAAACGAGAAAATGAGTGGTGAGGGGATACATAGAGCCTGTTCTTTTGTATGGATGTGAAACTTGGACAAAGTGCAGTCAAGCTGAAAAACATCTGATGACTGCAGAAATGTGGTTTCTGAGGAAAATGCAAAGAATACCATGGACAGACAGAAAAACCAATGACCAAGTACTACAGGAGACAAATGAAAATCGTAAATTGATTAGAGAAATTAGACGTAGGCAGTCAAAATTTTGTGGGCATGTTATGAGAAGAAATGGATTGGAGAACTTAGTGACAGCTGGCAAGATCGAAGGGTACAGACCAAGAGGAAGACCGAGAGGAAAATACCTGGATGGCTTGGCCACATGACATGGACGAGACAGGAACACTGAGCTGATCCATGACGCTGGTGATATAGTGAAATGGCGAGTCATGACCGCCCACGCTTTCCGGCATGGCACATGATTGATTGATTGATGAGAAGAAATGAATTGGATAACTTGGTGACGACTGGCAAGATCGAAGGGAAGAGACCAAGGGGAAGACCCAGAAGTAAATACCTGGATGGCTTGGCCACGTGGATGGTCGAGACAGATATACAGAGCTGATCCACGACTCTGGTTATCGAGTGACATGGCAGTACATGACCGCCCACGCTTATCGGCATGGCACATGATGGATGGATGGATCGAACATCTTAACACAAGCAAATTTCTCTAATTTGTGTAATAACTGGCTTGACATATTGATTGATTTAAGAATCCATATCATACCACAACCATAATCAAAATAATAATAATAATGGTCGAAAAAATACCAGAATGGTCGAGTCAGATATACAGAGCTGATCCACGACTCTGGTTATCGAGTGACATGGCAGTACATGACCGCCCACGCTTATCGGCATGGCACATGATGGATGGATGGATCGAACATCTTAACACAAGCAAATTTCTCTAATTTGTGTAATAACTGGCTTGACATATTGATTGATTTAAGAATCCATATCATACCACAACCATAATCAAAATAATAATAATAATTTTAAAAAAATACCAAAAACCACTCAGAGATGCCACGTCTCTGGCATTAAATGTTACATTGGTTGCAAGTAAACAAATGCAAACTTAAGTTTTTAGTGTAAACAGAGACGGTAGCGAGAGAGAAGTAAGTTACACGCATTTGTTTTTTTTATCAACTAGCAGATAATCTGGGGGCGTGTGCCATGAACCAGCTCACTGAAAAAGTAACAAACGGGTTTAGACGAGTATTGATTAGCACTACACAGACTTATGTATGAAAAGCCGCGCGATATGACGCGAAATAGAGCCGGAAATGTGTTTCTAACGCATTCGGCTGAGGAAAGTTGGATCAAGTAACACGGACTGGCGAAACAGTGTAGAAATCGAATCAAATGACAAAGACAGACGAAATGGTGTTCAATTAATTACATCAGCAGAATGGGCAGTTCAAGAACTATCACAACAGCTTAAAAGTCGGCATAAATCAGCCAAGGAATGAGTGGCCATCCGATAGTATCGCCAGTTAAATGCGACAGTCATTGAACACGATGTGTAATCCCGTTCGAGGGAGGCCAGCTTTGTGTGTAGTAGATGTGTCATGAGAACAGGCTTAACTGTAAGTTGCACAAGCTTTGATTTTTTTACATTATGAGTTGAGAGCATTGAAGGGACAGTTAGCATGATGACGATAGGGCACTTGATAGCTATAGACTCAAGGACAAATCGCTGTGCATGTAAACAACGAACTTGCAGCATCTCACATTGAGTGAAAGGTCAGACTTGATTGGTGTTCGGGATTGTGTCACAGTGAGTTCTCAAATAAAGTTAAAATGTACACTGCGTCGCTTACGCGTTGAAGTAGTTTCTGCGCTGTGAAAAGTACAAAACGTTGTCTGTTGTTGATTATATCTTACTGGCGAACAGTTCAAACCACTTACACCCAACAACAGCATTGCAGTATGGTGTATGAGATACCAACACTATTTTATCACTTCGAAGATAATCTGGAAGGGAAGAGAGTGATAGTAGCATACCAGGTTGTTTTGGGACCGCAAATGTGGCTGCAACTGGCAACATGGAGGGGACATGTAACATCATAGGTAAAATGACAGAAAAGGTAAAGTGCAGAAACCACAAGATTCGTATTTTCTCGGTCTAAGGGGAGATAACTGATGCCGGTTTTCATAACCACTCCCGGTCTTAAACATTATAAACATATGTTTTCACATTTTTAATTTGAAAATAAAAGATGGTGGGTATTATTGGTTGTAGTGGGTTATCATCATTAGTCGGAGAACAAAACTATTCCACCTAAAATCAAACGGGACCAAAAGGAGTAAGCCCCGGAGCACTACACACCTTGAGTACTAAAGTGTACCAGATGCCAGAAGTTTAGGTAAATCCGTGTCAACTGCAAAAGCGAGGTGGATGTCCGCAGATACTGCTTTGGACAACACCTGTAAAGCCAATGACCGCTGGTAAAATACGACATAAACATCAGGGACCCAACGCCAACAGACGATGTGCAAACTGCCTCGGCAACGACGTGGCTTCAGGACAGCAAAGAAGCCATGAAGTTAGTCTCCAAGTCCAACCTACCATACAGAAAGGCCAGATACGGTAGGGGGCGACTACGCGATTAATAAAGACACACAAAGTGTAATTGGAGGGCCAACTGAAGGACCTGAATTCAAAAGAAAACAACAAGGCGCAGAGAAATGACCAATCACAAGAACAGCAAATAGCAGACGTGCAAAGCATCTTGGACGAATTGAAAATTCAGCAGAAAATCAAGCGGGATAGGGCACATCTGACTGAAATTAAGGCAGAGACAGAAGAAACTCTCCAAAAATAAATTGAAGAAGAAAATAATACAGATTGGACTGCTCAAGAAAGGAAGTGAAGACGTTAAGTATAGGTCTTTTAGACTCATCATCATGTGTCATGCCGATAAGCGTAGGCGGTCATGCGTCGCCACCTTACGTGATCACCAGAGTCGTGCATTAGCTCAGTGTTCTTGTCTCGACTATACCACGTGGCCAAGCCTTCCTGGTATTTACTTCTCTGCCTTCTCCCTGTTCTCTTCCCCTCCATGTTGCCAGTTGTCACCAAGTTCTCCAAGTTATTTCTTCTCATAACATGTCCAAAAATTGTGGCTGTCTACATCTTATTTCACTAATCAGTTTATGGTTTTCCTTTGTTTCTTGTAGGACGTGGTTTTTTGGTTTTTCTGATTGTCCATAGTATTCTTTGCATTTTCTTCAAAAACCACATTTCCACAACCATCAGATGTTTTTCATCTTGACTGCTCATTGCCCACGTTTCACATCCATTCAAAAGTACAGGTTCTATGTAGCACCTCAACCCTCTTTTTCTTTTAGAAAGTTACAGTCAGAAAGCAAGCTGTCCATCGCAACATTCAACGAGAAATGTTCTGTCTGCTATACATAAGTTGCAGGATCGCGTCGCATTAATTATTTACGGAGGGTGTGTCAGCCGGCCATTCAGAAAGCAATGGCAAGCTAAACGTAACACTTGCCAAGACATCAGCAGCAGCTGTAAAATGCTGGTGTGTACTGCAGTGTTCTGTAAAGGATATCCATAAATCCATCCACGCCGATAAGCGTGGGCGGTCATGGTTTGCAATCTCACTTGATCATCAGAGTTGTGGATCAGCTCCGTGTCCCTGTCTCGATTATGCCACATGGCCAAGCCATCCAGTTATTTATTTCTTGGTCTTCCCTTTGGACTCCTCCCTTCGATCTTGCCAGTTGTCACCAAGTTGTCCAAATCATTTCTTCTCATAACATGCCAAAAAAAATTTTGACGGCCTACGCCTACTGTCTCTAATCAGTTTACAATCTTCCTTTGTTTCTTGTAGGACTTGTTCATTGGTTTTTCTGTCTGTCCGTGGTATTCTTTGCATTTTCCTCAGAAACCACATTTCCACAGCCATCAGATGCTTTTCAACTTGTCTGATCATTGTGAACGCTTCACATCCATGTAAAAGTATAGGTTCTATTTAGCACATCAACACTTTTTTTCTCGTTTCAATTGATATGATTTTATTGGTCAGTATTTTTTCATCTTGCAAAATGCTACCTTCCCCCATGGCAATTCTTGTTCTAATCTCTTCAAGGCATCTCTCATCAGATATTATAACTGTTCCGAGATAGATGTACCGATTCACTTGTTTAAGAATACGCCCACTTACTTGTATATTACATTGTGGTATTTCTTCCTTCCTAGTGACGACCATAATCTGTGTCTTCTTACAATTCAATTCTAACCCTAGTTGTTCACTGTGTGCAACAACCGCATCTAATAAATTTTGCAGGTCTTGTTCATTGTCTGCAGTCAAGACTGTATCATTTGCATATCTAATGTTATTGACGTATCGTCCCCCAATGTTGATTCCTTCCATATCTTCTATATTTCTGAAAATATTTTCACTGTACAGGAAAAAAAGATCTGGAGACATTACACATCCATGTCTCACACCTCTCTTAATAGGTTGATATTGACCTACTTCAGTATCAATTCTTATGAAAGCTTGTTGTTTCCAATATATGTTTTTGTTTTACAAGTATAAGGTCTTTTCCATCAATTTGTAGATCTTCAAGCATCCTTATCATGTCGACATGTCTCACGTGATCGAAAGCCTTTGTGTAGTCAATAAAGCAGAGGTGTAGATCTTTGTTTACTTCTAGAGAACGTTCAGTTACTATTCTCAGTATGTACACAGAATTTACTGTACACTTGTCTTCTACAAACCCACATTGTCCCTCGCCTATTTCATGTTGTATTTTCTTCCTAACTCTTTGCATAATAATTCTTAACAAAATCTTCGCTATGTGACTCATTAGACTAATTGTTCGATGTTGATCACATTCCAGGGTTCCTGATTTTTTTGGGGGATTTTAATAAATACAGAATTACATAATTCACGAGGTATATCTCCAGTATTCAGGAGTCTGGTAACTTTATCTATTCCGTATTATTCTAAAGCATTAATCATTTCTGTTGTGATGATGTCTGAACCGGGAGTCTTGCCAGATTTCATATGGTTAAAAGCATTTTGAACCTCCATCTTCAAAATTGATGGCCCTTCATTATTATTTTGAATATCATACTGTTCTTCTCTGTTATCATCATAAAGGCTTTTCACATAATCTGACCATATATGTAAAATATGATCTTTTTCTATTATGATTTTTCAATCTTTTGTCTTTAGACAGCCTGCTGATTATGTAAGCTCCTAAATAAGGATATGCAAAATACAAAAATACATAAGTTGGGCGATAGTTACAAGGTGTGGAGAGTATTATGAGCGGTTAAGGAACGGAGTTAATAACTAACTGGACATGACACGTTTGTAGTGCTTTATAAATGAATCAATCATGTGCCATGCCGGAAAGCGTGGGCGGTCATGACTCGCCATTTCACTCGATCACCAGAGTCGTGGATCAATTCAGTGTTCCTGTCTCGACCATGCCATGCTTCCAAGCCATCCAGGTATTTACTTCTCGATTTTCCCCTTGGTCTGTTCTCTTCGATTTCACCAGTTGTCACTAAGTTCTCCAACGAAGTGGTCAAGCCGTTTGACTCATGCTCCGAAGGTTGTGGGTTCGATTCCGGGCCGCGTCCTTCGGTTTACGAGCTAAATGTTTCGGAGACTCCTGTGGGTCGTCGCTATAAGCTACGGAGTTCGTGCTTTGTGCGATGCTTTCCGTGCTGCGGAAAGAGACCGAGCGATATGGGATAAAACCCGGTGCAATGAAGTCGACCCTGTCGACTTTTAAGCGACTTTTTTATCCATTACTTCTCATAACATGCCCAAAACAAAAATTTCGACTGTCTACGTCTAATTTCTCTAAACAGTTTACGATTTTCATTTGTCTCCTGTAGTACTTGGTCATTGATTTGTCTGTCTGTCCATGGTATTCTTTGCATTTTCCTCATTAACCACATTTCTGCAGCCATCAGATGTTTTTCATCTTGGCTGCTCATTGTCCAAGTTTCACATCCATACGAAAGAACAAGCTCTATGTAGCACCTCAACACTCTTTTTCTCGTTTCAACTGACATGTTTTTATTGGTCAGTATGTTTTTCATCTTGCTAAAGGCTACTTTCGCCATGGCGATTCTTTCTCTAATCTCTACAAGGCATCTCCCATCAGATGTTATGACTGTTCCGAGATAATTGTACCGATTCACATGTTGAAGAATATTCCCATTTACTTGCATATTACATTGTGGTATTTCGTTCTTTCTAGTGACGACCAAAATCTGTGTCTTTTTACAATTTAATTCTAACCCTAGTTGTTCACTGTGTGCAACAACCGCATCTACTAATTGTTGCTGATCCTGCTCATTGTCTGCAATCAATACTGTATCATCTGCATATCTAATGTTATTGATGTTTGGTCCTCCAATGCTGATTCTTCTATATTTCTTCTATATTTTCACTGCATAGGGAAAAAAGATCTGAAGACATTACATATCCCTGCCTAACACCTCTCTTATTAGGCTGATATTGTCCCACTTCATTATCAATCCGTATGGCAGCTCGTTGTTTCCAATATATGTTTTTATAAGTCTAATGTCTTTCCCGTCAATTTGTTGTTCTGCAAGCATCTCTACCATGTTGCCATGTCTTGCTCTATCGAAAGCCTTTGTGTAGTCAATAAAGCAAATATGTATATCTTTGTTTACTTCTATAGAACGTTCAATAACTGAACGCTGCACATACACATTTACTGTACCCTTTCTTTCTACAAACCCACATTGTTCTTCCACTATTTCAGGTTGTATTTTCTTCCTCACTCTTTGGATGATAATTCGTAGCAAAATCTTTGTGATATGACTCATTATACTAATTTTTCTATGTTGATCACATTCCAAGGCTCCTGATTTCTTTGGGATTGCAATAAATTCAGAATTACATAATTCAGAAGGTATATGTCCGAATTCCTTGGACTGCCAAAGTAACTAGCGACGAATGCCTTAAAGAGGCTGGCGAAACTAGAAAATTATATACAACAATAAGAAAGAGGGACATATCTTTTTTGGTCATGTGATGAGAAGAGAGACGCTGGATAACATTGTGACAACTGGAAAGATCGAGGGGAAGAGAGGCAGAGGCAAACCACTAGAAATGATGCTGGATGGATTGCGACAGTGGCATGGAGGAATATCAACGTCATAGTTGATCTAGAAAACCAAGGACAGAGATCTGTGGAGAGTCATGAACGCCTACACCAGTCGGCACGGCACTTGATGATATGATATGTCCGGTATCATATAATGAGTTCAGCAGTCTGGTGACTTGATCTATTCCATATTCTTCTAAAGCTTTAATCATTTCTGTTGTGATGTTTTCTGAACTGTGGGGCCTTGCCAGCCTTCATATGTTTAAGAACATTTAGAACCTCCATCTTCAAATTTGGCGGTCCTTCATTATTAAATCGAATATCATACGGTTCATCTCAGTTATCACCATAAAGGTTTTTCACATAGTCTGACCATACATTTAGAATCTGATTTTTTTTCTATTATGATTTTGTCATCTTTAGTTTTTAGACAGCCTGCTGATGTACTTGTTCTTGTATTAGTAAGTTCCTGAATTCTTTTGTGCACTAATTTGGTATTTTGACTGTTGTGTTGTTTTTCAATTTCCAAGCACTTTTTCTCAAGCCATGCTTCTTTTGCCTCCTTATATAATATTCTGACTTGTCTGTGAATTTCTTCATATTTGACAGAATTATTTTTGTTGAGTCTTCTTATTTCCATTAGTTGTAAAACTTCTTCAGTCATCCATTTCTAACGACCGGCCTTCTTTAATTTTGGAATAGTTGTTTCTGCAGCCAAACCGATTGAATTCTTCAACATTTCCCATTGATTATCCACATCCTGGAATAGGTTCTCTGGATCAGACAATATATCAAATCTGTTCTGCACTTCTATATTGAATTTGTTTTGTATTTCCGTGTCGTTATTCAATGAAACAAATCATATTTAGTGTTTCCTGTTTTATACTTAACTTTCTTTAACTTTATCCTCAATGCTCCTGTAAGTAATCTGTGGTCACTATAACAATCAGCACTGGGATCTGTTTTTGCTATTGTTAGCGCATTTATAAATCGTCTGCTAATCAAAATGTAATCAGTCTGGTTTCTAATCCTGCTATCAGGACTCCTCCATGTCCATAATCTTTTAGTTCATAATCCATATGTCCATAATCTTTTCAGGTGTTTCCTAAAATCATTTCCTGCTCTTTTGTCCACTTCATAAAAGTAACAGATTAAGAGCACAAATTGTCCTGCCTTCTAAGCCCGATTTAATGAGGCAAAATGCATATGTATTCACTTATGCATTGTGTCGAGTATGTACAGACAGGTTCAGAAGAACGAATTGGATAATATAAACCAGTTTGCTAGTCTGTTGAACTCGCTTTCGGCAGGAGTGTATTCAATGGGTTTTGTGTGTTAAGTGTTGTTTAACTATTTGATTACTATATTTATGTAACAATTAAACTGTTATAACTGAGAGCAAAGAGGTTTTTCCACGTCGGATGACTTGGTAAAGGATCTGGGACCCTTATCCAAGGAAGTCAACAAAGGAGATAGAGTGGAGATTTGGAGATACACATACGAGTTTTGGGCAGTGTAGGAAAGAAAGGTAAATGATGCGGGCACAGACAATCTCCAATACTCTATCATCTGAATAGCGTATTGTGACATGTCTCATGCCCGTCTTCATACGAAGATCGAACGCACCATATACAAGGACAAGTATACAGATAGATAACAGTTTTAAATGGAAAGGAAAGACAGCAAGCAGTTCTTAAGTTTCCAAACTTAAGCCAGACAACGAAGAAATGCAGAGTGAGTCAGCGGGACAAAGAATTTTGGCGTTCTCAAACAGTAATCTAATTACCTGTCCATTGTCAACTGGAGACCTACCTCGGATAAGATAAGTATCAACTGCGGTGATTGTGAATTTCTCATTAGCATACAAATTGCATAGGTCAAGAGCGCACTGTTGATGTTCCATTAACGGGAGAAAGTAGGTGCCTGGCAACAAAGAAACTAGAAAACAAAGACAGGAAGAATAACAGGTATTGTTATCAGTAACTTTGGACGGTAATTGGAAGGATGTTGGCAGAATGTAATTGTCACGTCGAGGGAATTTTAAAAGATTGTGGAAGACTAATAAAGGTGTGTTGGAGGAGATATATATAAGTTGCAATCGGCAACTTAGGGCCAGTTTAGTTACAATGTGAGACAGACAGCAGGAGTGTTCCATTTAGTGTCGATATAATACTTCTCTTGGGAGTGAAGGTAAGAAATAATTAATATGCCTCTGTAAAGTTAACAGATAGATGTCTTCTATAGAGATCACTTGTTCTTTATGATAAGGAATATATCTATCAATCTAGAGACAATCTCAGAAGATAGAGAAGATTTTCTTGACTTAGAGAAACTATTCTGATGAGTAGATATGTCATCCTTCGGCAAGAAGAATTCTTAATGAATCTTTTGAGGCGTTGTTCATGTATTTGATGAATGATACACTTTTTCAGAGTCTGCAGAGACGATCTATACTTTATAACAAAACTACCATGAGACTTTCTCAGAGATAGTCATTATATTCTATGTCTGGAAAATTATGTTCTAAAGTGTATTGCATGTTCTGACTCTATATGATTTTGTGTTACAATAATTCATATGTTTTATTTGTGAATGATGCTTTTCTAAAACCTACCTTGTGAGATTTTAGATGTGTATTAAAAAATATGGGAATATGGGAAAAAAAGATGAAGGGTTAGGCGGGTATTTTCCAGGAAGAAGGAAAACATGGACCAGGCATTGAGCTCATATCGTTCTACGGACAAGAGAAGGACTAGCCTGCAGAACGCCTGAGGGAAGAGGACTTGTCGTGCCAGTAGGTGAGGTGGACACAGGCACACAGAATAGCCAGGCTGGACTACCCTGAGCTAAGAAAAGGATCCCTTCTCCCTTTGCTTATATTTTTCCCCTAACCCAGCTTTTAGGAGAGATAGATATATGGTTTTTGGTCCTATTTCTCAAGGGTGGTGGTTATGTGAGTGCTAAAACTGGGCAGAGACCTGTAAGTTAATGATGGTCATTCTGGAGGAACAGCATCATTTTACCTCAGCTGCTTCTCCTATACCACAACCCTGCAGCCCAGGAATGAACAGCTAAGTACATGTCAGTACAGTCTGTGTTGTCCTTGACGCTAGAACCACGATACCCCCCTGTAACATCATCCCACGTAGGACCTACCCGAGAGTGCTTACTTCTTTAAACGCAAGATCTCAAGAACATCACCTTGGTATAGTTCAGGGTGCCTCAGGAACATGTAGCGTAGCCTTAAGGGGACATTCTGAACATTTTATATATACATTGATGTTAGGCAGTGAACGGTGACATACATTTGGTTTAGTGCCATTAATGACTCAACCACGGTGTACCCGAACATTAGTTAGAGTGGAACTTTAAGTCCGTACTTGTGCTGATGATTTGTTTACTACCTCATTGATGGTATTGTTCTAATGTATGTATCTGACATCATATACCACGCTAACAGCCACACACAACACAGAAGCACACCACTATATTACCTCATTATAGTGTTTTGACGATGCACTTAGTGTTTGGTGTTTTACTTGGCGTTGTGTAATATTAATTAGAATACATTAGTTACTACAGAAGAGTGGAGCCAAGTGTGGCCGGAAACTACAAGTATCTCAGATTTTACCAGGGGAAATTTCCCTTATCGGAGTACTGTGACTTCCGGGGCCCCACTGGCCCTCTGTGAAGAAACTTCTAATATTGATCACTATCTACCCCTAGGGATTCTTAACGAGCCATTTTCAAATTTCTCTAAACAGTTGGCTATTAGAATTTGGGGATCCCATCCTCATTTCTTTTTAACTTACCACACGTATATAGTTTACATTATAACCTCCGATTAGCATTTCCGGCTTTTCTTTCATCTCTCTTATTATTAGTTCGCTACAATATGTGCACATATATTGTGTTATTTACTGTTTATTTGTGTGCAGTGTCTGAAGCTATGAGGTCACATTTAATATTAGTAATTAGAGTATTGACGCACAGATTACTGACAGCTCGCCAGATAGACAAGTATTTCTCCTTCTATACATAGAACCCATAACCACATGTCATGGTTACTCCGGGTGTTTGTTGGCTGTTACCTTTCGTGAGTATAATAACATGTCAACCTGCTAGTTGGCTGTTGTCGTTAAGGCCTGTTCTACCTGTTATTAATTGGTGCTGCCTTTCAGACGCATAACAATTTCTCTACTAGTTAATAATTGGTGACAAATATCATGCATATAACAATTTCGGCAACTAACTAATCGGTTGTAGTTTATTGGCCTACCTGTTTGGCCGAGCACGGTCCTACTCATATAGTAGTTTTGTAAGTACAATATTGCACTACTATTGATATTGGTGTGTGAAGACTTTGAAATTGGTTGGTTACTATTAAACCGAGTGCTGATCGTACCGTGATTATATGAAATGTTATGTCACCAGTTGGAGATTTTCTGGATCGCAATAAAGTTATATATATATATGATGTCTTTATTTCATTTGTTTGGCTTAGCTTGTTCATTTGTGTGACTAGTTGTACTTACTAGTCGAGTTTGTGAGTTTTTATTGCTGTTTTTGTTGATTGAGTATCACCGAATACTGTTTAGGTGTTTAGGATATTATTTCCTATATCTCTGCACCAGAACCCGAACACTTGGCTTTATTTTCTTGTCTGTTCTATGTTTTTGTTTTTGCTCCACGGTGCAAAGTGTATAGGTTCGTCCACTCTACACCACAACATATCTGTATCTCCCTTTATATCAGTTTTATTAGTCTTCCATTTCTTTCTACTTCCTGTAATATTTCATCTTTAATCCTCCGGCTTCACACAAGCGCGCGCGCGCGCACGCACGCACACACACACACACACACACACACACACTTATTTGTTTATTCAAGAGATATTAGAGATATTGCTGTGGGCATGACGCTATGACATACCCAACTGGGTAACAACAACCCTAGTGACACCTGCAAATAAATGGCTGTTAATCAACGAAGTACAATACTGCTTGTCTTATATGCATTATACTGCAATACATTTCAGGTGAAAATATGTAAGCAGGGGCAGTTTCATATATGTAATATTTAAACAGCTGCAGCTGTGACGTGCACATTATGTTTACTTGCATTATCTTTAACTGTGGAGAAACTGTCTTTGATGTAAACATTGTTAGGTGGAATTCCAAGTATTTAAAAAAATTGGGTGTCTAATCAACTATATATTTTGGTATAGGAAAGGAAATAATAAGGCATATTAAAATAATATTATTAACATTATTGTTTATGTTACTTTGAATATTTAAAAAACTTACGCAAGTAGATATTTCTTTTGAACGAGTACAATATTAATAATGTATTTCATTTTAACATGAAACTGCCCCACTTTGATTGAAAGAAAATATTTAGTTACAACCGACTAAAATACTGACCCTTAGAGGCATTTGCGCAAGTGTTGCTGGGTGATGATGGTGAAAAAGAACTGGGTGATGTAGCCCTGCCCCTAGAGACGGGGCTGGTATGAGTTCTGCAAATGATGCAATGCTAGGAGCTGTAGCCCACGCTTCGGGTCCGCTAGGAAAATACGTGGCCCGTAGTTCCTCTGTGAAAGTGATTTGGTTAAGTCTATATTTCGTGACTTGTTACTTTGTAACATGTTAAGTGTGATCTTAATAAGTTGGCAAAGTATTAACTAAGTCAGCGATGATTAAGGATAACTAAGATACTAGTGGTGACTGACAAATTGCGTGATAGTAATTTGTGGTTTCCTGCCAATAACGTGAGGGTGTGGCTGTGTAATGTTTTCAGTGATAGGGGTGACTTGATGCTGCCATGGTGATCTGTGATGTTACGTGATGAGGCCAATGAGAGTTTATTAACACTTACTTAAGATAGCAATAAGACATTATTGGAATTCATAATCCGTATGCCAAGATCTTTCTTCGGCTAAGTTGTCCTTTCGAAAAACTTATTTCTTTCGTCATTTGTTTAAGGATTTAAGAAATACAACATATTCTACTTTTATTTAGAACTTTCTTTTGATTTGTATGTCCACTAAGCTACGAGAAGATGCATTGTCCGTTTTGTTATTCCCATATTTATTAGATGTGTGCACGCACGCACGCATGCACGCACGCACGCACGCACGCACAAGGAAATCAGAGCATTGACAGGCGAATTCAGGCCATCATTACATGTAATAAATGATAGGTATGGAACACTTAAACGGAAAGCATAAACATACTAGAAAGATAGAAGGAGTACTGTTGAGAAATGTACGAAGACACTACAGACAGCCTATATAATATACATGAAGCCGGACTCCGTGGGAAAGGGCTTACGGACGTGGTTCTTGAACCCGTATACCCGCGTTAAAAACACAGCTGCACTAGATGTGGCAACAGACCGCGTTGCGTTGGTTTTGCGTTGGTATCGGTGCCGGTCGTTCAGAAATCAATGGCAAACTACTGAACGTAAACTTGACAAAAGATCACAGCGACAGAAATGCTGGTGTTGACTGCGATGTTCTGTAAAAAATGATATGCATAAAAAAAACACACACACACAGAGACACACAGACACACAGACACACACACATATACATACATACATATATATATATATATATATATATATATATATATATATATATATATATATATATATATATATATATATATATATATATATATGAAAGCGACGAGAGAACCACGACCTTTATTACGGGTGAATTTATGTGGACACATGTTAGAGCGACGTTTGACCCGATTTGTGAAATAGAACTATCTACAAACCTCTCCCAAAGAAAGGCAGTTTTAAAATGTGCACCAATTATCGCATTATCGCACTAATAAGTCATGCTAGCATGATTCTCCTGCGAGTGATCATGCACAGAATTGAAACCAAATTTTAATGCGAATTACTAGAGAAAGATACGTTTCAGACAGGCATTGCGACCAGGGAACCACATCTTCAACATAAGAACCATCTCTGAGTAGGACCGTGGGGTAGATATTCTCAGTATGATGCAAGTCTTCGAAATTCCGCCCCTTACATGTGTTTTTCTTTTAAAATGCTGCCCCTTGATGAAGCCCCCTTACAATGCCGCCTGATGCGGCCGCCTCTCTGTATCATAGCACGGCATGGCCTTGTCTCTGAGAAATGCAGAAGGTACCATGACGATCCCTATACTGGCATTATAGGCTACAGGAAGGCCCTCGACTGTTTTCAACATCAGAAATTGTGGAACATTATAGATACTGGGTTTCCAGCATATCTGACATACTTAATCGAATCATTATGTAATGAACAACAGGCGGCTGTCAAAGTAGTTGGTAAAATACAAAACTGATTCGAGGTGGAAACAAAATTAAAAATTAAAATTAAAAAAATAAAAACAAATATAATATTCAGGAACAAAATTACACGCCAATAGAAGACATTCAAAATGTCACAAACAGTTAATATCTTGGTTCCACAGTCAACAAGAAAGGGACTGCTTACAAGAAGTCGAATAATTGTCTCCAGACATTGTTTTCAGCCATAGTGAAAGTATTATGAGAAATTGTTCAGATATGAGACAAATAACATGTATGTACATATCAGATAAGCAGATGATACAGTATTAATTTAGGCAATGGAAAGGATCTGTGGCATGTTGAGATTGCGGTTATTGTACATAGTGAGCAATTAAAGCTAGAATTAAATTGTAAGAAAACTGAAATTATATCTCCTATAAGAAAGAAATGAGACAATGTAATAAACAAACAAATGAAAATGTTCATAAAAAGCTGAATCCGTACTACTATTTAGGAGCAGTTATAACATTTGATGGAAGATACCTTATTCCTTATTTAGATTTGAAAAATGAAAACAAACAATATAACCAGGCATAGGTAACCTGTTGCGTGACGGAAAGCAAGCACATCAATTTAAAAAAAAAAGGTTTCAAGTGAAGCGAGAAAAAGAGAGTTGAAATGTTATATAGAATCCATAATGTTATATGCCTGTAAACAATAGATCTCCTTCTTCTTTTGCGTTTATCCGTAGTCTTTTTTTCCGGATGTGATTGCGTTGTGCCTGTTTACAGCGGAGCTGCGATACTGCGCCTTTAGGCCGATACATCCGACTTCTACGAGCGTTTATTGACCGGGTTAACCTTTCCGGAGATTCTGACTTTCCACTTAATGGATTTGCTATCCGAGCAATATTCCATTTCGTGTCACTAGGACACTTTTTCCACCTTTGATGACGCCCACACAATGAGCTTTTGATACGGACTTTCCACTTAATGGATTTGCTAGCCAAGCAACATTCTATTTCATGCCACTTGGATGCTTTTGCACACCGACATATATGTGGCATGAATTGTGACAGGCTAAGAACTTCTTCGTGCACCTTTAGATGTAAATCTGAATGTAGTTAAAGAAAGCTGCAGTCAACTTGAGTTTGTTGACATCTCCATAGAGCTTGTCCTGAAGCAGGTCTGGGCCAAAATATCTTTCTCTGTTCTGCAAAAATTGGGCACACCCTGCAGCAAACGTCTAGCTGCTATTTTACCAGTTCCACAATTACATTCATCAGTATCTCCTATCTTTAGTTTATTGAATAAGTGGTGTTTAAGCATGTGCGGAGACTGAAGATTGCTACTTGTTCACGTCGGTGAGTTTGTAATATGCATCATCTTTCTGGTGGCCTGGATGCTCTGATTCCCATTTGGTTCTAAAAGTGCTTTTTATAAACCTCATTGCCTCATTATAGGTTATGTCTATGTCAAGCTGAGGTTATGTTCATGTCAAGCTGAGATATTCGTCCGCCTTCTTTTGCCAGTCTACCAACTCTTCATTTCCAGATATACTACAGTGTGATGGGATCCACTGCATTACAACTTTTTTTTGGGGGGGGGGGGCGGGGGGGGGGGTGAATTCTGACATAGTCTATGGAGTGCTGCTCTTTAGGTCTGCTAGTTCTGTGATGGTTTTGCTCCTCAGTATTGAGACACCTGATTTTGCATCTGTGAAGATAGCTATTTGCTTCTCTTTATTTTCTTCCATCAAGAGCATTTCTGCTGCAGTTTTTAAAGCCTCTACCTCTGCTTTGAAGTTACTTGAAAAATGTCCAGTTGCCACCGACTGTGTTGTTTTCACTCCATTTTTTAAATTTAGATGAATTCCTCTCCTCCATTTTCTATTGAATTTTTGGCTGATCCATCTTTATATGCAAGGGTCCAATTGCTACTTGGGTAATGTAGTCTTTTATGTAGTTTAGGGCTATTATTCTTCTTTCTGTTTCATTCTGAGTGTTTTTTTCCCTCAATACCGGGAATGTTATCTATCATCTCAGGCAGTTGCTGCTGTCTCCAAGCTGGGAACTTGTGTGCATTGTAAATTGGTTTGACTGTTGATATGTTAAGTATAGGATATGTCGTAATCTTTCGTATTGCAATTTCTACAAAGTTGTTATGCTTCAGTCTTCCCATTCCAAAACCATTAAACATTTTATACATGGGGTGGTCTGTCATTCTTCTTAATTTTTCTGCTTGTTTCTGGACTCTACTATCTCTTGTATCCTGCATTGGTTGTAAACAAGTGATCTTTTCTAGTTCATTAATAGGCGTTGTCTTCAGGCTTCCAGTTATGATCCGTATTCCTTGATTTTGGATTCTACTTATTCTGTTAAAGTTTGACTTAACTGCTGTTGCCCAAGCTGCGATGCAATATTCAAGTACTGGCATCACTCGTCCAGTATATAACTTCTTGAGAACTTTCTCATCTGCTCCCCACGTTGTACCAGCAGATTTTTCATGATTGCCATTCTTTGCTTTGCACATGTTCGATTTCTTTTTTTCAGCCTGTGTCTTTCATGTCAGGTGACGATCAAAGGTGACTCCTAGATAGTTTAGATTTTCTTCAAGGCGCAATATTTTTCCATTCAATACCAGCTTAGGGGCTGTGTTTTATTTGAGAAGGAGAACACTGTGCATGTTGTTTTCTCTCGCTTATCTTCACTAGCCATGATTTTGACCATTCCTTTAGCGCTAATAAAGCTTATTGTATACTTTTTTTTTTCTTTCGCATATCCTTTACAGGACAACGCTGTCAACATCAGCATCTTTCAGCTGTCTGTTGATTTCTTGGCAAGATTACGCTCAGTAGTTTGCCATTGCGTTCTGAGCGGCCGGCTCAGTTATCCCGCAAGTCACCAGCGGGGGACGAACCGCTCCCAGTTCTCGCCCGCTACGAGACTCTGCGTGATAAACGGGATTACGGAGAAAGTGTTGTAACCCTTGGGCCAGAGAGACCGGCATTATTGTATACTGCTGTACTAATATATTCTTCAGATGTCCATATGGCTATGTCATCTGCAAAGGAAGATGCGTGTACGCTGGCTGGAAAATTTGCTGTGATGTCATTTATATATGCTAGGAATGATGTTGGTGAGAGAACTCCTTGGTGGACACCTTGCTCCAACAGCACCTTTTTTGCTGGGTACTTTTGCCCTGGCAGTTCTGTTCTCAGGGTAATGGCTGATCCATTTGTACATTCTCCCCAAAACATGCATTTTTGCAGCTTTACTTTCAGTCCTTCCTTCCACACTTCATCAAATGCTTTTTCTACATCTAACTAGACCGCTAGTGTTAGCTTTTTTCCCTTGGAAGGCATCCTCTATTTCCTGAGCTATATAGGTTATTTGAACTTCAGTGGATCTGTACTTTCTGAATTCTGCTTGATGTGGTGTTAAGAGTTGGTTTTCTTTCAGATGCCATGTTAGCCTGCCATTGATAATGCGTTCCATTAATTTTCCTACACAGCTAAGTAGACTGATAGGTTGATAGCCATTTAGTTCTTCCAAGTCTTTTCCGTTCTTTCGGACTGGAATTAATAACGGAAGATATCTTAAAACTCATGGAAATAAGAAAAAATAACGAAAATAACAAGGAAAAATATGAAGAGATTCACAGGGAAATTAGGAAGCTATGCAAAGAGGCAAAACAAACATGGCTTGAGGAAAATAGTAAGGAAATTTAAAACAAACATAACACTCGGAATACCAAATTAATGCACAAAAGAATTAATGGCATCACTAACAAAAGAATACACACATCAACGGATTGCCTAAAAATCAATGACGGCAAAAACATAAAAGAAAAAAGAGCAGATTTTACATGCTTGGTCAGATTATTTGGTTAGCGGGGTAGGGGTATCCCCTATCAAAGGAGAGGTAAGACGCCTCCTTTCCTCCGTTAGTCTACGGGACACCATTGGGCAAGGTGGAGTACCCGTTTAGCCCCCCCCCCCCCGATCAGGGTTACGTGAAGCCATGGAAGCAGGTGGTGGATGGAGTGTGAGAGCAGCCGACAGATTTTTGTTGGTCATGGTCTTGCACTCTGCGGCGATAGGCAGATGATCTCATCAGTAGAGACAATGGCTAAGGCCACCGACTAGTACAGTCACTGCCCAGAAGGAAAGCAATGGCAAACTACTTTCTGCAAAACTTGCCAAGAAACCATAACAACCATGCAAGAAAACATAATAAGAAAGAGATCTGGTGGCGAGACCCCCAGGCCAGGCAGATCAGATAACACTGGGGAAGAGTGTGACACAGGGACGAGTACTAGTAATCGTGATGACGGAGTTAATCCTGACTGTGTTACCAAGGAAATCCCCTGTGTCAGACTAAGAAACAGAGTGAGAATAGCAACGTGGAATGTGAGAAGTCTGTATGAGGGAAAGCTTAAAGTAGTGTGTGATGAGATTGAGAGGTTAAACATTCAAATTTTAGGAATTAGTGAACATCGCTGGAGCGGCAAGGGACATTTTACAACTGAAAATTGAAGTATTTTCATTTATTCTGGTAGAGACGTCGGAGGCCAGAATGGAGTGGCATTTTGTTTAGATAAGACAATTCCAAAATCTTTAATGGGATATAATCCAGTTAGTGATAGAATCCTCACTATTAGACTTAAAGGCCGTCCAAAAAACACAACTCTCATACAGATATATGCACCTACTTCAACAGCAGAGGAGGACGAAATTGAAGATTTTTACAACACACTACAAGACACATTAAATAAGATTGGTCATAATGATATAGCAATAGTAATGGGGGATTTTAATGCAAAAGTAGGTGCAGGAAGAGCTGAAAATGAGAGACACGTTTTAGGAAAATTTGGATTAGGAAATAGAAATGATGCAGGTAACAAATTAATTGAATTTTGCACAGAAAATGAGTTAACGATAGCCAACACGCTTTTTAAACAACATCCAAGAAGACTCTTCACATGGAAGTCTCCAGACAGTATTACCAAAAATCAGATATATTATATTTTAATACAAAGAAGATGGAGATCAAGCATAACATCTGCAAAAGCCCTACGTAGTGCAGACTGTCATACAAATCATCAGTTATTAGAAGTAGATCTGAAATTAAAACTCAAAAAGCTTACCCGAGGACCAAGGCCACTTCGTTTTGATCTCACAAAAATACCAGATGCATACAACGTAGAAGTTAGGAATCGTTTTGGGGTCTTGATGTCTGTACAAGAGGAAATGACACCTGATGAACTGGCAGTACAAGCTAGAGATATCTTGATAACTGCAGCCAAAGATTTAATTCCGACCAAGAAAAAGCAACTTAAGCCATGGATTACATCAGACACGTTAGAATTAATAAAACATCGAAGGGAACTGAAACAGAAAGGAGGTGAATCCGATAATACCAGGATGCAGTATAAATCTTTAACTCGAGAAATAAGAAAGAACACAAGAAAAGACAAAAATGAATACATACAAGATTGTTGTAACAGAATAGAGCAATATCATAAGACTGGAAGAGATTATGAAATGTTCAAAGAAATGAAGTTATTGACAAGAAATGTTCAACCTCAATTGAATGTTATCTGTGACAAGATGGGAAATACCTTAACAGTAATTGAACGTTCTATAGAAGTAAACAAGGATCTATATCTTAGCATCATTGACTACACAAAAGCTTTCGATAATGTGAGACATGTCGACATGATAAGGATGCTTGAAGATCTACAAATTGATGGATTTTTAGACCTTAGACTTCTAAAAAAAACAACAACAGATATTGGAAACAACAAGCTGCAATAAGAATTGATAACAATGTAGGTCAATATCAGGCTATTAAAAGAGTTGTGAGACAGAGATGTGTAATGTCTCCAGATATTTATTCACCGTACAGTGAACATATTTTCAGAAATACAGAAGATATGGAAGGAATCAACATTGGGGACGATACATCAATAACATTAGATATGCAGATGATACAGTCTTGATTGCAGACAATAAACAGGACCTGCAACATTTAGTAGATGCGGTTGTGTGAACAACTGAATATACAGTGAACAACTAGGGTTAGAACTGAATAGTAAGAAGACACAGATTATGGTCGTCACTGGGAAGAAGGAAATATCACAATGTGATATACGAGTAAATGGGCATATTCTTAAGCAAGTGAATCGATTCAGTTATCACGAAACAGTCATAACATCTGATGGGAGATGCCTTGAAGAGATTAGAACAAGAATTGCCATTGCGAAGGTAGCATTTTGCAAGATAAAAAAACATACTGACCAATAATGAGATATCAATTGAAAAGAGAAAAAGAGTGTTGAAGTGCTACATTCAACCTGTACTTTTGTGTGGATGTGAAGCGTGGACAATTAGCAGTCAAGCTGAGAAACATCTGATGGCTGTGGAAATGTGGTTTCTGAGGAAAATGCAAAGAATACCATGGACAGACAGAAAAACAAATGAACAAGTCCTTCAAGAAACAAATTAAGATCGTAAACTGATTAGAGTTATTAGACGTAGACAGTCAAAAATTTTTGGGCATATTATGAGAAGAAATGACTTGGAGAACTTGGTGACGACTGGCAAGATAGAAGGGAAGAGACCAAGGGGAAGATCGAGAAGTAAATACCTGGATGGCTTGGCCACGTGACATGGTAGAGACATGAACACGGAGCTGATCCATGACTCTAGTGATCGAGTGAGATAAACGAACATGAACGCCCACGCTTATCGGCATGGCACATGATGGATGGACTAGAATAGCTTCCTTCCATGCCTGTGGGACTATTCCTTTCTTCCAACAGTAATTTAGGACTTCTGGTAGTTTTTTTTTTTTTTTTTTTTTTTGCTTTAGTGCCTAGCCTATTAGCATTTCATTTGTGATTCCATCCTTTCTTATTTTTTAGAGTATTCATTGTCTTTCCCATTTCTTCCATTTTTAGATGTGCATCATATGTGCTGCTGCTGTCTCTATATTACTATGATGTGCCTGTTTATCTTTGATTGCTTTCTTCAGCTCGGCTGTAATATCAATATGGTTTGCACTAGCATAGTGTTCCATTGGTGTATTTGCAGCGTTTTTTCCTGTAAGCAAAGCATTTTCTTGTTTAATTATTATTTGTTTGTTTCTGTGTCCTTCATTGTTCATGGCTTTCACTAGTTTCCATAGTTTGTTTCCATCCCTGTCAATGTTCAGGTCTTCCGTATTTTCCCTCCAACAATCTCTTGTTGTTTGATTTATTGTTCTTTTATAATTTGCTGAAATGGCTTTGATAGAGATGTACGTTTCAGTTGTTTGTTCTCTCTCTGTTGTCTTCATGTCATCTTCAACATTGTCTTCCAAAATTTGTAGTTCTTCAGTCCAGTATGGTTTGTAATTTTTCCTCGCTGCTCTTGGAATGGACTCAGTGGCCGACTGTATTATTGCTTTGTTTAGACTTTATACCATTTGTTTCATGCTGCCACGTCGTATATTTATGTTTTCACAATATTTGTCTGTTAGTATTGCAAATCTATCCCAGTCAGCTCGTAATTCCAGCGAGGCAAAGGCTTTTGCTCCTGAGGAAGATACTCCATATTCATTACAAGCTTGATTGGTCTGTGGTCAAGCACATGGCGTTCGATTTTGTAGAGGCTGTCTGCCGTGCAGAAAACTAAGTCTGGAATGGATGTGGTAAACCATATTCTAGAGTAAAAGCTCGGTGTATCATCCGCTTTGTTGATTAGATGGAGACGGGATCTATTTCCTATACCTCCACTTCATCTCCTCTGTTGTCAGTATCTGGGTATCCCCATCTTTCTGAACGTCTATTAAAGTCTCCGATAGTAACGCTGTTTGTGTCAGTTATTTTCATGTTTGAAAGTGTTAGGTCCTTATCTGCTGGGATTTACAGATTGTCAATTCTTATTTTCACGTCCTTTATCATTATATCAACAACTATAATGTCCGTTTGTTTGTCAGATATCTTAGATATTGGTATTGTATTTCGTGTAAGTATTAGAGCCCCTCCTTCGTGTCTTTCGCGGTCGAAACGTGTGTCCTGGTATCCCCTGACCGAAAATCTGTGACGGGCGTTGAGGTGTGTCTCTTGAATGCATGCCACATCTATTCTATCTTTATGGAGGCTATTTGTTAGACAGACTTTCTTGTTAAAAACTCATTTGGCACCCAACTGTAGTATGTTGTGTGTCCGGGGTGTTTGGTCTATAGCTCTTACCCTACTCATCTGTGCCTTGACTCCACAGCTCAGGCGAAGTTGACCACCTTCACGGGATTAGCACCAGACTGATTAATTTTCATTTGTGGCATCACGGATTGATTAAGTCATGTTGCACTGTTTTGACAAGCCTGTGGCTCAGTACATAAGATTTCGACAAGTAATTTTCGGGTGTGCTCTCCCTAGCCTTTAACTGTCCCCAGTCTACCTACAAGGCAGCAGGTGTGTGTGTCTCTTCGTCTGGTTCTTATCCCTTAACTTGTCCGACATGGGAGACTCTACCAGTAGCTGTGCTACCGTCGGCATAGCTCTCGGGGTCATTGGAACACTTAAACTGAAGTGAGAAAAAGAGAGTTCAAATGTTAAATAAAATCCATAATGTTAGATCCCTGTAAACAATAGATAAAAAGAAAGAATATACAAGAAATATTAAGGGTGAATAGAAAAACAAATCGGACAGTCCTTCAAGAAAAGAACGAAAACAAAACATTAGACTCAAGATATTATTAGCACCTCCTGAGAAGAAATTAACATGAAAACTTAGTGGTAATTGGCGAATCTGTCTGTCTGTCTGTCTGTCTGTCTTTCTGTCTGTCTGTCTGTCTGTCCATTCATCCATCCGCCCATCCATCCATCCATCCATCCATCCATCCAAATCCATCCATCCATTCATCCATATATATATATATATATATATATATATATATATATATATATATATATATATATATATATATATATATATATATATATATATATATATATATTAAAATATTTCCTCCCATCCTTGTGATGTTCTATTTCTAGTGTCTTTACATAAAATATACCAAATACGTAATAAACAGTGGTAGTCTGACAATAACAAAAGTATAGGCAAATAGATACATTATTCAAGACACATTTGGAGGAATAAGATATAATTTTGACCGTTAAATAAAATTGAAATAACACTCACGTCCTGTTATTGGATGTATGAATCCGGCAGTGTTAGAAGTGACGGGCTGAGGTGACACTTGCTTAGGTTTCGTGACTTTAGTGTTGGACTTTGCAAACTCCAGTCTCAGTGTCTGCGGTAGATCAGGATCAAATCGTACACCCTAGGTAAACAATAAAAAGATAAAACTTTCAGATAAAAACCAAGAGAGCATTGGTGTAACTAGAAAGTATATAAGATGTATGCCGAACCATAATTAGGAGCGGTAGAGCTATAGTCAATACAAAGTGAAATAATGATCACGAAGAGGATGGAAATTGGAGAGACCCTCGTTCAGACAACATACCAGGTACTAGCTTATCAAACCTGAAAAAGACGTGTCCTTACCAAAATTGGCCATGACATGCATTCACCAAAAACTGGATGACGAAGGCATGCACTTACAAAAATGGGGTACATTTGTAAGACGTGAGGGTTACTTCTGTATGAGTTGCGGGGTACTATGGTGAGGAGCATATTTTGTATGAACTGTAGGATGCTTCTGTATTAGGTGAAGTATCCTTCTGCATGATATCAGGAAGACATGGAAACTTAGAGGCACTTCTGTATGAAGTGAGGAAGATATGAAAGCATCAATGGACATGTAATTATCGCGTTATGGATACGTTAATAATGTATTTATTCTAATTTGCACTCTCATATTCACCTTCAACCATGTACATCATAACCCCTTTATTGATATGAAACTTTATATGTATATGGCAATGTAACTATTTGTGTAATTTTAACACATACGTTAATTTTTCAAAATATTTCCTAAGAGCTAACATGTAGACTATTTATTTATTTTTACCCTACGTAACATTTAAAGGTGAATAACCACCACGTTTAAATTGTGAGTGGAACATGTATTTAAAATTTTAATGAAAAATAATAATTAAATAAAATTATACCAGCAATCGGAGATAAGTGGTTGTGATATTGAAAAAAAAAATAGAACTGGGAGATCGATGTCCCCAATTAGCAGTTGACCACTATTATAGGAAAATCAGGAACTGGCTCGTACGATTC
Source organism: Cepaea nemoralis (assembly GCA_014155875.1). Taxonomy (NCBI): domain Eukaryota; kingdom Metazoa; phylum Mollusca; class Gastropoda; order Stylommatophora; family Helicidae; genus Cepaea; species Cepaea nemoralis. The sequence continues at coordinate 338,689 of JACEFZ010016543.1, read as the reverse complement.
CCTAGTGGAAAAAAAAAAACGCTGGTTTTCTAATAGGAGGCCAAAAGAGCCCAGGGAAGTCACTGCTTTAGAGAGAAAATAAGACCACTCTGATTAGAGGGCAAGCGAGATGCATCCCTGCCACCAGCTCTCGCTTTTTGGATCTTGTAGTTAAGTGAAGTAACCCTATCATTTTAATATTAACCACAAGAATTCACATAAGACACTAATGAAATTACAGAACACCGCATGAAACGTTTACATTAATGTAATAAAAGAAAGAGGCTGGGGGTGTTGCACCATGGGAATAACAATTTACATAAATATTACACATTTGGTATCTTTATGCCTAATTATCTAACAAATATTCCTACCCAAGTGTCCGATCGTAGGAATAAAATTCAATAACACCAGACACAATTCTAGCACAATTAATTAAGAATTATTGTTAGTGTGTCTCTGGGTAAGTAAAGCACCAAAAGTACAGATCACATCGGTCAGAAGGCCACCAAAACCTGCTCAAGACGACTACCACGTTATGGATAGACCAGAACAAGTCATTATTCTGCGTCTCAGAACAGGCGCAATAGATTAAGCAACCACATGTATACAAAATTCAAGATTGGTGACTCAGCCATGCTCAAAGACTGCCCAAATTACAACATACCCAGGCATACCTTCTGGCCTAGAGAGACAACAGTGGAAGATAAACTCTATGGACCGCTGAGTGTACTAAAACAGACTTTTAGATTCATACAAGAGACAACACTGCAGTTATAGAAATGTTTAAAGCGAACGAAAGAAGAAGAGGAAGAACAGTTCCTTTTCTGGGTCTATATGGTAAGAATGATTTATCCAATTCTCTAAACTATGGCGGTTAAGTGAAGGAAGTTCGTGAAGGGTAACTGGATATCTGAGTAGGTTCTACGGTTGACTAGCTGTTGTTGTTTAGTTGTTTAGTTGTTGTTGGCCTCGGAGTGGAAGCGAGTAATGTGGTTACATGGGTGTCACATGCCCACTTATCTTCATTCACGTGTGGCAAGGGCATTCCTGGGTGGCAAACTTTACATTAAAGAATGTCCTCTTTTCCTCATAGCAATTCACTGAGGATTGCACCACTCCAGCCAGAAGCTTTCCCAGTCTCAGAAGTTCCACTTGCATCAACGAACCACCACTCATATTTTTTGTTTCTAGGTATTCATTATATTATCCACTGAAATATCACATCCTGTTAGAATCACTTCTTCAAGGGACTGCACTTAATCTTAATTCACTACTACCTATATAAAATCGATTATCCCCCCCCCCCCCCGCAACGTTATATAACAGTGTAGGTGAGCTAAAGTAGACTGGATCAATGGTTTGCATCCCAGAGCTTCACTCTTCCAAATCAACAACGAAGGCCGGTGATAGCAAAGGTTCAGTTTTATTCTGGCTTCGTTCAAAAGGCATAGCCGCATACAAGATAATTTGTCTCAACTCGATACCACACTTTCCAGATGAAGACTTAATGCTACCTTCGATCTCACCAGCTGGCGGTCAAGCTATCACTAACTTTGTTGTCATCTACCGACACCCATAGCTACCACTAGCTATGGTGCTTAATCGTGCATTATTCACTAACCTATCCTTACCTTGCGCGCCATCCCTACAACCAACCTTATAACAGGGTACCCTGTTATATATTCTTTACCTCCCCATAACCAAGACTTTTTCTTGAAAAGTCTTAGAACCCAAACCCTATTTTAACATATTCAACCCATAACCTCTAAATTCTTAAAAACACAGCCAAAAAAATCTAACTAACATATAACCTGGGACTTTTCTTAAGTCCCTACAATTCTCATCACATGAGTCTTCCTGACTCGTATTACTTCCTTCATTAATTAAGGGATTACCCCAGCATTACTTAACTGCCCCTGGGATTTATAGCTATCTGCTACCACTACCCACAACACAACTTTACTCAACTACTCATGGGTCCTATAGCTATCCGCTATTACCCCCAACATTACCTAGACCTTAAAACTTCTCCTATTATTCAAAGTGACTTCAGTTACTCATGCTTCTTCTTCGTCATCATCATTTCTCCATGGTCACAGCGATCCGTTTAATTGAATGTCATTCAATTCTCATACTCTCTACCATCATAATCAACATGTCTACGCCAATAACTATTACCTCAGCATTAATAATTTTAAAAATTCAACCATCTTGAAGCCAGTCATACTAACACACGATAGAAAGACAGAGAATCGGTGGCCACCGGAGAGAAAAGAACAAGAACCATTCCTCACAAAACCATACTCACATTTACCCCACCATGTCGCCATGAGACTTTATGCAATAAAGTCTATAAAAACAAACAGCACTCCCTAATTAGTTCATATTTGTAATAGCCGAACGAGACCATCAATTTCGGTTAAGCTGTTATCTCCAGCAACTCACAGATACCATTTATTATGGCAACTCTTCCTACCAGCTTCCCCAGCATACCTCCGAACCTCTCTTAATCTATGACCACTTCAGGTTATTCTGAAAACCTCAGCAACCCAAAGATACTATCAATCTGTCCCTCTGCGTCACTTAGTTTATGATCAGCCACAAAATTACCATCGATGTCCATTTATTATGGCCTTCGCCCCCCAAAATTTCTATCCTCCTAATCCGTGTTCACTATGGTTATTCTGTAATCCACAGCAACCCAAATTCTATATGTCCATATGTTATGGGCATCCCGCGTCATCTCCCAAAACCTCTACTTCATGACGCTCAATCCATGTTTACCCCAGTTTAATGCTAACATCCGCAGCAACCTCAAATGCGTGCCCAATTTGTTACCCTTTGAAAATAAAGTCTGTTCGTTCGTTCGTTCGTTCGTTCTATGTCCATCTCCTAAAACCCTGCAACTTCATGGCCCTGAATGTTATCTATCTCCTAGTTACTTAAGGTTATGCCGTCTACCACAGTAACCCAGCAACTCGAAGCCACCACAGAATGTCCATTTATTATAGACATCACTAATATTATGGCACTGAACGTAACTTCAGCTATAGTGACCCATTTATTAGGGGCATCACGTTAACAACTCAACGTGCAAATACTCCTTGACCATTCTGACAACGTCAAATACACCCTCAATATGTAACCCAACGTAAATGAAAATCTATCATCCCCCCCCCCCCCAAAAAAAAAAAATCAACATTATTTCGAACAAAGTCCAAGACTAATTAATGATAACGCAATCCTAAATACCATAATAATTCTGTCTTAAATTTGCAACTCAAAATAACTGGCTCAACTAATATGCAAACATCGAATGTTACGAAAGTAATGAAGACTACAAATCAAGAAACAACACATATCCCCCCTTAAAATCTGTCGCTTATATGGACAGCGTTTATCCCCCACATTGTACAAAATAATATATACAACTACCAACTGAAAACATTGTAATGTTAATTCCTTCTAAACAAAAAGCAATTAATAATCAAATTAACAAGTAAATACACACCCTTTGTCCCCCGAATTCTGTCGCTTTTACGGACAGTTGTCTACAATAACGCAAAATAATATATACTCCCAACAAAAGTCATTAAACAAAAATGACCATTCATATCTCATTTCCAGGAAGTTTAACAACCACTTCCACTTATTTTCTCATTTGTATCTTCTGTCTATCTAGTTTTCTCTGGACATGTACCAACAACTATTACAACTTTCATCTCATAAAGCCATTCTCGCAATTCGACTCTCTCTCGTCCATCCGACGCAACAAACGTTAATTTTCCCGCATCACTACATTACTATTCAGTGATTTTCCTCAATCTCGTAACCTACATTCCATTCCAACCTGTTTCCTCCCTCTTTACATAACAACTTTCTCAGATTTAGTCACTTCTTCTTTCCCCGCAATCACCACGTAATTACTTCATCACCATCACCAACAACCAAATACTCACATATTCAACCATCACCTTCCAAGATCTTCTACTCATAATACTCTCGCGCTCAGCTGGTTATTTTACACAGGCTACTCAATTCCTAATCAATCTCCATCAACTTCTCATCTCTCATCTAACACATTGGTTCATTCATATGTCTTCTCCCTCTTAACTTCCTTCAACCATACACCACTGGCAGTTACGCCACTCACATTTCTCGGACCACGTTTAGAAACAGCCACCAAAAACGCATACGGCCAATGACCAGCTCAACACGGACAATCTAGCACAGTATATCCTACTGTTTATCTCGTGTACACACTAACCATCATTATCAAATTTATCAACAGCCCCTCACAACAAACCTCACTCCGATGAGACATACTAATCACATCCTCACTATATTTTCTCATTCCTCTGCATCAAACACGCTCATCTCAGCATACATCCGTCAACGGTACTGGATCTGCTTCATAAAACAACAAACAAAACGTTAATTCAATATCTGACATCATGTCATAGAATTTTCACAATCCAAATACTCTCTTGCTTCAATTTTCCTCAATCATTCATTCCTCTTTCAAAAGCTATGAGTCAACACGGTGTAGCCAACGCAATTGCTCTAGTAACAACATTCATAATAATCTTACATCTCTCCGTGCAAATTCTGCGAGCACTACTCCATCCGGCCATTCCAGACAGAAGACATCTCAATTTCCCAATCATCCACTCTCTAATCACCACAACTAAACACAAGATAGCCTACATTATGCACGCATGGACACTCTCTGCCCTATCTAATTCTCTATAGCGTAACCACACAAACCACTCCGACACTCAACACTTTGTTTTCTCGGAAAAACAATAAAACACTTTCTACTACTTCTATCCTGTCTTCTCTCTCACGCTCTATTCTCAAGCCATATCAGCCACACTGCCCAATCTATCACTATTCCAGGACTGATTCACATCTCCCTTCGGTCACTCTTCTATACAACCCAAGACGGCACTATATCGGCTCACCAATTTATACATTACACGCTGTTACTCATCCTTACTCTTTACTCTTCTCCGCACCAAACACAACAACTGAGCCCTCTACTGTGATAAACCATAACTCACTTCAAACTTAGAATTACTCCAACCGCAATTCAACCCCATTTTCGCCACATGTATACTCTACACTTGTAACTTCTCATCAAACTCTTCATCCCCACTCTTTCGAACTGCGCATCATCCTCAACAACTATCATACAAAATAAACCAATAACCTACCACCTTGTATTATTTTGGCCAACATCTACCTCTACCTCTCTGTCTTCACTCATCCTATACCACAATTCGTTTTGCCAACGTCTCAGAATCTGCCACCGCGTCCTATCACCAACCAGCTCATTTTCATTCAACTTTTCAGCTACTCTAATCGTAGCAAATTGTCTCCTAACAATAGTGCCTCTCTTCGTCTATCTCTCTCTTTTTAATATTTGTAACTATCAGTAAAGTATTCTGGCCATACCATCATATATTCTCTGATCTTCCTCGCGTCATTTTCTGTACAAGTCGGGTTAATCTCTATTCCTGCTATCTCCCTATGATTGTTCTTCTTACCAGTATTCTTTCTTTTATTTCTATTTGTTGTTTGTGTCTTTATCGCGTCAGTCTGCTCACTATATTCAGTATATTTTTTAAACCTCCCTACTTCGTTCTCCGAATATTCACTAATTATAATTCCATCAACCTGTTTACCATATATTACTGCAGACGAGGAACCAACATCTCTATAGTCTGAACCAGCACACCTGACATTCTTCTTATTTATGCCTCTACCTTTCATGCTCCGATCAGGGATAAATACAATGTCTCCATCTGAGGAATCTGACACACCAGTCGTACCTACATTTACCAGTAAACTTGATTCAGACCTGGCCTTAGCACTTTTTCTAATTTTCCTCCTGGTATCTTTTGTCTTTGTTTGTCTATCCTCCTTAAATTTAACTGTGTCTTCCTTTTCTAATTTCACCTGAGGTGTTTCTACAATTTCTACTATCTTGGTTTGACTTCCCTTTGCTATTTTCTTAGTTGGTTGCACTTGGGTTTTTTTCTCTACAGTATCTACTTGAGTCTGAGTACTATGTTCCGTCGTATTAACTGTCTGCGTCTGTGTCTCTCGGTCTATTTTCTTTACTAATAACGTCTTCTTTTCCTGTCCAACCCTAACATTTGCAACTACCATAGGAGCAGTTGGGATCTTATTTATGTGTTCAACTCTGTCCGTCAGCCCTGAATTTAAATATCATCTCTGTCTTTGCTCGAACCAGTCATCACGCTTCCTTCTTGCGGTGGCACTATGGGAGGGCCAACCCCATGATTTCTTTGAAAGGTTTCTCTCAGGCTCATTTCTGTATCTTTGATCATTATACCAGCTCCTGACCCTAGTCTTATCTGGCTCAACGTAACTTCTTCTATATACCAAGTTATGTTGCCTTCTGTTTTCATTAACCAGTGGCTGTCCTCGACTATTCTTGTTATTATTTTTTACCGCATCATTTCCTACAGTAGTTCTACTCTGCAACCAGTGTACAAAACATGCGACCTAACTGACTGCCACTTTTAACTCTCCCAACCATGCAGTCACGCGTCCTAAATCCCTATTTAGGTGGTTCATGTTTATCCCCTACGTTGTTTCAAGGACATATCTAACCTGTACATAGCTTCCTAATACCTAACATAACGAAGCTTCTTCTGGCTCCGTACAGTAACAATCAATATAATTACTATCAATCAAAATCAAAATTATTTAATCTAACTAAGTAATGTTACTTCACCGACGTGTATCCTCTGGTTACATCCCCCCGACGACGTCGATAACAGTCAGTAATTTACCAAAGCAGGCCACAGCAAGTCAATAAGGTATAGGTCAGTTCAGCCCCGACAACACAGTAACCTCACAGTAGGCAGCCAGGTCAGTAGTCCAACAACACGATAGCACAAGGTAGCGGTTAGGTCAGCCCCGACAACACAGCAACTTCAAGGAAGGCATCTTGGTTAGTCCAGTCCAGCAACACGGTGTCGCAAGGTAGCGGCTGGGTCAGCCAGCCCAGGAACACAGCAAGCTCAAGGTCATCGGCTACGTCAGCCCAGGAAACGATGGCAGTTCTGGCTAGCAGCCAAAGTAAACGATGGCAGTTCTGGCAAGCAGCCCAAGGAAACGATGCAGGTGTGACAAGCTCTGGAAACGATTGAGGTTGTGACAAACCATGAGAAATTATTGTGGCTTCTGACAAGCTCTGGAAAACGATTGCGGCTTCTGACAATCTCTGGAAAACGATTTCGGCTTCTGATAAGCTCTGGAAAATGATTGCGGCTTCTGACAAGCTTGGAAAACGATTGCGGCTACTGATAAGCTCTGGGAAACGATTGATTGCGGCTTCTGACAAGCGCTGGAAAACGATTGATTGCGGCTTCTGACAAGCCTTGGTACAAAGTTGCGCTTCGGTTGTTCCACTGCCGTGACAATTTGCTCGTCCAGGTTCGAATCCTGGTCACGGCACCAGTTTAGCCCCACCTATAACAGTGTAGGTGAGCTAAAGTAGACTGGATCAATGGTTTGCATCCCAGAGCTTCACTCTTCCAAATCAACAACGAAGTCCAGTGATAGCAAAGGTTCAGTTTTATTCTGGCTTCGTACAAAAGGCATAGCCACATACAAGATAATTTGTCTCAACTCGATACCACACTTTCCAGATGAAGACTTAATGCTACCTTCGACCTCACCAGCTGGCGGTCAAGCTATCACTAACTTTGTTGTCATCTCCCTACACCCATAACTACCCCTAGCTATGGTGCATTATTCACTAACCTATCCTTATCCTTGCGCGCCATCCCTACAACCAACCTTATAACAGGGTACTCTGTTATTGTTAATTGCGTACTTACTCTACACTAAGAGGTCGGAAAATATGGGTGTCTTCGGACATCCGTTAGGTAAGGTAAATAAAATAATTACTTTGTTTATCAAACGTCCTGTTTATTCAACCAGTATAATTTAGGGCATCGTGAATTATATTCTCTCCATGTTTTGATGACCAAAAGTCAACTGGCTAAGACTAACAATACCTGGGTGTACGGCGTTTGTATTGACAAAATCAGCTGGCCCAAGAATGTACGGCTAAGCTTTCCAACGTTAATTTTGAAAAAAAATAATTATTTGGTTTTGCAATTTCAAAACGGTACCAGACTCCCCTATCAGACTGTTCCTCCTATGGAGAACTGAAACATCAGCAAAATTCAATTTGAAACATCTTAAAATCTAATCCATCTCTTCCTCATTGGTTCATTTTGCCTCTGGTTCTGTTACGGTATCAGGAACAGGATGTTGAATGAGGAAGTCTTCTCCAAAATTCATTTTTTATTCAGGTACATATTCAATCTGAAATATGATATGATGGTCGAAGAATCAGAGACCATATCATCAGTCTCGCATTCAAATTCTTGAAGCTGCCAGAAACATCAAAGGGATATGGTCATACTGAACTGTAAAGTGTTTCCCATACAGATAGGCTTGAAATTTATCCACAGCCCAAACTAATGCCAAGCATTCTCTTTCGGTGATAGAATCTCTCTGCTCAGTTCAATTTTCTACTTGCATAGGCAATTGTAAGTGGCACTGAGTGCTCACATTCCTTCCTCTAAAGTAATGTAGCACCAATTCCAATGTTTCTTGCATCTGTGCGAAAGATGAATGGTCGTTTGAGATACGGACGATGAAGTACTGGTTTTGCAGTTAATGCTTTCTTGAGTTCTGAATAAGCATTTTCATATTCTGCCGACCATTTGACTTTCTCTGGTTCCCTTTTCTTATAAGGTTGGTTAAAGGAGCAGTGAGGGAATTGAAATCCTTGATGTAACTCTGGTAGAATCCACACAATGACATAAAAGATCTAAAAGAATTTCTTCGTTTTTAGACAAGCTGCTCATTGTAGCTTCTCAATGTTTCCTTCATGGGGAGTCAAGAATTCTTGAGACACCGAATGTCCAAGAAAATGAAGTTGGATTCCTATCTGACATTTCTTTGGTCGTGCAGTTAAATCAGTTTCATGCAGGCGTTTGAAAAGAAGGTGGGGTGCCTTAATATGTTCCTCAAACTTCTCAGTAGCAATCAGGATATCACCCATGAAATTGCTGATTGTTGGATGTTGGAGTGGTTCGAGTAATTTCCTCATCATTCTGGTGAAGACACTGGGGGAATTACTTAATCTAAAAGGAAGAACGTTGAACTTATAGTGACAATCAGGAGTACTGAAGGCCAACCAAGGACGAACGCCCGGTTTTACAGGAATCTGATAATATCCCTTGCTGAGATCGATCCTGGTGAAGTACTATGGCGACGGACGGTCGTGTTGTATTTGTGATCGTTAACTTTTTTCGCGTAAGAGATGGATTTATTCATTTCATGCGTGTAGTTTGTGTGCCAGGATGTAAAACCAGGAGATTCTACTCAAGATCTGCGCGGATGCTACTGAGTTTCGTGCATCGAGCGAAGCAATCCCTAAGTGAATATTTCGCAGCGTGTGTGGTTTCTGTGGTTTCGGGTTTTTCAGCATGGCGGAACAATGTGTGTTCTCCGAGCGGTTGGCAGTCAACCTAACAAGGTGGCGTGGGCGCCGGGCAGATTGCAAGCGACAAGGTAAGCGTGGTGGTGTAAGGCGTTTTAGACTCAAGTGTGACAGACTGGGCCTCAGGAATATCCGTATTCTGTATTGGAACTGCGCCAGTGTAAAACAACGCGGTCCTATTTTATAAAATCTAGTTTACAGGAACGACATTGTAGCGCTCCAGGAGACGAGACTGGGTGATCAGCTACTCCGAATTGCCGGCTTCAAATGTTTCTACAACAGACGCCATCTGGAAATGGCGATTCTCATTCGCGACAGCATGGTGGCGTCAGAGCTAGACATGTCCAGTTGGTACAGTGACGATATACAAATACAGGCGGTAAGAGTTCAATCCAGTCTATCATTCGTGCTGGTTAATGTTTATGCCCGCGACGCGAGTATGGATTCCCAGAAGTGGCAGTGCTTAAGTGACATATTAGGTCACGAGATAAATGTTATTTTTTGTGGTGATTTCAACGCTAAAGGCAGATCATGGGGAAACATTTCCTCCAACATACAGAGGGAGGAGCTCGAGACTGCTTGAAACCATTGACCTGGTTTGTATCAACAGTGACTGTGTCACCAGGACAGCAAGTCGTCCAGGGGATGAGGACAGTGCTTTTGATCTGGCGCTGGTTTCTCCTTCACTCACTACAGTGTGTAGATGGAGTGTCCTAGGTCACCACGACGGCGACCACCACCCTTGCAGCATATTGGTGGAGAAAGGCAGAACCAGGCAGCACAAGTTAATGATCAAAACTTTCCAGTATGACAGTACAGGGCAAGATGTGTTGAGTAAAATAAGACGTGACAAGCGCAGAAAGCTTCAGGGCAGGAAAAAAGCTGGGAGCAGCCACCGTGGTGGAATCTTTAGGTGGAGAAGGCGTGGGTGGATAAGCGTAGTGCTGTAAGGAGATGGCAAAATGCCAAGAAGAACAGAGCTGGTCATCCTAGTCCCTGCATGCACTTAGAAAGGGAGATGCACACAAAAGTAAGCTATTTCAAATAACTGGTCAAGGGGGTTAAAAGTGAAAAATGGGCAGAGGTGTGTCAAAGAGTAAGCACAGACAAGTCCCTGAAATTGTTCTGGCGACTACATAAAAGCATGAGCGGGATAGTTAAGAATAAGAGCATTTCTGACTTCCAAGGTGCTGACCTCAACTGGCAGAGGACTGACGAGGACAAGGGCAAAGCCCTCTTTGAACGCTATCTAGAGCAGAGCAACCAGACATACATGAGAGGCCGAAATCTTGCCCAGGAGGTCACCTCATACAGGTGCAAGGCCCAGAACACTTCGGATGAAGACACAGTGACAGTGACAGAAATCAAGGCTGTGCTTCGACGATAAAATAACAGCGCTCCAGGACCAGATGGCATAAGATACGACGACATCAATAGGTGTACAGACAACGAGCTAGAGAAACTAGCAGACATGTACAATAACAGTATAGGGAGTGCTAGCATCAAGGAGGAGTGGTTACACAGCTATCTGATTCCCTTGCCGAAGCCTGGCAAAGACCACACAAAAATTCAGGGATATCGAGTTATAATCATGTAGAATACAATAGGCAAGCTGCTGGAGAAGTTAATTGCCAGGAAAATATCAAGCCAGCTAGAGAGGCAAGGTGTTTTCCCACCTACCCTGGATGGGTACCGTCCAAAAAGAGAAACCTGGACCAATGCAGTAGTTTTTGCCCATAATGTATATGAAGGCTCCCACTCAGGCATTGAAACCTTTGCTGCAGCGATTGATCTTGAGGACGCGTACAACAGAGTACCATTGGATTTTTTAATTCTTCAGCTACTTGAACTCAAAATAAGTCCATTCCTCCTTAATTGGATCGCTGCAGCCCTCTTCCGACGGAAAGTAGTTTTTAGATGTGGCAGTTGGACGTTGGAACCAACAATAATATATCCTGGCCTAACACAGGGATCACCATTATCTCCGGTACTGTTCAATGCCTACACTATGAGAATCACCAGTGAGCAATTCACTGGACCTGGACCTAGAAGGACATTGTCATATGCCGACGATGTTTTAGTGTATCGTCAGGGTTAGGATAGCGATCAGGTTGCTGTGGAACTACAAACCGAACTCAATCGCATTAGTAGCCACAACCACAAGTACAAGTATCAACCACAAGTAGCCTGACTATAGAAGTCATGACAGTAAGTAGAGCAATAACATGGCTCGAGATACAGACATTCACTAGGGCATGTTTCCTTAGCGACTCAATGAACATGCTCAAAAGGATAGAGATGGGGGGGGATCCGAAGAGAATGGTTGCTGTCTCTGGAGCGGTCTCGGCTGGCAAAGATTAGTTTCATCTTCGTGCCAGGTCATGCGGGAGTACAAGGGAATGAGCGGGCTGACAAGCTCGCAGGTAACGCTACTGTGGAGGGCGGACGCGCCATGGTCCAGGCTGACATTCTGAATGCTCTACGAGAAGTAAGACTTTTGCGACAACCAAGTGATGACTGTGAATCTACAACCATGACCAGACTGCGAGAACAGCATATTAAAAGAGTGGTGGCCACTACGCAGGAATCCAAAGAAGACTGATAAACCAACACAGAACTGGTGTCATTAGCCGCTACGCACTGCGGGATTTGCTGAGAAGGGGATCCGAGCACTTATGGACTGAATGGTTCGGTGTGCAATGAGGATGATCTGTCGACTAACTAACTAACTAACGTGGCTCTGCTGAGACTCGTGAAGAGTTGGTTTTTCCAGTCTGAGGTTCGGCCTAAAATTCCGGTATAGCATTGAGCTGTCGATAATCAATGCACAATCTATGTTCTCCACTGGGTTTTCTCAATAAAACCACTCTTGCACTGTAAGGTGACTCAGATGCAGACATGATTCAAGTTGAAAGCATTTGCTGGATCTCTTCTTTTAAAGCTATCGCTTTTGCATAAGGAACTGGGTAGGTTTTGACTCGCACAGGTGTAAGGTCATTCAACTTCATGTCGAACTCTACTAACTCCGTAAGTCCTGGCTTGTCTGTAAGTACATCTGCATAGGTAGCTAAGAGTTCTTTAAGCTGCTGCTGCTTATCCTGGGTTAGTGTAGGACTGATGTCCACATCCCGATAAGTTTCTTTTGCTTGCTGAGGGTACTAAACACCCATAGCGTTTCCATTATTAACTTCTGTAACTACTGCCAACGCCATCAGGTGTGCCGTCTCGGTGGTAGGCCTTTCATTGTATTTCCTCAGGAGGTTTATATGAAAAATCTTCTGTTTTCCTCTGATGGACATCTTGTAGCTAGTTCGAGAAATCTTCTCGGTCACTTCATGGGGTCAATTCCAACAGATCTGCAATTTGTTCTGGCTAGCTGGGAGAAGTAACAGCACCTTCTCTCCCACATTCAACTCTCGATCGTTTGCTTTTTTTTGTGTAGTAACGAGCAATTCTACGTCGAGCTTGCCGTAGATTAACTGACACTAGTTTCCAACCATGTTATAGACGTTGTTTTAACTCAACCACATAGGTGGATTCAGTTACAACTGTCTCATCAACTTGATCATCAGTCCATGCTCTAAGTAAAGCTTCAAGTGGTCCCTTCATTGGTCGATCAAACAACAATGTTGCCGGTGCAATTACAGTTGAGTGATGGGGTACCTCCTGAAAAGGGAATAATACTGCAGGTACGTAAGTATCCCATGTCTCTGGTTTCTCATGAGCCAATTTTCTCAAGATGCTGATAAGGGTACCGTTAAATCGTTCTACTGTCCCATTCGACGCAGGGTGATATGAAGACGAGAATGGAAGAGTCTGAAAAGTACCCCCATAAGCTTCCATCGGAACTGTGATTCATTATCAGTTAGAATTCTGAGTGGACATCCTAATCTGGTAAATATGCCAAGCAAAGCTTCAGCTATATACTTTGAATCTCTTGATGGTATAGGAACTGCTTCGGCTCACATCGAGCAAGAGTCCACAAGAGTAAGTATAAAGCAGTTCCTTCTCTTCGCTTGGTTGGGAGGTCCCACAATATACACAGCCTCTCTTTCAAATAGCGTGCCAGTGGTTGGCATTTCCCCTAAGGTCGCAGGTGCTGTACAGTGCTATGGGGCAACTCTCTTACGCTGGGGACATGACTTGACATAACCAACTATGTCCGCATTTATTCCATGCCATTAGTAATGTGAAGGAATCCTTTGCACAGTAGCATTCATTCCCATGTTTCCACTAAATGGTAGACTATGACCAATATCCAGAATTTGAGCTCTGTAAGAAGAATGGACAATGATTTGCGCGTGCTCCTGTCCTTCTTTTCCTGCCCATCTGTGGAGAAGTCAAATTCGCCATATGCATTTCACCTTTATGTGGGGGTGAATGTGATTTGGGCAGTTTAAGAAAACATGCCGCTAAGGTGCTGTCTGCTGCCGGGGCTTGTTTAAATTCACTTGGTTACGGATTATCAGAGTTGCCGACCCGGAGCATTTTTAGCTTGCTGTCCATTCGCCATAGCTGAGACTATCAGAGTATTTACGGTTTCCTAATAGGACGTATCAACATCCCAAAATCACATGCTAAATTGGGTAATCTATTCCGCTGCTCTTATTTCGCCATTCACATAATGTGAAATTATGTTTACCTTTGCCACTGGTAATGACATCGGTACTGACCTTTTAAAAGGCCCTGGATTTCAATTGTTTCCTTGGTGACTTGTTCAGGGTTCACTAACGAGGTATCAACAAATGTATCAAGTTGAAGACCAGTGTTGTAGAGACACGTCGTAATGAATCCGTTAAGTGTTACTGATTATACTACGGGAAGTCTGTTATTGGTGTCTTTATGTTTCTCCCTACATGGATGGTCATCAGTGTTCACCTTCCTGCTTCCGGTTTTGCCAAACATGCAACAGTGTGAGAAGAGTTTTGCGCCAGCAGTCCTTCTTGTGGTGTCCTGTAATATTACATTTCAGGCAAAATTGTTTCCTCTCTCTCAAGGCATGTTGAGCTAAATTGTGGGTGATCTTCTTCTTATCCTTTTTCTTACTATTACTGTTGCCATTATTTTCCTTGGTCTTCTCAGAGTTGTCATGTGAGGTAGCTACTGTTTTCTGACGAGCACCTCCAGAGTCCTTCTGTGACCTTTCAAATCTATCTGTCATGGTAGTAATAGCATCCAGTTTTTGAGCTCCATGCTGAGTAATGAATGCCTTCATGTCAGCTGAAATCCTATATTTCAGCTGATCAATGATGAACATTTCCTGCAACCCTTCATATGTTTTCTAATATTTGCCTAATGTGCGCCATTTGTGTAAATATGTCTTTAACCTATCAATATACTGTGCATAATCTTCTTCTGGCTCTTTCCCAGCACTCTTTAATTTTTTCTTATAACTTTCTGCATCCACTTCAAATCTGGCAAGCAATGCCTGTTCGAGAAATTCATAGTTATCAAGTTCCTCCAGACGCAGTCTGGAAAACACCTCGTATGCAATACCACGCAAAATCTGAGACAACTTGATAATCCATTTAGATTCCTCCACTCCACACATAATACACATCCGTTTGAATCGATGAAGATAACTTTCAATCGTTTCGCTATGCTATCAAAATGGTTCCAGAGGGAAAGCCATGGCACCTGTCTGAGGAGAGGACGCTTCCGCATTTGCCACGGCTATCGGGTTAGCATTAGGCTTTGATGTCAGTGGATTGTTCCCTATCTCCATTATCCTAATCTCAAGCTCATTCTCCATCTTCTTCATTTCCATGGCATGTTGGCGTCCTTTCTCTTTATTGGGTAATTCAACCTGTAACTTTTTATCCTCTAATTCAATATCATGCTGGCTATCTTTTATCTTTGTTCGCTAATTCAGCCTGCAGATTTTTCTCTTCTATTTCTCTTTCCATCCTCAGCCTTTCATGTTTTTAAAATTCATCTGACATAAACTTTGCCAAATCTGGGCCTTGGATCCCACACAGTTTTCCAGTTTCCATAAACTGGGCTCTTAAACTAGCTGTGACTGCCATTCTCTAATTGGCCCTCCTGATAACTACAGGTGAGATATGCCTATAATGAATCCCAAAGATAGATACTTTAGAGACTGAGCAAGCACTTTAGATTAAGTAGGTAAGATAAGTAACAGCTACTTAAACTATTATTTGATTAAAAAAATTATATTGCAAGCACATGAAAAATAAAATAAAATTCCTTCGGCCAATAACTGGGTCGTAAAGATTAACCTCTACTTAATGATGAACTTTCTAGGAGTGGGGAATATTATGGTAATTGCTATTATGTAAATTAACAACTATAATATCCCGGACGATCGCCCACATGTGGTATTGAAGGAAAAACATAACTGGGAGATCGATGTCCCCAATTAGCAGTTGACCACTATTTATAGGAAAACAAGGAATTGGCTCGTACGATTCCCTAGTGAAAACAAAACAGGAGGCCAAGAGATCCCAGAGAAGTCACTGCTTTAGAGATAAAATACAATCATTCTGATTAGAGGGCAAGCGAGTTGTATCCCTGCCACCAGCTCTCTCATTTTGGGTCGTATAGTTAAGTGAAGTGATCCTATTACTTTAATATTAATAACAGGAATTCACGTAAGACACTAATAAAATTACTGAACACTGTATGCTGCGTTTACATTAATGTAATAAAAGAAATGGGTTGGGGTATACACCATATGTCAGGATCTTATAATTGGCTCGTTAGCTAACACGCGTGAGACAGTACAAGTACAACGTGATTCGACGTAAGACACAACGACACAACGTTCTATGGATTTATTGCCATATTAAATACAGAACGATAATTACAACAATCTACAATATATAACTCACGACGCTCACAACCACAATACAGCTCACAGGTCTGACGCTCAAGATATCAGTCGTTCGGCTTTCAACCACAGAGATCCACACAAACGCCTTGCTTTCATCACACATGTCCTTCCAGTCTAAGGTCCCAGCTCGGTCTGAGGCTAGCACGCAAACTGCCCACTGCCTCGAGTGGCGTCACGTGGCCTGCGTGCGTCTGTCGTCAGCCTGACCGCTGGTCGCGTGTCAGGTAACAATCTTGCCAGCCGACAATTCTTGTCCGCCGGGTGTCGTAACGATGTTGCTGCATAGCTATCCCATGTTAGGCTCTGACATTCTCCCCGGGTACCTCAATGAAAGATGCCATCTTTCATTCATGATGTATGTATATACTGGGGTAGTGTTAACTTCATGTCAGAGACTATCCTTTCCCAGTGTTATGCATGAAAATACATATATGGCATAGAAATATATACGAAAAATGTAAGTTGCATTGAAATGACAAATGAAGTTCAACTTTTAACACAAATCAGGTTTCATCCCCCTGATGGCTGGTTACCTCCATTGCAATAATACCCAGTCAGATCAGTAGTACCAGCTTCTCGCATCTACCTCGCAGCAATTTGAAAAAAACGTAATAATATGGTTGTTTTGCAACAGCCATCTAGCCAGACTGAAATACGACTTTATTTGAGTCGTATTAAACACTCAAACTCTGACCTCATTTGGCCAGGAGCTTTTATGTTGGTTTGCAATGTTGGCAGCTCTATGACATGCTTGGTGGACGCCTACCCGCTGTGTTAGCCGTTTTAGCAACAAAATGTCTATTTATACAATACACATTAATGAATATGTTTCAAATTATGGCCCTTGGTGTAATTCATAAATGCAAGGGAAGTAATTTTGACATTCAAGAAATTCAATAAATTACAATAATTATTTAATTTCTTAGCGTCATTGCTTGACGTTTCTTCATATTAACGAGAAAAAGTCGGTAATATGAATACATTAATCAAGATATGATTCTAAGATTACACTAATCAAAATAAATAAGTACCCAATTGGTGTATTATATTTTATAGATTCAAAAGGATTTTACAATCGTCATAAGTTTTTGAATATTTGTATATCGTCTGCTAATTTTGCTATACTTTTTAAATTACACCGGAAATACACACGAAACGCAAAATTTAGTTGCTGTTACACTGTTTGAACACAACTGCTCCGGTTTTATTTTGTAACGGATAGTAAAATGTTCTCAAAGTTCGTGTCTGATGTTATAGTATCACAACTTTCGGATTATGATGGAATGTTCTTATTTCCGATGTGTTCACAACTTCTGGATAATGATCGACTGTTCTTATTTCTGATGTTCAAATGTCGAACATTTTGGATTAAATTCGATGCAGAGGTGGTGTAGAAGTCACTGTTCAGTCCACATTTGCACACGTCGTTAAAATATCACGGTGAAGAAATTCACACACAGCTGTCACTGTTAAATGGTAAAGTTCGCTTCTGGTAAGTGGTTAAGCGTCTGTGACACTGTTCTTGGTGTATATTTACAATTAATAATGTTCTCTTTCTAACACACACTACACAATTATACTACACTCATTACATGGCTTAATTAAAATAAGTATATTATACATGTCGGTTTTTAACCGTATCACAATTTCAATTATAGACCTTACACAGTAGGTGAATAGCAACAAAATTCACTTATTGGTGGCTGTGTTGGTCTGAGTGTAATAGTACACAGTGCACTCAGACATTGCTTACTGGGTCGGTCGGACAACGGGACAAAAGATCGGCAATTGTATTGATTCTGCCGGGAATATGTCGAACTTCGAAACTGTAATTTTGAAGCTTCAAGGACCAGCGAGCAATCATATTGTTGGATGGTACTCCGGCATTTATATACCGTAATGGACTGTTGTCAGTTTCGATGATAAAGTGACGTCCTAGAAGGTATCTGGATAGCTTCGTCACACTTTCTACTAAGGCCAGTGCCTCTAATTGCGGAATGGACCATGCACGCTCTCGAGGCCTTAGTTTTCTTGATATGAAACAAATGGGATGCAGGATGTTGTTGTATTCCTGCAACAGGACTGCCCCAATCGCAACGGAGCTAGCATCTGTTCTCAATCTGAAAGGTAAATGGATGTTGGGCAATTTAAGGATGAGATTATTCGAATTCTTATCAGAAAAGTATGCCAAAACTTTATGAAATGCATTTCGTAGGCATTCATCGTGTACAACTTTTTCAGGCTTATCCTTAGGTTAGTAAATTAGTAAAAACCTCGGTCAGTTCTGAAAAATCAGGAATGAAATTCCTGTAATAGTTGATCAGTCCCAACAAACTGCGGACTTGTTTCTTATTCGTTGGAAGTGACAGTTTTAGAATTTTGGAGACAATTTTGTTGTCTGTCATGACAAAGCCATTGGATATTCTGTACCCCAAAAATGATATCTCTTGGTAAGCCATGCTCACCTTTGAAGGCTTCACTGTCAGTCCGTGCTGTCTGATACGTTCTAGTGTCTGTTCTAGTGTCTTTATATGTTCCGTCATTGTCTCTGTATGGACACAGATGTCGTCGATATAGCAAATGATATTAGGAATGTCAGCTAGGAGGAGTCGTGTCATGCGTACGAATGTGGCTGGGGCATTGACTAGCCCAAATGGAAGTTTGCACCATTCGTACAGTCCCCAAGGCGTGGCGAAAGCTGTTAGATGTCTGCTGTCTTCATGTACAGCTATCTGCCAGTAACCTTTAGACATGTCAAGCGTCGTAAAGAACTTAGCGTCAGTCAGTTCTGTCAGAAGATCGTCAGTGTTTGCCATTGGTTCAAGATCTAAAACAGTTATTTTGTTCAGTTTTCTGTAGTCGATGCAAAGTCGTATTGTGTTGTCCTTTTTGCGTACAATGACCATGGGTGAAGAGAAGTCTGATAGGGATCGTCTGATGATGTTGTTTTTTTCTAAGTTGATGATTTCCTGATGTAGTTGTTCCTTGTAATGTAATGGTATGGTGTATGGTCTGCATCTTATGGGTGTGTTTGATGTGAGTGTGATGTGATGCTGTACTAATTCTGTTTGTCCTGGGTTGTCTGAAAAAATGGTGTTGTACTGTTGTATCAACTGTTTGCAACTGTTTGTCTCTGCTTGACTTAAGTTTGGATTGATCTTGATCTCATTCAAGCAGTTTGTCGTGTCTAATGTAGGTGTTGGAATCTCGTCGCTAGAATCGTCATCTTCGTGATCTATTATCACGGTGCAAGCTGTCGTATCGTCTTGTTCGTTGTCTCTGTTGTGGTATGGTCTTAGCATATTTATGTGAAATATTTTGTGTTTGTCTTTTATTAGGATTTCGTAGTCCACAGGTGAGATTTGTCTTGTCACTTTAAAAGGTCCCTGCCAAGAATCAGTCAGTAGCTGTCTGTCACTAGGTAGTAGTAGTAGAACGTCCTGTCCAGGTGTCAATGTTATAGTCCTGTTACCTTTGTCTGCGTACTGTCTGTAAGTAGCACCAGATAGTTTTAGTGCATTTTTAGCAATTTCACATGATTTAATAATCCTTTCACGCAATGATGTTACATACACGAATGATGATATGGGTTTAAGTACTGGAGTAGAATCAGTTAACATTTGGTGATAAATTGTTAATGGGCCTCGTGGTTTGGCACCATAGATTAGTTCAAAAGGAGAGAAACCGGTACTAGAATGTGGTACCTCGCGATAAGCAAAAAGGACAGCTGGTAAGTATACATCCCAGTTATTGGGGTGATCTTGAGTTACTTTTGCAAGCATGTGCTTCAGATCCCCATTAAGCTTTTCTATAATCCCGCTCGAGTGAGGATGATAGGGGCTATTGAAGACTTGCTTCACTCCTAACATTTTGGTGAAAGCTTGGGTCGATGCGGCAACAAACTGAGGGCCTCTATCAGACTGGATAGTATCTGGAAACCCAATTCGGGAGAAAATATGGAAGAACACTTCCATGATGTCGTTGGCAGTAATGTTCTTTAGCGGAATAGCTTCTGGCCAGCGGCTACATTGATCAATAAAAGTTAGAATATATTTATTCCCTCTAGTTGTTGTATGACTAAGAGGGCCCACAATGTCAACTGATAATTTTTCAAAAGGTCGACTGGCTAAGTCAGTGACTTGTAACTTTGCCTGTGGGTGTTTACCTTTTTTTACTAGTTTCTGGCATGTATCACAACTTCTGCAATATGTTTTTATGTCATTGCAAAATTTTGGCCAATGAAACTGTGTCAATAGTCTTGACCTGGTTTTAACATATGCCATATGACCTGCAAAAGGTATATCGTGAGCAAGATGTAAAGCTTGCTTGCGATAAGTGGTTGGCAAAACAGTTTGCTTCGTTGTAATGTCACCTCTGGTGTAATACCTGGTGAGTATATCATTGTGTAAAGCAAAATGCCATTTCGCATTTTTGGTTACTCTTGCCTTTTTGCCGATCAGGTCAAAGTACTTTGACAGTGAAGGATCAGCTTTTTGAGCTGTTATGAATGTTTCCTTCATAGAGTCACTAGGTGGTAATTCTGGGCTAAGCATTTGTATAGCCTCAGTTTGGTTACTTTCATCTTGCACTCTAGCAGTAGCTCTTGTTACTGCGTTCACACACTCAATGACATCAGATGATGATGGAATGATATCGTCAATGATGTGATGAGAATTTAGTGCTGCATTAGCTAACATACATTCAATAGGTGATATGACATTTTCAGTGATGACATTTGGTGGTGATGTGTTATCATCAATACATAGTGATGTTATGTCATGGTTATGAGGTTTGTCATTCACCTCAGGTAAATTTCCTATGATTATATCGCACACTGGGTTTGTAAGTGCCGCGCACTTTACTTTCCCGGTGAGGAAAGGTGTTTCAATGTATGCCCATGCTAATGGATATTTCTCAATATTGCCTGAAAATGTTCTACATGTAATGTGCCTGCCTGTATAGTCTGTAGGCGTTATGAATGTTGTTTTCAGGCCAATAAGTGTACTTCCGGTGTCGCGAAGTACTGTAGCAAACTTGCCATTAACATACCCGTGATAGATGTCTAATCTGCCTTTTGAGTCTATTACCAAGTTAGCTTCCTCATTGGCAATAGGGATGGCGTGCCCGCATGTTAAGATACCATTTTCAAAGAAGGTATTACAGACAGTGCATTTGTTAGCACTAAATACATCACAAGCCTGTGCTGCATTTACAGGATGTTTTTCTGGATTTTCGTCTTCTGACGCTGAGCTATCGAACAAGGCGGCATTGGCTTTGTTGGTCATATGCCTGCCTCTACAATCCATGCGATGGTGCCCGTAAGCCTTGCAGAGAAAACATTTACGTAAACTTTTGAACGATTTACGTTCTCTGTCTTGTCTGTTTACCATATTTTGCAAGTATGTTTGGTACCCTGGGTTTTTATCGCACATCTCGTTCAAATGGTGAGAAAATTTGCAGTGAATGCAATGTCTAAATTTCTCAGAGGTAGGCCTGTTTGGTTTTTGCCTACTATAGTTTTTCTCATAGTTGGCCGCTGCTACCCAGTTACTGTCAGTAGCTTCAGTGGCAAAGCACTGTTTGTTGGCCGTGTAATAGGCCGACCCACGTCTTTCCATTTCTTCCACACTTGTGCATTCATTCTCCTGTAAGAACTTAGAAAAAGATGATGGGATAGAAGAAATGACTTTATCTCGAATGATGAGATCTTCTAATCTATCATAACTTTTGTTAATTTTGGCTGCTGAAGTCCATTTGCTGAAAACATCTCGGACTAAACAGAGGTAGTCAGAGAACGTTTGAGTTGATTTTGGACTCAATTTACTGAATTGTTCTCTGTAACCTGCCTCGTCTAACATGAAATGTGCCATTATCTTAGATTTAATGTAATGGTACTCTTTTCTGAGGTCTTTGGGGATGGTTTCAATGACTTTAAGAGGTTCCCCAGATAGACTCCTCATATATAGAATATTCCATTCAGAAAGTGGAACTTGGTAATGTTCCATTAAAGTCTCAAAATTTTGGGTAAAGGCTGCTATGCAGTCACCCGAGGTATAGTTACGTACGATACCTTGATACTTCTTATACTGGTTTTCCTTTTCCAGTCTTTCAGATTTCTTTGACTCTTTATTCATTGCAGTCTCAGTGTCAAGTTGTTTCATTTTCAACTGTAACTCTAGTTCTTCTCTCTTACTCTGAGCTGCTATTTCTGCTTTCTTAAGTTCACTGTCTATCTCAGCTTGCTTTAATGCTGTTTCTGCCTCTATTTGCTTGGCAGCTTTTTCAATCTCTGCCTGTTTTAAGGCTGTTTCTGCCTCTGCTTGCTTGGCAGCCATTTCTGCTTGTTTTAGAGCTCTTTCTGCTGCTCTTTCTTCGCGTTCATTGTTTTTCTCTTGTACCAGGAGATATTCAGCGTATTTGTTCTCACTCCATTTTGTTAATTCATCACCTGTCAGATGTAATTTAATACCCATATCGATGAAATCAAACAATGACGACATGATGGAGAAAATACGTCAATGAAAATCAACCACACAAAATATGTTGTAAATGGTTAGTAGAAAACAATTTACAATTGATTTTACTATACGATGCGTGCCCACTAATGCATACGTAAAGTTAAAGTAAAGAAAAATATACTCAAGTGCCCTTGGATACGGTGATGAATGGTGGGACAATCGGGCTAGGAAAACTGTAGGGTCGTTACTTCGGAACCACTAATGACCTCTACGGCAAGGTTATGGATGGTACGCAAAAACCTGCTTTGTTTTTGGAGAAAAATAAGTTAGCGTCTATTTGTTGGTGTGTGCCTGCAAGTCACTAAGTGTTGATTAGGTTTGGATGGCGTCGAGTATAATTGTATGTCGTAAGTTTGTCGTCAACAGTGTTTTTTCTCAACAGAAGTTACACTCTTTCCAAAACTCTTTGCGTTCCACAAACTCAATGCACAAAGACAATCTATCTGTATCTGAACACTCAATAACATTGATGACACATCACTTACATCAAGATGACATTCAGTAAGGACATAGACATCAAGTTTACAAGATGGCGACAAGGTCAAAATGGCGACAAAATCACAATGTCGACAAGGTCAAACGGTGACAAGTTTCACAAATCACAAATGTTTTACACGCTTACAGGATCAAACAATATGTACTGCACATTTACTAATGGTTTTACACATATTTAAACAATGTAGTAATGGATCACAATGAGACTTTTCCGATCACATTTACATCACTATAACCTTGACAAATTTTACAAGTTCAAGAATTATAGTTTTAGATAACAAAGACGAGCAACACACGTCTACATATATTAGGTTCTTAAACAAGGACGAGCAACCCACGTCCACACGTGTCAGGATCTTATAATTGGCTCGTTAGCTAACACGTGTGAGACAGTACAAGTATAACGTGATTCGACGTAAGACACAACGACACAACGTTCTATGGATTTATTGCCATATTAAATACAGAACGATAATTACAACAATCTACAATATATAACTCACGACGCTCACAACCACAATACAGCTCACAGGTCTGACGCTCAAGATATCAGTCGTTCGGCTTTCAACCACAGAGATCCACACAAACGCCTTGCTTTCATCACACATGTCCTTCCAGTCTAAGGTCCCAGCTCGGTCTGAGGCTAGCACGCAAACTGCCCACTGCCTCGAGTGGCGTCACGTGGCCTGCGTGCGTCTGTCGTCAGCCTGACCGCTGGTCGCGTGTCAGGTAACAATCTTGCCAGCCGACAATTCTTGTCCGCCGGGTGTCGTAACGATGTTGCTGCATAGCTATCCCATGTTAGGCTCTGACACCATAGGCATAACAATTTATATAAATATTACACACTTGATATCTTTATGCCTAATTATCTAACAAATATTCCTATCCAAGTGTCCGATAGCCGGAACAAAATTCAATAACACCAGACTCAATTCTAGCACAATTAAATAAGAATTATTATTAGTATGTCTCTAGGTAAGTAAACCACCGATACTACAGTTCCTTTTCTGGGTCGATATTGTAAGAATGGTTCATCCAATTCTCTAAACTATGGTGGTAAAGTGAAGGAAGTTCTTGAAGGTAACAGGATATCTGAGTAAATTCTACGGTTGACTAGCTGTTGTTGTTTAGTTGTTTAGTTGTTGGCCTCGGAGTGGAAGCGAGTAATATGTTTACGTGTGTGTCACATGCCCATTTATCTTTATTTACGTGTGGCAAGGGCATTCCTGGGTGGCAAACTTTAAAGAACGTCCTCTTTTCCTTGTGATAATTCACTGAGGATTGCACCACTCAGGTCAGAGACGTTCCCAGTCCCAGGAGTTCCACATGCATCAACGAACCACCACACATCGTTTTTGTTTCCCGGGATTTAGTATATTATCCACTGAAATATCACATCCTGTTAATGTTGGAACTCTTCGCTGGCTGCTGAGGATAGGGACGGAGTGCTTATGGGAATGCCCCGAATGCTGTGATGTCAGTTCCTAAATCAATCAATCAAACAATCAATCAATCCTGTCAAAATCACTTCTTCATGGGGACCGCACTTAACTTGAATTCGCTTCTCCCTATATAAAATTAAAAAAGAGTATCCCCCTGACACGTTAAGTGCGTACTTAGTCTACACTAGGAGGTCGGAAAATATGGGTGTCCCCGGACATCCGTTCATTCATTCAGTAGCATGTCCTTTGCAGAACCTCGCTCCCATAACAACCTTCCGGAAAACTTCTCGATCACAAGCAAGATTGTCCCGCGTCTGATACACCCATCTGGAGATCATCCGCCACATCCTGCACCCATCTTCTCTTTGGCCTTCCTCTTCCTCTCTTCCCAGGCATATACCCTTCCATTATTGTTCTCTCCAAACTGTCGTGACGTCCGTTAGGTAAGGTAAATATCCTAATTACCCTGTTTACCAAACGTCCTGTTTATTGAATCAGTTTCCCCTCTGCTGTGTGTCCACCGTGACGAGGTAGAGGGGCTTGTGCGTCCCAATGACCCCAAGAGCTATGCCGACGGTAGCACAGCTACTGGTAGGGCCACCCATGTCGGACAGGTCAAGGGAGAGGGACCAGACGAAGAGACACACAAACCTGCTGCCTTGTAGGTAGACTGGGGACAGTCAAAGGCTAGGGAAAGCACCCCAAATACATGCTTGTCGAAATCGGATGTACTGAGCCACAGGCTTGACAAAGCAGTGCAACGTGAAACCTGCTGCCTTGTAGGTAGACTGGGGACAGTCAAAGGCTAGGGAAAGCATCCCGAATAAATGCTTGTCGAAATCGGATGTACTGAGCCACAGGCTTGACAAAGCAGTGCAACGTAACTTAATTCATGATGTCACAAATCAAAATTAATCGATATGGTGCTAATCCCGTGAAGTCCCATCAGGCGGTGATAGTGCCGGGCCCCCTGCCTCGAGGGGGTCCACCCATGACTACTGGTGGTCACCTTCCCCTGTGCTGTGGAGTCAAGGCACAGAGGAGTAGGTTAAGAGCTATTGACCAAATACCCCGGACACTCAACATACTACAGTGGAATGCCGAAGGAGTTTACAAGAAGAAAGACTCCCTAACACATCGTCTTCATAAAGATAGAATAGATGTGGCATGCATTCAAGAGACACACCTCAACGCCAATCACAAATTCTCAGTCAGAGGATATCAGGCCACACGTTTCGACCGCGAAGGACACAAAGGAGGAGTTCTAATACTTACACGAAATACAATACCTTGCAGCGAAGTATCTGTGATCTCTGACAACCAAACGGAAATTATAGGTGTTGACATAATGATAAAGGACGTGAAAATAAGAATCTACAATCTGTATAGCCCAGCAGATAAGGACCTTTCACTCTCAAACATGAAAATAACTGACACAAACTGCATTATTGTCGGAGACTTTAATAGCCGTTCAGAAAGATGGAGATACCCAGATACTGACAAAAGAGGAGATGAATTGGAGGACTGGGAAATAGACTCAAATCTCCATCTACTCAACAAAGCGGATGACACACCGAGCTTCTACTCCAGAAGATGGCTTACCACTTCTACTCCAGACTTAGCTTTCTGCACAGGAGACATCCTCCACAAAATCGATCGCCATGTGCTGGACCAATTAGCAGGTAGTGACCACAGACCAATCAAGCTTGAAATGAATATGGAGTATGTTCCACAGGAGCAAAAGCCCTTGCCCCGCTGGAATTACAAACGAGCAGATTGGGACAGATTTGCCATACTAACAGACAAATATTGTGAAAACATAAATACACGATATGGCAACATAAAGCAAATGGTGGAAAGTCTAAACAGAGCGATAATACAGGCAGCCACTGAGTCCATTCCAAGAGGAGCGAGGAAAAATTACAAACCATACTGGACTGAAGAACTACAAAGTTTGGAGGACAAAGTTGAAGATGCCAGGAAGACAGCAGAGAGAGAACAAACAATTGAAGCAAACATCTCTCTCAAAGCCATCTCAGCAAAATATAAAAGAACAGTAAATCAAACAACAAGAGATTGTTGGAGGGAAAAAACAGAAAACCTGAATTTTGACAGGGATGGAAACAAACTATGGAAACTAGTGAAAGCCATGAACAATGAAGGACCTAGAAACAAACAAATAACAATTAAACAAGGAAATGCCTTGCTTACAGGCAAAAAGGCTGCAAATGCACTAATGGAACACTATGCAAATGCAAACCACATTGATATTACAACCGAACAGAAGAAAGCAATCAAAGACAGACACACACATCATAGAAATACAGAGACAGCAGCAGAATATATGATGGCAAATCTAACAATGGAAGAAATGGAACAGGCAATGAATACCCTAAAAAAGAAGAAATCACCAGGAAAGGATGGAATCACAAATGAAATGCTAATAGGACTAGGCACCAAGGCAAAGAAGAAACTACTAGCAGTCCTAAATAACAGCTGGAAGAGAGGAATAGTCCCACAGGCATGGAAGGAAGCTATACTAATACCAGTCCCAAAGAAAGGAAAAGACCTGGAAGAACCAAATGGCTATCGACCTATCAGTCTACTGAGCTGTGTAGGGAAATTAATGGAACGCATTATCAATGGCAGGCTAACATGGCATCTGGAAGAAAACAAACTCTTAACACCACACCAAGCAGGATTCAGAAAATACAGATCCACTGAAGATCAAATAACCTATATAGCTCAGGAAATAGAGGATGCCTTCCAAGAGAAAAAGCACACACTAGCAGTCTGGATAGATTTAGAAAAAGCATTTGATAAAGTATGGAAGGAAGGACTGAAAGTAAAACTGCAAAACATGCATGTTTGTGGAAAAATGTATAAATGGATCAGCCACTACCTTGAGAAAAGAACTGCCAGGACAAAAGTACAAGGACAAACAAGCAAAACGATCCTGCTGGAGCAAGGTGTCCCCCAAGGAGGAGTTCTTTCACCAACATTATTCCTAGCATATATAAATGACATCACAGAAAATTTTCCAGCCAGAGTACACACATCCTCCTTTGCAGATGACATAGCCATATGGACATCTGAAGAATATATTAGTACAGCTAACAGCAGAATACAGCAAGCCTTATTAGCGCTAGAGGACTGGTCAAAATCATGGCTAGTGAAGATAAGTGAGGAGAAAACAACATGCACAGTGTTCTCCCTCTCAAATAAAACTCAGCAACCTAAGCTGGTATTGAATGGAAAAATATTGCGCCATGAAGAAAATCCAAACTATCTAGGAGTCACCTTTGATCGTCGCCTGACATGGAAGACACAGGTTGAGAAAAATCGAACAAGAGCAAGGCAGAGAATGGCAATCATGAAAAAGCTTGCTGGTACAACGTGGGGAGCAGATGAGAAAGTTCTCAAGAAGTTATATACTGGACGGGTGAGGCCAGTACTGGAATATGGCATTGCAGCTTGGGCAACAGCAGCTAAGTCAAACTTTAACAAAATAAGTAGAGTCCAAAACCAAGGAATGCGAATCATAACTGGAAGCCTGAAGACAACGCCTATTAATGAACTAGAAAAGATCACTTGTTTACAACCAATGCAGGATAGAAGAGATAGCAGAGCCCAGCAACAAGCAGAAAAATTTAGAAGATTGACAGACCACCCTATGTACAACAGATTTAATGGTTTTGGAAAGGGCAGACTGAAGCGTAGCAACTTTGTAGAAACTGCAAAACGAAGGATTAGGGCAGATCCTATACTTAACATATCAACAGTCAAGCCCATACACAATGCACACAACTTCCCAGCTTGGAGACAGCAGCAACTGCCTGAGATGATAGAAAACATTCCTGGTATTGAGAAAAAGAACACTCAGCATGAAACCGAAAGAAGAGAAATAACCCTAAACTACATAAAAGAACATTACCCAAGCAGCAATTGGACCCATGCATATACAGATGGATCAGTCAAAAATTCAATAGAGAATGGAGGAGGAGGAATTCTCCTAAATTTAAAAAATGGAGTGAAAAAAACACATTCAATGGCAACTGGAAAATTTTCAAGTAACTTCAAAGCGAAGGTAGAGGCTTTGAAAACTGCAGCAGAAATGCTCCTGATGGAGGAAAATAAAGAGAAGCAAATAGCTATCTTCACAGATGCAAAGTCAGCTGTCTCAATACTCAAGAGCAATAACAGCACAGAACTAACTGACCTAAGAGCAGCACTCCATGGTCTATGCCAGAAATCCAAAAAAGTTGTAATACAGTGGATCCCATCACATTGCAGTATACCTGGAAACGAAGAGGCTGACAGACTGGCAAAAGAGGGCGGACGACTACCACAGCCTGACATAGACATAACCTATAATGAGGCAAAGAGGTTGATAAAAAGCACTTATAGAACCAAATGGGAATCTGAGCATCCAGGCCATCAGAAGGATGATGCATATTACAAACTCGACCGAAGAGAACAAGTAGCAATCTTCAGACTCCGCACAGGACATAACAGGCTGAAATACCACTTGTTCAATAAACTAAAGATAGGAGATACTGATGAATGTAATTGTAGAACTGGAAAAATGATAGCAAAACATTTGCTGCAGGATTGCCCAACGTATGCAGAACAGAGAAAGATATTTTGGCCCACACCTGCTTCATTTGAGGACAAGCTCTATGGAGATATCAACAAGCTCAAGTTGACCGCAGCTTACTTTAACTACATACAGGTTGACATTTAAAGGTGCATGAAGACCCAGAGGCATGAAATGAAATATTGCTTGATAGCAAATCCATTACGTGGAAAGTCCAAATCGAAAGATCGCTGTGTGGGCTTCATAAAAGGTGGAAAAGTGTCCTAGTGGCATGAAATGGAATATTGCTTGGATAGCAAATCCATTACGTGGAAAGTCCGAATCGAAAGCTCACTGTGTGGATGTCATCTGCAGACTGCATACTTCTGGTTTCCGGAAGAACAGCCTATGGTGAACGGAAGGCCCAATATACGGAAGTGAGGCTAAGCAGCCATGTGCAGGACGTGACGATTCCTTGGGTGAGCCCAGTACCAGAGCGCTATGTATCGGCTCTGCAAGTATGGAAGCCTCCTTGGATGGCGGGGAATGCCCATGGTCTGCCCCTGCCTTCCCTTGAGGGCTGACCAGGATCTTTGGCTGTTCTATATGGACCAGCTGGGATGGGGGATAACACCACAACAGTGAGAGTCAAACGTCCTAAGAAACCCCCGGGAAGGTTAACCCGGTCAACAAATGCCCGCAGAAGTCGGATGTGTCGGCCTAACGGCGCAAGAACGCAGCTCTGCTGTAAACAGGCACAACGCAATCACATCCGAAAAAAAACTGCGGATGAACGAAGAAGAAGAAGAAGAAGAATCAGTTTAATTTAGGGCATCATGAATTCTGTTCTCTCCGTGGCCTGTTTTGAATACCATAGGTCAACTGGCTAAAACTAACAATACCTGGGCGTACTGTGTCTTGACAAAATCAACACGGGCTTGTCTTGTTGTCTGTTGCTGGCCCAAGAATGTACTGTTAAGCTTTCCAACGTTAATTTTGAAAAAGTCATTATTTGGTGTTGCGAGTTCAAAACGTTACAGTGGCGTTGTTTTGTGGAAGGTAAAAGTACAAACAACGATATGTAAAAATTGAGAATGTTAACAGAAAGAATGAATATAATGAACTTAGATTTAAAATTGTAGTTTATTGAGTAGACTAAGGCTTTTGATAAGGTGAAACCAGAAGACGTGTTTATGATAACAGAAATGTTAAACATTGATAGTAAAATCCAAGTATAATAAAATGTTATAGCAACTTTGTATCAATTAGTAATCAGGATATATAAGTGTTATGGCGACTGTGCATAATACGATATTTTTTTTCTTAATGTGACCTATTTTCCTAATATGCCCACCATATGTCCTATTTTGTTCGATATATTTTATCACATTTTCTTTTGTCTATGTTAAGTTGCATTTTCTCAAGTATGATTTCGAATAATATTTTCCTTCCACAGCACTTAAAACTGACTATTCTAGATTGAAAGAACATAACTTAGCATGTCCTTACCATAAAGCACAGTGGATGTTGAACCTATATTTTTGTACACTACAGACGTAAGTTCCCTCAATTGTTAAGAGTGATCACAGCTAAAAGAATACTAAGATGACCTACAACGAACACTGACAGTTGTAAAATAACTAGAGTTCCTAACTGTCATGGAAGACATGAACGCAAAGGTTGGAAAAACTAAATATAATCCAATAGTATGGCAATATGGTCCTAGCAAACTCTTTACGTGAAAAACCCACTATGCTTGTAATAAGCTGTCTTTTCTACTTAGCTTCCCCCAATGACGTCCTGGGATTGGAAAAGTAGGTGAGAATAAGATGTATGGTACTGGACTGTCATTAGATTTGAGTAACCAGTTCTCTTTCTGGGTGAACTTCTTTCAAGATATCTTTAGTGCTCCTTCTATCCACGGTATTATCATCATTCAAGTGACAGGCACCATAAATGTATCCTTGGGATAGAAATGTACTTGAGAGAGTTTATGTGACAGTGAGAGACGGAGTAAGAACTGTTGAGAAAGACAGAGTCACATCAATAACATTAGATAAGTGGATGATACAGTATTAACTGCAGACAATGAACAGGATCTGCAACATTTAGTAGATGTGGTTGTTGAACACTTAGGGTTAGAATTAAATTGTAAGAAGACACAAATTATAGTCGTCATTAGGAAGAAATAAATACCACCATGTAATATACAGGTAAATGGGAATATTCTTAAACACGTGAATCGGTACAATATCTCGGAACAGTCATAACATCTGATCGGAAATGCCTTGAAGAGATTAGAACAATAATCGCCAAGGCGAAGGTAGGCTATTGCAAGATGCAAAAGATACTGACCAATAAAATTATATCAATTGCTACCAGAAAAAAAGAGTGCTGGGGTGCTCCATAGAGCGGTACTTTTGTATTGATATGAAGAGATGACAATGAGCAGTCTCAGTGGAAAACATACTGACTAATATAAGACTGTTAACCGTTGTGAGAAACATTATTACATAGAACGTGCACTTTTGTATAGATGTTAAACGTGGATAAGTTGAAAAGTAGAAAGGGAAGAGTTGGTTACACTGTTTTTCAAAAACATGCACATAAATACCATAGCAGTGATCAGTGATGAAGTTATACCTCTCCATAGAACAAAGCCAGGGCTGAATTGTAAGGCCATGTGTTATCCATGCAGAGTGATCCCTATCTCGGTCTGTCTGGTTTACTCCAAAGGAAAGGCAACACCAATAGACTTCTCTTTTAACCACTGTTTTAAAAGCTCTAACTTCTAGACAGTCTAATATCATGTACAGAAAGTTGCCAGCAAACATGTGACACAATAATGTAAAATGGAAATATAAGGGAACATTCTTAACCAAGCGGATAATGTTAAACACCTAGGGGCATTTATAACATCCGATTGAATATTCATAACAGAGATTAAGAGCAGAATAGAGCAAGCAAAAGCTACATTTAAGAAAATAAAGAATATCTTATACAATAAGTCACTATCATAGGTTGTAAGACAGAGAGTGCTGAAGTGCTTATATGAAGTGCTGAAGTATATATATTTTACATAGAACCCCCTTTCTTGTACTGCAGTGAATCTTGGAGTGTACATTAACACATTAGGAAGAACTTGGAAGCAACAGAGATGTGGTTCCTGAGACGAATGTTGCGAATTTCTTAGACCGCCAAAGTAACTAACAACGATTGCCTGAAAGAGGCTAATGAAGCTATAACATTATATACAACAATAAGAGATTGATTGATTGATTGATTGATTTGTTTAGGAACCGACATAACAGCATTCGGGGCATTCCCATAAGCGTTCCGTCCCAATCCTCAGCAACCAGCGAAGAGTATAAGGAAGAGGAAAACATCTTTCTTTCGTCATGTGATGAGAAGTAAGGCATTGGAGACCATCGTGACAACTGGAAAGATCAAGAGAAATAGAGGCAGAGGCCGACCAAGAGAAATGATGATGGCTGGATTGAGAAGGTGGCATGGGGGAATATCCTCAGCAGAGTTGATCCAGAACACCAAAGACAGAGATATGCGGCGAACCATGAAAGCCTAAGCCAACTGGCAGGCAACTTGGTGATAATGATGATGGTTGATGTCTTTATTCTAGCTCTTCTGGTGATGTCTTTAGTCAGGTCTTAGTCAGATATGACTGAGCTACCGTATGACAGTAGACGGTACTAACTGCTTTCTGCTAGAGCCGAGTGTTTGGCGGCGCTTACCAAACCCGACACCCCACATTGTGCCAACGGCTTCGGGCGGAAGAGCACAACTGAGAGAGTACAAGCCTTATCCTGGTGCGAGGAAATGCAATCTAAAGACAAAATGTCATGCAGGGCAGACCTGGCCCTAAGCCTTGGTTGGCAGCTGGTCTAGGATCGAAGCTACGACAGGTGGACAGTTAGAGCATTGTTTTACTGAACCGGCAGCTTCTGCAGCTTGTCTTGTTCCAGATGTATAGGTGTTACCTTTCCTCTGGAGTGAACTAGGCAGGCCGAGAGAGGTATCATGCTGCATGGGCAACACATGGTCTCTATATTTTAGCCCAGGCTTTGTGCTATGGAGAGGTATAACTTCATCCCTGTTCTTAACCGGTCTCAGAATCAAAGCGAATGGCAACATTTACGGGTTATAAGTCCTTGTCAATTGGCGTAGACGTGGGGCGCCACGTGTTGCCTCCAACGGTGGGAGACACCTACAGGTGTCACGGATCAGCTACCACCCGCCTCAGGCTGGGCAGCCCCCGGCCAATTGGGTGCTGATCCGCCACAGCCTGCCTGCTTCAATGGGTGTTTGGTGTCAGGATCTTGATTCACAATCACACAGGCTCGTAGTAACCAACAGATGTGATAACAAACACTGTCACAGAATGACTGTATGTGACACACGGCGAATACAATTATAACCACTTTATTCGCACTTCTCACTCTCCGCAAACATTACAGGCATCGCTCAACCATAGCGGCGATGCTATTACACAATAAATATATACATTCAATGCATCAGTTCATAACTTACAACACTACGTCCCAGGCGCACAGTCTTCTATACTCAAACAGGCGTTCTCTCTAATAGCGTCCACTCACACAAGCAATACGAGCACACATCTCCCATGTCTGTCCTCTACCACAGTCCGAGGCCGTCTGCCGTCTAACTGCAGTGAGTCCTCGTTGGTCGTGTTTCCTCACTGCGTGGACTCCGTGCGCCACGCGTACCACAACTGACCGTTCTCGTCACTGCGTAGTTAGTGCCGCTCACAGACGTACCAGGACCGTAATTGCCAGGCGTCGATGATGAAGACACGGCAGATCTGGTGGGGAGATTCTGACACTCTCCCGCCACCCTCTCTAATGAAAGGAGTATCCTTTCATTGTTGGCTATATACATTTGGGTTTATTTATTAAACCTGTCAGAATCGACCCATGGTTTGTCATCTGACGTGACAAGTTTGGTTTTATTGAAATATTATGGGTAATTGTATGATATATACACACGCTCGTCAATGATGCTATCAAGCCACACTACTCAAGTACAATCCACTAGTTGGATCTTTACGTAGGTTGTAAATTGACACAGCCAGTCCGGTAGCTATCAGCGATTTATGCTATCTTCCAAGCCACGCAACCACCTCACGACAAATGAAAAAAAAAACACAAAAAGAGACATGTCAGGCCGCGAGTCATCTCCCTCATAAGACGACTCCAACATTCGACCCCAACCCAATGTGGTCAGATAGTCTAATGTAGGTCCACAACTTCAGTAATTATATTCCACGCATAGTTGATGTCATCTTGCGATGTGTCGCCATTCTGGCAACATGAGGAAGGTTTTTTTAAATATCTATTACACGTTACCAGTAATTCAAATTGTTTCCCTTAGATGTAATGGTGAAACAACACAAAACTCTATGGGCGATAATTTTCACAATCTTTCAAAGAAAATAAATTACATTGGTAACTCAAGTTCTAAGCGTCACAGTTTGATGCTTATTGTCAATAGTGAACCAAATGGTACTATTGAGAACAAGTTGATCAATCTATGATTCTCAGATTAAAAATATCAAAAATCCTTTCATACAATTTGTATATGCAAATTTAATATAACAAAGTTTATGTAAAACGTCAATTCTTTGTGAGAATTATTATATCGTCTGCTAATTTCTAAATTTTAGCTAATTAATTCCAAAAATACCGAAAGTACACAGATGACGTGTTAAGATGTAACTAACACAATGTTCTTTCGTCACGTTGTTGTGTAGAAGAATGAATTAAATAGTTCACAAGTACAGCTGTTGGATAAAATGTTATTTCGAAGCACGGATTAAAGCGTTCTGTTGAATTCAGATGTCGTTGTTCCTTTCGCACAGTTTAAAACGTCTGAACACTCTGCTAAGCTTATATCAACAGTGTTCATAAGCGCAGGTACTACGGATAATCAAACAGATGAATTCAGGTAGGCTTGGTAATCCCTCGTAGCACTGTTTGTCTAAATGTTCGTCAGTGTTTAAAATATTATTACCTTTCGTTCTCATAACACACAAATATTCATCACATTTACCTTATTAAAATATATATATAAGTACAAGGGGACATTGTCCCTATCACAAGTATATTTGCCAGCGTTTCTGCGATATATTCAATATGCCTTATTTCGCTGTGTTACTGAGCGCTATAAAGAATTGCAGATAATCACTGCTTTACTGTGTGCGCTCAGGCAAAAGTAGGCTGTCGGACGTGTCATGCGGACATCTGGAAAGAAGGTCGGCAATCGTATTTTGAGTACCGCTGATATGCCTTACTTCAAAACTGAAGTCTTGGAGTAATAGCGACCACCTTGCTATCCTGTGGTTCGTCGGAGTACCAGTAGTGATGATTGTCAATGGATTGTTGTCCGTCTCCACTATAAAGTGTTTTCCTAACAAAAATCTAGATAATTTTCTAACTGCATAAACCAGAGCGAGGGCTTCTACCTCAGGAGTCGACCAATTTTTTTCTCTTGGTTTGAGCTTGCGACTCACGTAATATACTGGGTGAAGGATTCCTTCAGGGCTTTGCAATAACACGGCCCCGATAGCTATGGAACTCGCGTCGGTTCTCAATCTGAAAATAGTGTCCAAATTTGGTAATTTGAGTATAGGATTACTAGAAAAATATGATAAAACTTTTGTGAATGCTGGTCTCAGGCATTCGCTGTTTACAATTTTGTTCGGTTTATCTTTGGTTAGTAAGTTGGTAAAACACTCTGTCAAAGTAGCAAAATTTGGAATAAATTGTCTATAATAATTGAGTAAACCTAGGACACTTCTGATTTCCTTCTTTGTTGTCGGAAGCGTCAATTTTAGAATCCTTGTAACAATATTGTCGTCAATAGTTACAAAGCCGTTGCAAATTGTATAGCCCAAAAAAGTAATTTCCTGGAAGGCAATGTCAACCTTTGATGGTTTCACTGTTAGGCCGTGGTGTCTGATGCGTTCAAATGTATGTTGTAAGGTCGTTAAGTGGTCTGTCATAGTCATAGTATGTACGCAGATGTCGTCCATGTAAGAAAGTATATTTGGGATGTCTGTCAGTAATAGCCTGGTCATTCGTACAAATGTTGCAGGGCGTTAACTAGCCCGAATGGAAGTTTGCACCATTCGTATAGACCCCAGGGTGTGGCAAATGCTATCAAATGTATGCAATCTTCATGCATCGGTATTTGCCAGTACCCTTTCGTCATGTCCAGTTTTGTAAAGTATTTTGCGTCTGTCATTTCCGTCAATATGTCTTCACAGTTAGTCATGGGTTCTAAATCTAACTGTGTAATGCTGTTAAGTTTCCGATAGTCAACACAGAGACGTATGGTGTTGTCCCTCTTTTTGACA
Source organism: Cepaea nemoralis (assembly GCA_014155875.1). Lineage (NCBI taxonomy): Eukaryota > Metazoa > Mollusca > Gastropoda > Stylommatophora > Helicidae > Cepaea > Cepaea nemoralis. The sequence goes on along the minus strand of JACEFZ010016543.1, from coordinate 301,874 downwards.
ATCACAATCGGTGAACAAAAATGTGATTGTGATTTTCTGATGATGTGATTTTCTCCAGTTCTAGAATTTCTTGATGTAACTTGTCTTTGTAGTGTATGGGTATGGAGTATGGTCTGCACTTTATTGGTGTGTTGGATGTCAGAATGATGTGATGCTGTACTAAATCTGTCTGTCCTGGATGGTTGGAGAAGATAGTACTGTAGTCTTGTAACAGTCGTTTGTAATTGTCGGTCTCTGTCTGAGAAAGATTAGGATTTACTTTGATGTCCTGTAGAGTGTCAGTCGTATCAAGTGATGGGACCGGTATTTCGTCTGTATCGTCAGCGTCTGTGTGGTCCACTATCGTTGTGCTTGCTGCAGTCTCGTCTTGGTCTCCGTCTCTGTTGTAGTAAGGTGTTAACATGTTAATGTGGAATATCTTGTGTTTGTTGTTTACTTGCGATTTCGTAGTCCACTGTCGAGATTTGTCTCAGTACTTTAAATGGTCCTTAGCCATGAGTCCGTCAGTAGGTGTCTGTCACTTGGTAAAAGTAATAGTACGTCTTGTCCAGGTGTCAGTGTTATTGTCCTATTTCCTCGGTTTGCATATTGTCTGTAAATAGCACCAGATTGTTTCAATGATTCTTTCGCTAATATGCAAGATTTCATAATTCTGTCTCGCAATGATGTTACATGTTCATATGATGCCAATGGTTTATGTTCATTTACAGTTTCAGTTAACATAATGCGATAAATAGCTAATGGGCCGCGTGGTTTGGCTCCATAAACTAGTTCAAATGGTGAAAAACCTGTACTGGAATGAGGTACTTCTCGATACGCGAAAAGTATGGCAGGTAGATAAGTGTATCAGTCCTCTGGGTGTTCCTGGGTAACTTTAGCCAACATATGTTTGAGGTCACCGTTCATTTTCTCTACAAAACCAGTCAAATGAGGGTGATATGGGCTATTAAAGCACTGCTTTACACCTAAAATCCTATTAAAGGCTTGAGTGGCTGCAGCTATGAACTGACTTCCCCTATTGAACAAAATGGTATCAGGAAACCCTATTCTTGAAAAAATGTGGAAGAAAACTTCCATTACATCATTAGAAGTTATTTTTTTGAGTGGAATTGCCTCAGGCCATCTCGTGCATAGATCAATGACAGTTAGAATAAACTTATTACCTCTTGATGTAATATGGTTTAAAGGACCTACGATATCTACCGAGATCTTTTCGAAAGGTCTACTTGCCAGATCTGTTATCTGTATTTCTGCTTGCGGGTGTTTTCCCTTTTTTTACAACTTTCTGGCAGATGTCACAAGATCTGCAGTATTTTTTGGTGTCACTGCAGAATCTAGGCCGGTAGGACTGGTTTAGTAATCTTGCTCTTGTTTTAGAATAGGCCATATGCCCTGCAAAGGGTATGTCATGTGCTAGTTGCAATGCTTTTTTGCGGTGTTCGGTTGGTAACACCGTTTGCGCAGTGGTGTTGGCATCTTTGGTGTAATATCTTGTAAGGATACCACATTTGAGGTCAAAGTGCCATCTAGCATTCTTTGTTATTCTTGGCATTTTGCCTACCAAATTAAAATATTTTTGCAAAGATACATCAGCCTTTTGGGCTTTTATGAAATTTTCTCTCATGGTATTGAGGGGCAGTATGACTGGACTAAACATTTCTAAAGCCTCAGTTTGGTTAATTTGATCTTGCATTTTCTCAGCAGATCTAGTTACAGCATTTGAAACATTAGAATTATGACAAGGTGTTACTACATTTGGAACAATACATTCATGAGATGACTGTTAATACATTTGCAACAATACATTCATGAGAAGACGTTACTGCATTTGCAACAATACTTTCATGACAAGATGTTACGCAATCATGTGGCATATCATTAATTCAGGAAGGTTACCCACAATTATGTCACAACATGAGTTAGATAATGCTGCGCATTTAACCTTGCCTGTGAGGAATGGGAGTGTCAATATATGCCCATGCAAGTGGGTATTTTCTCGATGTTACCTGAGAAAGTTCTGCATGTAACATGTTTGCCTGTATAGTCTGCAGGTAAGATAAAGTCTCTCTTTAAACCAATAAGAGTGCACCCGCTATCACGTAAAACTGTGGCTGCTTTGCCATTCACATAACCATGATGGATGTTAAGTTTACCTTTTGAATCTATTACCAAATTAGCTTCTTCATTGGCAATAGGTATTGAGTGGCCGCATGTTTACAAGCCATCTTCATGAAAACGATTGCAGGTGGTGCATTTTTCCAGATGGAAAACATCAATGGCCTCTGCTGCATTGACTGGATGATTCTCTACTTGTTCCTCATCAGAGGAAGAGCTATCGAACATGGCTGCATTAGCCTTTCTGGTCATTTGTTTACCTTTACAAGCATGGCGCCAGTGGCCGTACGCCTTACAAAGGAAACATTTGGTTAATCGTTTGTAGCTCTTTCTCTCTTTGTCTTGCTTATCTATATAGTTTTGCAAGTATGTGAGGTACCCTGGGTGTCTGTCACACATTTCAGTTTCATTATGTTGAAGATTGCAATATCTGCATTGATAGTTCTTATTTATAGATTGCCTGAAGGATTTCTGTTTATTGTAGGTACCTGACTTTGTTCTATCATAGGTAGCGGCTGCTACGAACTCTGTTTCAGTTAATACATTAGTGAAACAATTCTTGTTGGCCGTAAAATATGCCGAACCCCGTTTTTCTATTTGTTGCATACTCTCACATTCACATTCTTGCAGAAATGTAGAAAATAGTGGTGGTAGAGATGAGATGATCTTATCTCTTAGAATCAAATCTTTTAACTTGCCAAAGTTGTTCTTAACCTTAGCTGATGACAATCATTTACTGAACACATCCTGCACTACTGAAACGTAGTCAGAGAAAGTTTGTGTAGGTTTTAGAGTTAGTTTACTAAACTGTTCTCTGTAGCCTGCTTTATCTAATAGGAAGTGTGCCATAATTTTAGTCTTTATATAATGATAGTCTTTCCTGAGATCTTTGGGAATAGTCTCTATGACTTTGATAGGTTCCCCTGAAAGACTTCTCATGTAAATGATAATCCACTCTGTCTCTGGGATCTGATAATGTTCCATTATCGTTTCACAACTTTGGGTGAAGGCTGGAATGTAGTCGCCCGTAGTGATATTTTTTTATGATCCCTTGGTATTTTTTATATTGATTTTCTTTTTCTTGCCTTTCTAACTTCTTAGATTCCTTATCTGCTGATGTTTCGGCCTCTAGCTGTTTAATTTTCAGCTGCATCTCAAGCTCTTCCCTCTTACTCTGGGAAAAGATCTCAGCTTTTCTTATCTCAGCATCCGTTTCTGCCTGTTTGGTTTTGGCCGCTAACTCTGACTGTTTTATAGCAGCTTCTGATTCTGCTTTTCTAGCCTCTAATTCTGCCAGTTTTAGCTCCTTCTCAGCGGCTCTGTCTTCCCGTTCTTTGGCTTTCTCCTGTAATTGGACATACTCTGCATATTTTGCCTCACTCCACTTTGTTAACTCTTCACCAGTTAACTTCAATTTTAACCCAGATTCAATGAAATCGTCCAATGTAGACATGATAATTAATCTAGTTACAGTGAATGTACAGACAAATAATTATACGGTGTTAGTAAACACAATGGGTATGTACTATAATTATATCAAATTTACAGCTAATGCCTGGACTCACACAAAAGTATATATATAAAAAAATACTCACGTGAATTTGGAGCTCTGGAGTATGTTGGAACACTGCACCAGAGAATGGCTGCTTGATCTTTGCCGCCAGAAAAATGATCTTAGTGGATTACACTTTCGGATGCAACAAAAACCCGTTGCTTTTTGGAAGAATGTGTATGTTTGTGCGGTGTATGCGTTATCAGCTAAGTTTTGTAGGATTGTATGTTGTCGAGTATATTTGTTAGTCGTTATGTCGTCCGTTCAACTCTCACTTTCATTGTCACTTCTTTACCAAAACTTCTTGCTTTCCAGAACTTTTCACGCTATTGCGTTCATCTTTAACATATTATTGGTTATCACACTGACCCGATCTTTCCATTTACACTCTCTCTATCTTAACTTTTGTTCAACAATCCGATGATACACCCACGTTCACACTTATTTTACAACTGGTTCACAAAAATGGATGATGCACTCACGTTCACGCCTTTTTTCTAAGTCGTTCAAAGCCGGACGATGCACCCACGTTCACACCTGTCAGGATCTTGATTCACAATCACACAGGCTCGTAGTAACCAACAGATGTGATAACAAACACTGTCACAGAATGACTGTACGTGACACACGGCGAATACAATTATAACCACTTTATTCGCACTTCTCACTCGCCGCAAACATTACAGACATCGCTCAACCATAGCGGTGATGCCATTACACAATAAATATATACATTCAATGCATCAGTTCATAACTTACAACACTACGTCCCAGGCGCACAGTCTTCTATACTCAAACAGGCGTTTTCTCTATTAGCGTCCACTCACACAAGCAATACGAGCACACATCTCCCATGTCTGTTCTCTACCACAGTCCGAGGCCGTCTGCCGTCTAACTGCAGTGAGTCCTCGTTGGCCGTGTTTCATCACCTGACCGTTCTCGTCACTGCGTAGTTAGTGCCGCTCACAGGCGTACCTGGCCGTAATTGCCAGGCCTCGATGATGAAGACACGGCAGATCTGGTGGGGAGATTCTGACACTTGGGACTAATACAAAATCTGATTCGCAGGCTGTAAAACCAATGCACCAGTTAGTTAGTCTTTCCTCTTGAGCCCAAAGCGGCGCATAGGGCAGAAGTCATGGCTCTCCATGTCTGGCGGTTCGCTGCCACCTGTTGTAGATCTTGGATGTTTGTTTCGCCGTTGAATGAGCTCTCTCTGATGATGGTTCTACGCAGGGTCTCTCTTGATCTTCCCCGTTTTCTTTTCCCTAAAAGTGTCCATATGAAGGCTTGGTTCTGAGTACATGGCCGCCGTAGTTCCAACTGCGTTTTCTTATATAATTAGATACAATATCTTGCTTAGTCTCTTGTCTTATTTGCGTATTGGTTCTAAAATCTGCCCAGTGGAAATTTATAATTCTTCTATGACATTTGTTCTCAAAATTGTCTATTTTTTTTATCTCAAGCTAACGTTGATTTCCAACTTTCAAATCCATAAGTTAGCACTGGAATCACACAAAAGTTGAAGATTTTAAGTTTCATGTGTTTGCTGAGTGTCTTTGACTTCCAGATGTTTAACAGTTGAAGGCACCAGATGCCAGTGCGATTATAGACGACATTTGTGGTGCTGAGTCCCCTGTAGATGTCATTATGCTTCCTATGTATGTGAAGCTGATGACTTTTTCAAGAACGTGGTTGTTTAATTTGATGTCGTCTGAACTGTTGGTAAGATCAATAGTTTTTGTTTTGGCGGTGTTAATTTGGAGACCAATTTGTCCTGAAACATTTTGGACATGGTTTATTTTTCTCTTGGGCATCTGGGTGTGTTGAACTCAAAAGCACTAAATCGTCGGCAAAGTTCAGGCACCAGGCACTAATAAAAATAGAAACCTCAAGCTACGGCTTGCAATCTGGAACGTAAGAACCATGAGTCCAGGATTTTTCACTGACTTGATGAATATTAACGATGTGAGAAAAACGGCTGTGATTAATGCCGAACTCAATCGTCTTAACATTGATATTGCTGGATTGCAGGAGACTCGCCTCGCTGAGGAAGGGTCACTCAGGGAAAAACAATTACACCATTGTTTTGGAAGGGAAGAGGGCAGGCAGGGGAAAAAAATTCAACATGGTGTGGGCTTTGCAGTGAAGAATTCGCTACTGGGAATGATTGAAATTCCAGCTGGAGGTAATGAAAGACTATTATCCCTGCGCTTGGCAAATTCTTGTGGTTTTGCCACCATTATTACTGCATATGCACCGACACTCGCTTCCTCTGATGATGTGAAGGATTCGTTCTACGAAGAGTTAGACTCTATGATCAAGGCATTTCCAAAATCCGACTACATTTATATGCTCGGTGACTTCAATGCTCATGCGGGCAAGGACTCGAGTTCATGGCCAGTGTGCCTTGGAAAATACAACATCGGTCGCATGAATGAAAATGGGCAAAGGCTGCTGGAGCATTGCGCCAGAAATGACCTATGTATTACAAACTCCTTTTGTAAAACAAAAGTGCTGCATAAGGTCACATGGAAACATCCAAGATCCGGCCATTGGCATCAGCTGGAGTTCATCATCACAAGGAGACAACATCTGAACCATACATCATTAACTCGAAGTTACCACAATGATGATTGTGATACGGATCACCCCTTGGTTGTTGCAAGAGTTAGACTGAGACCAAAGAGAATCTAAACAGCTAAACATAAATCTAGCTCCAGGATTAATATTATTAACACTCACGATCCTGAAGAGTGCCTTGAGTTTCAACAGCATCTTGAAGACGCGTTCACATCGGAAAATTTTACAGTAAGTGAAAAGCTGGGTAAATTCGAAAATTCAAAAAGGAAACTCTTTATAAAACTGATGTTGGGGTTTACAAGTATGGATCACAAGAGGCAGGACTGGTTTGCTGCAAACAGCCAGACACTGCAGCCCTTGATTGATACAAAGAAGATAGCTCTCTTAAGAAACAAGGAAAGAACAACGGGTAACACTCTCTGTGAGCTGAAGCAGGCTAGGAAGGATGTTCAAAAAGCTGTCAGGCAGTATGCAAATGACTATTGGATCAAGTTATGTGAGTCCATTCAAATCGCAAGTGATAAGGGAAACATCAGAAGCATATAGAAGGGATAAAGAAAGCCTGTGGTCCAATGATCAAAAGAAGTGCACCACTGAATACCTTGACTGGAGAAATCATCACTGATAAGAAACAGCAGATGGATAAGTGGGTAGAGCACTATTTAGAGCTTTACTCAAGTGAGACCAAACGTCGTGGTCTTTAGTGGTCGAGCACTGCGAGCGCTAACAAGTCAAATCGCATAATCCTGTCAAGAAGCCTGATACGCGGGAAAATGTCACGTGGAAAGTCCAACAACAAGAAACACGCTGTTGCAAAGATGTGCAGCGTGGGAGCCGACAACAAGAAGAAGAACGTCGAGAGCCCACCTGCTAGCTGCATCAAAGAGCCTGATACTACAGCCATTACTGAAGCTACTACGAGGGAGAAGATTGACAGCCCAACACAGTCAAGAACCAAGACAGCAGAGAAGAAGGAGGAGAAAGACACCAGAGTCGGAAACACTGACTCAAAAACAGTCCGATGGGTTGTCAAGCGGATTCCTGTGGAGCTGACAGATGAAGAAATCCTGAAGCAGCTACGTGAAGAGAATCTTCACATCCGATTCTTGAAGGCGGAGCGGCTTCTCACCTACTCCAAGATACCTACAACCTTGGCAGTGGTGACATCGGAGGGCAGCGAAATTCCGACCACAGTATCATTCAACAAGAGAATGCAGCAACCAGAGAGATTCATTCCAAGAATCACGCAATGTTCCAGATGTCAGAGGGCCGGACACAGCAGAGCTACGTGTCGCAGTGGGACTGAAATATGCCGATACTGCGCCGATCGCCACGCCTTCAAGGAGTGTCCACTGGCCAAGCTGGACACGGACTTCAGAGCCCCAAACAACAAAAGAAAGTGCGCCAACTGCCAGGGCAAGCATGGAGCAAGATACTTGGGCTGTCCGTACCTGCAGAGACACAGAGACGTCTTAAAGATCGCCATCATCACAAAGACTCCATTCAAGGAAGCAATGCAGAGGAGCGAGACAGCCACGGGTATAGCACAAGCCGAAAGAGATCAACTTCAAAAACAGATAGACGAGTTGAAGAGACAAGTCAAGGCACTGCTAACGCCGACCCCGAATAACGACAACGAAAAACTTCTGGCGGAAATGAAGGAGATACAGCAAAACATCAAGCAAGAAGTAGAACATATGGCACTGATTAAGAAGGAGAATGAAGAGATCCTACAAACCATTAAATCAGAGCGAGAACTACAGAAAGCTGAATTGGAAATATTCCGAAACAAAACAACAGAATCATTCAAAGGGAAGCCAATATCCCACCAGACATCAGAAGAAAATCGAGATGAGCACCCTGACGACGGCATAGAGGACGTCCCGATGCCAGAAGTAGAAATGACGGTTCCCGAGAAACAGAGGCACTACGAACTCACGTGCGAGGAATACAGAAAGCGCATGATAGAAAAAAAAAGGAGAAGTACAAGAAACTCTACGGAAACAAGAAACCAATACCCTGCTTTAAAGACACAATATGTCTTCCACATATGGAACCCGAAGATGAATACCCATGGCGGTACTACATTGAAGACGGAGAAATCATCCCATGGCTGAGCTCGGAGGAAGCAATCAAAAGACAACAACAACTCAAACGCGGGAAGTGGAATGAAAGAAAGCGCAAGGAGGCACATCACATCGAAAAGCTTCTACAGTTACTTCACAATTGAGAAGACAAAATACCAAATAAAAAGTCCTTATAAGGACTGCAGCCAGTCAAACCAGGAGCTTGCACCAACAAAGAAAACAAGAGGAAACATGCACAAAGGACAGCCACCGACCGACCCCCCAGCTGGAGTGGGATTACGAAAAGTCCTTATAAGGACTGCAGCCAGACGAGCCAGGAGCTTACACAAACAAAGAAAACCACAAAAACAGACGAGCACAAAGGATAGCCGCCGACCACTGCTGACGTCACAGACACAAACGCTACATAACCAGTCCGAGATAGGACTCACAAGACAAGAATTAGGGCTAATAAGCCCACAAAAACCACGTACCTCAACAATAACCACAGCTGATGAAGCAGGTTAGACGAGGTCGAATTTGGAATTTTTGTTTTTGAAAATTGGAATTGGAGACCAAACTAGCGGATGATGCCCTCAACGCCATAGAGGCCCTGCCAACTTTTGACCACCTGGACATACTTCCTACTGTAACAGAAGTTAAGTGTGCTATAAATGAATTTGAATCCGGCAAGGCTCCAGGTAAGGATGGGATTCCACTAGAGATAATCAGGAGTGGACAAGAAACACTCACTCTACAGATCCACTAGCTAACAGAGCTATGCTGGCGAGAAAGACAAGTCCCACAGGATTTCAAAGACTCAAGCATAATAACGCTGTGCAAGAACAAAGGGCGATCTAAGCGACTGTAACAACTATAGGGGTATTTCACTTCTGTGTATTGATGGGAAAGTATTTGCCAGAATTGTTCTGCGCAGACTTTCCTAGGAGATTAAGTCTACCCCGAATCAAAGTGCGGCTTCCGACAGAACAGGTCTACCATTGATATGATATTATCATTGCCACAAATGCAAGAAAAATGCCGGGAACAAGATCAGCCACTGTTTATTGCCTTCATCGACCTCACAAAGGCATTTGATTTGGTCAGTCGTGAGGGTCTGTTCAAAGCACTAAAGAAGATTGGCTGCCCACCAACTCTTCTATCCACTGTGAAATCGTTCCACACAGGCATGAAGGGTATAATCAAGTTTGATGGTGCAACTTCAGAAGAGTTTGAAATCAAGAGTGGAGTTAAGCAAGGTTGTGTACTAGCCCACACCCTCTTTGGAATATACTTTTCACTTCTACTGAAATATGCCTTTCTTGATCAGGATGCCGGTATAAACATTCACTCACGCTCAGATGGCGGCCTCTATAATGCTCAGAGATTGAAGGCCAAGACCAAAATTAGGAGGGTACTAATCAGAGAGTTGCTTTTTGTGAATGATTCTGCAATTACGACCCACTCTGAGTGAGGAAGAATTACAACATCTACTATCTGCATTCTCCAATGCTTGTTTTGAACTTGGTTTAACAATTAACAAAAAGAAGACAGATTATGTCACACGGTGCACATGGGGTACCATCATTCTCTATTGACGACGCCGAACTGGAGATAGTAGACCATTTTACATTTCTAGGATCAGAGGTAAATAGCAAATTATCCCTAGATCAGGAAATCAACATCCCGATTGGTAAGGCATCAACAACAGTGAACATGTTAGTAAAAAGAGTCTGGGAGAACAGGAAGCTTACTGCCAAAACAACAGTCCTCGACTACCAAGCCTGTGTCCTTAGTACTCTACTTTATGACAGCGAAACCTGGTCAATTTACTCACACCAACAGAAACGTTTAAACAGCTTTCATGTGCGGTGTCTTTGAAGAATACTTGGTATTAAGTGACAAGACAAAATCACAAATACTGGAGTATTTGAAAGATCAGGTTGTGTGACAGTGTGTTCCATGCTCAGTCTTCGTAGACTTAGGTGGATATGACACGTTAGGAAGGACATATAAAAAAGGACATCTTTTTTGGTGAATTACAGATGGCTAGGAGATCTCAGGATCGGCCTCTACTACGATACAAAGATGTGTGTAAGCGGGACATGATTGATACAGGCATTGATAATGCACATTGAGAGCAAGTCGCTGCTGAACGTGTTGCATGGAGGGCAACTATCAGAACTGGAACAAAGACAAAGGAGAAAATGATTGCAGATAAAGCACACACAGAGCGTCAGAGACGTAAGATGGTGCATGATGGTGGAAATGACCATGTTTTCACATGTATCCACTGTGGACAAACATTTGCAGCGCGATTTGGCCTTATCAGCCACACTCGCCACCGACATGGGTCGTAGTTATTACACTTTTTGAAGCACAATGTACCAAACTATCGTCTGTCAAGGCGGAAAGGTGCCACTGTGTGATATATATATATATATATATATATATATATATATATATATATATATATATATATATATATATGTGTGTGTGTGTGTGTGTGTGTGTGTGTGTGTGTGTGTGTGTGTGTGTGTGTGTGTGTGTGTGTGTGTGTGAATGGAGACGGATTGTATCTGCAGCAAAGAACCTCAATGGCTCGGAACGCTGAAGAAGAAGAATATATATATATATATATATATATATATATATATATATATATATATATATATATATATATATTCTTATCTATAAATATAAAAATCGTTGTGTGTATGTATGTATGTATGTCCGTCCTTTATGCGTTCGCGAACGGTCCAACCGACTGAGATGAAATTTTCTACACGTTTTCCGTTAATTCCTTTGCAACCAACTGTCATAGTTTTATCTATCTGCTATCAGCTATTACCTTCCTAAAATTTCATTTTGTAATTACATGACTGAACATAAGAAAATATAAAATATATGACAAAAAGGGATATAACTTTTAGTAGCATTGTTATATCTTAAGTTAAGTCCCCTGGCTATAGAAATCTATATGAATTAAATTAGGTGCAGCCGGGCCAGGTCAGACAGACAGATAGACAGACATATAGACAGACTGACAGACAGACAGATAGTCGGGAACGGGAGCCAAGTTTACTTTAGATAGATCTCTTCCAATCATATTTTCTATCTATTCTTCTATTCTATCTATATTTTTAACGGGAACGGGCCGAACATAGATAGATAGATAGATAGATAGATAGATAGATAGATAGATAGATAGATAGATAGATAGATAGATAGATAGATACATAGATAGATAGATAGATAGATAGATAGATAGATAGATAGATAGATAGATAGATAGATAGATAGATAGATAGATAGATCCCCGCCAGAGCCTGGGCGAAGCCGGGCCGGGCATCGAATATGTATCGTTTCCATCAAGGGGACTTAACATAAGAAAAGTTATTTCAAGGGTCATAACTTTTAATAACATCACTATTATTTTATGTATAGATTGTTGCATTGTTTTCAAAGATTTATAAACTTTCTGTCTATAGTTATTTACAGGCATATGAGTTATAATAAATAATGATATAATCTTTAAGGCATTTTCATAATTTTTATAAAAGTAATGCATCTATTTAAATAGTGAAAATTTTCTAACGCATCTTTTTATGTTTTTAAAACCAGTGTTCATTAAAAATAATGGATTTATTTTAGATTAAATACGTTAGAATTTTATTTCTGTACTTTTTTCGGAGTGGAACTTTTGAAGTAATCGAAGCATTTGTTTTTTCCGATCGCTTGGCAGAGAGAAGGTCAGTACACAATTAAATGGGTCTCATGTCTCATCATGTTCCTCTTGTACCTTGCGGTGTCGAGGTGAAGTATAAACTTCGTGAGAGTGCCCGGTTATGGGCTTCGTATATCGACATTCCCATGGATTCTGTTATTCCCTCAGTCCAACGTTTACGTGGTCGGCCTCTTCCTCTGTTTCCATCTGGTCTGTACATCATTGCTTGTTGTGGCATGCTGTTGACTGGTAGCCTACTTGCATGGCCAAACCATTTGACTTGCTGCTTTCTAATAAAATCTAGAGCAGCTTTAACCCCTACTTTAGTCCTGATTTCTTCATTTCTGATCTATCTCTTCTTGATACGTTGAGTATTCTTCTCAGAAACCTCATTTCTGTTGTTGCGATTTTTCTTTTCTCTTTTTCTGTCATTGTCCAGGTTTGGCATTGGTAGCAGAGAGTTGGTAGGAAGATTGTGTTGTAAAGTGCTTTCTTAGTAGTTATTGATACATGTTTGTTCTTTAGTATTGGTGCCATTTGTCCAATGAGTTGATTTGCCTTATTGCACCTATTTTCGATCTCGTCTTCTGATCTGCCATTTGATGATATTATACTTCCTAGGTACTTGAAGCTCTTTACTTGTTTCAAGGGATGTTCGTTTAGGTGAATTGTTGCTGTTTGTTCTTCTTTAGTTATAGTCATTACCTCTGTTTTGCTTGTGCTAATTTTCATGTTATGTTCCCTACACATTTCGTTTAGACTATTCATGTGGTCTTGTAATTCAGCTTCTGATTTTGCTATTAGTGCTTGGTCGTCCGCAAACAGGAGTTCTCTAATGGTTAGATTTGCAGATGGTTCTTAAATTACAGTTATTAAATGGGTATATTCTTCATTTTGTTTTTGTTTTTAAAAAAAGTTGGCCTCGTGTGTGTCAACATCACATTTTTCATTCAATGTTGTGGGTGTGCATACCTTATGCATACCTTACACGCAGCACGCCTGTTAAAATGCAGGATTTTTTTTTTTGTCTAAAAAAAGAAGAAGCCTATCTTTTGATGTACTGTTGCCTCGCATCCCAATGATTCCAACAGACATGCCATTCGAATTCAAACGCCTGCAGTTTCCGGTGCGACTTGCATTTGCCATGACGATCAACAAAGCACAGGGACAATCGCTACAAGTGTGTGGACTAAATTGGGAAAATCCGTGCTTCACACATGGACAGCTATATGTGGCCTGCTCACGCATTGGAAAACCTTCGGATTTATTTGTGTACGCACCAGACAGAAAAACAAAAAATATTGTTTATCAAAAAGCACTACATTAGACATCAAATTTGGTGTTCGACCATAACTTAAAAATTATACGTCAACATTTAAAAAACTATATAATCCTAACATTAAATTTCTAGCTGCAACCAATAAATTAGCTGCGAGGGCCCAGGGGCCGAACGCATACTCTGTACGCTTAGAGAATGTATTTGAATGTATAATGACTACTTATATGAATTTAATGAGACGCTCCCCGCCAGGGGCTGGGCGAAACCGGGCCGGGTCAGACAGACAGACAGACAAGCAGACAGACAGATACATAGATAGATAGATAGATAGATCCCCGCCAGAGCCTGGGCGAAGCAGGACAGCTAGTATATATATATATATATCCATCCATCATGTGCAATGCTGTCATGTTCTGCCATCTCACTCTATCACCAGAGTCGTGGATCAGCTCCGTGTTCCTGTCTCGACCATGCCACGTGGCCTAGCTATCCAGGCATTTACTTTTCGGTCTTCCCTTCGATCTTGCCAGTCGTCACCAAGTTCACCAAGTCATTTCTTCTCATAACATGCCCAAAAACTTGTGACTGTCTACGTCTAATGACTCTAACCAATTTACGATCTTCATTTGTTTCTTGAAGGACTTGTTCATTGTTTTTTTTTGTCTGTCCATAGTATTCTGTGCATTTTCCTCAGAAACCACATTTCCACAGCCATCAGCTGTTTTTCAGCTTGACTGCTTATTGTCCACGCTTCACATCCGTACAAAAGTATAGGTTCTATGTAGCACTTCAACACTCTTTTTCTCTTTTCAAGTTGATATCTTTTTATTGGTCAGTATGTTTTTCATCTTGCAAAAGGGTACCTTCGCAATGGCAATTCTTGTTCTAATCTCTTCACGGCATCTCCCATCAGATGCTATGACTGTTCCGAGATAACTGTTTCGATTCACTTGCCTAAGTATATTCCAATTTACTCGTATATCACATTATGGTATTTCCTTCTTCCCAGTGACGACCATAACCTGTGTCTTCTTAATATTCAGTTCTAACCCTAGTGGTTCACTGTGTGCAACAACCACATCTACTAAATTTTGCAGGTCCTGTTCATTACCTGCAATCAAGACCGTATCGCCTGCTTATCTAATGTTATTGATGTATCCACCCCCAACGTTGATTCCTCCATATCTTCTATATTTCTAAAAATATTAACTGTACAAGGAAAAAAGATCTTGAGACATTACACATCCCTGTCTCATACCTCTTTTAATAGGCTGATATTGACCTACATCGTTATCAATTCTGATGGCAGCTTGTTGTTTCCAATATATGCTTTTTTACAAGTCTAAGGTCTTTTCCATCAATTTGTAGATCTTCAAGCATCCATATTATGTCGACATGTCTCACTTTATCGAATGCCTTGTGTAGTCAATAAAACAAAGATATAGATCTTTGTTTACTTCTATAGAACGTTCAATTACTGTTCTCAGTATATACACAGCATTTACTGTGCCCTTGCCTACAAACCCACATTGTTCTTCTCCATTTTCGAGTTGTATTTTCTTCCTAACTCTTTGCGTGCTATTTCTCAGCAGAATCTTCGTGATTTGGCTCATTGTACTAATTGTTCGATGTTGATCGCATTCCAAGGCTCCTGATTTCTTCGGGATTGCAATAAATATAGAATTACATAATTCGGGAGGTATATCTCCAGTATCTTCTAAGGCATTGATAATTTCTATTGTGATGTTATCTGTACTCATATGGCTAAGAAAACAGTAGCATCAGAAATAGCAGAACTAGAACAATGTGGCATAATAAGAAGGTCATTTATATTCGGAATATTGTTCACCATTATTAATTGTGAAGAAGAAGTACAATAGGTTAAGAATCTGAGCGGTGTATAGAAAATTCCACGTACTTACACATTTTGCTGGACCAATGCTAAATGTGGATGATCTCATCGTAAGTATGGCACAGTTAAAGGTTTGTTTTCTAAATTATATCTAACAAAGGGATACTGACAAATCTCGATGCCAGAATCATCATTGCATATCACTGCATTCGCCACACCCTTTGGCCTATAAGCCTTTTGGATTATTTAGAAAATAGATATGATATTTTGATGTGCGATCTTATGGAGAAGAGACTTTGTTCTTGGTTAGTGAAGTGAATTGCTGCTGTTTTGTATTTTCGTTGAGTGGCTCCCCGGCTGGGTATACGGAACTCTGAGCCATGTATCCGGACTACCACATGAGTCAGCAACTTCACATGTGCTTGTCAATGTGCATAGGAGCAATATTGCAAGCCTCGAAGCACAAGGCACTAGACGAATACTAACATTTGCATATGATGTTCTCGCATACAGGCAGGGGAAGAACATAAATAAAACAGCTCAGGAGCCGCTGGCAACAATGGACAAAGTGATGAATTGGTATACGAAGATTAATGCTGTCATTAACCCATCTGTCTCGTTGTGCTCTCTGGACAATAGGATTGTAAAAGCTGACCTCCCAAGCCTCACAATAAATGGTAGAAATGTGAATAGAGAAAGCAGATTGAAGTACCTGGGAATCACCTTTGATAAAAGCCTGTTATTTAGGGATCATGTTAAAGTGGTGGTTACAAAATGTTAGAAGGGGCTCAATGCACTTAAAAGAATGGCAGCACGGGACAGGAGCAGAAAATGCTATTCACACTTGTTCAGCACTTGATCATGTCAGTCGTAGAGTATGGACTCGGAATGCTCACTGTCTCAACGAATCAGCTAGTGAAACTAGAGTGCATACAGAATGAAGCCCTGAGAGTGATTCTGGGATGTATAAAGGACACTCCAGTTTGTATTCAATACATCCTTGCGTCGCCGACCATCGCAGACTCAAAGTGTTGCAGGCAAAGTCATACTTCAAGGGTTATGCGGAAAAGGAACACCTCCTGCAGAAGAAACCAACAGAGAAGTGTGCACACTTAAGAAGATTTGCAGAGGCAAGGAGTGGATCAGAGTGCCGCATAGAAATTCAGACTTGTTTGGGGCTATATTCACATTGGGATGTGGGTGTAGGGAGTGGAAGAAGAAATTCAGCAATTAATTCATGACTACTCTAGGTCCTGGCGATGTGATTATCCATACCTATGGCTCTGTGTTAAGAGGCAAAAAAACTTTCCTGGAGATTCGTAGCAAAAGCAAATAGCCAATGTTTAGTAAAGGAGAGCTTGGCATATGGCACATAACCTCAATTCTGAGAATGAAGGTAGAAACGGTTATTGCAGCTTTCTGCTGGTTGGAGAACAAACTGCACATGCATGTTGTGACTGTAACTGATTCACAAAGCATGCTGGCACAGGTAGAAGACTGGCATGCTTCATGCAGAATGACATGCATCGATGCAGAGGTCGCGGTTTGTGAGCGTTCGCTGGATCTTTTGTCCAGGATACTGGTGTAGTTGGAAATGAACAGGCAGACAGATTGATTGGTGCTGCATCATTGAGAGGTGATTTAATGCATGATATGACACATGTGATGAAGGCCCTCAGGGATGATGTGAATAATGCAAAAGAACGAATATACTATCATGGTCTAGAGAGAATGCAGCCTCAAGGGGTGGTCAGAGGATCTGGTCGACAGTCGTCACTCAGAGGAACCATTAGTATTGGAACTCTTCACTGGCTGTTGAATATGAGGATTGGGCGTTTATAGGAATTCCCCCCAGTGCAATGATGTCATTTCTTGACTCAACTGAACTCAACTCAATGTTTTCAAATGACACATGAGAGCATCTCTAATGTAGCTCTTATCTCTTTATCTGAAGTGTCATTGCTACATAGCGCGGCACCTAAGCGTATTCACGTCTAATATGTGTGCATTGAGACTGATAATTTTGTGATATGTTTCTTGCGACTATTATCAATACTGCGTTTGATATCTCCATAATCTTCCACACATACTTCTTCTTTGTTATAATCTCTATCCTGGTGATACGATCTTAGAGCCATGATTCCGATTCAGTAAAACTGGAAGAAGACAGCCTTCTTGGAATTTTGACGTGGAAAATGTATGGGTGGATAAGCATTGTGCTGAAACACAACAACAAAACGCGAAAAGAAACAGAGTTGCCCATCATAGTCTTATCTTGCACTTGGAATGAGACATGCACACACAAGTTAGTTGTTTTAAAAAAAAGCTGGTTAATGTGGTTAAAATTAAAAAATGGGCAGTTGTGTCAAAGAATAAGCAAAGACAAGTCACTGAAATTGTTCTGGCAACTACATAAGAGTATTAATGGCGTAGTCAAGAATAAGAGTATTCCTGACTTCCAGGATGCTGACCTCACCTGGCAGAGGACTGACACAAACAAGGACAAAGCCCTATTAGAATACTATTTAGAAAAGAACACCCAGACAGACATGAGAGGGCGAAGTTTTGCCAGGACGGTTACTTAAGATAGATATAAGACCAGTAAATTTCAGAAGATATAATGACAGTGAAAGAGATGAAGGCGGTGCTACGATGAGCAAAAAAAAAACAGCGCCTGATGGTATAAAGTATGATGACATTAGTACTTGTACCGAAAACGAGTTGGAGGAACTATTAGATATGTACAGCAACACCATAGTGATTGCTAGCATAAATGAGGACTGATTACACAGCTATCTGATTCCCTTGCCGAAGCCTGGCAAAGACTACACAAACATTCAGGAATATTGAGTAATCACTATGCAAAATACAATAGACAAGCTGCTGGAGAAGTTAATTGTCAGAAAAATATCAAGCCAGCTAGAGAGGCAATGTCTTTTTCCACCAACCCTTGGAGGTTACCGTCCAAACAGAGAAACCTGGACCAATACATCAGATTTGCCCGTGGTGTTTAATGAAGGTTTCCACTCAGGCATTGAAACATATGCTGCAGCAATTGATCTTGATTATGCCTACAACAGAGTGCCGTTGGATTTCTTAATGCCTCAGCTTCATGAACTCAAGATAAGTCAATTCCTCCTCAATTTTCTCTCTGCAGCGAATAGTAGTTTTTAGATGTGGCAGTTGGACTTCTGAACCAACAATAATATATCTTGGCTTGCCACAGGGATCACCATTATCTCCGGCGCTGGTCAACGCCTACACTGTGAGAATCATCGTTGAGCAGATCGTATGCCGACGGTGTGATAGTTATCGTCATAGTAAGTATAGAGGTTGCCATGCAACTACAACCAACACTCACTCGCATAAGCACTTGGCGTGGTGAAGCTGATGCAATGGTCAATCCAACGAAGGCAGCAGTGGCATGGTTCTCTTTGAATAACCATATTGATAATACTCCAGCACCAACTGTACATCTGTGCTCAGAGATTGCGGTAAAATTGCAGGCCATAAAATACATCATTCATTCATTCATTCATTCAGTAGCATGTTTTTTGCAGAACCTCGCTCCCATAACAACTTTCCAGAAAACCTCTCGATCATAAGCAAGATGTCCCGCGTCCGATACACCAATCTGGAGATCATCCGCCACATCCTGCACCCATCTTCTCTTTGGCCTTCCTCTTCCTCTCTTCCCAGGCATATACCCCTCCATTATTGTTATCTCCAAACTTTTCGTGACGTTTCAGGTGACAAAAATATTTCAATTTTCTTTGTTTTATCGTCTTTAATAGCCTACCTTCTTCAATATTTAGCTCTTGAAGTATTGATGCATTTGTTCTTTTCTTTACCCAAGATATTCTTAGAACTTGTCTGTAACATTTATATTCAAAGGCATTTACGCGCTGTTCAGCTTGTTTAGTAAGTGTCCAGGGCTCACAGGCGTATGTTGCAAAGCTCTTAAAAACCTAATTTTTGTAGTTCTGTCTGTCCCATTCCTTAATTTATTCAGTTGTTTTAGTCTTTGAGGAGCAATTGATAGTCGTCGTTTAATTTCTTTCATTGTGTCACCGTTGTTGGTAATCAATGATCCAAGATATTCAAAATTTTCCACCACCTCCAATTTTTCCTCATTAACATTTTTCTCCATAGTGGTTTTATCTGTATGCATTATCTTTGTTTTTGCAATATTAAGATACAAGTTGTGATTGTCACTATTCAATTGGGTTGAGGCTATTAGGTTTTCTATACCAGTCTGTGTTGTGGATAGCAATACTGTATCATCAGCATACCGAATCTCTGGTATATCAAGACCACCGATATTTAGGGCATCATATAGCTCCCTGTTTATATCATCTCTTACATTTCTCATTATATTTTCGGCGTACAGGTTAAACAAATAGGGGGACAGCACACATCCCTGATTGCTTGATGTCAAACCAGTCTGATGTCTCGCCATCTATTCTAACCGCTGCTTGTTGGTCTAGATAGAGCATTCTTATGAGTTGTATTACATGTGGTGGAAAGCCCATATTCCTCATGATTTCCCAAAGTTTCTGATGTTGTACACAGTCAAATGCCTTTGAATAATCCACAAAACATGAGAATAGGTTTACATTAATAAAATACATTATATTAATAAATTACCTAGGGATATAATTTGACCGAAGCCTTTCTTCTTCTGAAAACAAAGGCCAGGCTGGGTTTGGCTACAGTGAGAGTGATGAAGGCGGCAAATTGTGAGTAGGCCATCTATGTCTTCTATACGAAGGCCTGATCTTTTCTGTTTTTTGAGAATGCAACGGCGATCCTGACTGTCAGCCATAAGCAGATGGAAAGGATACAGAACGAAACTATGCGTATTATGCAAGAAATACAGCATGCAATGCGATACCCTACCTTCTTAATTCTCCAGCCATGGGGGACAGAATATAAATATGCCAAGCACGTACCGCAGAGTTAACGCAAACACACAATACCCACTGCATAATGAAATTAAGAAGGTAAAAGGCAGCAGGTAAAGCAGAAGAAAGTCGTTGATGGGTCAAGGCGAAGACATTCTTAACGGGTGTGTTCATTTGATGACTTAGAACCTGGCGAGGAGTGCAACAGATTTCTGTAGGTCCATTTCAGTTTGCATCCATCTAGACAGAAAATGCAGCCAAGAAAATCCAGTTTCTGTGGAGGCTGAAGTACAGGCTTTGATTTTTGAGAATTCTTTAGACGGTGATGCTGTAATTTACACAGATGAGTCGGTCGTTCGACGAGTGAGGACGTCCATGGACGTTTACGTCTCAGGCTAGAGGGAGAATTGTGAAAGAAGATTCTGGTGCTTTTGTCTTGACCACAAGTAGTTTGACTATGGAAGTCTTGGCAGTAAGTAAAGCAATAACTTGGCTCTCGGCACATACGTTCACTCGGGCATGCTTCCTTAGTAACTCGATGAGTATGCTAAGAAAGATTGAGATGGGTTGGGTCCGAAGACAGTGAATTATGTCTCTGCGGAGGTCACGGTTGGTAAAGATTAATTTCATTTTCGTACCAGGGCATGCGGGTGTACAAGGAAATGAGCAGGCTGACAGGCTTGCAGGTAAAGCAACTGTGGAGGGCGGACAAGCCATGGAATGGCTTGTATACTGAATGCTCTACGAGAAGTAAGACGTTAGCAAGAACCAAGAGATGACTGTGAGTCTACAACCATGGTAAGACTGCGAGAACAGCAACTTAAAAGAGGTGTGGCGAAACAAGAATACCATGTAGGAAGCCAAAGAAGATTAGTAAACCAACACGGAACTTGTGTCGTGAGCCGCTAATACGCTGCGGGATTTACTAACTAACTAACTAATTAACTAACTAACTAACTAACTGACTGACTGGCTGGCTGACTGACTGACTGACTGACTGACTATCTAACTAACTAACTAACTAACTAACTAACTAACTAACTAACTAACTAACTAACTAACTAACTAAAGGATAGGTAATATCAATAAATCAGAAATTGAATACGGGCTTACGTGCATGTCTCAATGCGGATACTGGAGTATTATGTGTTCTGGTTTAATATACACTATATATTTAGAGTAGTTGAATGGCAGGGTAAGGGTATCGCCTATCAAAGGAGAGATAAAGTGAATCCTTCCCTCCGCTAGCGTTCGGTACACTCTTAGGCAAGGTTGATTACCCCCTTAGTCCCCCCCCCCCCCGATCAGGGTTACGTGAAGCCATAGGTGAAGGTGGTGGATGAAGTTGAAGAGCAGTCAACAGATAGTTGTAGGTTATGGTCTCCAACTTCACGACGGTAGACAGAGGATCTCTTTTTTTTTGGGGGGGGGGGGGGAGAGACAATGGCTACGGTCATCGACCAGTATGGTCACTGCTAAGAGGGAAAGCAATGGCAGCTTCTGTACACAGCCAAGAAAATAATGTTTTGCAATCTCATAGAAAATCAGAGAAAAGGCATAAATGGGTGTTCCATAGGAGCAGCCTCGCCCGGTAGGGGTAGTCATGTGCACCAGGTGACTCTAGACCGTCAGCAAGCGACTGAGTGCAAAAGAGTATCAAAATTAAAAGTAGGAACTTGAAATGTACGAACTATGAGTGGGGATGGAAATTTTGATAATATTAAGAATGAAATGAGAAGACTAAATATTAACATGTTAGGTATATATGAGACCAGATGGAAAAGAATGGGCATTATAACATCTGAGGAATATAGAATAATCCATTCTGATGGAGAGAAAAAACAGCGAGGGGCTGCAATTATAATGGATATAGAGAGATCGACATCGATCACATGATATTGGACTGTATCAGACAAAGTGTTACTGTGAACTTGAGTGGAAGACCATTTGATGTTAACGTGATACACGTTTATGCATCAACAACAGACAGCAGTAATGACAGCATCAATGAATTTTATACCGATTTGGAAAATGCCTTCAAGAAATGCAAGAGGTCAGAATGCCAAAGTTGGAAATCAACAGGACGGATGCATAGTAGACAAGCATGGACTAGGGAAACAGAATGAATAAGGCTGCAAACTTGTATCGTGGGCAAAAGAGCATGATATGATTATTGGAAACACCTGGTATCAACATCACCTAAGGAGATCAGAAGTCAGATTGATTACATTCTCATCAACAGAAGATTTCGAAATGCCTTAAAAGTCACAAAAACTATACCAAGTGCAGACTGCTGCAGCAACCATAGATTAATCATATATATATATATATATATATATATATATATATAATATATATATATAATATATATATATATATAAAAGTCAAACATACAACAAAATTTGATCTACAGGCACTGAAGAGTGAGGAGATAAAAGATACATTCTATGTAGATGTAAAGAACAGATTTGATGCATTGACCGATATGGAAATATTATTTCAAGATGTCAGCGACCAATGTGAAATATTAAAGAAATCAGTCAACCAAGCTGCAGGAAAAACCAACCATCCCAAAAATAAAGATGATAGGACGTTAGAATTGGATTATGGAAGACATAGAAATAAGAAGAAATAACAAAAGTAACAATAATAAATATGATGAGATTAATAGAAAACTTAAGAAACTATGCAGAGGCAAAAGAAGCATGACTTTGGGGGAAATTGCAGGGAAATTGAACACCCAGGAATACCAAAAAAAAATGCACAAAAGAATTAATGACATCACTAACAAAAGAACACACACACTCAAAGTGTTGCCTAAAAACCAAAGATAACAAAATCATAATAGAAAAAGATCAGATTTTACTTGCGTGGTCAGATTATGTAACAGGCCTTTATGATGATACAAGAGAAGAACAGTATGCTATTCGGAATTATAATGAAGGACCATCAATTTTGAAGATGGACGTTCAGAATGCTCTTAAACATATGAAAACTGGTAAGAACCCGGGTCCAGATAACATCACAACAGAAATTAGCACTACCTGAGAAGACTATGGAATAGATCAGGTCATCAGACTGCTGAATGCAATATATAATACTGGAGATATACCTTCTGAGTTATGTAATTCTATATTTATTTCAATCCCGAAGAAATCATGAACCTTGGAATGTGATCAACATCGAACAGTTAGTATAATGAGCCACATCACGAAAATTTTGCTAAGAATTATCATGCAAAGGGTTAGGGAGAAAATACAACCCGAAATTGAGTTTGTAGAAGGTAAGGGTGCAGTAAATGCTGTATATATACCAAGAACATTAATTTAACGTTCTATAGAAGTAAACAAAGACCTACATCTTTGCTTTATTAACTACACAAAAGCTTTCGATCAAGTAAGACATGTCAACACGATAATGATACTTGCATATCTACAAATTGATGGGAAAAACCTTACACTTTAAAAAAATATACACAAACATATATCGGGGAAAAAAAACATATCGGTAACAAAATCGGTTTAAAACAACATATCGGAAATAACAAGCTGCCATAAGGATTTATACTGAAGTAGGTCAATATCAGCATATTAAGAGAGGTGTGAGACAGGGATGAGTAATATCTCCAGATCCTGTTTCCCTATACAGTGAAAATATTTTCAGAAATGTAGAAGATATGACAGGAATCATCATTGGAGGACGAAACATCAATAACATTAGAAATGCGGATGATACAGTATTGATTGCAAACAATGAGCGGGATCTGCCACATTTAGTAGATGTGATTGTTGCATGCAGTGAACAACTAGGGTTAGAATTAAAATGTAAGAAGACACAGATTATGGTCGTCACTGGGAAGAAGGAAATACCACAATATAAGATACAAGTAAATGGGAATATTCTTAAACAAGAACAATTATTTCAGAACAGTCATAACTTCTTATGGGAGATACCTTGAAGATGTTATTTGCATGAAGAAAAAGATTGTTCATGTGCTAAATAGAACATGTGCATTTGTAAGGATGTGAAGCGTGGATAATGAGCAAACAGGCTGAAAAACATCTTATGGCTGTGGACATGTAGTTTCTGAGGAACATGCAAAGAATGCCATGGACAAATAGAAAAACCAATGACCAAGTCCTATAAGAAACAATTAAAAATCGTAAACTGATTAGAGAAGTTAGTCGTAGACAATCACATATTTTTGGCCACGCTATAAGAAGAAATAAATTGGAGAAATTGGTGACAACTGGCAAGATCGAGTTGGGAAGGCAGAGAAGTGGATGACTTGGCCACCTGGCGTGGTCGAGACATGAACACTGAGCTGATCCACGACTCTGGTGATCGAATGAGATGACGAAACATGACCGCCCACGCTTATCGACATGGCACATGATGATGATATGTAGAGTAGATTGTAAAGTGAAGGACTCTTGTTAACGCCACGAGGCGTATTGGGTATTTGGTACTAGCTTCATATTGGTTAGATGTTGTTCCAAGGGTCATGTGATCAGTACCACATTGGCCGCCTTCACTTTCCAGAAAATAGAATTTAGAGCAATTCCGTACACATTAGTTAGTTAGTTAGTTAGTCGACAGATCATCCTCGTTGCACATCGAACCATTCAGTCCATAAGTGCTCGGATCCCCTCCTCAGCAAATCCTGCAGCGTGTAGCGGCTAACGACGCCAGTTCTGTGTTGGTTTATCAATCTTCTTTGGCTTGCTGCGTAGTGTTCTTGTTTGGCCACCCCTCTTTTAATTTGCTGCTCCCGCAGTCTGGCCATTGTTGTAGATTCACAGTCATCACTTGGTTCTCGCAAAAGTCTCACTTCTCGTAGAGCATTCAGAATGTCAGCCTGGTCCATGGCGCGTCCGCCCTCCACAGTAGCCTCACCTGCGAGCTTGTCAGCCCGCTCATTTCCTTGTACTCCCTCATGACCTGGCACGAAGATGAAACTAATCTTTGCCAGCCGAGACCGCTTCAGAGGTAGCAACCATTCTCTTCGGATCGACCCCTCCTCTATCCTCTTGATCATGTTCATTGAGTCGCTAAGGAAACAAGCCCTAGTGAATGTCTGTGTCTCGAGCCATGTTATTGCTTTACTTACTGCCATGACTTCCATGGTCAGGCTACTTGTGGTTTCAGTGAAAGCACCAGAGTCCTCCTTCACAATTCTCCCTCCGGCCCGAGCTGTAAAGGCCCATGAGCTTCTCACATGTCGGACGACCGACCCATCTGTGTAGATGACCGCGTCACCGTCTAGCGAATTCTCGAAAATCAACGCTTGTACTTCAGCCTCAACAGCAGCCGGATTTTCTTGTCTGCATTTTCTATCTAGTTGGATGCAAACTGAAAAGGATGTGCAGAAATCTGTTGGCACTTGCACCCACTCCTCGCCAGGTTCTAAGTCCTCAAGTGAACACACCTGTTGAAGAATGTCTTCGGCTTGACCCATCCACGACCGTCCTCTTTTTAACCTGCTGCCCTTTACCTTCCTAATTTCACTATGCAGTGGATGTTGTGTGTTTGCGTTAATTCTGAGGTAGGCGCGTGCCCTGCAAACTTGTATTCTCTCTTCAATGGTTGGAAAATCAAGAAGGTAGCGCATCGCACTGCATGCTGTATCTCTTGTACATCCAAGAATAATGCGCATAGCTTCATTCTGTATCCTTTCCATCCTTTCTATCTGCTTATGACTGAGAGTCAGGATTGCCATTGCATACTCCAAAACAGACATGACCAGCCCCTCGTACAGTAGACATAGATGGCGCTGCTCACAGTTTGCTGCCGCCATCACCCGCATCGCTGCCAAACCCCGCTTGGCCTTTGTTATCACCTGGTCTATGTGCACATTATAAGCAAGGCTTCGATTCCGTACACATTGTATGCATGCAATATGAACTGGAAACAATTAGGTATATTTTGCTCCTACGAAAAGAAGAGACATACTAAACACAGACACAGTGCACATTCATGTACCTTACAAGGAAATCCATCGTACACAGGTTTAAAAAAACAAAACAAAGTGTGACTTATCCAAAATCAGAAGTAATCAATAAATATATAAAATGAAATAATACATTAACAAATAAATACAATAGGACAGCAAAGGACGGCCGCGGTTTCGATTCTGAGAATCTTTGTCAAGGACAGGACAACACAAATAAATAAACAAACGAAAAAGACACAAAATAAATTGACCACAACTACTATGGTGGTTTGAACCGGTTTACAATGGCATTATATGCAACTTGTTCCATTCCCTACATCAAAACAAACATGTTTGATTTAGCAGGCACCATGTTCTCGCATTACTTTTATTTCTGATTACTCTTCACCTCTTGCCCTTATGGCCTATCTGCTATATATATATATATATATATATATATATATATATATATATATATATATATATATATATATATATATATATATATATATATATATATATATCCCGGAAATTCCCCATTCACCGTCCTTTGTCAAGAGCCGTCTTTTTTTCTGTATATAATTTACCCAATGAGGTGACTGGAACTATATAACCATTGCCTTCATCTCGTTTACAGCTGCTTTAAATTACTCGTGTGAATTTGGTGACGATCTCGCTGCCACCCCTCTAGCGTCTTTCTTTTTTTCCCAAGTGTGTTCTATCTCTGGAAATCATCCATTGTGAAAGCACTAGCTTTTCCGTGGCTTTCCTATCCAATCTCGCGTAATGCGTCCGATAAGCGATTAGCACATGTCGTGTTTTGCTGACTGTAGCCTTGCCTAATTTAGACACCAGGATAGAACATGGCAAACTGTCACTTCTATGTTCAGCAAACACTATCCGAGTGACCTTTGCGAGATCAACGGCAGTGTCTGCACCTCATTACCTCATCCTTACTGTTCTGCTATGGTTGATGCCGAACCACGGCCTTTTCTAGTGCATTTCCCGTTATATCCCATCCCCATGAGCACATTGAAACCTCAACTCTCACTTGACTCTATCTGCAGACATCTGCTTTATCTCATTTAGCCAGTTCATTGTTTATTGCCGAGAAAAGACTACACATATAGGTCACTTCACTATATTTCATTGCAGTTTTTTCAAGCCCTAGTTCCACATGCATATAAAGTGGAGAGTGGTTTATACCATATCAGTAATAATGACAGCCATGTCTCCCCTGTCCAGATGGATTGATGCAAGTATTGTATCCTGAATATTTCAACTCAGTAGTCATATTCTCCAACAACATTAGAATATCAAAGCCATAGACGCATCTCTTAAGAATGGGTCTGCACATAGCTGCGATAGTTTCAGTAGGCTACTTTTAAAATCAAGTTCAGTGCACGCACTCCGTGATATATCTCCTTTTATTTTACTTTTATTTGTAACATTCTGAACAGGCACCAGTTAATTAACGTTTCTAATTTATTAGTAATTGATTTAGGCGTTCTCCATGTTTCTGCTTTCGTCTCCAGTCGTTCTGACACTTCTTGCCACTGGAATCAGATGGATGCAGGCGAGAGAGGGAGGCCGATGAAGTTGCGCAGCTCTTCCTCACTATAAACAAATTCATCGCGCAAGTCATTCTTCATCCTATTGTCTTCATCATTCCTGATGAAAAAACTTGGATGAAATGAATGGTTACCATCATTCTTGATGGACGAACATCCATAGAATCATATAGCAGTACCGTATCTTGTTTACTGGAAACGTAAAATCGAAAAAAGGCTAAAATACACAGAGCAGAAAAAATAATCAGAAAATGATAGAAAAACCTGTAGCAAATATTTAAATATCAGTGAGAATGGGACACTTATGGAAAGATGTCATTCACCATCATCATGTACCATACCAATAAGCGTGGGTGGTCACGTTTCGCTATATCACACGATTACCAGAGTCGTGGATCAGCTCCGTGTTCTTGTCTCGACCAAGCCATCCAGATATTTATTGCTCTGCCTTCCGCTTGACACCTATCCTCCTCCCCCCCCCTCCCCCCCCCCCCCCCACCAAGGGGACAAAAATCCCCCCCCCCCCAAAAAAAAAATACTTGCATCCAAGTTTTCTAGTTTATTTCTTCTTATAACGTGATCAATGTTGACTGTCTACGTCTAATTCCTCTAATCAGTTTACTGTCTTCATTTCCTTCTTTTAGGATTGGCTCATTAGCTTTTCTATGCTGTCAATGGTATTCTTTATATTATTGTCGTCAGAAATCCCATTTCTATTGCCATTATATGCTTTTCAGATTGACTGCTCATTGTCCACTTTTCACATCCATACAAAAGTGCAGGTTCTATGTACCACTTCAAAACTCTTTTTCTCGTTGAAATTGACATCTTTATATTGCTCAGTGTGTTTACCATCCTGCAAAAGGCTACCTTTGCGTGGCGATTCTTGTTCTAATTTCTCCAAGGCACCTCCCATCAGATGTTATGACTGTTCCGAGATAGTTGTACAGATTCACTTGTTTAAGAACATTTTTATTCTCCCGTATATTACATTGTGATATTTCTCACTTCCCAGTGACGATCGTGATCTGGGTGTTTTACAATTTAATTCTAAGCCCAGTTGTTCACTGTGTACAACAACCGCATCCACTAACTGTTGCAGATCCATTTCATTGTCTACTATCAATATTGTATCGTCCGCATATCTAATGTAATTGATGTTATGTCCCCAAATGGTGTTGATTCCTCTCATATCTTCTATATTGAAGATCTTCTGAAGATGTTTTCACTGTTTAGGGGGAAAATGATATGGAGGCATTACACATCCCTATCTAACACCTCTTTTAATGGGCTGATATTGACCTACTTCATTATCTATATTTACGGCAACTTGTTTGCAATATTTGTATTTTTCTTCAAGTCTGAGGTCTTTCCCATCAATTTGTAGATCTGCAAGCATCTTCATCATGTTGACATCGTATTACTTTATCGAAAGCCTTTGTGTAGCCAATTAAGCAAAGATGTAGGTCTGTGTTTACTTCTATAGAACACCCAGTTAATATTCTTAGCAAATACCATTGCCTTCTACAAACCCACATTGTTCTTCCCCTATGTTGGGTTGTATTTTTTTTCGAAATGTTTACATGATGATTCTTAGCAAAATCTTCGTGATGTGGCTGACTATGCTAATATTTCTATGTTTATCACATTCCAAGGCTCCTGATTTCTTCGGGATTGTAATAAATCAGCATCATCATGTACCATGCCGATAAACGTGGACAGTCATGTTTCGCCATCTCACTCGATCAATTCTAATCCTAGTTGTTCATTGTGTACAACAACCGCATCTACTAAATGTTGCAGATCGCGCTCATTGTCTGCAATCAATACAGTATCATCTACATATCTAATGTTATTGATGTTTTGTCCTCCAATGATGATTCTTTGCTTATCTTCAACATTTCTGAAAATATTTTCACTGTACAGGCAAAACAGAGCTGGAGACATTACACATCCCTGTTTTACACCTCTCTTATTAGGCGGATATTGACCTACTTCATTGAATCTTCTTATGGCAGCTTGTTGTTTTCAATATATGTTTTTCACAAGTGTAAGGTTTTCCCATCAATTTGTAGATATACAAGCATCTTTATCATGTTGACATGTTTTACTTGATCGAAAGCCTTTGTGTAGTTAATAAAGCAAAGATGCAGGTCTTTGTTTACTTCTATAGAATGTTCAATTAATGTTCTCAGCATATACACAGCATTTACTGCACCATTGCCTTCTACAAACCCACATTGTTCTTCTCCTAGTTCGAGGTGTATTTTCTTCCTAACGCTTTGCATGATAATTTTAGCAAAATCTTCGTGATGTGGCTCATTATACTAATTGTTCGATGTTGATCACATTCCAAGGCTCCTGATTAATTCGGGATTGCGATAAATATACAGTTACATAATTCAAGAGGTACTTGTTTATCTCCAGTAGGCCTATCATATATTGAGTTCAGCAGTCTGGTGACCTGGTCTATTCCATATTCTTTTAAGGCAGGGGTGGGCAAACTTTTTTGCGTAGGGCCACATTGACAAATGTAAAACTTTGGTGGGCCTCATATATAGTATGTCCATTTTGTTTACAGCAACCTATCACAATAAGTAATTATGAACTATTATAGGTTATTAAACAGTATAAGTAACTATTATTGCAATGTTATCTTACTTATACACTATATTATATTTGACAATGTGGGCAAAACCGTTTACTAATTTGTTTACCATTTTTTATAATAATAATTTTTTTTTTTAATTTTCTATCTTCAATCTTATGTTTTTTAGTGACAATCATTGTTTTAATAAACTTCTAACGGTTAGAAATTTACAAAACTTTAAAAATGAAATGAAACAAAACCTCCTTCCGGCCTGTGTGTGAAAGTAAAATATTCGGAAAACTAGGAGTAGCCTAAACTCAGAATAAATTTAAGAAATATATCAATACTACTACAACAAATAAATTAATTTGAACATTGTAAGCTTGGAGATAATTTATAACAGCATAAAACTTGAAAATTTAATATTTTCTTGCACAATAAATCATTTTATTCACCGGAGAAATATCTGTTTTTTTCATAAAATCATCCTTATTAAATTTTTACATGTCGATAAATATTTATCTATATTAAAATCGATAAATTCCATTTTAGCATTGCATTACGAAGGTCAAGGGCTGTTTACAAAAACAGAAAATTAGAAAGAAGTTTTATCAAATATGTTAAAACAATCATAACTGTACATGAAATTCTGTAAAATTCAGCAAAATAGTATCGTTTATTAACAATAATTATATTAACAATATTTATATTATCAACAAAGTTTATCGTTTATCTCTTCGCTCTTCAGTGCCCGTTGGTATGTATTTGACTTTCTTTAATTTTATATGTATACTAGCTGACCCGGCCCGGCTTCGCCCAGACCCTGGTGGGGAGCATCTCATTTAATTCATATAAGCAGTCATATAAGCTCCCGTTCCCGTTCCCGATAGGAGGAGGAGGGAAGAGGATGGAGGAGGAGTAGTAGGGAGGAGTAGGGAGGAATAGGAGGGAGGAGGAGGGATTAGGAGGAGGAGGGAGGAGGAGGAGGAAGAGGGAGGAGGAAGAGGGAGGAGGAGGGAGGAGGATGAGGGATGAGGAAGAGAGAGGAGGAGGAGTGAGGAGGAGGAGGGAGGAGGAGGAGGAGGAAGAGAAAGGAGGAGGGAGGAGGAGCGAGTAGGAGGGGGAGAAGGAGGGAGGAGGAAGAGGGAGAGGAAGAGGGAGGAGGAGGAAGAAGGAGGAGGGAGGAGGAGAACGCAGGAGGAGGAGAGAGAGGGAGGAGGAGGGAGAGGGAGGAGGAGGGAGAGGGAGGAGAGGTGAGGAGCGAGTAGGTGGGGGAGGAGGAGGAAGAGGGAGGAGGAGAAGGAGGGAGGAAGAGAACGCAGGAGGAGGAGGGGGAGGAGGACGGAGGTGGAGGAGGGAGGAGGACGCAGGAGGAGGAGGAGGAAGAGGGAGGAGGAGGGAGGAGGAGCGAGTAGGAGGGGGAGGAGGAGGAAGAGGGAGGAGGAGGAGGAAGAGGGAGGAGGAGGAGGGAGGAGGAGAACGCAGGAGGAGGAGGGGGGAGGAGGAGGAGGGAGAGGGAGGATGAGGGAGAGGGGGGAGGAGGGAGAAGGAGGAGGAGGGAGGAGGCGGAGGGCGAAGGAGGAGGGAGGAGGAAGAGGGAGAAGGAGGAGGGAGAAAGAGGAGGGAGGAGGAGGAGGAGGGAGGAGGAAGAGGGAGAAGGAGGAGGGAGGAGGGGGAGGGGGAGAAGCAGGAGGAGAGGGAGGAGGAAGAGGGAGGAGGAGGAGGAGGGATGTGGAGGGAGGAGGAGGGAGGTGAAGGGAGGAGGAGAGGGAGGAGAAGGGAAGAGGAAGAAGGAGGAGAAGGAGGGATGAGGGGGAGAAAGAGGAGGGAGGAGGAGAACGCAGGAGGAGGTGGGAGAGGGAGGAGGAGGGAGAGGGAGGAGGAGGGAGAGGGAGGAGGAGGAAGAGGGAGGAGGAGGGAGAGCGAGGAGGAGGGAGAAGGAGCGAGGAGGAGGGGGAGGAGGGGGAAGAGGAGGAGGAGAACGCAGGAGGAGGAGGGGGAGGAGGAGGAGAGGGAGGAGGAGGGAGAGGGAGGAGGGAGGAGGAGGAGGGAGGAGGCGGAGGGAGAAGGAGGAGGGAGGAGGAAGAGAGAGAAGGAGGAGAGAGAAGGGCGAGGAGGTAGGAGGAGGGAGGAGGAGGATGAAGAGGGAGGAGGAGTGAAGGGGAGGAGGAGGGAGGAGGAGGAGGGAGGAGGATGGGAGGAGAAGGGAGGAGGAGGGAGGAAGAGGGGAGGATGAGGGAGGAGGAGGAGAAGTGGGAGGAGGAGGGGAAGATGAGAAGGAGGAGGGGGAGGAGGGAAAGAGGAGAAGGAGGAGGAGGGAGAAGGAGGGAAGAAGAGGGGGAGGAGGATTGGGAGGAGGAGGTGGAGGGGAGGAGGAGGAGGAGTTGGAGGAGGAGGAGGGGGAAGAGGAGGAGGTTATAACGTATATGCCTGTAGATAACTGTAGCGAAAAGGTCCACCTATTTGAGAAATATGCAACAATATTACATATATAGCAATACTATTAAAAGTTATGACCCGGCGTGGCTTTCGCCCAGCTCCTGGCGGGGAGCGTCTCATTAAATTCATACAACAACAAAAAAAGTTACTTAAAAGAATGTCCTTCCACACACTATCCATTATTTTTAATGAAAACTGTTTCTATTCACCGACATGACTGTAGATAACTTCTTTAAGCATATAAAGATGAGTTACAATGTTATGCATTATGCATTATTGTTATGAAAACTTTGAAAATGCCTTAAATATTATATCATGATTTATTATAACTCATATGCCTGTAAATAACTATAGACAAAGAGTTTATAAATCTTTGAAAACGATGCAACAATATGACTATAAGTTATATAGCAATGTTATTAAAAGTTATGCCCCTTGAAATAAATTTTCTAGAGTTAAGTCCCCTTGCTATATAGATTGCTTATGATTAATCTATGGTCGCTGTAGCAGTCTGCACGTAGTATAGTTTTTGCGACTTTTAAGGCATTTCGGAATCTTCTGTTGATGAGAATGTAATCGGTCTGATTTCTGATCTTACGGTCAGGACTCCTCCATGTTTACAATCTCCTTGGGTTATGTTGATACCAGGTGTTTGCTATAATCATAGTATGCTCTTTTGCCGACTATACAAGTATGCTACCTCTTTCATTTATTTCCCTAGTCCATACTTGCCTACTATGCATCCGTCCTGTTGATTTCCAACTTTGGCATTCTGACCTCTTGCATTTCTTGAAGGCATTTTCCATATCGTTTTAAAATTCATCGATGCTGTCATCATTGCTGTCTGCCGTTAGTGCATAAACTTGTTTACATTGACATCCACAGATCTTCCACTCAACTTCACAAGTAACACTCTGATACAATCCAATATCCTTTGATCGATTTTGATCTCTCTATACTATTATAAGTCGGCTTCGTGGCTTAGGGGTTATGACTTTTCTCCGTAATCTCGTATACTCTCGTCGGTGACGTGATCACGGTAAGAATCAGCAGTGGTTCGAATCGCATCTGTAACTTAGGGGTATGTGCCGGCCGCTCAGAAAGCAATGGCAAACTACTGAGCGTAATCTTGCCAAGAGATCAACATACAGCTGAAAGATGCTGGTGTTGACAGGATATGCAAAGGATATGTAAAAAAAACTATTATAAATGCAACCCTTCGCTGTATTTTTTTCCTCTCCACCAAAATGGATTATGTTATATACCTCAGGTGTTATACTGGTTTAAATATAGAATTACATAATTTAGGAGGTATATCTCTAGTATCATATTTTGTGTTCAGACGTTTAGTGACCTGATCTATTCCATATTTTTCTACGGCATTGATCATTTATGTTGTGATGTGGTCATGACCCGCGGTCTTTCCAGATTTCATAATTTTAAGAACATTCTGAACTTCCATCTTCAAAATTGATAGCCCTTCATTATTATTCAGAATATCATACTTTTCCTCTATTGTATCGTTATACAGATCTTTCACAGAATCTTACCATGCATATACAATCTGATAATTTTCTATTGTGATTCTGCCATCTTTGGTTTTTATGCAACCAGTTCATGCATATGTTCTTTTCCTAGTGATGTCATAAACTCTTTTGTGCACTGGTTGCTAATATCGTAACGATCTCTGAGGTGATGAGAACAAAAAGTGAGGAAGATCAACATCACGGCACACGGGTGTAGTCCATAAGTGCTCCGTGCAGCTAAGTGCACGAACTCTGTAGCACTGGCTAGGATCCTGAAATACTTTGGGTAGATTTTTAACTCAAAATTTTGCCCGGGCAGCGCCGTTAGGCTACTCTTTTTCGATTTCCATCTGCCAAGGGATGTTTTTTTTTTCCCGCCAGCATAGTTCTATTAGCTGGTGAATCTTTACAGTGAGTGTGTTTTGCCCACTCCTGAAGCTTAACTTCTGTTATGGTGGGAAGTGTGTCCAGGTGGTCAAGAGTTGGTAGAGCCTCTATGGCGTTGAGGGCATCATCCGCTAGTTTAGTCTCTTTTGAGTAAAGCTCTAAATCAGTGGTTCCCAAGCTTTTCAAGTAGAGGGCCATATCTACTATTTTCGGTAGTTAAGCGGGCCACAATATCATTCTTACCTTTCTTAACTTTGGTCAACAAAATTCTAAGACTTTAAAGGCAGTCAGTGTCAGTACTACACTGAGGTCATTTTTTGGTTTACAGTCAAAATTTAATTTAAAAATACATTTTTAATCAGTTTCGAAAACCACTATTAATGTAATTAATTTACAATTGTAACTGTTCTTCATAACCAGTTACTTAAGTTCAGATCCCAGTGTATCAATGTCTGGACACAAATCTGTCGTGCCCAAAGTCACAAGCGCAGCTAGGTTACTGTCGGTGAGTCTGGAACATTGCTTGTGTTTTTTTTTTTAAAATAACTGTCACTGGTGAAAATGACTGCTCGCATCTGTAAGTCGAAACAAAATGGCAAATGTATCTCTGGGCGAATGAACGTAAGTGTTCAAATTGTTCGACAGGCAATAGTCACCAGAATGAAATCATATGATCACCTGAAGGTGAAGCAGGCAGCTTCAGAAATTTACATCTCAGTGGAGAATTGCATTTCAAATCAATTACTTCGTGCTGAAGGTTTTGCTGTAATTGATAGAGCTTGGCAATAGGAAATAAGAATGGATTTATGAAGAGGGCAACATTATCCTCCTCTATTGTGAACTCTTGAAATCTCGACTGAACAATATCCAGAAGACTTTCAACTTTTACTTTGTACTGTAACAAGTCAAATTTCTTTTACACCACAAGTTGGAAACACCCCTAAAGTCCCTTCAGTCAGCTGTCCGATAAACAGTCGTAGTCTCATTTTAAATGAAGAAATATCATCGCACAAATTTGTAAATAGTTTTTTTTTTCCCTGGATCCTCTCATTTAAAGAGTTTAAATGAGACGTGATGTCCACCAAAAATGCCAGGTCAATAAGCCAGTCATCGTTCAGCAGACCGTTCTGTAGGCAATGCATTTTTTTT
The DNA here is from genome assembly GCA_014155875.1 of Cepaea nemoralis. Classification (NCBI taxonomy): domain Eukaryota; kingdom Metazoa; phylum Mollusca; class Gastropoda; order Stylommatophora; family Helicidae; genus Cepaea; species Cepaea nemoralis. Next base: position 266,202 of record JACEFZ010016543.1, on the reverse strand, counting down.
TATTTTTTGGACAGAAACAGATAGACACTATTTTTCAGTTCCCAGAAACGTGACAGAACTTTCCCTTTAGATAGCCATCGGACATCACAATGTAACATTAGCTCGCCGTGTTCCCCGTTCAGGTCTGATAGAAACTATCTTAACTAACGCCTGTTCAGCGCCTTACTTCGAATTTTGTTCACACATCTCAGAACAACGTCCATGATATGTTTCTAGTTCAACACACAGCTTCTTGGGGAATGATACAATGATACTGTAATATAGTGCTGCCAAGAAACTGTTCCAAAAATGCTAGAGATCCAAATTTTTACACGTCAAATCTGGTGCACCCTCGGTGCGTGCACTGTCCAATTTGGTCCATTCTACGTTGTTTTTCTCTACACAACTTCAGTTTCAAGCAGATCAGTCACTTTCGTAGTTGCATGCATTGATTCAAGACTTAGAAGTTCTTCAATGATTTAAAAATTATCGTATTTTGCTCTAACAAAAACTACAACCTGAGCTGCGACCTCGCGTGCGATTTTCTTACAGCTGGCGGGCCACATGTGACCCGCGGGCCGTGATTTGAGAACCTCTGCTCTAAATAATGCTCTACCCATCTATCCATCTGCTGTTTCTTATCAGTGAAGATTTCTCCAGTCAAGGTTTTTAGTGGTGCACTTATTTTGATCATTGGACCACAGACTTTCTTTATCCCTTCGTACATGCTTCTGATGTTTCCCTTATCACTTGCGTTTTGAATGGACTCACATAACTTGATACAATAGTCATTTTCACACTGCCTGGCAGCCTTTTGCACATCCTTCCTAGCTTGCTTCAGCTCACTGAGAGTGTTACGCGTTGTTCTTTCCTTGTTTCTTAACAGAGCTATCTTCTTTTTATCAATCAAGGGCTGCAGTGTCCGGCTGATTCCGCAAAATAGTCCTGCCTCTTATGATCCCCTGAGCCGCAAACAACTACCGCTGTTTTATAAAGAGTTTAATTAAGTTTACTCCACTTTTCACTTACTGTATATTTTTATGATGTATCAATGAAAGCTTCCTCAAGTTGCTGTTGAAACTAAAAGCACTTTTCAGGATCCTGAGTGTTCATGGATGTTTCCATGTGGCCTTATACAGCTCTTTTGTTTTAAAAAAGGAGTTTGTAATACATAGGTCATTTCTGGTGCAATGCTCCAGCAGCCTTTGCTCATTTGCATTCATGCGACCAATGTTGTATGTTCCATGGCACATTGGCCATGAACTCGAGTCCTTGCCCACACGACCATTGAAATCACCGAGCATATAAATGTAGTCGGATTTTGGAAATGCCTTGATCACAGAGTCTAACTCCTCATTGAACGAATCTTTCACATCATCAGAGGAAGCGAGTGTCGGTGCATATGCAGTGATAATGGTGGCAAAACCACAAGAGGTTGCCAAGAGCAGAGATAATAGTCTTTCATTACCTCCAGCTGGAATTTCAATCATTCCCAGTAGCGAATTCTTCACTGCAAAGCTCACGCCAAGTTGCCTTTTTTCTGCCTGCCCTTTACTCTTCCATAAAAAGGTGTAATTATTTTCTCTGAGTGACCCTTCCTCAGCGCGGCGAGTCTCCTGCAGGCTAGCAATATCAATGTTAAGACGATTGAGTTCGGCATCAATCACAGCCGTTTTTCTCACATCGTTAATATTCGTCAAGTCAGTGGAAAATCCTGGACACATGGTTTTTACGTTCCAGATTGCAAGCCGTAGCTTGAGGTTTCTGTTTTTCTTTTTCGTAGTACCTGGTGCATTGGTTTGACAGCCTGCGATTCAGATTTTGTCCTAGCCCCAAGCACCAATTGAAGCAGGCAGACTGTGGCGGATCAGCACCCAATTGGCCGGGGGCTACCCAGCCCCCCCCCCCCCCCCATATCTAGACCTAACTGTCCCCACATCCCTATATTTTCACAGCAGACTGTTCACATATTTTTGGCTATTTAAATCCTTTTTGGCAACTCACTCTTAATTCTGCAACCAACGAGCGCCTTCGCAGCTGGCCAAGTCACCTTTCCTGCCCCACATGGCACAGTGATAGGTCGTGTGTGTGTGTGTTTTTTCGTTGTTTGCTGTATTTCGTTGTTAGCTATCTGTGTTGTCATTGACAAAGATTCTGAGAATCGAAACGTCTGTGTGTCGTATTGTACGCGTTCGTGTGTATTTTATTTTATTTTATTATTCATTTTATATATTTATTGAGTGCTTCTTATTTCGGATTTTCACCTGTATTTCGCGCCACGTGGATCTCCTTGTAAGGTATGTGCAACTTTGCTGATGTTTAGTACGTTTTTTCTCGCAGGAGTTTAATATACCTATTTGTTTCCAATTCATATTGTTATATCCTGCTGCAGCCGCTGCTTTTTCTTTCTATTCCATATCATCTGAAACAAGACAAGCTGCAGAAGCTACCGGATCAACAAAGCAATGCTTTAACTGTCTGCCTGTCGGAGCTTCGATCCTAGACCAGCTGCCAACCAAGGCTTAGGACCTGGTCTGCCCTGTTATGAAATTTTGTCTTTAGGTTACATTTCCTCGCACCAGGATGAGGCTTGTACCCTCCCAATTGCGCTCTTCCTCCGGAAGCCTTTGGCACAATGTGGAGTGTCGGGTTTGGTAAGCGCCGCCCAACATTCGGCGCTAACAGAAAGCAGGTATAGTTTTTTTTTTGTTTCTTTGTTTGTTGCCTCAATATAAAATTCAATATCTCAGTAACCAACTGAGGGAAAATGATGAGATTTAGTATATAACCTTATCATTATGTCCACCCAACAAAAAAATTTTTGTTCTGGAGATTTTGAGAGATAATACATGTACAGACCTACAAGCACTTGGAATCAACGACTGGCAAGAGAAGGTCCACCAGAGAGACGAATGGAGACGGATTGTATCTGCAGCAAAGAACCTCAATGGCTCGGAATGCTGAAGAAGAAGAAGATTTTAAAGCAGATTTCAAAGTTAGTTTATATGCGGTATATTAATTACGACTTAGAGATTACGTCCATGATTTTAACAGTATTACAGCTTCACCAAGAGATGTCCCGGCATTGTTTTGAAATTTTCACGTGATTTCCGTTTTGAAACAAACAGCGCGAAGATTCAGAGGTGTCTCCAAATGGGGGTTCTTTCATGAAACGTGATTATATAAATAAACTAGCTGACAAGGCCCGGCTTCAGGCGGGGATCTATCTATCTATCTATCTATCTATCTATCTATCTATCTATCTATCTATCTATCTATCTATCTATCTATCTATCTATCTATCTATCTATCTATCTGTCTGTCTATCTATCTGTCTGTCTGTCTGTCCGTCCGTCCGTCCGTCCGTCCGCCCGCCCGCCCGCCCGCCCGCCTGCCTGCTTATCTATCTATCTATCTATCTATCTATCTATCTATCTATCTGCCTACCTGCCTGCCTGCCGGCCGACCGACCGACCGACGGATATCTATCTATCTATCTATCTTCTTCTTCTTCTTTTCGTTCATCCGGAGTGTTTTTTCAGATGTGATTGCGGTGTGCGTTAGGCACCCTTGGGTTGAAAACCCTTAGGTCACACATCCGGCTTTCGCGTGCATTTTTGACCAGGTTAGCAATCCTGGGAGACTCTCACTTTTGTGGTACCGTCCACATCCCAGCTGGTCAAGTTCGAACAGTCGAGGACTTAGGTCATCCCTCAAGAGAAGGAAGGCACAGTCCATAGCATTTTCCGCCATCCTAGGTTGCTTCCATAGTTGCAGGGCCGACACATAGCGCCCTGATACTGGGCTCACCGAGGGAATGGTCACGTCATGCTCATGGCTGCTTTAATCCTCACTTCAATATATTGGGCTTTTCGTTCGCCCCGGGCCGTTCCCGCACAAACCAGACAGGTCTGCAGAAGGTATTCACTCAGCGAGTTTTCGCACATGTGCTTGTCGTTGCGCCCGTCAGAGCTGTTCCAGGCACGACAGACATTCGGAAAACTACCTAGTCAGAGCTGTTCCGAACAAGAGCGGCATTCGGAAACTAGGTAGTCAGAGCTGTTCCTAGCACGGGAGACATTCGGACGAGACATTTCACTCGGACGTAAATGCGTAGTGTCAATTTTTAGTTTGCCACCCGTAGGACGACACTTCCGACTTCCGGCGGGCATTTTTTAGTGAGGTTAGCCTTCCTCTGGTTTCGAGACACGTTAGACTGTTGTAATGTCACCCACATCTCAGCTGGTCAAGATAGAACGATCAACGATATCGTGGTCTGCCCTCAAGGGAAGGCAGGGGCAGACCATGGGCATTATCTCGCTATCCAAGGAGGCTTCCATAATTGCAGAGCCGGCACATATTGCTCTGAGACTGGGCTCACCCAAGGAGTTTCCACGTCCTGCTCATGGCTGCTTTAGTTCCTCACTTCCATGTGTTGGGCATCCCACTTGCCACTGATCGCTCAATCACACACCAGGAGCGGTCAGACTGCGAGTGACATCCACTCGGTAAGCTTTTGCTTGTGACTTCAGACCACGCAATAGGTTCTCTCGCCGTGCGTTCCATTTCGCGTTGATGAGACATTCTTCCACTTTTGTCTACACTCTCTATGAGTTAGATACAGACAGTTTCCGTAACCCTTCGACTGGGGCACTTTTCTGACTTTTTTGTACTCGCTCACGAGGTAGGCTACATGTGCTGCCGGCTCAGCACCTTACCTTCGTGCAGCAGTGTACGGGAAACGGCCAGGCCCCTTCATCCGGGAATCTCTCATATCCCCCAGCTGAGAGCCTTCGAACATGTATCAGACCTGAGCATGTAGCTTGCTCAGTATCATGTTTCTATTTTCCGGTAGACGGGTATCGGCCTGGCTCTCAGATCCGAGGGTTTGTGGCTTAGAGGCGTTCAGCTACAGCCCTCGACAGTGAACCTTAAGAGTTTCCGGTAGACTGGTATCGGCCTGGCTGTTTGTGGCTTAGAGGCGTTCAGCCACAGCCCTCGACAGGGAGCCTTAAGAGTTTTGTCCGGACCAAAAACGTCTGCCTTCGTGCACCTTTTAAACTTTTGACTGTTATCCTCAGTCTATACCTGCAGAGCAGCAGGTTGTGTCTCTCTTAGTCTGGTCCCTATCCCATAAGCTGTCCGATATGTAGTTTTTCATCCATCGGCAAGCAAATGGGGTCGATGGGACACGCAAGCTCCCCCACCACGTCAAGGTGGAGACACATCGGGGGAGTATCTATCTATCTATCTATCTATCTATCTATCTATCTATCTATCTATCTATCTATCTATCTATCTATCTATCTATCTATCTATCTGCCTACCTGCCTGCCTGCCGGCCGACCGACCGACCGACGGATATCTATCTATCTATCTATCTATCTATCTATCTATCTATCTATCTATCTATCTATCTATCTGCCTGCCTGCCTGCCGGCCGGCCGGCCGGCCGACCGACCGACCGACCCACCCACCCACCCAGTCAGCCATCCAGCCAGCCAGCCATCCACCCACTCACCCACCTACCTTTCTGCCTACCTACCTACCTACCTACGTTTCTGTCTGTCTGTCTGTCTGTCTGTCTGTCTGTCTGTCTGTCTGTCTGTCTGTCCGCGCTATTAAATATTGATAAAAGTTACTGGAAAAAACGTCAGGACCATGTGTTGAAAGAGGAAGAGGACTATTGGAGAAAGGATGGATTGAATTTTATGCAACCGAGAGCAATCATCAACCTACTGGAATCATCCGACACAGATTAAGGTCTGAGCAGATCGCAGACCTTAATCTACGTACACACTTACTGGGATATTTTGCTCCAACTATTCAGACGAATTGCAGGCCCTTAACATTACAGCATCAACATCAGCTGAAGAAACAAGAAGGAAATGAAAAATAAGGTAAGAAATATAGTCCTTCTACTTTTCTGTTAATTTACAAATTATTTACCCCGTACCTCTGTAAATTCTCTGTCTTTACTAATATTACACATTGCACCCTCTCGGGATTCTCCGTGGTGAAGTGGTCAAGCCGTCTGACTCGGGCTCCGAAGGTTGTATGTTCGATTCCGGGCCGCGTCCTTCATTTCAAGAGTGCATTTTTTTCGAACACTCCCGAGGATCGTCGCTGGAGCTACGGAGTTCGTGCTTTGTGCTACGCTTTCCGCGCTGCGGAAAGAAACTGAGCCATATGGGATAAAAACCCGGTGCAATGCAGCCGACCCTGTCGATTGTAAGCTACTTCTTTCATTGCACCCACTCCAATACGAATCCGGATACGCCTTTGATTGTCATCTGAATTTGCAGGTCCCCATTACCGTAAACATAACTTTTTTAGCGAGAAATCACTAGTTGTTAAGCAAAACATCAAAGGAATGTCGCCGCTTTCAATGATTTAAGTTGTTTTTGGACCTATCAAAGACATATTCCTTGGGTGGGGGTAAATATAAGACGGCTGGAAACATTTCATAACGATGCAACAGACAGTTTTCAAAATAATTGATCGTGAATGATGGCAAACAAATGTGGACATACTATAGTACCGTTTACTTTCATACGGTAGCTCGGTCATGCAGCCCATAAATACCTGTTATGATTAGAAGAGAATTTATAAATATAGGACCAAGTATTGCGCCTTTTAATTAATTATTCAACAAATAATCATAGCGACTAACCTGTAAGTCCTGCTTCGCCGTTTCTGCTGCTGCTCTGCTTCTGAATGTCACAAAGCCTACCGGCTGGATATGTTAGGATGAAAAGGAGCAAACTGACTTATTTTTTTAGATGGAGATGGGGAGTGGTTAGTTAAGTATCAGTTATTTTCTGTAACTTTTAACTGTAGCTGTATTAGATTCTTCTTTTTTTTGTGTGTGTGTGTTTGCTGAAGAAGTCTTTCTAGCGGGGACACCCATTCTGTCACTTGAGATTTTATTATGGTGAAGAAGACCCTGTCCATCTTCTGTTCTTGTTGGTTTAATTATTGTACTTTTTCCAATTTACTTTCAAGAAAGTATCAACAATAAAGGATCTAAAATTAAAGAATAGCATATCGGTCTTCAACAAATCTGGCACAATGGAAGCAATAATTTGTATAAACATGTAGGCTTAAAAAAGAAAAAAAAACTATATCCTTTAAACTAATAATTAAATACGTTACAGGGATTGCCTGATAACATTGTAACAAGGTCGGAATTGAAAAGCATTAATGTGCCTTGGGAAAATCGGAACTGCATGATAAGAAATCACCTTAGTAAAATAAACAAGGAACAAAACGGCGACAACGGTATCATGAGAATTGTATTGAGCATAGACATGGAGGTGATGTGTTATGTGTCACTGCTTGTTTCACATATTCTCATCAACATAATCTATTTTTGACCAAATAACAGAAAATTAGTATTAATGGAAAATCCATTGGTAACTTAATGTGTACAAGATTTCTAGTGCTAGCAAAACTTGAAAATAACATTGGTAACGAGTATATAATTATGCAAAAGATAAAATGCATTAATAAGATATAATAATACATTTTATCCTCTTGTGTAATAGATAATGGCCGTCCCATATATGTTTACTATTGAAGGTGATATTGTATATGAAACACATGCAACGACAACAAGCAAACGACAACTTATAACACACACCAGTATACTTTTGAATTTCAAAACCCAATATGCATAGCGTAGACTGTTTATATTATAACATTTAACCTGTATTCCTGTCCTCATTTTGAACTCTCTCATTATCTCTTCGCTATATAGAGGGAAAAAAGAGATCATGTGACAAAATATATCCTTGTCTTACTCATTGCTTTATCTGTCATAATTGAGTTCTTTATTTCCTATTTTGATTGCTGCTACTTGTTTCCAGAAAATATTCTTTATTATTCTGAGATCTTTCCCATAATGTCAAATTATCTTCCACCATTTTAATCATTTAATGATGTTTAATTGTATCAGTTGTCTTGCTATAATCTATAAAGCATATGTCTTTTTGTATCTCTATGGTAGTGTTTGTAAAGGTTATATTCTATTATTTGTATCTTTTCCTTTCACAAATGTGTTTATGACCAATTTCCGTCTCCATTTCCTTTCCTGATCTTCTCATTATAATTATGAGAAGAAGTGTAGTAACGTGGTTAATGAGTATGATTATGCGATATTCTCCTCATTCAATTACTCCTGATCTTTTTGGGGAGGACTATACATTCATATTTCAGCATATCATTTAGGTATATATTCACTGTTGTAAATATTAAACATTTTACTTAATAATTCTACTTCAGATTCTGTTTTTTTCCAGTTCAAGGCTGTTTATCCTTTCTTCGTATGTTTGTTAGCGCTAGTGACTGCTTCTTTAATATAAAGTGGACCTTCTAAATTACTTTCTTTTGTTAGCTCTCTCTCTCTCTCTCTCTCTCTCTCGCTCTCTCTCTCTCTCTCTCTCTCTCTCTATATATATATATATATATATATATATATATATATATATATATATATATATATATATATATATATATATATTTAACAGTAAGAGTAAAGAGAGGGAAACAGGTGTTAAGAATAGAGTCTTAATAAAGATGTTCTAAAAGCAATGTCAATTGATATATAAGCGCCCTTGCATTTTGACACCCGATTTCGACTTCTAGGTCTATTCTATTGAACCCCAGTATGCCACTGGGATCCTAACGGGAAGCGAAGAATAGTAACATTGTAACATATCACGCATTCGTAGAAGGCGACTAATGGGAATCACGCCCGTATGCTACTGGGACCTGCAAAGAAAGAAAAGAATAGTAACACAGCACCCTATCAGGCATGTCGCATGAGACTCTCATGCGACATGCCTCGTAGGGTGCTGTGTGCATAAGACAACTAAGGAAGGTCTATGCATAGAGCAGGCTATTTCATCACGTTGAAAAATTCAGCAACAAAATCGAACCCAACCACGAATAAGTCACATAAAGAAAAATGAATTGCACAACCAACCTAGAAACAATGGCGCTCTTCTATAAGAGATATGATGCTTTGCGAAAAAGGCCGCAGGTAGTCCAGGTTACTGATAACATTTCTTTCACCTAGGAAAATAACCAAGATTGGCACCTGGAATGTTAAAACTATGTGTGAACTAGGAACAACAGTGCGGGCGGTAGGAGGAAATGAACTATTATAAGGTTAGCAATTTGGTATTATGCGAAACAGTGTGGAATGAAACATGCACACAGCATCTAAGGACATGTGAAATAGTGCTGTTCTCAGGTTATCAACAGTTAAATTCCCCCACAATGAAGGCGTTTTCGTAATGTTATCCAAGGAGACAATGAAGGCATTATAAAAGTGGTAAGCAGTGAGTGACAGAATAATAACAGTAAAATTAGAGCCATAAAAAAGAACATAAATAGAAAATAAACATGAATGCGATCCAGTGGTAGACACTAACAAATGATAAAGATAATTCAGTCTGTTGATGAGAAGAGAGGCATTTGAAAACATCGTGACAAACGAAATAATCAAGGGCAAGAGAGGCAGAGGCAGACCAAGAGAAATGATTCTGGATGGATTGAGACGTTGGCATGGAGACAGAGTTGATTCAGAAAACCAAGGACTAAGATCTGTGGAGAGTCATGAACGCCAAGGCCAGCTGGCATGGTACTTGATGTTGATGATTTCAGCCTAGGTGGAATTTTACATGCAGCTTCAAAACATAACTGGTAATCTAAGAAATTTTAATACAAAAAGTCTGATATCTGAGCTAAATACGAGAATAGTATCGGATAAAACTTTGTTACGAAGTGGTCAAGGGAAAACATGGAATAGGGGTAATGAATGTTAAATGGAGAATTATTCACCAATTTTTTAAGCAGTGAATCAATGTGTCTTAGGTGGGAATGTTTACCTCACAAAATAATCCACAAGGCCACATGGGCATCACCCGACTACAAAGCAAAAAACCAAATTGGTCATATATGTTGCTGTTTGTCCATCAAGAATGATGATGACCATTCATTTCATCCAGTGAGGTTGAAAGTATGGAGCCGTGAGTTCTAAGATGGCTGATGAGGCCTATTTTGGCTTGAAATGTTCTTTGACAATGCGGAAAAAGAAATGAAGTTGGATGAAGAATGAATTGCGCAATGAATTGGATTAAAGTGAGGAAGAGTTGCGCAATTCGTCGACCTCACTCTCTCGCCTGAGTCCATCTGAGTCCAGTGGCAAGACAAGTCAAGACGACTGGAGACGAATACAGGTGCAGTGGATGACCAGTTCGCTCTACGTGCCTTGCCGTACTCATTACGTTCCACAACGCTTTGCAGGTAAACGCCGTCTTGCCCGTTGAATCATCAGTGATTTCATCCGCGCAGTCTTCCGAATCCTGTCTTCGCATGCTGGGTAGGCATACCCTAGTTTACCGCTTGGTTTGACACCACATCGGATACCCACGCCTGGTTTAGGCAGCCTCTCACTGCTGTTGCCCGGGGGTGGCCGCTGTTGATCATATAAGTATTAGTAAGAAATTCACATAATCTCTACATGATGTAAAAGTCTTTAGAGGTGTAGATATGAATTCGAACCACCATCTGCTGATAAGTACAATTAAGTTAAAAGTCAAGAAATATATTCATTCATTCATTCATTCATTCATTCATTCATTCATTCATTCAGTAGCATGTCCTTTATAGAACCTCGCTCCCATAACAACCTTCCGGAAAACCTCTCGATCATAAGCAAGATGTCCCGCGTCCGATACACCCATCTGGAGATCATCCGCCACATCCTGCACCCATTTTCTCTTTGGCCTTCCTCTTCCTCTCTTCTCAGGCATATACCCCTCTAATATTGTTCTCTCCAAACTTTCGTGACGCTTCAAGTGACCAAAATATTTCAACTTTCTTTATTTTATCGTCTTTAATAGCCAACCTTCTTCAATATTCAGCTCTTGAAGTATGGATGCATTTTTTCTTTTCTTTACCCAAGATATTCTTAGAACTCGTCTATAACATTTATATTGAAGGTCATTTACTCGATGTTCAGCATGTTTAATAAGTGTCCTGGTCTCACAGGCGTATGTTGCAATAGGAAAGATGCATGCTTTTAAAAATCTAATTTTTGTAGTTCTGTCTGCCCCACTCCATAATTTATTCAGTTGTTTTAGTCTTTGAAGAGCAATTGATAGTCGTCGTTTAATTTCTTTCATTGTGTCACCGTTGTTGGTAATCAATGACCCAAGATATTCAAAATTTTCCACCACCTCCAATTTTTCCTCATTAACATATATTTCTTTCTCCATAGTAGTTTTATCTGTATGCATTATCTTTGTTTTTGCTATGTTAAGATATAAGTTGTGATTTTCACTATTCAATTGGGTTGAGGCTATTAGGTTTTCTAATCCATTCTGTTTTGTGGATAGCAACACTGTATCATCAGCATACCGAATCTCTGGTATGTCATGACCACCGATATTTAGGGCATCATATAGCTCCCTGTTTATATCGTCTCTTACATTTCTCATTATATTTTCGGCATACATATTAAACAAATAGGGGGACAGCACACATTCCTGACGGACTCCTTGCTTGATGTCAAACCAATCTGATGTCTCACCATCTATTCTAACCGCGGCTTGTTGGTCTAGATAAAGCATTCTTATGAGTTGTATTACATGTGATGGAAAGCCCTTATTCCTCATGATTTCCCAAAGTTTCTGATGTTGTACACAGTCAAATTCTTTTGAATAATCCACACAACATGAGAATGGGTTTACATTAAATTCTCTGCACTTCTCTATTATTAAACGCATGTTGAGAATGTGATCTCTTGTTCCTTTTTCATGTCTAAATCCAGCTTGAACTACGTTAATTTCTTCTTCAATTTTTTTTTTACAAATTCTTCCCATTACGATTTTTAGTAGAATTTTACTTGCATGACTGATCAGGGCAACAGTTCTATAGTTGGTGCATAAAGAAATACATAACATCTTATAAAACACGGAATTCAATATTATGTAGGATCTCTCAGAAACCATAAAACTATGAAAATTTATGGTCACATGATTACTTGCAACACTTGATAGACGAGAAGATCGCAGAAAAGAGTTAACAGGTTAAAAAGTATTTGGAGCGACTCATGTATGGACGTCCTTAGAAGAAGGGACGAAAACTAAACACGGATAACGCCGGAAAAAAAATAATATTGGAACGAGTAAAAGACGCCATTGATAAACAACAAAGGAATGAACAGACAGGCTTCCAAATAAACAGATCCTGTACTGACCAGATATTCACAATAAGCATAATAATAGAACAATGTATTCGCCATTTTATAATGCATTTGTGGATTATGAAAAAGGACATTGGCAGCATTGATAGGGAATCATTTTGGATGTTGATCCTGCACTATGGTATACCAATGAAAATAATTAATTTGAATAACGAAGACACAAACAATAGATTGCACGATTTATTGCCTGGCATATTTAAGGATAGATCAAAAAGTAAACAAGTCGGAGGACCTGGATGCAATAATGAGGAAAGAGATCCAGTCACTTGTGAATGCTGGACTCACTGCAAAAACGCTCACACCACGTGGCTCGCACACTCCTCAGATGTACGGTCTACCCAAACTTCACAAGCACGGCATCCCGCTAAGACCTATCCTGTCCATGGTTAACTCTGCACAACACCGAATGGCGAGATGGCTAACCGACATTTTAAAGCCAGTACGACAGTACTTCGATCCAAAAATACTCAGAGATACATTCCAACTGGTGGAATTATTGGATACTATGGACATAAATAACAAACACATGGCATCCATGGATATAGCCTCCCTATTCACTAACATTCCATTAGAGGAGACAGTGAAAATAATAAGGAACGCATTGAAGACAAACTAAAATTAGGCATGCCAACACTTATTCTGGAGAAACTACTACTATTATGTACCGCCAACATACAATTCAATTTTCTAACTAAGTCATATCGCCAAATTGACGGAGTGGCCATGGGGAGTCCTCTTGGTCCTATTCTAGCGGACATCTTCATGACACATTTAGAAGAAAAGAGATCCTCAGACGTCAACAACTTGGCCTTTTACCGTCGTTATGTGGACGATATACTAATTATCACCACAGACGAGCTACAAGCAACATCGTTCCAGGCCACAATGAACAAGACGCATAAAAACATCCCTCTATCTATGGAACACGAACACAACGAAGCGTTACCGTTCCTAGATATTCTAATGAGATGTAGAGCAGACGGCACAATTCAAAGATCGGTGTTAGTTAGTTAGTTAGTCGACAGATCATCCTCGTTGCACATCGAACCATTCAGTCCATAAGTGCTCGGATCCCCTCCTCAGCAAATCCCGCAGCGTGTAGCGGCTAACGACGCCAGTTCTGTGTTGGTTTATCAATCTTCTTTGGCTTCCTGCGTAGTGTTCTTGTTTGGCCACCCCTCTTTTAATTTGCTGCTCCCGCAGTCTGGCCATGGTTGTAGATTCACAGTCATCACTTGGTTCTCGCAAAAGTCTCACTTCTCGTAGAGCATTCAGAATGTCAGCCTGGTCCATGGCGCGTCCGCCCTCCACAGTAGCCTCACCTGCGAGCTTGTCAGCCCGCTCATTTCCTTGTACTCCCGCATGACCTGGCACGAAGATGAAACTAATCTTTGCCAGCCGAGACCACTTCAGAGGCAGCAACCACTCTCTTCGGATCGACCCCTCCTCTATCCTCTTGATCATGTTCATTGAGTCGCTAAGGAAACAAGCCCTAGTGAATGTCTGTGTCTCGAGCCATGTTATTGCTTTACTTACTGCCATGACTTCCATGGTCAGGCTACTTGTGGTTTCAGTGAAAGCACCAGAGTCCTCCTTCACAATTCTCCCTCCGGCCCGAGCTGTAAAGGCCCATGAGCTTCTCACATGTCGGACGACCGACCCATCTGTGTAGATGACCGCGTCACCGTCTAGCGAATTCTCGAAAATCAACGCTTGTACTTCAGCCTCAACAGCAGCCGGATTTTCTTGTCTGCATTTTCTATCTAGTTGGATGCAAACTGAAAAGGATGTGCAGAAGTCTGTTGGCACTTGCACCCACTCCTCGCCAGGTTCTAAGTCCTCAAGTGAACACACCTGTTGAAGAATGTCTTCGGCTTGACCCATCCACGACCGTCCTCTTTTTAACCTGCTGCCCTTCACCTTCCTAATTTCACTATGCAGTGGATGTTGTGTGTTTGCGTTAATTTTGAGGTAGGCGCGTGCCCTGCAAACTTGTATTCTCTCTTCAATGGTTGGAAAATCAAGAAGGTAGCGCATCGCCCTGCATGCTGTATCTCTTGTACATCCAAGAATAATGCGCATTGCTTCATTCTGTATCCTTTCCATCCTTTCTATCTGCTTATGGCTGAGAGTCAGGATTGCCATTGCATACTCCAAAACAGACATGACCAGCCCCTCGTACAGAAGACATAGATGGCGCTGCTCACAGTTTGCTGCCGCCATCACCCGCATCGCTGCCAAACCCCGCTTGGACTTTGTTATCACCTGGTCTATGTGCACATTATAAGCAAGGCTTCGATCAAACCGTATTCCCAGGTAATTCATTGCCTGCGTTCTTTCCACCGTCTCTGAACACAGCATTACAGTTGGTGTTGGATTGTTGACAATATGATTATTCAACGAGAACCAAGTCACTGTTGCCTTTGTTGGGTTGACCATTGCCCCAGCTTCATCACACCAAGTACTTATGCGATTGAGTTCGGTTTGTAGTTCCACAGCAACCTCCTCTCTATCCTTACCCTGACGATACACTAAAACATCATCGGCATACGACAATGTCCTGCCAGGTCCAGTGATCTGCTCACTGGTGATTCTCACTGTGTATGCGTTGAACAGTACCGGAGATAATGGCGATCCCTGTGGTAGGCCAGGATAAATTGTTGTTGGTTCCGAAGTCCAACTGCCACATCTAAAAGCTACTTTCCGTTGGTAGAGGGCTGCAGCGATCCAACTAAGGAGGAATGGACTTACGTTTAGTTCAAGAAGCTGAAACATTAAAAAATCCAGTGGTACTCTGTTGTATGCGTCCTCAAGATCAATCGCTGCAGCAACGGTTTCAGTGCCTGCGTGGAAACCTTCATAGACATCCTGGGCAAAGACTGCTGCATTGGTCCAGGTTTCTCTTTTTGGACGGTACCCACCCAGGGTAGGTGGAAAAACACTTTGCCTCTCTAGTTGGCTTGATATTTTCCTGGCAATTACCTTCTCCAGCAGCTTGCCTATTGTATTCTGCATGGTTATAATTCGATATCCCTGAATTTTTTTGTGGTCTTTGTCAGGCTTCGGCAAGGGAATCAGATAGCTGTGTAACCATTCCTCCTTGATGCTAGCACTCCCTATACTGTTGTTGTACATGTCTGCTAATTTCTCTAGCTCATTGTCGGTACACCTATTTATGTCGTCGTATCTTATGCCATCAGGACCTGGAGCACTGTTTTTTGATCGTCGAAGCACAGCCTTGATTTCTTTCACTGTCACTGTGTCTTCCTCCGAAGTGTTCTGGGCCTTGCATCTGTCTGAGGTGACCTCCTTGGCCAGATTTCGGCCTCCCATGTCTGTCTGGTTGCCCTGCTCAAGGTAGCGTTCAAAGAGGGCTTTGCCCTTGTCCTCGTCAGTCCTCTGCCAGGTGAGGTCAGCACCTTGGAAGTCTGAAATGCTCTTATTCTTGACTACACCACTCATGCTTTTATGTAGTCAACAGAACAATTTCAGTGACTTGTCTGTGCTTACTCTTTGACACACCTCTGCCCATTTTTCGCTTTTAACCACCTTGACCAGTTTTTTGAAATAGCTTACTTTTGTGTGCATCTCTCTTTCTAAGTGCAAGCAGGGACTAGGATGACCAGCTCTGTTCTTCTTGGCATTTTGCCATCTCCTTACAGCACTACGCTTATCCACCCAAGCCTTCTCCACCTCGAAACTCCACCACGGTGGCTGCTCCTAGCTTTTTTTCCTGCCCTGAAACGTTCTGCGCTTGGTACGTCTTATTTTACTCACCACATCTTGCCCTGTACTGTCATACTGGAACGTCTTTACCTTTAGCTTGTGCTGCCTGGTTCTGCCTTTCTCCACCAATATGCTGCACGGGTGGTGGTCGCTGCCATGGTGTCCTAGGACACCCCATCTACACACTGTAGTGAGTGAAGGTGAAACTAGCGCCAGATCAATAGCACTGTCCTCATCGCCTGGACGGCTTGCTGTCCTGGTGACACAGCCACTGTTAATACAAACCAGGTCGATGGTTTCCAGTGCAGTCTCGAGCTCCTCCCCTTGTGTATTGGAGGAAGTGTTTCCCCATGCTCTGCCCTTAGCGTTGAAGTCACCACAGAAAATAACATTTCTCTCTTGGCCCAATATGCCACTTAAGCACTGCCACTTCTGGGCGTCCATACTCGCATTGCGGGCATAAACATTAACCAACACGAATGGTATACTGGAATGAACTCTCAACGCCTGTATTTGTGTATCGCAAAGGAACATGGACTGGCCAATACCTAAATTTTCAGAGCTTCACACCTGTCCAGTACAAACGGGGCTTAGTACGAACCCTGTTTGACCGTGCTAGAAAGATACGCACCCAGGACACACTGACAGAGGAAGTTAAAACTCTGAAGAATGTCTTAAACCTGAATGGGTACTCCACAGGATTTATAAAGCGCCACTGCCAACAGCCCAAACCAAAACCAGACGTAACTACAGTCCCTAAACTCAAGGTATTCATCCAGCTAACCTTTCGAGGGGATGACGTAATGCAACGTCTACAAGACCGGCTTACTACAGCAGTAGGCCGAACATTCTGTGCTGCAACTCCAGTCATTAGATATAAAACCGTACCGATTCCTACACCAGCAGTCAAAGAGCCTGCTCCTCTGTACGCCACAAACAATTGTATTTACCAATTCACATGTAGATGCCAGGCCTTCTACATTGGTAGAACAGAGAGACAGCTTAACAAACGAGTGTCAGAACACATACCTCAATGGGTCAACAAGATACAACACACAGGAGATGCTAGCCTCGTGGGGCCGACACACCGGAAGCTCCCGGCGTCTTCAATTGGTAGGCAAATTATCGAAAGCGGCCATGTGGTTGACAGAGACACTGCCTTTCGCGTGTTGTTTAACACACAAAATACTCGCTTGTTAAAATTTGCAGAAGCAATTATGATCAATCAACGCAAGCCAGAATTGTGCAAACAGAAAGACATGTTAGTCAGCTTAAAATTACCGTGGTAGATAATTGACATTACTGTTTATTATGTGTATATTTCAACTTGAAGGATTTATCTAGTTAATTCACGTAAGTTGTGTGATTTCTGTAGTATGTACCTGACAAGATGCAGCGAAATATGCCAGGCAATAAATCGTTCAATCAATTGTTTGTGTCTTCGTTATTCAAATTCACTACGGGAAAACATTGTTTTGAATAATTAATTTAATAAGACAGCTTATGAGGCATGACATGTGGAGTTCTTCAAGAGGAGAATCTGACAGGTACATTTGAGATAAACATAGGAGTACCACATGGCTAGGTGTTGTCTGTTTTACTGATAGACTGGGTTATGAAGACAATAGTAACCACCGCCAGTAATGGAAATCAATGGACTCTAACAATTTAACTTTATCATTTGGACTTCGACAACGATATTGTACGCAAGTCACTTACACGTAATCAGGTACAGGGTAAACTAATCACTCTTAATGAGTTGCCACACAAAAATAGGTATACAAATGCATAGAGGAAAGGCAACGATAATGGGATTACACGAAGCAAATAACAACCTGATATCCCTTGGTAAAACCCCACTTCAAGAGGTGGAATCAGACCCTATTTGAGAAGTAATGTAGACAAAAATGAGGGTACATATAGAGATATTAAAATAAGAATATAAAAAGCAAGAGGGGCTTTCATTGTCCTATGAAATTTGTGGAAGTAAAAGGAAGTTAAGCTTATCACTACACTTAGAATGTGTAGCCCTAATGTTACATCGGTACTATTATGTGGGTCAGAAACACGGAGAACAACTAAAAGATTTACCAATAAACTACAAACATTCACTGTTTAGCGCCTGCTAAGAATTGTGGGAATAAAATGGTTGACAGAATCACCAATGTAGAGCTTCATGGAGATAACTAAACAATTTCCAATGAACAAAGAAGTGAGGAAACGACGCCGGCCCAAAATAGGGCACATTGAGAAAACCCGAGGACAATGTATCTATACATTCTCTTGCCTGAAACCCACAAGGAAAATGAAATAGTGGGATACCTAACAACAGATTAAGAAGAAAATAGACAACTAATATTGGGAGGACATGGAGAGAGCTGTAGAGGTTTGGTTGAGGCCTATGATCCAATCGGGGAAGCTGAATGAGTAGGAAGAGAAGTTGGGAAGGAGGAGGAGCAAAATGAGGAGAAACAGTTGAAGAAGAAGAAGATGAAGAAGAAGAAGAAGAAGAAGAAGAAGAAGAAGAAGAAGAAGAAGAAGAAGAAGAAGAAGAAGAAGAAGAAGAAGAAGAAGAAGAAGAAGAAGAAGAAGAAGAAGAAGAAGAAGAAAAGAAGAAGCAGAAGATAAATACATTAATCAATACTGAATAATTGTTCGACGTATGCACAATGCACTAGCTAAAATACTGATTACAAATGAACAATAGGAAACGCTAAGGGACTCCATTCATAAAACGAGCCAAGGAAAAAGAATGGATGACTGAAGAAATCTTAAAGTTGACTGACAAAATAAAACAAAGTAAAAATAATAAAAAGGGTGTGATAAGATAAATAAAGAAATATGAGACAAATGCGTAAAGGCAAACACAATTGAATAATTAATTTCTTTTAAAATAAGAGCACACAAATCAGTGTGCTCAAATAAAGAAAAAAATACGAATAAACAAAAGATGTTTAAAAATGTATTTGTTTTAATCAGAAAAATATATTACTGTTGAGACATTATGGAATACTATATGGAATGGTACAATAATTAACTTGGTAGAGACGAAATATAGTGACATGAAGGGTAAGTTCCTACATGAAGGGCAACTAACGATGCAGGATAAACTAACAACACTAGATAGGAAGTCACAAGACCTAGATTAGAAAATTCATAAAAGAAAGCCATTAATAATGAGAATAAATCAAACAAATGGTAACCTGATCTTCCTTGGGAAAACCTGACTTCAGGTGGCAGAATCATTCACCTTATTAGGTATACATGTAGACAAAGGTGGTGAAACAAATAAAAATATCAGAATAAGAATATAGAGGAGCATTTGTAACACTAGAAAATTTCTCTAAATCACAAATAAAAATTACAAATTAAAAAAAATAAAATCTTACAATTACAAATTCTAACGTTAAATCGGTACTACTGTATGGACCAGAAACACTTAGGATAACGAAAACGTTCGGAAATAAACTACTCAAACTCAATAGTTGGTGCCTGTGCAAAATAGAAGGAAAAATCACCAATGTGCTCATGGAGAGAACTAGACAAATACCAAAGAACCAAGGGGTGAAGTAAAGACTGGCGCTTAATAAGACCATACATTGAGAAAACCCGAGAAGAGTATAAGTAGAAAAGACCTGGTCTGGAACCCACAGGACAAAAGACATTGAGGAAGACCTAAAAGCTACCGAGAAGTAGGAACAGGAATGAACAATATGGGAAGGACATGTACAGAGCTGCATGGGATAGCTCAATAAAGGAGGTGAGTTAGTTGAGGGCCTATGCCAATCTGGGGGATAGAAAGCAAAACAAGAAAGAAGCAAGATATTATCAGAAGAATGTATAAAGAATCTATAAAAGGATGGAATGAACATATAGGATAGTTGTCTGATGGAGACAGGTCAGAATTAACAAAAGAAAGTAACTTAGGAGGTCCATCTATTCTAAAAGAAGAAGTCACTGATGCTATCATACATACGAAGAAAAGGATAAAAGCCTGATATATATATATATATATATATATATATATATATATATATATATATATATATATATATATATATATATATATATATATATACTATATATATATATATATGCTATCGTGTTTTGAAATATTGTAGTTTTAATATATAACTCTCGTGCTGTGAAATATTGTAGTTAGAGTATGCTTGCTTGCTTGTGTTCGCTGGCTATGAACTCCAGCGCAAGGTCCTGTATGTCGGATGAAGACATCCTGTTGTCCAACATCAGTGTGATGTCATACCAGACCTGAGGTTTGCGTGAGTATCCGTTGTCCCATGTCTGGCTTATTGGTGTGCAGACTGGTGGTTCCTCGCCGTGCAGGCAGATACTCTCCGACTTCGAAAGAATCAGCGATCCTACTACATTAAACAGGACCCAGAAGGGACCTGTTGTCAAGGACGCACGACTAGGACGAGCTAGTAGGTCTTGGCCAGTATAGAACCCGACCCTGGTGCCTTGGGAACACCTCTGCGTCCCTAGTTAGAATATATAACTCCTGTGCTGTGAAACGATGTATGTAAAAATTTATCTTTGGTTAATATGATGTGTTCAGTGTGTCTACATACAACGAAGTTGCACCGTGGACGGGGATTCTATGATAATCAAATTGAATTTGACAGCGATGACTGTTGTATGTTGCCTAGTTTAAGAACATTTAACAAAATATGGCTAGTCCGGCCAATGACCAAGTTGCTAAGAACTTACACCGCATACATATTTGTAAAGCAACACCAAGAACTCGTTAAAAAAGCTGCATATTAATGAGGCTTTGTAGCATATAAAATAATAAATGTATAATAATATATGTGGTTACACAAGAAACATTTGTTTGTCACACATAAATGCCCACGCATAAACACGTGAACATTCACTGTCATCCGCATAGAGTCATAACATATTTTCAACACGACAGAACAGAGTTACTACTATAATATGATAAAATAATAAAGTTGTTGCATAGCTTAAACGATGAACTGTTTATCGAAAGCCTGTGATTAAAAGAAAATACATACCAGTCGATTAAAAAAGATCTGATGGTAAACTTTTTAACCCATCAAGACTCAAGGCAAAGACCAAATAAGAGAATTACTTTTTTGCAGACGATGCAGCACTGACAACTCATGTAGTAGAAGATCTCCAACGCATCATAGACAAAAAGATATGAAACCCCTTGACATAGATCCAAACACGTAGGAAAGAGTTGCAACAGACAGATGTTCCTGGAGAAGAGATGTAGTAAACGGACTGGTGCTCTTTGAGCAAAATCTGATCCCACAAACTGAGGATAGGAGGGACAGGCATAAAATGCAGTCACTTAGTACGGGACCAGCCTCGTCTTACAGATGCTGAAACTGTGACAGAGATTGTCACTCTAGCATTGTACTATACAGTCACCAGCGGTGCTGTCATGTGTCTCCCCAGCGACACAACTCTATAGTCCTTCAGGAATGAAAGAGGCCTTCTTCTACTACTACTACTACTACTACTACTACTACTACTACTACTACTACTACTACTACTACTACTACTACTACTACTACACTACTACTACTACTACTACTTACTACTACTACTACTACTACTACCAACACAACCACTACCACCACCACCACCACCACTACTACTATTAAAGACATAAAAATGATAATATAGTGTTTCTTATTACTCAAGTACAAATCTATACATTCGTACTTTATGTATGAAACCACACATGGTGACTGCAATATGTGCATAAATGTGCAAATAAACATAGATAAAGCATTATACTTGGTTGAGTCATAAAAACAAACATAAACTTCATACAGTGTTCTTGGAAGAATGACCGATTTCTTTAAAGGTCGATGAAAATATCCAAGTTTTATCAACTGTCACAATTTTAACTACAAATCTGGTTTAATAAATTATTAAGAACAGTCAGTGACTATGCGTGTTATGTATTTCAAGCAAAATAGGAATAAACTATTCACTCCATTAGAAAATTTGAAAAATAACTCTACAGTATGCACCTGGTGAGATGCAGAGAATTATCCCTGAAAATCATTTGTGCAATCAATTATTTATTGCTGATTTGTTTAAACTACTTAAAACTTGTGAGCATACATTCAAACATGTCCATTTACTTTTTATATACCTACAACTTTAATGCGTCATATTTTTGTAAATAAATTTTGTAAATGTTGTTTGCAACATTCGTCACATTAAAATGTTGTTAAGCAGATTTATTTTAACTAGATATTCGAAAATTGCAACAGATCAGAAATTCAACAAGATCACAATTGGTGCTTTTTCAGTGACATAAATATGTGCGAATACTACAGACTGTTTACCGGCAATGTAGCGTATTGCTGATTGAAGGAGTGAATAAAAATGGTTGTATGGAGATTGCATAGATTCACAATGTAAAGTGTTAAAGTGTTAATATATATACGCATACATTATACGACGTCTTTTCAAGATGCTGTCCTTTAACGCTATATGAAAGTCATAAGTCATAGGAATGTCATGATTGGTGCTTTCGTAATCACGATCACCGTTTGCTTCCCATTTTCAGCAATATGTATTCATGTGACATTACTTTAACATCTGCGTCTTCTTCTTCTTCCTCTTCTTTTGTCCTACTACTTTTGCCGTGAAGCGTCGCAATTAAAATCTACAATTTCTTTAACATTGTCAGTCCAGGATAGTATTGTCATCCATTTCGACTTTTGACGTCAGCTGCTCAAACCACTGGAAAACAAATAATTATAGACAAGGCATCTTGGCACTGACCATAGTCAAACCTGCATGCGTTTCATATTTCATTATAGTTAAAGATGGTTCTTGGTAACCTATATTTGTTGCGCGTGTCCCTAAAAAAATAGTTGTGTGTGTGTGTGTGTGGCACGCGCGCGCACACACACACACACACACACACACACACACACAATTTCTGAAATGATTTCATTCCAAGGTTCTAAATTTACAGTAAATGTCCATCTTGTTCCAGAAGGGAACTGGAGAGAAAATCAACCAACGCGGGGCAAACGATCCAACCTGATATCGAAAATAGCAATATTACACATATGTAGGTTGTTGTTTTTTTTTTGACAAAAAGAAGTAGAACATGTGAATTTTATGAAAATACCTATATAAAATACTGAGACTATCAGACTGCGGAAAATGGGGCTTAGTGTAGTGATGCACTTGGAAGCCTTTCGTTTGCTTGTGACAAAAATGTATTTAATATTACACTTTTAACTATGTATAATATGGGAGAGAATGTCTAGCAGGGAAATATGTGTCAATCAATCATGTGCCATGCCGGAAAGAGTGGGCTATCATGACTCGCCATTTCACTCGATCACCAGCGTCGTGGATCAGCTCAGTGTTCCTGTCTCGTCCATGCCATATGGCCAAGCCATCCAGGTACTTTCCTCTCGGTCTTCCTCTTCGTCTGTTCCCTTCGATCTTGCCAGTTGTCACTAAGTTCTCCAATCCATTTATTCTCACTAACATGACCGATGGGGTCAGGTATGGCCACATGAAGGGTTTGAGCGAAGCAGATCTGGAGGAGATGACCGACTGCTTTAACCAGAGCATTAGGACAGCATCAGTACCGCAGGATTGGGTGCACAGCTATCTCATCCCTCTCCCAAAACCATTCAAGGATCAGTCAAAGCTTAGCGGTTTTAGGATAATCACCCTTCAAAATACATTTGGGAAGGTTTAAGAGAAGATAGTCGCTGTTAAGCTGCAGGATTATTTGGAAAGGGGGAAGCTTCTTCCAAGAGGCCTGGGGAGCTACAGGCCAGGAAAAGATACCTGGTCTAATGCAGCCACTTTTGCCTTTGATGTTTATGAGGGGTTCTAGAGTAGACAGGAAACGATGGCGGTAGCGCTTGATCTCGAGGATGCGTACAACAGAGTTCGATATGATATTTTGATGACCGCACTGATGGAGAAGGGGGTCAATCCCTGGTTGGTGAACTGGATAGCAGCCGTCCTGCACTCTCGTCGGGTTGCTCTCCGTCTGGGCGCATGGACCTCAGAGCCACATATGTTAACCCCGGGACTGCCACAGGGATCTGCAGTCTCACCGGTGCTCTTTAATGTGTATACGAGCAAGATTGCAAACCTAGAAGCACCAGGGGTTGGAAGAATACTAACATTTGCAGATGATATTCTTGCATATAGGCAGGGGAGAGATAGGGAGCAAACAGCCCAAGAGTTACAGACGACAGTAGATGAAGTGATTGACTGGTGCACAGAAATGAGTGCTGTCATCCACCCGGAAAAGGCGGCTGTTTTGTGGTGCTCTCTGGACAACAGGATTGTAAGAGCTGATGTCCCAAGCCTCGCGATAGATGGTAGAAATGTCAGCAGAGAGAACAAACTGAAGTATCTGGGGATCACATTTGACAGGAGCCTATCCTTCAAGGACCATGTGGAGACGGTCGTGACAAGAACTCAAAAGGGACTCAATGCACTTAAAACTATGGCTGCAATGGACATAGAGCAGAGAATGCTTTTCACACTATACCAGCACTTGATCCTCTCAGTAATTGATTATGGATTAGGTCTGCTCACTGTCTCAGAGAGTCAGCTGGTGAAGTTAGAGCGCATACAGAACGAAGCTATGCGGGTCATTCTGGGATGCACTAGAGACACCCCAGTAGTGTGTATGCGTTACATCCTTGGTCTGCCGACTGTTGCTGGTAGGCTCAAGGTGATTCAGGCGAAGGCATACCTCAGAGTAGCTGCAGACACAGACCACCCACTGCATGAGGCGCTGGACGCAGTTAATGGTCAGCGACTGATAAGAGGGAAATCATGGATGGCTCAGGCGGAGGATACGATCAGACAGGTGTGCCCCTTGGAGAACATTAGGCGTGGAGAGGAGTGGGTCAGAGTGCCAGCGGAGCAGTCAGACTTGTGCAGAGTTATAATCACATTAAGCCGGGAGTGCAGGGAGTGGCCAGCAGGGGCCACGGAAGTGGAAATCCAGCAACTAATTCAGGACAATGCTCACTCGAGTGATGTGATTATCTACACAGATGGTTCGGTGTCAAGAGGTGAGAGAAGTGGCTGGGGTTCATAGCCAAAGCTAATGGTCGATGTTTGGGGCAGGAGAGCCTGGCATATGATACCATAACATCCAACTTAAGAATGGAAGTGGAGGCAGTCACTGCGGCTCTCCGCTGGATGGAGAATACGACACACACACACACATCGTGATTGTAACTGACTCAGAAAGCATGCTGACGAGGGTGAGGACGGGCAGACTTCGTGCGGAGTGGCTTGCTTCGCTTCGGAGGTCACGGGTGACAAGCATCGCCTGGATCTTTTCTCCGGGGCATGCCGGTGTGCTGGGAAATGAACAGGCGGACAGATTGGCTGGCTCTGCAGAACTTGGCGGAGTATTGATACATGACAAGGCAGACGTGGTTGCGGCCTTGTGGGAGCACGTGCACACCTCGGAGGAGCAAATGGATTACCATGGTCTGGCAAGAATGAGAACGAGGAGTGACGAAGGGATCTGGCCGACGCTCAACGCTCAAAGGAAAGGCGAGACGGACTTATAATCAGATTGCTACTGGTACTGTTAGTGTTGGAACTCTTCGCTGGCTGCTGAGGATGGGGACGGAGCACTTATGGGAATGCCCCGAATGCTGTGATGTCGATTCCTAAATCAATCAATCAATCAATCATGACATATCCAAAAAAATGTTGACTGTCTACGTCTAATTTCTCTAATCAATTTACGATTGTCATTTGTCTCCTGTAGTACTTGGTCATTGGTTTTTCTGTCTGTCCATGGTATGCTTTGCATTTTCCTCAGAAACCACATTTCTGCAGAAATATGTGTAGGGCAGACAAATTGTGTGACACTGAGCGCTTAGCTGAGTGTGGGATCAGCCAATCACAGCGCAGAACAGAGCGCGTGCGAAAAGCTTCTCCGAAGGCGTCCAACTAACATTCTGCCATTTCTCACAAAGCAAGAAAAGCCAGCGGTTAGCTGGGCAACCTTTTAGAATAAGAAAAATGGTTACAACTTTCTCAATGTTAAAGAAATATCACACCCCAGATCGTTTAAGTGAGAACATAGAATTTGGTCGGGTAAGTCCTCAATGTGTTGAGTTGAGTTGAGCTAAGAACTGATATCACTGCACTCAGGGCATTCCCATATGCGCTCGGTCCTCTCGTTCACCAGCCAGCGAAGAGTCACACTACTAATCGTTCTCACCGCTATCTGACTGAAAGTTCTCCTGGACTTCGCTCTCAGTTTTGAAATTCTCCCAGAACCCCTACAAATCCCCCACAATCTCATCTTGTCCACATACGGGTTCTAAATTTGTTCCCCCACCTTCGACACCTGGTCTTTCAGGCGCACAACCACCCCCCCCCCCCCCGTTGTTTATAAGTAATCTACCACCGAGAGGTGCATTCCAGGTCAGCCTATCAGCCTGTTCATTCTCCCGCATGACCAGGGCACAAAATCCATACAATTCACACAATCTGTGACCCCTGAAACGAGGTGAGCCATTTCACACGAAACATTCCTTTCTCTACTTTACTAAGCATACTCCTTGAGTCCGTTATGAAGACAATGTGTGTTGCAGTGGTTTCCTCTCACCAATGGAAAGCCGATTCCACCTCCATTCTCATACTGGAAGTAGTGGCATCATTTGCCAGACTATCCTTTTTTAAGAATTGTCCATTAGCCTTCGCAATGCCACCACAAGCGCTACGTCTGTTATTCACCCTTGACCTATCAGTATAGATCACTATGTCACCTTGGTGTGTATTACTCTGGATCAGTTGTTGCAGCTCAAACTCTGTGCGGCCCGTTGCCCATTCTCTGCAATCACGCCCCAGTATTACTATTACATTGAGCCAGTCCGTCATATCCTCTGGTACTTCAACCCACCCCTGAGGGACATCCCCTGCTCCTTCCCTAACAGGCAGGCTCTACTAGGGTGGCCGGTTAGTTTATGACTATAAATCAAACGAACTTTGGAAAATAAAAAGAATTATCCCCGAAGCAACTTAATGCGTGGTTTGTGCTCGATACCTTTGACAACAGCCAGCGGGGAGAAAATGAAGCGGAGGAGAAGAGGTAGAGGAGAGGGGGGAAGGAAAAGGAAGAAGAGGGATGAAGCCAGAAGGGGTAGAAAGAAAACGGATCTTTTGTGACTAAAAATGTACGAGTTGGGTATTGGAATTGCAGTAGTGCAAAGCAGCGAGGACCACTATTGGAGAAACTTATCTATGATTTTGATGTCCTGATTTTTTTTTTATCCCTTACAGGACGTTGCAGTCAACATTAGCATTTTTCAGTTGCTGTTGATGTACTAGGCAAGATTACGCTCAGTAGCTTGACATTGCTTTCTGAACGGCCGGCTCACATACCCCGTAAGTTACCAACGCGGCGAGAACCGCTACCGATTCTCTCACAGGTTACGTTACTCACGAGAATATACGGGATTACGGAGAAAGAGTCCTGAAGTCCTCAATATATTTATATATTTACATTTATGTACAAAATGATTTGTCAATCATATGAATTTATTGCATTTTTCTCTATAAGGTTCAACCTACCCCACGCTGGTTAGGATAGTTTTCGATACTCTGGTGTAAGATTATAGGTCGTCCACAAGGGGGATGAAACTAGTTTCTCTATTTTTTAATGTTTCATATCCCTTACAGGACGTTGCAGTCAATGCCAGCATTTTTCAGCTGCTGTTAATGTACTAGGCAAGTGTTTATGTTCAGTAGTTTGCCATTGATTTCTGAACGACCGGCTCACATACCCCCGTAAGTTACAGCGCGGCGCGATCCGCTGCCAAATCTCACGCAGCTGTTTTCCCCCACGTGGATATACGGGATTACGAACAACGTCGTTAACGCCTTGGCCAAGGAGCCGGCCATGTCTCTATACAACTGTTCGAACATCCTTGAGTGTTTCATAGCGTATAGGAGTGATTACTGTCGGATAAATTTATTTGTCCATAGGTAGAATTAAATAACATTTAAACATGTGATTATTCAGACCACGCTTGACAACACTGACCTAGTATTTTTGAAACATGTGGTAGAACCAATGCGCTATTGAATAAATGATTCTGTGCGACTGATTTGAGTCACGATTTTATGATTTCTTAGGGGAGCTGAGTGGTCTCGAGGTATGGTGTCCACCTCGAGTGCTGGAGGTCCCGGGTTCAAGCCCCGGTAAGGACCGGGATTTTTTCACGTGGACTTCTAGTAACAAATTTTCCCTGGTCTCTGGGTAGTGAGATCGGACGCCCGTGTGTATTGTTGCGAACGTAAAAAATCCCTTGGCAGTTGGAAATCGAAAAAGAGTAGCCTAACGGCGCTGCCCGGGCAAAATTTCGAGTTAAAAATTTACCCAAAGTATTTCAGGATCCTCGCCGGTGCTACGGAGCTCGTGCACTTAGCTGAGCTTCTCCAGACTCAGACTTGAGTTAGGAGAAGAACGGAGCACTTATGGGTTACACCCGTGTGCCGTGATGTTGATCCGTCGACTAAACTAAACAAAACTAAACTAAACTTATGATTTCTTACCCACGCTGTAGAATTGTTCAGTCCTATAACATATTTATTTCAGACCACATGGATGGCAAGTGTCATCAAGATAGGGTAACACACCTAGATTGTGGACAAGTGATGCATGTTCGATTGCTGTAGTGAAAAGTCACTAGACAGAGTACACACGTTTGTTGACTATAATTCTTGGTTTGATTAGAATTCGTGGTTTGAGTAGAATTATTGGTTTGATTATAATTCTGGGTCTGATTATAATTATTGGTTTATAGCAAATCCTTGATAGCTAGAATTTCAAGTTAGTAGATTGTTCTGATCGCAAGGATTAACAGGGGTTATTCATAGTATGCGTGCACTTTTCAGTAGGGAGTTAGTACACCATATGAGCGATTCTGATTCACGTTAATTGTTTGAGTGATTTACAATGATTAACCAGAACTATATCTATCTATCTATCTATCTATCTATCTATCTATCTATCTATCTATCTATCTATCTAATCTATCTATCTATCTGTCTATCTATCTGTCTGTCTGTCTGTCTATCTGTCTGTCTGTCTGTCTGTCTGTCTGTCTGTCTGTCTGTCTGTCTGTCTGTCTGTCTGTCTGTTTGTCTGTCTGTCTGTCTATCTATCTATCCGGAAACTGCAGACGTTTGAATTCGAATGGCATATCTGTTGGAATCATTGGTATGCGGGGCAACAGTACATCTTCTCCTTTAAATTTCACACTTAAAATTGTAGCTTCAATTATATTGTTCAGAGTTAGAAAATTTTCACGTATCTAAAATAGATCCATTATTTTTACAAAGACTTTGAAGATGCCTTAAAGTTTTTATCACTTTGTTTATACCAGATACGAATATGGTGCACAGAGTATATGTTCGGCCCTTTCCCGTTCCCGTTGCTGGAAAAATGGTTTCGAAAATTTTCACGTATCTAAAATAAATCCATTATTTTTACGAAAATTTTGAAGATGGCTTAAAGTGTTTATCACCTTTTTTATAACACATATGCCTGTAGATAACTTCTTTAAACATTTTATAAAGCTTTACAAAAAATACAAAATTATTTATATTACAAAATAATAGCAATGTTACTAAACGTAATGTCCCTTGATATAACTTTTGTTGTTAAGTCCCCTTAATTAGACGTCTTTCCTTTTAATATTGATTTAATACTTAATAACTGTTTTTAAACTAACAAACTATGCCAGTTGGCTCGGCGGGAGTGAGAAGAACATCTGTAGAAAATTTCATCTCAAACGGATCATAAAGGACACACAAACAAAGACACAAAGACCCAAACATTCTCTTACACACACACACACACACACACACACACACACACACACACACACACACACACACACACACACACACACACACACTGCATTGTTTGTACCATTTCCTTCCACAAATCCATACTCATCATCTGATAATGTTCGTCTTGTACCTTGCAGTGTCAAGGCGAAGTATAAGCAGCGGGAGAGTGTCTGTTTATAGGCTTCATGTATCGAGATTCCCATAGACTTTGCTATTCCCTCTGTCCATTAATTACGTGGTTGATCTCTTCTACTGCTTCCATTTGGTCTGTACTAATGCGCTAATGGGCGAGTCTTGAAAAAGGAGAGCCTGGCATATGATACTACGACCTCCAGCATGAGAATGGAGGTTGAGGCAGTAACAGCGGCATTCCGGTGGCTAGAGGAGACTACTGCAACACACGTTGTGTTCATTACGGATTCAAAGAATATGCTTAGCAAGGTGGAGAAAGGAATGTTTCGTGTGGAATGGCTCTCGTCGCTTCAGAGGTCACAGATTGTGAGAATTGCATTATTTGCCCTGGCCATGCGGGCGTACGGGGGAATGAACAGGCTGATAGGCTAGCAGGGAATGTGGTATCTTACTTATGGACAAAGGGGAGGTGGTCGGGCGCTTGTGGGACCAGGTGGAGAAGGCGGAGGAACAGATTGAGAATCCATATGTGGAAAGAATGACATTGCGGGGGCTCGGCAGGTGTTCTGGAATAATCTCAAAACTGAGAGGGAAGACCAGGAGAACATTTAATCAGATAGCGGTGGGAACGATTAGTAGTATGACTCTTCGCTGGCTGTTGGACGAGGGGACTGAGCACGTATGGGAATGTCCTGAGTGCAGTGATGTCGGTTCTTGACTCAACTCAACAACTCAACTGTACATGATTGCTTGTTGTAGTATACTGTTAGTTGGTAACCTAGTTACATGGCCAAAACATTTGACCTGCTGCCTTCTAATACAATCTATCACTGCTATAACCCCCACTTAGTCCTGATTTCTTCATTTCTGATTTTCTCTCGTCTTGATACATTGAGTATTCTTCTCAGGAATCTCATTTCTGTTGTGATTTTTCTTTTCTCTTTTTCTGTCATTGTCCAGATTGGCATTGATAGCATAGAGTTGGTAGGAAAATTGTGTTGTAGAGTGCTTTCTTAATACTAATGATACGTTTTTGTTCATTAGTTTTGGTCTCATTTGTCCAATGAGTTGGTTTGCCTTTTTGCATCCATTTTGGATCTCGTCTTCTGATTTGCCCTTTGAAGATTTTATACTTTCTAGGTACTTGAAGGTCCTTACTTAATTCAGGGGGTGTTCTTTTAGATGAATATTTGTTTGTTTGTTTGTTTGTTTTTTTGTTTTTTTTTTTTTTTTTTTGGGGGGGGGGGGGGGGGGGGGGTTATAGCCGTTACCTCTGTTTTACTGTTAAGACGTTTCCGTCTTAATATAGGCTGAGTTTGTCTTCGATCTTCAATTGCCAGTCTATCGGCTTAATTTATCTAGGTATGTTGTAATGTTGAGGGGGGTTCATAGAATTACCCCCTCCTCCACATGGCTTTTTATTTTATTTTATTTTTTTAAATTTCTGACGTAGTTTACAGAGTGTTGCTTTCAGGTCTTCTAGTTTTCCACTTTCCGCTCCTTAGTATTGAAGCAATTGATTACAGCGATTAAATCCACGCCAACGGTATATCGCTGATTTAAAAAAAAATAAAATAATATGCCCACTAATCGATAATCATGGCCCGTGTTGAATGGATATCATTAGTATTTCGGTGTACAAAATGAACAGAACGGGTTTAGTACAATTATTATTAACCATTATGAACATCTTAAAGAACGGAGGATAATGATAAATCCACTATTAAAATACACATTGTTAAGTGACCAATAATAATAAAATTATAAGGAAAAGTACAATAAAATATACGCTGAAATTTTGGAAAATAAAATGAACATCTTCATCACTGCATAACACGACGCTCTGTTTTATTTGTGAATGTGCGCAGAAAACAATAAATGAAGTGATTCATCATTCAGAACTGAGTCGTGGTGACGCTACGAGTACAGAACATGACACGTGGTAAGGAAAATTTTATTTACTTACATAGTTGTCCTTGTCAGTGACAATATTCTTACCCATAATTTTTAACAGGCCAGTTTCAAATCCCTGAAAGCATGTACAGGTGTATAGTGTTTGATTAAAAAAACAAGCAACATGTATTAAGTTTTGTTTCAGGAACTGTTTTGTTGATGGAATAAACCTAACAAAACGAAGTATTTGATGCTATATTTATTCATAAATAACATATGAACATTAATAATGTCTTTCAAAATGTTCGATGATCTGATTATTAAAACAAGTTACTTACTTTTCTGACCTTGCCGTCTTGACAGAAGATATATTGTTACACTGTGCTTCAAAAAAGAAGGGGAAAAAACGCATAATAACTGCAACCCATGGCGGCAGCGAATGTGACTGATAAGACCAATTCGCGCTGTAGATCTTCGTCCACAATTAGTGCACGTGAACACATGGTCATTTCCACCATCACGCTCAGTGTGTGACCTACTTGCATCATTTTCTGCTTGTCTTTATTCCATTCAAGATATCTTCTCTCCATGCAATGCGATCAGCGGCAATTTGCTTCCTAAGTGCAATGTCACTGCCTTAAATCTATGATGTTCGGCTTACACACATCTTTGTACCGTAGTCCGACATGGAGATCTTTTACCCTTCTGTAATTCACCAAAAAAGATGTCCTTTGGTTTTCTGCTATTGTCCATCCTCCTAATGTATCCCAAATGTCTAAATGTCCTAAGAGTTAGGAAGAAAATACAACCCGAAATAGGAGAACAGCAATGTGGGTTTCTAGTAGATACTGAGAACAGCAATTGAGCGTTCAATAGAAGTAAACACAGATCTATATCTTTGCTTTATTGAATACACAAAGGCTTTCGATAAAGGGAGACATGTCGACATGATAAGAATGCTTGAAGATCTACAAATTGATTGAAAAGACCTTAGACTTGTAAAAAACATAGATTGGAAACAACAAGCTGCCATCAGAATTGATAACGATGTAGGTCAATATCAGCCTATTAAAAGAGGTGTGAGACAGGGATGTGTAATGTCTCTAGATCTTTTTTCCCTGTACAGTGAAAATATATTCAGAAATATAGAAGATATAGAAGGAATCAACATTGGGGGACGATACATCAATAACATTAGATATGCAGGTGATACAGTCTTGATTGCAGACAATGAACAGAACCTGCAAAATTTGGTAGATGCGGTTGTTGCACACAGTGAACAACTAGGGTTAGAACTGAATATTAAGAAGACACAGATTATGGTCGTCACTGAGAAGACGGAAATACCACAATGTGATATACGAGTAGATGGGCATATTCTTAAACAAGTGAATCGATACTGTTATCTCGGCACAGCCATAACATCTGATGGGAGATGCCGTGAAGAGGTTAGAACAAGAATTGCCATTGCGAAGATAGCCTTTTGCAAGATGAAAAACATACTGACCAATAAAAAGATATCAATTGAAACGAGAAAAAGAGTGTTGAGGTGCTACATAGAACCTATACTTTTGTATGGATGTGAAGCGTGGACAATAAGCAGTCAAGCTGAAAAACAGCTGATGGCTGTGGAAATGTGGTTTCTGAAGAAAATGCAAAGAATACCATGGACAGACAGAAAAACCAAGAACAAGTCCTTCAAGAAACAAATGAAGATCGTAAACTGATTAGAGACATTAGACGTAGACAGTCAAAATATTTTGGGCATGTTATGAGAAGAAATGAATTGGAGAACTTGGTGACAACTGGCAAGATCGAAGGGAACAGATCAAGGGGAAGACCGAGAAGTAAATACCTGGATGGCTTCGCCACATGGCATGGTCGAGACAAGAACACGGAGCTGATCCACGACTCTGGTGATCGAGTGAGATGGCAGAACATGACCGCCCACGCTTACCGGCATGGCACATGATGGATGGATGGATGGTGACGTTTCTGTGCCGATGCCTTTCTGCCTGGCGATGCTGCCATCTTTTCACTGTAGCTATTTCTATCATTATCTTAAGTTCTGTTTAAGCTGTTCCACGCCGCACATTTCATAACAGCTAACTATTTAGTACAAACTCAAAGCGTCTTGAATAATACAACACAGGCTCACTTTTACGCTCTTTATTGTTTCCACATATTACACGTTTTACATTGTTGGTTACACATTTAGCAGTCTTATACAATATTTAGAGACTACAATTATTTAACACTCTAGTAGCGGTGAAGTTTTTGGCCATGCTATTTGGACAAAGAACCAGGCCCGCACTTGACATTGGCTCAAGCCCAACTGATTGAAGGTAACGCTTTGTCCTTTTTACAAAGCGTCCCAAGCGCTTTTCACGCTCTTGTGACCACGCTCGTGGCGGGTAACTTTTCACAGTATCCTCGTACAGACGGCACTTTTTTCCAAACCATGCCGTGATCTGTTTTTCTATAAACTCGATCATGGCATATATACTGGGTGGGCTTGTGAAAGAAAATTGGGCATCAACCATTTTTAAAATATCTTTTCTTAGGTCTAACATAATATTATATTGTTCTAACCTAAATAATTAATCTTTATTCAAGTATATATATGTGTAAAAACATACGGGTGAAAGACGATTGAACGTGGGTGCATCGTCCGTGTTTGGACCATAAGAAAGCGAGTGATTGAACTTGTGAAATTTCATCTGTGTTTGAACCATACATAAAACAGAGTGTGAGACATGTGTTAAGATGTAATGGCTTGAAAAAGTTCTGTGAAGTGAACGAAAGCATCGGCGAAGAAGTCATACTGAATTGAAATCTGAACTGACGACGAGACGACTATACAAACATACTTGACTGCATACAAACCTATAACACTTAGTCGATAACACATACACCACAAAAACATACACATACTAATATTTTCTATCTCCAAAAGTAAACAGGTTTTTCATCTGAAAGTGTAAAGTACTAGGTCATTTTCCTGGCTGTAGAAGACCAAGCATACCTTCTCTGGTGCAGTTACCAACAGACTTCCAGAGTTCAAAATTCCAGTGTCACTTAAGTATTTTTTTCCTATATGCTTTTGTACGGGATCAGGCCTTAGCTGTAAGTTTATTTTGTCATTATTGTAGATTATACATGTACTGTATTTGTTAACATATTGTAACTATTTCGCATAAAAACATGTGTAACAATTTTGTAACATTACGATGTCTACGTTACAGGATTTTATTGAATCTGGACTAAAGTTAAATTTAACCGGAGACGAGTTAACAAAATGGAGTGAGGCAACATATGCAGAGTATGTCCAATTACAGGAAAAAGCTAAAGAAAGGGAGGACAGAGCTGCGGAAAGGGAACTGAAAAAGGCAGAGTTAGAGGCTTGGAAAGCAGAAACAGATGCTGATATGAGAAAGGCATAGTTAGAGGCAAAAAGTAGGCAGGCAGAAACAGACGCTGAGCTAAGAAAAGCTGAAATCAGTGCACAGAGCAAAAGAGAAGAACTTGAAATGCAGTTAAAAATTAAACAGTTAGACATCGAAACATCAGCCAATAAAGAATCTAGAAAGCTAGAAATGAAGGAAAAAGAAATCCAATATAAAAAGTATCAAGGGATCGTAAACAATTTCGCTACTGGGAACTGTATCTCAGCATTTACCCAGAACTTTGGGACTATAATGGAGCATTATCAGGTCCCAGTTACAGATTGGAACATCACCTATATGAGAAGTCTATCTGGGGAACCAATAAAAGCCAAAATTATGGCACATTTCTTATTAGATGAAGCAGGGTACAGAGAACAGTTTGCTAAGTTATGTCCAAAAGCATCACAAACGTACTTCAGGGAGTCTCTATGGCGAAGTGGTCAAGCCGTTTGACTCGTGCTCCGAAGGTTGTGGGTTCGATTCCGGACCGCGTCCTTCGGTTTACGAGTTAAATGTTTCGGAGACTCCTGTGGGTCGTCGCTAACAGCTACGGAGTTTGTGCTTTGTGCGACGCTTTCCGTGCTGCGGAAAGAGACCGAACCATATATGATAAAACCCGGTACAATGAAGTCGACCCTGTCGACTTTTACCTTTCGGGGGGCTGCGTGGTCTCGAGGTATGGTGTCCGCCTCGAGTGCTGGAGGTCCTGGGTTCAGGCCCCGTGAGGACCAGGA
This sequence comes from Cepaea nemoralis, assembly GCA_014155875.1. NCBI lineage: Eukaryota > Metazoa > Mollusca > Gastropoda > Stylommatophora > Helicidae > Cepaea > Cepaea nemoralis. Next base: position 230,131 of record JACEFZ010016543.1, on the reverse strand, counting down.
TTTATTTAAAAAGAATCCACCGGGACTTCCAGTAATTTCCCCTGGTCTCTGGGTAGTGAGATCGGACGCCCGTGTGTATTGTTGCGCACGTAAAAAATCTCTTGGCAGTTGGAAATCGAAAAAGAGTAGCCTAACGGCGCTGCCCGGGCAAAATTTCGAGTTAAAAATCTACCCAAGTATTTCAGGATTCTTGGCGGTGCTACGGAGTTCGTGCACTGAGCTGAGTTTTTCCATACTCATGTTTGAGTTAGGAGGAGAACGGAGCACTTATGGGTTGCACCCGTGTGCCGTGATGTTGATCCATAAACTAAACTAAACTAAACTAAACTTCAGTAGTACAGGATGTGTTTAGTATGTGGTTATCATCAGCTAAAATTGGTAACAATTTTGATAAGTTGAAAGATCTCATAGTAAGAGATAAAATCACCTCATCTCTACCATCACCCTTTTCAAAATTCTGCACGTGTGCGAATGTGAGAGTGTACAGCAAACAGAACAACGTGGTTCGGCTTACTTTACAGCCAATAAAGATTGTTTTAAAAATGTGCTGAAAGACACTGAATTCGTAGCAGCTGCTACTTATGAAAAATCAAAACCAAATGCTTACAACAGACAAAAACCTTTTAGGCAAACTGCTGGTAACAATTATCGTTGTAAATATTGTAACTATCAACACAATGAAAGTGAGATGTGTAACAAACACCCAGGTTATCTTACGTACTTACAAAATTATATAGACAAGCAAGACACAGAGAGAGAGAGAGAGAGAAAGACTACAAACGATTAACCAAATGCTACCTTTGCAAAGCGTACGGCCACTGGCGTCATGCATGTAAAGGAAAGCAAATGACAAGAAAATCCAAACGCGGCAATGTTTGATAGCTCTTCCTCAGACGAAGAACTAGTAGAGAGTCAACACCCAGCTAATGCAGCTGAAACCATTGATGTATTCTATCTGGAGAAATGCACAACTTGTAACCGCTTCCATGAAGATGACATTTTAACATGCGGCCACTCTATACCGATAGCAAATGAGGATGCCAATCTAGTAATAGATTCGAAAGGCAAGCTGAAGATCCATCAGGGCTATGTGAACGGCAAAGTAGCCAGTGTCTTACGTGATAGCGGAAGCACCCTTATTGGTTTAAAGAAAGACCTGCAGATTACACAGGCAAACATGTGACATGCAGAACTTTCTCAGGAAATATTGAGACATACCCACTTGCATGGGCGTATATTCAAACACCATTTTGACAGGCAAAGTTATATGCGTAGCATTAGTTAACCCATGTTGTGATATAATTGTTGGTAACCTGCCCGAAGTGAATGATACGCTTCATGATTTGGTAACATCTTGCTGTGAAAATATTTTATCAGAAGCACAATCTCAGGGAATTCAAATTGACACATTAGATTAGTAAAAGCTGTTATAACACCTATCCCAGATATGAGAAAACACCTCATAGAGGCACCAAAATATTTGAAGCCTACAAACCAAAATCCGAAGCAGATTCAAGAACCATCGAAAATAAACAACACGATAAATTAACATAAAGCAGACAGCAGCCAAAACCAAACAAATGGAATCAAAAGACTGCAATAGTTGCCTTAATACTTCTGTACTGTTTAAGCACAATATCATTATCATGCCTTACTGCATATTCATAGTTTTATTGTACTTGTATACCCACCTATCAAGAAGCACCTCACTCTAGCACTGGGCTTTCACCTTTTGAGTTAGTATATGGTGCCAAACCACGCGGCTCATTATCAATTTATCATACTTTGTTAACTGAACTAGATAATGAACAGAAAACATTGTCACCATACGAGCATGTAACAACATTACGTGACAGGATCATGAAGTCATGCATATTAGCTATAGAATCATTAAGACAATCTGGTGCCATCTACAGGGAGTATGCCAACAGAGGAAATAGGACAATAACACTGACACATGGACAGAACGTACTTCTCCTCTTGCCCAGTGACAAACACCTCCTAACAGACTCGTGGCAAGGACCGTTCAAAATATTAAGACAAATTTCGACTGTAGACTACGAAGTTGCAATAAACAACAAAAACAAAATATTCCACATTAACATGTTGAAACCCTACTACAACAGAGACGAAGACCAAGACGAGACAGCAGCAAGCACAACCGTAGGTGACCACACAGACTTAGAAGATACAGACGAAATACCAGTCCCATCACTTGATACGCCAAACACACTACAAGACGTCAAACTATGTCCTGAGCTTTCTCAGACTGAGACCGACAACTGCAGACAACTGTTACAAGACTATAGGACCATTTTCTCCAACCATCCAGGACAGACAGATCTAGTAGAACATCAAATCATACTGACAACTCACTTACCAATAAAATGCAGACCGTACTCAATACCCATACACTACAAAGACAAATTACATCAAGAAATCTTAGAACTGGAGAAAAACCAAATTATTAGAAGATCACAATCACAATATTGTTCTCCTATCGTGATTGTCAAAAAGAAGGACGACTCAATACGCCTATGCGTTGACTATCGAAAACTCAACGCAATAACACAGTTTGATTTAGAACCCATGGCTAACAGTGAGGACATACTGACAGAGATGACAGATGCCAAATACATTACAAAACTTGACATGACGAAAGGGTACTGGCAAATACCCATGACCGAAAACTCGATACACTTGACAGCATTTGCAACACCTTGGGGACTATACGAATGGTGTAAACTACCATTTGGGCTAGTCAATGCCCCAGCGACATTTGTAAGGATGACAAGACTGCTACTGGCAGACATACCAAACATACTATCATATATGGACGACATCTGTATACACACTAGGACAATGACAGAACACCTAACGACACTACGACAAACATTTGAACGCATCAGACAACACGGCCTAACAGTGAAACCATCAAAGGTAGAAATTGCCTACCATGAAATTACTTTTCTAGGCTATAAAATTTGTAATGGATTATGTTACCACTGATGACAATATTGTTTCGAAAATTCTAAAATTGTCACTTCCTACAACAAAAAGGAAGTAAGAAGCTTGTTAGGATTATTGAATTATTACAGACGATTCATACCTAATTTTGCCAGTTTGACAGAAAGTTTTACAAATCTATTAACCAAAAACCAACCAAATAAAATTGTAAACAGAGAAGGCCTGAGACCTGCATTTACAAAAGTATTGTGATATTTCTCTTGTAATCCCATCCTTAAATTGCCAAATTTGAAAATTCCTTTCAGATTGAGAACTGACGCGAGTTCCATAGCTATAGCGGCTGTTTTGTTACAATCCTATGACATCTTACATCCAGTCTGTTATGTAAGTCGCAAATTGTCACCAAGAGAACGGAGATGGTCGACTCCAGAATTGGAAGGCTTGGCTCTAATTTATGCTATTAAGAAATTGTCTACATATTTGTTAGGTAAACATTTCATCGTGGAGACAGACAACAACCCGTTAACTGTTATTACTACAGGTATACCAACAAACCATAGAATCGCAAGATGGTCTTTGTTACTCCAAAACTACAGTTTTGAGATAAGACACATCAGCGGTACTGAAAATACGATTGCAGATTTACTTTCCAGATGTCCTCTCGAGACGTCCGACGACAGGCTAACTACGCCTGAGCGCAAAGACTGAGGCAGTGAACGTGGCCTGTTACCTATAGCGCTCAGATAGCTATCACAATCCAGCGAAATAATGTTTAATTAACCAAAGAACGCTGTGAGGAGTGACTTATTGTGATAAAGACGAAGTCCTCCAATTTATTCAAAGTTTATTTTTAACGAGTGAATATGATGAATATATGAACGATTAGAATGAGGAAGGACAGTATTTTAAACACTTAGTAATATTTCTACGAACAGTGCTCCAAGAACAGTACTACATGTGTTTACAAACTTACCTTATGCCAGCTTTTGGTAATATCCGTAGTACCTACGCTTATGTATACTAGTGATATAAGCACAGCAGATTGTTCGAACATTTTAACTTTACAACTGTGTTATATAGACGACAGTATAAGAATTCGACACATCCAGAGCAGTTTAATCCGAACAGTGTTATCCGAACATGTGAAAGAACAGTGTGTTACTCCAACGTGTGAACACATAAATTGTGTACTTCCGTTTCCTTTTCGAATTGTTTAATAAATTTAGCAAAAGTAGCAGACTATACCGAAAATAGTCACAAATGAATGACACTTGAGATAACTTTGTGACACTAAATTTACATATATTTAATTGAATGAAAGGATTTATATATTTGTGATCTAAGAATCATTGATTGATTAATTTTTTCTCAATGGTGCCAACTAGGTCACTATTGAAAATAAATATCAAACTATGACGCTTAGAATATAACTTACAAATGTACTTTATGTTTTTTTGAAAGAATTTAAAAATTACCTCCCATAATGTTTCACCATTACACCTAAGGGGAAACGATTTGAAATATTGGGAAAATGTAAGCATGCATATATTATCTTGTTCATAGTAGCCAAAACGATTACACATCACCATGTGACATCAACTATGCGTGGAATATAACTACTAAAGTTGAGGACCAGGATTGGACTATCCGACCATATCGGTGGGTGTTTAGTTCTGAAGTCATCTTATAAGGAAGATGATTTAAGGCCTGACATGTTATTTTTGTGAGTTTTTTCTTTTGTCGTGAGGTAGTGCGTTGCTTGAAAGATAGCGTTAGTCGTGGATAACTACCGGACTGACTGAGTCCGTTATCAACCAAGGTACAAATCCAACTAGGGGAGAGTACTTGATGAGAGTAGCCTTATGGCAGCACTGAAGAAAAGATATATCATGCAACTACCCAGTAAACGTCAATAATTACCAAATTACCTAACATGACAAACAGCTGGTCGATTCTGACTTTATATTATTAACTTAACCCAACTATAAACACCAGTAATGAAAGGGTATACCTTTCATAAGAGGGGGCGGCGGAGAGTGTCAGAATCTCCGAGTCTTCATCTCCCCCGCCTGGCGGCAACGACCAGGTACGACCGTGAACTTGACTAACAGTTACTACGCAGTGCATGGCCAGGGGTCAGCGTGGTGCACGAAGGCCACGAGAGCGGAAAGCAGGGCCAACGAGGAATCACTACTGGTAGCTCGGACAGCCTAGGACCTCGAGACTGGACGGACGTGAAAGAGTGTTGCTATGTATGAGTCGATGCTTGATGGAAGAAAGCCTGTATGCTTTGTTGAGTAGAGTAAAGATTGAGTGAGTGTTATATTCTATTGTATTTATGAATTGATATATTGCATTGTATGTTTCTGGAAATGGCATTATCGCTGACTTTGAGCGATGCCTGAGATGGCTGCTGTTTTGAGAAGTGCGATTAAAGTGTTTGAGTTATGTCGCCGTGTGTTTGTACACTCATTCTGTGTGTGTGAGTGTTTTCACACCTGTTAGTGAACACGAGCCTTTGGTCAAATAACACAAGACCCTGACAATAAGCTTACCCGCCTCAGTGGGACCATTTACAGCCATAATGATGAAATATATTCCTGTCAGTTATGTGACAATCTATATAATTGGAAGGATAACCTACAACGTCACTTACGAACACATCACCAGACATCCACAGTGCCATTACGAAAAAGGACGACATCCTTAGACAGCCACACATCTGAAACACAGAAAAACACAAAACACTATTGCTCACATAGTAGCAGAGGATATCAAACAAAAAGATAGGGCCAATTTGGAAGCCCTTAAGGCGTACTGCAAAGAGCTGCCTATCATGCTACCCAATCAGGTGGTGGTATTAGAAGAAATTGACGACCATCGCCACCGGGTGGTGTTAGTAAAGTATGATACTTACACCTGGACCTAATCGGGTTCATAAAAAGAAGTATTCGGTTATCTTTGTATGATGGTTTACTCCAACTCTCCTGTGTGTCTTCATTCTGGATCCTAAACAAACAAGGTATAGGGCGAGTAGCTGTGTGATGACCTCGACAACACCATCGCTGTTTGATAGTCAACCAATCTATAGTCAGATGTGTGATCAGAGCCCACCAGCCCGGAGACAGGCAGCCCAGGACTACTCAGACAACTGTATACCAATGGGGACCCAAGAAAGAAGAGCACTAAACCAGAATCAAATTGTGGTCTCCTTAAATGTTATATATATTTTTTTCACTAACCATTTATGTCATTGATTATGATTTTTCTTATGACAGTGATATAGTGATATCACTAAACTGTTTCGTTGAATATGTTGTGGACACTATTGACACATTATCGCCCCACATATTTTGGTGATAAAATATTGAAACCAAGTTTTTTGTTTGTTGATTTTTTAGTGGTTTGTTTTCATGACGTTGTCCTCTTCTTGTCTTTTCTTGTCGGAGAGGCATGAACAGAGACACATACAGACATATATAGAGACATAAACAAGAACACAAAGTACACAAGTACGGAGACATGAACAAAGTCGAATATACTTGTTCAATATCACACACACACACACACACACACACACACACACACACACACACACACACACACACACAAGAGCAAAGACAAATATGTACCAGAAAAGAAGGGGAAAGTCAACTACACTCATACCAATACTATACTACTACTATACATAGAGCGCAAACCAGTACTACAAACGCCATCAAAATGATCACCAAATTCACACTACTCCAACACACAGTACAACGCATGACACATCTTATTCTAACATACACTTTACATGAAATTTACCAAATTTGGGATCTATTAAAGAATACGTAATAGAATGAGATACACAAAGACAACAAGAACATATCATACAAAACAACTCACAAACCAGACTAGACTAGACTCACTACCATATCAGATGAACCTCCCAGCCAACAACATCTGGCAGTAGAACACAAACATATCATAATAGATATCATAATCAGTCATGAAAGGAAACACAGGCAACACATGACACAGATAAGGACATACAGAGCTTACATTAGCAGACAAACACATGGACTCAAGCAAATGTTGTCTCTTGCTACTGTAGAATTCTACCAACACTTCTTTCCTATCACCAAAACCTAAAAGTCTACCAAGATGTTTTTTCACAAACACTGGCCACTTGTCCAACATAATACTCATACCCAAATAAACATACACCAACACAAGATTTTCCCACACTTACCCACAAGAAAGACTGTCCCTCTCGTCCTTAGACCAGGAGAAGGCAGAATTTCACACTCATACTTACACATTGTCAGAATTTTCAGACAGTGGATTCTAATCCACTACAACTACTACTACCATATCGCACGTGTCGAATTTCCTTGACAACTTGCTCACTGGATCTCACAAATCACTCACTGAGAGATTTTGTGAAAGTTGTGATGCTGGACAATATGTTTCACAAAACGGTGTAAACAGAAGGTACACAAAACAAAAACCTCTTGTCAGTTGACAATTGTTGGTGGCGTGAAAACCCATTACAGTCTTAGCAGCAATTAGAAAGAAACAAACATTCCCCTACAACCAACATTGCCATTACAAACATACTTCACACCTTCAGACAGTTTGGTGAAGGAAGTGAAACCACAATAAACATACAGAAGTGGAAGAATAAAGCATGAACAGTTAAAACAGCAAACAACACATGCTACTGCAACAGCAACTACTTCCACTACAACAACATCTACTACTATTACCATATCGCACGTGTCGAATTTCCCACTGTCTCTCACAAATTATCGTCTTACCATAGTAACTTGCCCACTAGCTCTCACAAAGTGTCCCTCAAATTCCTACAGACGTGTTCCTCACCTAACATAGAAGTGTCCATCGTAGAATACAGAAGTGTCCCTCAAGTCCTACAGATGTATACATTTACTAGTATTATCTATTGAGGCCACAGCCAGACTGGTATTTTCTAAGACCGAGGAGTTCACCAGCTGGGGAGCAACAGTCAGCCAACAGGAATGTCTTCACATTATGAATGCTTGTCAAATTTGCCAGTTGTTGCTGGCCTGAAAACCATTACAGCAGTCCAGAATTACACATAATTGTATGTTACTCATGGAATCTATACTCATAACACAATGTCAGTTATGTAGAAACAACTGGTGTAAATTATTTGGCTGCCTACGACATTAGGAAAAACATACACGTTTATTTCTGGTTATAATTGTTTTCATATGGCAGAGAGAAACATGTACAAGGTAATTAGACTATATCTGCCTTCTTCACTGCTGTTCTTTGACTTTTTCTCTGCTCGATGACTTTTGTTCTGTGCTTGTCCTCCAGGATTGGGTTCAAAATTTGTTCCAACTCTAGTATACGCCTTTCAAAATTCTCACGTTTTCTGATTACATGATGCCATTTACCATTGCGTTCTTCGGTGCCAACAATATGAACTGTCAAGAAGTTAAGTTCTGCTGCAAAATTAACCTGTGGAGGAGAAAATCACATTGAAACTTACAAGACTTCAACAGCTAGTACTTCAGTAAAGATATCTTGAAAGAAGTTAACTCACAAAGAGAACTGGTAACGTGCATCAAAAGCAGACTGTCGACATTCTTTTGGGTACGCCTTGAGAAAGGGAAAAGTTATAGTATATCGTGACAACGATTACGACATGACTTGTGATAAAGCCGTGGAAATGCTATGAAAACATGAAGTACAGGGCATCTCTACAAAGTAGAATGATCAAAAAACAAAAGGATGCCGTGGCGACAAATCTTCATAAAAATCATATAAATCAGAGAGATGACACTACAGTGACTATATTAAACCACGATATGTGAAATAATGAGGACCATATAATGGAATGAAAAAATTACACACGTGAACTACGATCATTACTATCCATACAAACCTTAATCGTTGGGTGTTGTATGTAATCTGATGAGACAGAACTTCGGAAACCAACATTAGGATAGTTTTCATTCCACAAAGCATTAATTTTCTTGAGAGACTCAGATTCTCGGCCATGACTACTACGCAGAAGGTCAATATTTTCATCTGAAGACAAATCATCAGACCAATCAAATGTTGTCTCTGGCAGATCTAAAGCTGCCTCACTGCAACGAGTAGGTTTCTGGCAGAAAAAAAATGTCTAATGATATAGCTGGGGTGAAAAAGCCAGAATCAGCCTCCTTCAAAGGACGCAACGCAGAATTTGTGCTAATGTTGTTAACACTGTCATCTTCACAACACTTCTCATCTTCTGAACATGATGTCAGTCTACCAATTAAACGTGTCAATGTGCATGATGAGTTGAAGGTTTCATGGGCAGTTTCAAATTTAGGATTACAAGGTGATACTGTGGAAGAATCTAATGTATTTGTCTGATCACACGCCATACTACAGATACGCCAGTGTGAGTGGAGTCGGGAATTTCTTTCGTTGGCGAGGGTTGTTGTCACGAAAACCACTGTGGTTGGCGATAAGATGAAAAAAATTACAGAAAACAGTCTGTGTTCACAGCTGCAAGTTGTTTACTTCTAGTAGCGGTGAGGTCAAGACTGTCGGGAGTCCTTGAGAATTCTCCTACATCAAAAGAACCGTTGGCATTATGTTTGCCCGATCGGGAGAATGAAGGGAAAACACCGGCTTGTTTTCGTTCTACCAAGGGGGAGATAAACTACTCTTGTGAGGTTAGTGACAAAGATAGTCTGCCCTTGGGGACACCTGTGTGACATCAAAGGACGTCACTGGGACAATCCCCGACTGGAAATGAGAAAACTAAACTGGTTTCCGTTAGTGTGCAGAATAAAGTCAACCTAGGCGGACGTAATTCGAATAGCCCTATCCTGGTGTAGAAAAGAGAATCTAGCGTGTTAATATCCATTTTACATGGTTGGACATGTGTCTGTTATGACAAGGATAAGGTTCGATTAAGGGATAGTGGAGTTTTCTTAAGGTAATTACTAGTAAACATTAGAAGTGAATAATGTAGTACAGTCTAGGGATAAATAGAGTTTAGGTCATTAACATAGTGTTGTGTTGTGGTTAGTCGTTCAAGGAGTGTCGGCGACAGTAGGAAGTTTCCTTGTTAAAATTAACTAGTATGGGAAATCAATTTGCTCAGCTGGTTATGAATAGTGAAGGGGGATGATATTTAAAAGGATTGAAGTTGGTTGGGGGGCAGGGGAAATGTCCAATGGTGGGATCTTACAGTGGGGTGGCTACTGGGGTCCTGCACTTTCTATTTTGGTCTTCCCTTGTCTTACCCTAACTCAGACCTATGTGATGAGCTCATCTGTCCATGACAGAGTTTGGTTCACTGTTATTTATCTGAGCGAGGCCAGTGGCCTACACTCATCTAATAGGGATCATTAACGGGGTGGCTCTCACCAGGTGTGTTCTCTATTTCACAGATTCCCTCAGATTTAGGATGAAAACCACGGAAACATTGAAAATTCAAATCCGGGATATTTTTGGTGCAGGAGGATTAGTCAGCGACCTTCTCACTGGGCCTATGCTAGAAAAGGTTTGAAAGAACATTGCTCTGTGGAGCTTAATCATATAAGTATCCTACAGGATAAATACTGAGAACATTAGTGATAGTATTTCACACTACCTGTGGACAGCAACATAGTAATGGTTTTTAGTTTTCACACCATTCGTGAATAAACCAGTAGTGATGGATTTTCACTCCACTTATAACTAGAACAGTAGTGATTGACTTTCACACTACATGAAACCAAAACTTTAGAGAGTGTTTGTTCCACATAACAAGGACATTAGAACATTAGGACTTATCTGGGAAATGAAGAGATTCATATGAGACTATGTACAATGACTGTTTTAAGAGTGAAAACTTTAGAACATTTCGTAGGAAGGAAGAATGTCATGTTCATGGGACAGTGTTCCGCTTTTCACTGTTCAGGAATAGTGTGGTCTCAGTTTCTTTAAACATTTTAGGAACAGTGTTTAGGAACAAGGTAGGATCAGTCCCAGACTGCTATACATACCCTATCCCTGATAATAAAACACAGACAAGTCACTGAAATTGTTCTAACGACTACATAAACGTATGAATGGGGTAGTCAAGAATAAGAGTGTTCCTGACTTCCAAAGTGCTGACCTTATCTGGTAGAGGTCTGACGAGAATAAGGGCAAAGCCCTGTTTGAACGCTATCTAGAGCAGAGCAACTAGACAGACACGAGAGGCCGAAATTTTGCGACGGCGGTTACTTCAGATAGGTGTAAGGCCCAGAACATTGCATTTAAAGACACAGTGACAATGAAAGAGATCAGGGCTGTGCTTCGACGAACAAATAACAGAGCACCAGGACAAGATGGTATAAGGTATGACGACATCAATATGTGTACCGCCAACGAGCTACAGGAACTAGCAGATATGTACAACAACAGCATAGGGAGTTAGTTAGTTAGTTAGTTAGTTAGTTAGTTAGTTAGTTAGTTAGTTAGTTAGTTAGTTAGTTAGTTAGTTAGTTAGTTAGTTAGTTAGTTAGTTAGTTAGTTAGTTAGTTAGTTAGTTAGGTGAGGTTCCAACTTCACGGCAACGGGTCGTCCCATTATGTTCCATTCCCGTGCCAGCGAATATCACACAAAATGCTCCCCACTGTCCAATGGGAAAAGTGGAATAGATGGAAATCTCGGCAATCCACGAATACAACAGTTCATTGTCGATGAACTCGGCAATCGTCAGACAGACCTCACTGACCCGGGTTTTGTCACATGGCTCGGTCTCTTACTGCAGGGCGACCCGCCGAAAGTGTCGCACAAAGCTCGAGCATATGGAGTGCTAGCAACAAGGAAGAGTGGTTACACAGCTATCTGATTCCCTTGCCAAAGCCTGGCAAAGATCACACAAAAATTCAGGGATATCGGGTAATAACCATGCAAAATACAACAGGCAAGCTGCTGGAGAAGTTAATTGCCAGGAAAATATCAAGTCAGCTAGAGAGGCAAGGCTGTTACAAATCTACCCTTGGAGGGTACCGTCCAAACAAAGAAACCTGGACCAACGCAGCAGTTTTTGCCCATGATGTCTATGCAGGTTTCCACTCAGGCATTGAAACGTGTGCTGCGGCAATTGATCTTTAGGATGCATACAACAGAGTACCATTAGATTTCTTAATATTACAGCTTCTTGAACTCAAAATAAGTCCATTCCTCCTTAGTTGGAGCTGCAGCTCTCTTCCAACGGAAAGTAGTTTTTAGATGTGGCAGTTGGACTTCTTCTGAACCAACAACAATATATCCGGGTCTGCCACATGGATCACCATTATCTCCGGTGCTGTTCAACTCCTAGACTGTGAGAATTACCGGCAAGCCGATCAGAGGACCGGGGAGGACATTGTCATATGTGTATCGTCAGGGTAAGGATAGAGATCAGGTTGCTGTGGATCTACAAACATAACTAAACCGCATAAGCACTTGATGTTTGGAATCTGGGGCAATGGTCAGCACCACGAAGGCAGCAGTGACATGGTTCTCTTTTAATAACCATATTGTCAACACTCCAACACCAACTGTAAATATGGGTTCAGAGACGGTGGAAAGAACGCAGGCAATGAACTACTTGGGGATACGTTTTGACCGAAGTATTGCTTATCATGAGCACATAGACCAGGTGATAACAAAGGCCAAGCGAGGTTGGGCTGCGATGTGGGTGATGACGGCGGAAAACTGGGAGCAGCGCCATCTATGTCTCCTTTACGAGGGTCTGGTCCTTTCTGTTTTGGAGTATGCGATGGCAGATGGAAAGGATACAGAACGAAGATATGCGTATTATTCTTGGATTTATAAGGAAAACAGCATGCAAAGCACCTTCTTGATATTCCAAACAATTGGTGACAGAATACAAATTTGCAGAGCACTTGCCTACCTCAGAGTCAACGCAAACACACACCATCCACTGCACAGTGAAATAAAGAAGGTAAAGGGCAGCAGATTATTAAAAGAAAAATCGTGGATGGATCAAGCCGAAGACATTCTTCAACAGGTGTGTTCACCTGAGGACATAGAACCTGGCGAGGTGTGGGTACGAATGCCAACAGATTTCTTTACGCTCTTTTAAGTTTGCATCCAACTAGACAGACAATGCTAACAAGAAAATTCGGCTGATGTGGAGGCGGAAGTGCAGGCTTTGACCTTCGATAATTTTGTATGTATGTATGTATGTATGTATGTATGTATGTATGTATGTATGTATGTATGTATGTATGTATGTATGTATGTCTGTCTGTCTGTCTGTCTGTCTGTCTGTCTGTCTGTCTGTCTGTCTGTCTGTATGTGTGTATGTATGTATGTATGTACGTACGTACGTATGTATGTATGTACGTACGTACGTAGGTAGGTAGGTAGGTAGGTAGGTAGGTAGGTAGGTAGGTATGTGTATTATGTATGTCTGTGTGTGTGTGCGCGCGCGTGTGCATGCATGCATACATGTTTGAGAGTTTAATTTTATAGCCAGAATTCTTACCTGATATGCTCTGAACATTAAATATAATTCTCTTGGCTTTGCATCCATAGGCAGTCCACTAACAAACAGAGTGCGCACCTGAGAAATACAGATACATATTTTAAGCCAAAAGTAAGTCAATCCATGTTGACATCTACTCTGTAAAGACATAATCTAATTCCTTGGACGTGACAGAAACGAGACCCTGTTTATGACGACTAGGAAACCATTTGTAACCCTAATGAATGAGAAATAGGGTCTCTCAACGATAGAGGTGAAACTGAAACGCGTGCATCAGCCTGAACATGTTAGTTAGTTAATTAGTTAGTTAGTTAGTTAGTTAGTTAGTTAGTTAGTTAGTTAGTTAGTTAGTTAGTTAGTTAGTTAGTTAGTTAGTTAGTTAGTTAGTTGGTTGGTTGGTTTGTTGGTTGGTTGGTTAGTCGCGGTTCCAACTTCACGGCATCGGGTCTCCCCCATTATGCTCTATTCCTCTGCCAGTGAATATCACACAAAATGCTCCTCACTGCCCAATATGAAATGTGGAACAGACAGGTGTCTCGGCAAGCCAATCAGCCCGCACAGGTACTATGTATAATGCCGCCGCCAGAATGCCAACACAAAAAACGTCTACGAAAAATACAATTCATCGTCGATGGATTCGGCAGTCACCAGAAATACTTCATTGCCCCAGATTGTATCCCACATGGCTCGGTCTCTTTCCGCAGAGCGACCCGCTGAAAGTGCTGCACAAAGCACGAACTCAGTAGCTCCAGCAACGAATCCCAGGAGTCTCCTGAAAAATGCACTAGTGAACTGAAAAGATAAACCAGTCATTTCAGCAACAGTCAGCCGCCATCGTTCCTAACATGCAGTTCCCGCTACAAACAACCGCGGACAGATGTAAAAGCATTTCACACGAAATTCACAGCTCACAGTGTCGCGCCACGCACTCACTCAGTAGCAGAGTGACGGAACCATGCACTACCAATGCAAACTGTAGCCACAAGTATAAACAATCTATAGTCCTTAACGGTTCACATGTCTATTCTTCATGTTGGGGACCGGAAGTCCAGTCTGAATATATGCAAAATAAGGTTAGTTCTGATATAAGGGCAGGTAACGAGGAATTCGCAGGAGCCTGATTAACAACACGTCGCTAGATACAGCAAGATACCATATATTGAGGAGGAGAATGGTCCTCACAAACACTCTAGGAAACAAACATCCAATGCTCAAGACTAGTAGCAAGAATAACTGTGAAGAAGCCGCCACAGCGTGTGTCAAGACAGCTGAGTTTCAAAACCCGCTTTTCTGCCCAAGCATGCCACGACCGCATGTACAGTCCCCACAGCCATATATGAAAGAAGCGCAGCAACAGCAGAAATCACGACAAATGATGCGACCACTAGAAAGAAAGATGACAGAGCCGCAAAAGAGTCAAGAAAACAACAATAATCAAGACCTTTGCCATTCGTCACACAAACAAAGGCGAAGCCAATATCACTGCACTACCAACGGACGAAACCACAGCACTAATGGAAAGTGTCCTAAATAAGAACACTTGGAGAAAACACACGACAGCATAATTATTGCAGCAGTTAGCTTCACCGAAGCAACAGATAACATACTGAAAGATATCAACTAAGGAAACATGGAGCTGCAGCTGCCACACAATATTATTATCCAAACCACCATCTGAAAGAAGATGGTTGGACAACGGTCGACATCTGTTGATCTCGGTGACAGCTACAACGTGTTGTTTCGACTACATTGTAGAGTCCCAGACTTAAGTGCACTGCACTCATTTGGAGGGATGAATACGGAATCGACTCGAGACAATAAAAGTTCCAGATCTCAGATGTCAAATTGGTTTTAAACTTCGATGTTAGACGTTGGACATGATATACTTCGACTAGCAGAAAGAGATGTGAACCATATGCACCATCAAGTGCCCCGAAAGCTGGCATAGGCGTTCATGACTCTCCACAAATTTCGTTCTTCTCTACTGAGGATAATCCTCCATGCCACCGTATCAATCCACCCAGCATCATTTCTCTTGTTCTGCCTCTGCCTCTCGTCCCCTCGATCTTTCCAGTTGTCGCGATGTTCTCCAATGTCTCTCTTATCATCACATACAAAAGAAAGCTGCTTGTCTATTTCTTATTATTGTATATAGTGTTCTAGTTTCATTAGCCTCTTTAAGGCGATCGTTGTCAGTTACTCTGGCAGTCCAAGGAATTCGCAACACATGCCTCAAATACCTTATCTCTATTGCTTCCAAGTTCTTCCTAATTTGTTCATTTACATTCCAAGATTCACTGCCATACAGCAATAGTGGTTCTACATAGCATTTCAGATCTCTCTTTCTCACATTTATTGATAGTGACTTATTGCATAAGATACTCTTCATTTTCTGAAATGCGGCTTTTGCCTGCCCTACTCTGTTCTTAATCTCTGTTGTACATCTTCCATCTGATGATATAAATGTCCCTATGTATTTAAAATTATCCACTTGGTTAAGAATTGTCCCTTCTATTTATGTGCCACATTTTAGTGTCACCATTGTCATTGATGTCACCACTGTTACTGTTTTCTTGATATTCAAACAGAATCCTTTCTTTGCACTCTCTGTTATTACAATGTCCAACAATTGTTGTAGATCTGTTGCATTGTCCGCCACCAATACTGTGTCATTTGCATAGCGTATATTGTTTATATTATAACCTCCGAATATTATTCTTGGCTTCTATTTGATCTCTCTCATTATTACTTGACTAAAGAGGGAGAGCCGGTCTCTCTGGTCTAGAGGTTACACGACTTTCTCCGTAATCTCGTATACTCTCGTAAGTAACGTTCCGTTGCGCGAGAACTAGTAGCAGTTCTCTCCGCGTCGGTAACTTACAGGGTATTTGAGCCGGTCGCTCAGAAATTAATGGCAAACTACTGGGCGTAATCTTGCCAAGAAATCAACAATCAGCTGAAAGATGCTGATGTTGACTGCGATGTCCTGTAAAGGATATGCGGGAAAAAAAAATAGAGATGTTTCCGTCTTTATGTAGTGCAATTTTTGAGTTTCTCCCTGAACCCTCATCGTTAAGTTGTTTTATTAGCTTCCACAACTTCCTTGTGTCTCTTTCAAAGTTCAGTGACTCTGTTTTCTCCTGCCAGCTTTTCCGTCTAGCCTGCAGCTGGGCCCTTTGAAATTTGGCTTTTGCGTGTTGGTATTTATTGTGGTGCTCTTGGCAGGGGTTGGCTTCTGCTTGCCGTCTATACGCTTCCACATCATTATGCAACTGTTCCATTTCACTACTCCAGTAGGGTTTATAATGTTTACGGGCTCCTTTTGGTACTGTTTCACTTGCTGCCTGTAGTATGCATTTCCCAAACTCTTCAACTACTTTATTTATGTCCTTCTCAGTGTTCATGTTTCTAACCAGTATGCTGGTGCGAAGCTTGTACATTGCCCAGTCTGCTTTCTTGTAGTTCCACCTCGAGATAGTGCTGCTTTCACTGACAAGCTCATTTACTACAGTTAGAAAGACTAGCCGATGGTCACTGCCACCTAGCTGTTTCCCAACAATTCTTTTAATGTTCCACTCCAGGTCTAGTGAATGAAAAGCCAGATCAGGTGTAGTTGCAGTGTGCCATGATCTCGAGTAGAAGGTATGTGGGTCAGACGGCTTGTTAATCAAGATAAATCTATTCTCATCTTGCCAGTCTTCCAGTCTCTCTCCTCTCTGGTCCATGTGATCATAGCCCCAGCTCTGCGAGTGGCTGTTAAAATCGCCACACACAATCGTTTTTCCTTTTAATGGTAGTGTATCCAGTAAGTAGTAATTGATCAAGTGAAGGTCTGTATCGTTTGTCTTAAGTTTAAGTGCCTGTACTCAGCCCCGTCCATGTAAACTTCAACTTGGGAAGACGGGACGTTATTTTTGACAAGGGTCAGTATCCCATCCTTTCGCCTGTTCTTTCGGTCAGATCGGTAACACTGGTAGCCTCTGATTTTGAAGGCTATATTTTCGTTGAGGTGTGTTTCTTGCAAGCAACATACGCTTAAACTTTCTTGGGTCAAGATGTTCTCTAGTTCTATTCTTTTCTTGTTGACACCCTCTGCATTCCAGTGCATTATTTTAAGTCCTTGTTTGGTACAGCCAGACGTTCTATTTTCAGGCCCCCTGGCTCCACAGGACATCTGAGAAGGACCTCCAATAGTTGTGGTTGGTCGCTATCAAAGCCATTAGAAAAACACATGCACAAAATAATACTACATCATTTAATTAACTACGATCTAATAATTGACAGTCAATCTGGGTTTCGACCTAACTATTCTTGCCATAGTGCCCTTACAAAAATGACCGATAACTGGCATCTTTGTATCAACAATGGCAACATTTGTGGAGCAGTATTTGTAGACTTTAAAAAAAGCCTTTGATATGGTAGATTATGATATTTTAATTAGAAAATTAAAACAAATGAAGATTAGCACCAGTATGGTGAACCTAATTACGTCATTTTTATCTGACAGACAACAAGTAGTGTCCTTCAATAACTGTCTATCAAGACCCACACAACTTAATATTGGTGTGCCTCAGGTCCGCTGCTTTTTGCAGTGTATATTAACGATCTTCCTTTAAATCTCAATACTTCGTGTGACCTATTTGCGGACGACTGTACTATTTATACTAGTCAAGAGAGCCTTAGTGACTTGGAGAGCTCTTTACAAAACGAACTTGACAACCTTAGTAGATGGAGCAATGAAAACCGCATGTTAACTAACATCGACAAAACCAAATCCATGCTAATAACGACCATACAAAACTACAGACCCTAGCTATAACTGGGACACCGCTCGAGCTCCACGTGGACACGTTACCTATAATTAATGTAAATGAACATAAAACATTAGGTCTTTTAATTGACAGATATTTAAACTGGAGCTCTCATGTTCACGTCTTTACCAATAGAATAGCACAAAATGTTTACCAACTTACTAAAATTCAGCACTTTTTGGATGAAAGCACACGAAAAATATTCTATGCATCCTATATCCAATCACATCTCGATTATTGTTCTACAGTCTGGGATGGTTGCCCTAAATCTAATATGAAACGATTGTGTTCACTTCAAAACCGCGCTATACGTCTAGTTCCTAGCATAAAGCACGTTGAAGGTAATAAATTATCCAGCCATCTAAGACTTCTGCCACTTCGACAGCGCTTCCTTTTTAACAAAGCCAAATTAGTGAATAAAATTATATCTGAAAATACCCCAGAGTATCTTCTACCGTTAATTCAATCTAATGCAATGAACAGTAAGCGCTTAAATTTATTACAGGTTCCTAAGCCTAGATTGGACTTAAACAAAACTTGTTTCGCACCTGTGGAATAGCCTTCCACCAGATCTGAAAACTCCAATGAGTCCCTACACATTCAACCGAAAACTCTTTCAATACTTACTTCATACCGACTATATGCCTCCATAAGCCACCTACTGGTATCATTTTTTCACTATCATTCTTCACTGTATGTGTGTGAGCGAGAGAGTGGGTGAGAGAGTGAGTGAGAAAGAGTGTGAGTAGAAGAATTAGTATGAGACATAAGGATTGAGAGAGTATGCATGCGCGTGTGCCTGAGTGAGTGTAAAAGTGAGTGAGTGTGTTTGGACGAATGTGTGAGAGATTGAGTGAGAGAATGAGTGAATCTGAGAGAGTGGGTGTGATGTGTGTCTGCCTGTCTGTGTGATAGAGTGAGAAAGTGAGTGAGTGTGAGTTAGAGAGTGAGTGAGTGAGTGAGTGAGTGAGTGAGTGAGTGAGTGAGTAAGGGAGCGTGAGTGAGTGAGAGAGAATTTGCGAGTATGCGTGTATGGGCGCGAGTGAGTGAGTGAGATAGAGAGAGAGAGAGAGGGTGAGTGAGAGAGTGCATGAGAAAGTGAATGAGTGAGAGTTAGACAGTGTGTGTCTGTTTGCTTGTCTGTGTATGCGAATAAGAGAGTGATTCAGTATGATTTAGAGGGTGAACGAGGGAGTGTGAGTGAGAGAGAGAGAAAGAGAGAGACAGAGTGTGTGAGTGTGAGTGGGAGGGTGAGTGAGAGATTGAGTGAGAGGGAATATGTGAGTATGTGTGTGTGTAAGTGATGGCGAATGTGAGAGCGAGTGCGTATAAGCATGAGAGA
The DNA here is from genome assembly GCA_014155875.1 of Cepaea nemoralis. Taxonomy (NCBI): domain Eukaryota; kingdom Metazoa; phylum Mollusca; class Gastropoda; order Stylommatophora; family Helicidae; genus Cepaea; species Cepaea nemoralis. Next base: position 210,513 of record JACEFZ010016543.1, on the reverse strand, counting down.
GAGAGAGAAATAGTGAGTGGGAGAGAGGGAGAGAATGACACAATGAGAGGGTTAGTGTGCCAGTGTACGTGAAAGAAAATTAATAGAGAGAGAGAGAGAAGAGAGAGAGAGAGAGAGAGAGAGAGAGAGAGAGAGAGAGAGAGAGAGAGAGAGAGAGAGAGAGAGAGAGAGAGAGAGAGAGAGATGAGCGCAAGCATATCATTATGCCATTTTTTTGTCTGTATCCTCATCTTTCATATTAGCATTTTTACTGTCAATTGAATTTAACATGCACTGCTTATTTCATCATGTTTATGTCAATTCCAGGAATTATCTTACTGGATTTGACCACTATTTTATTTTTACGTTACACAAAGTATGCCATATATTCATCACCAATTTCCATATTTTCCATGGTTTCCCATTGTTTCCCAATTTTGAATGTTCTTGTGAGGATGCTGTCGATAATCGACAGTGTGTACGTGTGAAAAGTGTGGGAGTTTATTCATATTAGTTTTAGTGATTATGTGAGGCAGCATATATGTGTGTGGATGGATGGGTGTGTCTATGTGTGTCTATGTGTGTGTTTATATGTGTGGATGTATGTGTGTGTGCATGTCTGTATGTGTGTATGGGTGTATATGTGTGTGTACATGTGTGTATCTGTGTGTGCCTCTGTGTGTGTATATCTGTACGTGTGTTAAGGTGTGCGTTCATGTGTTTTTATATGTTTATATGTATGTGCGTGTGTGTATGTGTGTATGTATGTGTGTATGTATGTGTGTGTGTGCTCGTATATGTATGTATATATATGTTTGTGAGTGTAAGTGTGCATGCATGCAGTGTATGCGAGGGAGTGTGTACTTGTGTTTTATGTGAGTACCTGTGCGTAAGTATGTGGATGTGTGTTGGTGTGTTTATGTGCGTGGGTATATGTGTGTATTTGCGTGTGTATGTTGTGTGTGGAGTGTGTGTGTGTATGTACGTGTGTGTAAGAGAGGAGAGAGAGAGAGAGAGAGAGAGAGAGAGAGAGTTGAGCGCACGCATGTCATCTAACATGCTGCTCCATATTTTTTGGGTATTCTCATTTTCATATTATCACTTTGAATGCCACTTGATTTTAACATGCATAAAATTAACACGTGTAAATTACTGTAGAGTGAGTGGGAGAGTTAGTTAGTGTGAGTGTGTGTGTGTGTGTGTGTGTGTGTGTGTGTGAGAGAGAGAGAGAGAGAGAGAGAGAGAGAGAGAGAGAGAGAGAGAGTTAATGAGTGTGATTGTGTGTGTAGGTAAAAAAAAAAAAGAGAGAGAGAGAGAGAGAGAGAGAGAGAGAGAGAGAGAGAGAGAGAGAGAGAGAGAGAGAGAGAGTTGAGCGCACGCATGTCATGTAACATACTATTCCATATTTTTTATGCATTCTCATCTTTCATATTACGAGGTATCATTTTGTATGCCACTTGATTGTCCTGTAACATGCCATTCCATATTTTTTTTCTCTGTATTCTCATCTTTCATATTATCATTTTGTATGCCACTTGATTTTATCATGTATAATATAACATTACTGTGATGTGAGTGAGAGAGTTAGTGAGTGGGAGAGAGAGAGAGAGAGAGAGAGAGAGAGAGAGAGAGAGAGAGAGAGAGAGAGAGAGAGAGAGAGAGAGAGAGAGAGAGAGAGAGAGAGAGAGAGAGTTGAATTGCATCACTAATTTTTACGCTACACAATGTATATGTACAATTTTTTCTCCACTTCTTACAATTTTTGCGAGAATGCTCACGACAATCATCAGTGTCTCAACTGTGTGTAAAGTGTGGGAGTTTGTTCTTATTAGTTTCAGTGATCATGTATGTGTGTAGATGTGAGGATGTTTGTATGGGTGTGTATGTGAGGGATGTGTGTGGGGGTGTGGGGAATGTATGTGTGGAGGGGTTGTATGTGGGGGATGTGTATGGGTTGATGGGTGATGTGTGGATGGGTGAAGGGATGTGTAGTCGGTGGGGGATGTATGTGTGTGTGAGGGATGTGTGTGTGTGGGGGGATATTTGGGAGGATTATTGGAAGTATGTGGGTGTTGGTGGGTTGGGGGTGTGGGTAGGGAATGTGTATTTGGGTGGGTGAATGGGTGTGTAGGAGATTGTGTGGGTTGGGGATGGGTGTGTAATGGGTGTGGGGGATGAGTGTGGGGGTGTCTGTGAATGGGATATGTCTGTGTGGGTGGGAGTGTGTGAGTGTGGATGGGGTAAGTGTGAGTGGGTGGAGGATGTATGTGTGGGTGGTGAGGATGTTTGTAGGTGGGGGATGTGTGGGTGGGTGGGGAGATGTGTGAGTGGGTGAGAGATGTGTGGGCGGGGATGTGTATGAGGAATGCATGTTGGGGATGTGTGTGTGGGGGAATGTGTTTATGGGTGGAGTTTTGTGTGGGAGGGGAGATGTGTGAGAGGTGGGGGAGGTGTGGGATGTGCAGGTGGATGATGGATGTATGTGAGGATGGGGGATGTGTGTTTGGCTGGGTGGTTGGGGTGTGTGTGGGTGGGAGGATAGGTGAGAGATGCATGTGTTGATGGGCGGATGGGTGATATGTGGGTGTGAGTGGTTGATGGATGAGTACGTGAGTGGGTTGATGTGTGTGAGAGATGAGTGTATGGTTGGAGGATGTATGTGTTTGTGGGAAGATGTGTGTGAGCACCGGATGTGTGTGGGTGGGGTATATGTGGGTGGTGGGGTTTGTGTGGGTGGGAGGTGTGTGTTTTTTGGGTGTTTATGGGTGGGGGATATGTGTGGGCAGGTGGGGAGATGTGTTTGTGGGTGGGGATGTGTGTATAGGTGGGAGATGTGTAGTCGAAAGGTGGCGTATATTTGGTGGGTGAGTGGGTGTACGTTGGCTGACGTGTGTGTGGGTGGGTGGGGAAAATTGTGAGTGTGAGGGTGCGGGATGTATATGTGGATAGGTGCGGGATGTGTGGGTTGACGGGGGTATGTGTGTGTGTGGTTTTGTGATGTGTGTTTATCTGGGTGGTTGCAGGTGTATGGGTGTGTGGTGGAGAATATGTGGGTGGGTGTGTGCGTGAGTAGTATGGAATGAGTTCCAGACCCTTGTTTTGAAGTTGCAGCTGCAGCATTTCCCTCATCAGAATGCTGTTGCGGCTGGAAATCTTGAAATGGTGTTGAGGAGGAGTGGAATTTTTTTTCGGTAATTTCTGGGTCGGTGAAAGTGGGTCGTGGCGGATAAGAATCTTCAATCGTGGGAATGGTGAAACTGGGTCGTGGTGGTGGGTGTGTGAAAAAATATGTGGGAAAGGAAAGTGTGGGAGCTGAAATCTGTGAGCATAGAAACGAATGTGGCGTGGTGGGTTTATGGAAATAGGTGTATGGAGTTGTTTTTTTTTTTTTGGGGGGGGGGGGGGGTGTAAAAAGTTGGTTATGTGTATGTTCGTTAATCTCTACTTCTCTTTTCTGTGAGGGGCATGTGTTCATAAATCTTAAACGTGGTCGTGTGACGCTCAAAGGGTGGTTGTGTGTAGAGAGTGTGGGATTTGAAGCGGCGGTAGGATAACCCGTTGATGCTCAAAGGGTGGTTGCGTGTAGAGAGTGTATGATTCGAATCGATGTTAGGAAAACACGGTGATGCTCAAAGGGTGGGTGCATTTAGAGAGTGTCGGGGATTCGAAGCAGTGTTAGAACAAGTATTGGTGATGGGTCGAAGTGGTCCTGTCGGAATATGGATGTGGTAGGCTTGAACCCCGGTCGGTAGCTATATGTTATGTTGTCTACTTCTCTTTTCTGTGATCGCCATGTGTTTATAGGACTATAGTGGAAATATGGGGGTGGTCATAAATCTTAAACGTAATGGGTATTGATAAGCGGTGGGGTATTAGTGTTATGAAAAGGGTCGCATTCACTATCAGCTGAAAAAAAGTAAAGAGGGTCGTAGTGGTTTAGTATCATTAGTTGATAAGAGGTGGGGTATTAGTGTTATGTAGAGGTTCGTATTCACTATCATCTGAAAAAGTAAAGATGGTCGTAGGAGTCTGGTGGGGTGGACTGGGATTAATAATATATTGAGGGGATGGTGACCTAGTTCTGAGTGGGTGGGGTGGAGTGATGTTTGGGGGACTCCGCCTTAGCATCAGTGGTGACGGTGAGGTTGTCGGTGTTTGTTGTCGGCGACGGTGTCTGCGGGCTCATAGAACACGCCGCCTGAAGAACGGGGGACCATCCTGATAATATCATCGGTTGTCAATACGGTTCGGCTCACATCCCCCAGATGGGCGTCGACAACCTCTCTGAAAGTATGACCTATACACGTATGAGTCAGTTGGTTGGATTGGTACTCTAGGCAACCAGCACAATATTTCATGGTATTCGTCTACAGTTCGAGGAGGGTAGCCTCATTGCTGCAACGAGGGTTCATTGTCTATAACAGACATATACACAAATGTATAAACAAAAAGACACATACGTACAGACATGGTCATCACAAAGACAGACACAACCACACATACATGCAAAGCCAGACACACATGCATAAACAAACAACCACACAAGTGCAGACACAACCACACATACACACAGACAGACACACACACACACATAAATACACAGACACACAAGTACAGACAACCCATACCATTACTACTGTCATCACAACTATACACAACCACACAAACACACACACACACACACACACACACACACACACACACACACACACACAATCGGAGGTGAGCGCGTACGGGTGCGTGAGAAAACTACCGCACATACGTTTCATCAGCGGGGCGCGTACGGAAATATCTCGTTAGTAATAATAATACTACCATGTGAGGAGAGTCCTCTGTGGCGTTTTGAGATGGTACCAGTAAAACCTTGGCCGTGATATGAATGGGGTGATGGTCATAATAATGGTAGTTACATAATCACAAAGACATACACAAGTACAGAGACATCCCGCGTACAGACACCCAAGTACAGACACATACACACGTACAGACATTCAAGAACAGACAAGCACACACGTACAGACACATGAACACAAATACAGACACATACACAAATACAGACAAGTACAGACACATACACACGTACAAACAGGAACGCATACACTTCTATATACAGACAAATACAGACATCACGCGTACAGACACAGGTACACAAAGACAGACACATACACACGTACAGACACATACACATAACGTCTACATACAAGCATATACAGACATCACAAGTACAGACACACGAACACAAAGAAGCAAACACACGTACAGTCAGGAACGCATACACTTCTACATACAGACAAATACAGACATCCCAAGTACAGACACAGGTACACACGTACACACACACACACACACACACAAAACACACACAAGTACAGATATACACAAGTACAGACATTCAAGTACAGACACAAACACACGTACAGACAAGTATACAAATACAGACACATACACACGTACAGACAGGAACGCATACACTTCTACATACAGACAAATACAGACATTCCAAGTACAGATACACACGTACAAACATTTATACATATAGACATCACATATGCAGACAATGCATCTGTCATGACAGGTGTAAACAATGAAGTGTATACAAAATTAAAATCCGAAGTTCCTCATCTGGTACTAGTTAGGTGTGTATGTCAGTCCCTTCAGCTGGCATTGTCACAGGCTAAAGCCGCTTATCTGCCCAGGAACATGATTAGAGAAACATATGTGGTTTTCTTACTCAAGTCTTCGTCAAGCAAAGTACAGGGAGCCTTTTGCTTTAAATGATGGACAACATCCGCTGACGGTTGTTTAATTAAGCCAGACACGATGGATGTCCATTCAATCTGCCATTGTCAGAATATTGCAGCAGTGGGTAGAGCTCAGAACTCATTTTGATATAGCAAGACTCAACAAGCACTGTTATACCGCATAACTTCTACATTCTATGTTTAGCGACATGAAAAACTATGCGTTTCTCATATTTTTCAAGCATATTCTCTGAGAAGTTCAAAGTATGAATAAGAAATTCGAAGCAGATATACAGGATCCAACAAAACTACTCAGCGATCTTGTCCAAATCACTGATTCTATCAGTTCAAAGATTGCTATTCCTGGGGAAAAATAAATGAAAGTGATGCTATTCAAGATTATTTAGATCCTAATCCCAATCTAAGTTATAAGTTTGAGAAAGAAATAGGCTACAAGTTTCCTGATAAGAAAGAAATTCGTGGAAGGTGCATAAAGTGTTTAATAGAGCTGTTGACACATCTGCGATTACGTTTGCCCAATAACGTTCGAGTGTTGCAGTCCATGTCATGTCTTAGTGGAAGTGAATGTCTACAGCCAATGAAGCCCTGCATATTGGATCTTACTAAAATTGTTGTAGAAGATGCAGCTACTCAGACCCACATTGATTTCCAGTGGAGAAAGCTTCATCATATGCAGTGGACACAGACATCTTACACACTTGGATTGTGGGCATAAACCGCCTCATACAAGGATGCCACCGGTGAAAATCCTCTCCAAGATCTTACAGATGTAGCTTTAACTGTGCTCATTTTACCTCATTCTAATGCGGACGTGGAACGTATTTTCAGCTGAAGAGGAGTTGTCTGACTGGGATTTGGCAGATCTGGAATAAACTTCATTCTAATATGCAATGATAATAATACATTATAATGTACTACTTTATAACATTATGAATGAATACCGCCATGCGTGTCAGGTCTTAGTCAGATATGACTGAGTTACCGTATAACAGTAGACGGTACTACCTGCTTTCTGTTAGCGCCGAATGTTGGGCGGCGCTTACCAAACCCGACACCCCACATTGTGCCAACGGCTTCGGGCGGAAGAGCGCAATTTGGAGGGTAGAAGCTTTACCCTGGTGCGAGGAAATGCGATCTAAAGACAAAATGTCATGCAGGGCAGACCTGGCCCTAAGCCTTGGTTGGCGGCTGGTCTAGGATCGAAGCTCCGACAGGCGGACAGTTAGAGCATTGCTTTGCTGATCCGGCAGCTTCTGCAGCTTGTCTTGTTCCAGATGTAGAGGTGTTACCTTTCCTCTGGAGTGAACTAGGCAGGCCGAGAGAGGGATCATGCTGCATGGGCAACACATAATCTCTATATTTTAGCCCAGGCTTTGTGCTATGGAGAGGCAATAACTCCACCCCTAGTCTTAACCGATCTCGGAATCAAAGCGAGAGGCAACTGTTACGGGTTATAAGTCCCTGTCAATTGGCGTAGACATGGGGCGCCACGCGTTGCCTCTGACGGTGGGAGACACCTACAGGTGTCACTGATCAGCTACCGCTCGCCTCAAGCTGGGCAGCCCCCGGCCAATTGGGTGCTGATCCGCCACAGCCTGCCTGCTTCAATGGGTGCTTGGGGCTAGGACAAAATTTGGATCGCAGGCTGTAAAACCAATGCACCAGGTAAAAATAAAAATAGAATCCTCAAGCTACAGCTTGCAACCTGGAATGTGAGAACCAAGTGTGCAGGATTTTTCACTGACTTGACCAATATTGACGATGTGAGAAAAACGGCTGTGATTGATGCCGAACTCATTAGTCTTAACATTAATATTGCTGGCCTGCAGGAGACTCGCCTCACTGAGGAAGGGTCACTTAGGGCAGGCAGATAAAAAGCAAACGGTGTAGGCTTTGCAGTGAAGAATTCGCTACTATAGTATGTCCCGAAAAGAATGCATTCATTCACGATCAATTATTTTGAAAACTGTCTGTTGCATCGTTATGAAATTTTTCCAGCCGTCTTATATTTACCCCCACCCAAGGAATATGTCTTGATAGGTCCAAAAACATCTTAAATCATCGAAAATGGCGACATTTCTTTGATGTTTTCCTGAAAAACTAGTCATTTCTCGCTAACAAATTTATGTTTGCAGTAATGAAAGCCCCGCCAATTCAGATGACACACAAGGCGTTTCCGGATTCGTATGGGAGTGGGTGCAATGAAAGAAGTAGCATAAAATCGACAGGGTCGGCTGCATTGCACTGGGTTTTTATCCCACATGGCTCAGTTTCTTTCCGCAGCGCGGAAACGCGTCGCACAAAGCGCGAACTCCGAACCTCCAGCGACGACCCTCGGGAGTCTCCGAAAAAATGCACTCGTGAAATGAAGGACGCGGCCCGGAACCGAACATACAACCTTCGGAGCCCGAGTCAGACAGCTTGACCACTTCACCACGGAGAGTCCCAAGAGGGGTGCAATGTGTAATATTAGTAAAAACAGAGAATTTACAGAGGCATGGGGTAAATAATTTGTACATTGACAGGAAAGTAGAAGGAATATATTTCTTACCTTATTTTTCATTTCCTTCTTGTTTCTTCAGCTGCTTGTTAATAATGTGTACACAAGTATTCGTGTTAGCTTTTTATTTTGAGTTCGTGAAAACTTCCAAATAGCTGTGCATTAATGTGCGTATGGAGTGACCAGAAATGATACCGTAATTTACTCATTATGTTTCCATTTGTAAGGATCTGTTCAGCAGTCTGTGTAGTTTTTTCACACGTACACATGGGTGACAGACCCGCTTTGAGTCTTCGTGAAAGATTGTCTACTCTGCTGTTTATCGTTCAGAGACGGAAAATGATTACCTGTTTTGCACTATGAAAATAGTTGTCAGTGTCTCTATAGTGGGCTTTCTTCTTAACGACCAAGATGTTGGTCCTCTTTTCAATGAAGTTTATAGATTGATTCGTATGCACGTGTGTTTTCCCTTAATTTTACAACGTGTTTGCTCTCACGTTTCCTGTTATGCCCCAATATGTCTTTCCACCGCAATATTACTCTTCTGTTGGTATTCAATGCGTTTAGTATGTGTGTGTTTTTTCCCTTTCAATACCGTTGTTTGTCACCGCTGAGGGCTTGCGGAATTTAAAATTAAATTCATCACTGTAGAATACAAACTGTTGCCATTGACATTATGCTGATGCTGTAATGTTTAGGGCCTGCAATTCTTTCTGAATATTTGTAGCAAAATATCCCAGTTGGTGTGCACGTGGATTAAGGTCTGCGATCTGATCAGACCTTAATCTTTGTCGGACGATTCCAGTAGGTTGATGACTGCTCTCGGTTGCATAAAATTCAATCCATCCTTTCTCCAATAATCCTCTTCCTCTTTCAACACATGGTCCTCACATTTTTCCAGTAACTTTTATCAATATTTAATAGCGCGGACTGGATTAGTATCCTGACGTCAGACAATTTGAATATAGTATTGTCAGCTGCCACCTGTCCTTTAATTTTAGCCCACACAAGTTATATAGGGTTAAAATGAGAATGGTACGGTGGAAGTCTCAAGCACCCATGACGATGCTCTTCTAGCAACTTGTCGATTTGATATTTCTTGCTTTTTGGCGTCTGTTTTACAAGGGACAACAATTCTAGCTAGAAATACGTTTCTGGAAATGGTATGTTTTCCATTCTGAGTCATATCTTTATTGCTCCCTTTGTGCTCGATGCTGTAGGTATTTTGTCTTCTTGGGCAACAACATTGATATCATGCATTGTCCATAATTGGACACGACGGTCTATCTAGGAATGGAAGCACAGTATTCTCGAGCCAATCTCTAAATACATTACCATTCATCTTATTATGATAATCCCTATTGTCTGTATGCTTTGATACGAACACGAGCCCAGCATTCTGTTGTAAGCCATTATGCGTATTACCAGCATGGGCCATGACCAAAAGTTGTCCTATACTACTGGGCACATATCGCTTTATATGTCCATCCACTGATTGCCATTCCTTATCACTTGTGTGGTGCGCATTGATCCACATTTCATCCAAACACACTATGCCATAATTTTCGTTGCGCATTTCCCTTATTTCACGTAGGTATCTGCTTCTCATGGCTCCTAAATGCGGTTGCTCGCAAAGATTATTTCTACCGCCCTTGTACTTTCAAATAGTGAAGATAATGTCCTTATAATTTTCCACAAAGTTGTTTTGGATAGCTCTATGTTATTGTTCTTTCTGAACCAAACCCTAAGTTTTCTTACAGTCACTGTTTCTTTGGCGTCCAGCATTTTTATAATGCTGGATAATCCTGGATATAAAATCCAAAATTTTTATAATTTTAGGAGTCTCCGTGGCGAAGTGGACAAGCCTTTTGACTCGGGCTCCAAAGGTCGTGGGTTCGATTCTGGGCCGCAGCCTTCGGTTCACGAGTTAAAATTTACGGAGACTTCTGTGGGTCGTCGCTAGAGCTGCGGAGTTCGTGCTTTGTGCGATGCTTTCTGCGCTGCGGAAAGAGACCGAGCCATATAGGATAGAACCCGGTGCAATGAAGTCGACCCGGTCGTATATCAAGCGACTTTTTAAAGCATTTTTATAATAGCTCGCCTTATGACATCTTTGTCAAAGCTGTCTACAATAATCTTTCTACCTACCGCTTGGTTATTGCGTGGTGGTTTAATTCCAGATTCTTGCATCCATCGACAAAATGCCCGTTTACTCAAACCCAATGCATGCATTGTTCTTTTTTCGGAATTTGTAATAGTATAAAACAGTTTCCTGCGATCAGCTCCTTGACAAAAATATGTGTACAACTTGATAGAGATTCTTTGAAGTGTATAATTTCGCTTTCAATCCCATTGAAAAATATTCACACATTTCAATGTTAGCGATAAGAGGTAAGATTTAAAAAAAAAAAAAACATATTAATCAGGTTTCATGAAATAACCCACATTTTGAGACACCTCTGAATGAACAGTCCTAGTTTAAACAACGCGGGGAGTTGGCATAATACCAATCCCGTGAAAAAACGTACAATATTCAACACTGAGCGCTGATTGTCTGGCTACGCTGTAATAAATTTAAAATTATGAATTTCATCTCAGACCCGTAAATTATATACCGCATATAAACAAACTTTTAAATCTGCTGTGAAATCTCCAGAACAAAAATGTTTTTTGTTGGGTGGACATAATGGTAAGGTTATATACTAAATCTCATAATTTTCCCTCAGTTGGTTACTGAGATATGGATGTCTATATTGGGGGGGGGGGGGGGAAGAAACAGACTATAGGAATGATTGAAATGTTAACAGGAGAAAATGAAAGACTATTATCCCTGCGCTTGGCAACCTCTTGTGTTTTGCCACCATAATTACTGCATATGCACCGACACTCGATTCCTCTGATGATGTGAAGAATTCGTTCTATGAGGAGTTAGACTCCGTGATCAAGGCAGTTCCAACATCTGGCTACATTTAAATGCTCGTTGACTTCAATGCTCGTGTGGGCAAGGACTCGGGTTCATGGCCAGTGTGCCTTGGAAAATACAACATCGGTCGCATGAATGAAAATGGGCAAAGGCTGCTGGAGCATTGCACCAGAAATGACCAATGTATTACAAATTCCTTTTTTAAAACAAAAGAGCTGCATAAGGTCACATGGAAACATCCAAGATCCGGCCATTGGCACCAGTTGGACTTCATCATCACACGGAGACAACATCTGAAACATATATCATTGACTCGAAGTTACCACAGTGCTGACTGTGATAGGGATCATTCTTTGGTTGTTGCAAGAGTTAGACTGGGTCCAAAGAGATTCTACACAGTTAAACACAAATCTAGCCCCAGGATTAATATTATTAACACTCACGATCCTGAAAAGTGCTTTCAGTTTCAGCTTGAAGACGCTTTCACTGATACACCAGAAAATTGTACAGTAAATGAAAAGTGGGGTCAACTTAAGGAAACTCTTTATAAAACTGCGCCATACGGACAGCCGCGTCAGCGTAATCTGTGCCGCTTGACTTAAGAAACTGGCTGAAACCGATTTTACGCATGGCTCAAAAACTAGTATATAAACACTAAGCTGGTAACAGTCAAGCATTGTGATCCGAAGATGACTACAGACCTCAAGACTGTGCCTGCTAACTGGGTCTACATGATTCGTAGTGGTGAGACCAGTGGGCGGTGGTGATAAGGCCGTGTTTGTCTCATCCTACAGAGGAACGAGCACGTTACACATCCGGAGATTCTACGGTGAATCCGAGAACAAGTTCCCTACTAAGACGGGTATGGCACTTACTCGGCAAGAATATGATCAGATGATCGCCATGCATCGCGAGATCCTAGCTGACTTTGACAGAATCAACCAAGTTAACCAAGCCAGTAACGAAGACAAACAAGACACTAACAGAGGCAAGCAAGTCAGTAACCAAAACATTCAAGTCAGAGCTCATGTCAAACAAAGCACTAACAGAAGCAAGCAAATCCAAAACACTCAAGTCAGTGCTCAAGTTAAACAAGGGACTAACCGAAACCACCAAGTAGACGCATACTATACCGCCAGTTTTCAACCCAGCTATAGTCAGATGTGTGATGACCCCAGCAACCAGATGTGTGATGACCCCAGCAACCAGATGTGTGATGAGCCCAATAGCCATCTGTTTGATGTGCAACAAGACACAGCATTTACTGTACCCTTTCCTTCTACAAACCCACATTGTTCTTCTCCTATTTCAGGTTGTATTTTCTTCCTAAATCTTTGCATGATAATTCTTAGCAAAATCTTCGTGATGTGACTCATTATACTAATTGTTCGATGTTGATCACATTCCAAGGCTCCTGATTTCTTTAGTTAGTTAGTCTTTCCTCTTGAGCCTAAGGCGGCGCATAGGGCAGAGGTCCTGACTCTCCATGCTTGGCGGTTCGCTGCTACCTGTTGTAGATCTTGGATATTTACTTGGCCATTGAATGAGCCTTCTCTAATGATGGTTCCTGATTTCTTTGGGATTGCAATAAATACAGAATTACATAATTCATGAGATATATTTACAATATCATATATTGTATTAAGCAGACTGGCAACTTTATCTATTCCATATTCTTCTAAAGCATTAATCATTTCTGTTGTGACACTGTCTGAACCGGGGGTCTTGCCAGATTTCATATGGTTAAGAGAATTCTGAACCTCCATCTTCAAAATTGCTGGTCCTTCATTATTTTGAACATCGTAGTGTTCGTCTCTGTTGTCGTCATAAAGGTTTTTCACATAATCTGACCATACACATAAGATCTGATCTTTTTCTATTATGACTCTTCCATCTTTTGTCTTTAGGCAGCCTGCTGATATACGTGTTCTTTTATTAGTAAGCTCCTGGATTCTTTTGTGCATTAGTTTCGCATTTTTACTGTTGTGTTGTTTTTCAATTTCTTCGCAGTTTTTCTCAAGCCACATTTCATTTGCCTCCCTACATAAGGTTCTGACTTTTCTGTGAATTTCTTCATATTTAACAGGATTGTTTTTGTTCTGTCTTCTTATTTCCATTAGTTGTAAAATTTCTTCAGTCATCCATGTCTTACGGCCCACTTTCTTTAATTTTGGAATCGTTTTTTTTTTCTGCTGCACAACTGATTGAATTCTTCAGCATTTCCCATTGATCATCTACAATCTGAAATAGGATCTCTAGATCAGACAATAAATCAAATTTGTTCTTTACTTCTATGTTAAAATTATCTTGTATTTCTTTGTCAGTTTTCAATTTGCACAAGTCATATTTAGGGTTTCCTGCTATATAATTGACTTTCTTTAACTTTACCCTCAATGTGCCTGTAATTAATCTGTGATCACTGTAACAGTCTGCATTTGGAACTGTTTTTACGACTGTTAACGCATTTCGAAACCTTCTGTTAATCAGGATGTAATCTATCTGGTTTTTAATCCTGCTGTCTGGACGCCTCCATGTCCATAATCTTCTAGGATGCTGTTTAAACCAGGTGTTTCCTACAACCATTTCTTGTTCTTTTGCCCATTCTACAAGTCTGTATCCTCTTTCATTTCTTTCTCCCAAACCATGGTTGCCTACACTGCATCCATCGCCTTGCTTTCCTATTTTTGCGTTGAAATCACCCATTGTGATATTTATTTCTGATTTTTTGCAGTTCTTCAAAGCAGACTCCATGTCGTTATAAAATTCCTCTATACTTTCTTCACTGCATTCACTTGTTGGGGCATATACTTGAATGATATTTATTTTAAAAGGTCTTCCATTTAATTTTACTAATAGAACTCTGTCTGACACAGCTCGATATCCTTTGACAGAATTTGATGTTTGTTTAGCTAATATAATGGCTACACCTCTTTGGTGTTCTTCTCCCCCAGAGTAAATAATCTTATAATCATCTCCTGTCCTTATCCCTGCCCCTTTCCATCTCGTTTCCGATATTCCTATTATGTTAATCTTCTCTCTCTCCATTTCTTGTTTGATGTTTTCTAATTTTCCATCTGCATTCATTGTTCTAACATTCCAAGTTCCTACTTTCAATGATATTAATCGTTTGCACCTAGTAGCCTGTTGACGGTCTGGAGTCACCTGGTGCGCATGACTATCCCTACCGGGCGAGGCTGCTCCTATGGAGCACCCATTTACGCCGTTTCTCTGGTTATCGATGAGTCCACACAACATGATTTTCTTGGCATTTATAAATAAGGTAGTTTGCCATTGCTTTCCTTCCTAGCAGTGACCATACTGGTAAGTGACCGTAGCCATTGTCTCCTCAAAAAAGAGATCCTCTGCCTACCGTCGTGAAGGTGAAAACCATAACCTACAACTATCTGTCGGCTGCTCTCCATCTTCATCCACCACCTGCACCCATGGCTTCACGTAACCCTGATCGGGGGGCTAAACGGGTACTCCACCTTGCCCACCCCTACCCCGCTACCCATGTCTCTAGCTTATTCGTAATTTTAGTCGTTCTCTATTTTTTATCCATACTGCAGTATTGATTTGATATTAGATCTTAATCAGATATGACTGATGCTATCTGTTAGTACCGAATGTTGAGCGGTGCTTACCAAACCCGACACCCTTACATTGTGCCAACGGCTTCAGGTGGATGAGCGCAATTGGGAGGGTATAAGCCTTATCCTAGTGGGTTGAAATTCAACATAAAGACTAAATGTAGTGGCAGGGCAGACCAGGCTTGGTTGGCATCTAGGTCTAGGATCGAAGCTCCGACAGGCGGACAGTTAGAGCATGTCTTAAAAAAAAAGGAAAGAACAACTCAATACACTATCAGTGAGCTGAAACAAGCTAGGCAGGATGTGCAAAAGGCTGCTAGGCAGTGTGCAAACGACTATTGAATCCAGTTATGCGAGAGCATTCAAAATGCAATTGACAAGGGAACCATCAGAAGCATATATAAAGGGATAAAGAAGGCCTGCGTGCCAATAATTAAAAGAAGTGCACCACTGAAAACCTTGATTGGAAAAATTATCATTATTAAGAAACAGAAGATGAATAGAGGACTATTTGGATCTTTACTAAAGGGAGACCAAACTAGTGGACGACGCCCTCAACGCCATAGAGGCCCTGATAACTCTTGACCACCTGGACACACTTCACACTATAAGAGAAGTTAAGTGTGTTTCTAGCAAGGCTCCGGGTACGGATGGGATTCCAATAGAGGTTACCAGGTGGAGAAGGCGGAGGAACAGATTGAGAACCCATATGTGGAAAGAATGAGATTGCGGGGGATCGGCAGGGGTTCTGGAAGAATCTCAAAACTGAGAGGGAAGACCAGGAGAACTTTTAATCAGATAGCGGTGGGAACGATTAGTAGTATAACTCTTCGCTGGCTGTTGAACGAGGGGGACGGAGCACGTAGGGGAATGTCCTGAGTGAAGTGATGCCGGTTCTTAACTGAACTCAACTCAACTCTAATAGAGGTTATCAGGAGTGGGCAAGACACACTCACTCTACAGATCCACCAGCTATAACGGTATTAGAGCTATGCTGGCGAGAAACACAAGTCCCACTGGATTTCATAGATTCAAGTATCATAACACTGTACAATATAAAATGACACAAAGTAGTGCAGCTTTACATAACAGAATTACGACACATACGTGACGTTGCGGCGATTAGCTTTCATCAGCAAACAAACACATTCACAAAACACAACATATAGTCACGAAGATCTGTGACTACATTAAAACGTGACGACAGGACGAGCAGAATACAAAGATTTCAACAACAAAAAATGAAAGCAATGAAGAGAAAATGAAAATTGGAAAATTTGTCCTACTTACCTCAGAATTCCGAGCTGTGTATAGCCCTATATACTGAGGTAAGTAGGAACTGATATAGCCAAGGAGCAATATGATATCCTAAATATCATAAGATGCCAGAGATTCGATATGCTGATAATACAGTATTACTGTCTACATCACAAACTGGTATAGAAAAACTAATATCCTCAACCCAAAAGAATAGAGAAAATCACAAATTATATCTTAACATAGCAAAAACAATGATAATGCATACAGATAAAACTAAAATGGAAAACGAAATATATGTTAATGAGGAAACATTTGAGGTGTAGGAAAATGTCGAATATCTTAGGTCATTAATTACCACAATGGTGACATAATAAAAGAAATCACAAGACAAATATCCATTGCTCTTCAAAAACTAAAACAACTAAATAAATTATGAGGGAGAACAGATAGAATTACAAAAATTAGATTTTTAAGAGCATGCATCTTTCCTATAGAAACATGTGCCCGTGAGACCTGGGCACTTTTAAAACAAGCTGAAAAGTGCAGAAATGCCTTTGAATATAAATGTTATAGACGGGTTCTAAGAATATCTCGGATACAGAAAAGAACAAATGCAACCACACGACAAGAGCTGAATATTGAAGAAGGTTGACTACTAAAGACGATAAAACAAAGAAAATTGAAATATTTTGGTCATTTGAAACTACATGAAAGTTTGGAGAGAATCATAATGGAGGGGTATATGCTCGAAAAAGAAGAAGAGGAAGGCCAAAGAGAAGGGTGCAGGATGTGGCAGTTGATCTTTAGATGGGTGTATCGTACGCAGGATATTTTGCTTATGACCGAGAAGTTTTCTGAACGGTTGTTATGAGAGCGAAGTTCAGCAAGAGACATGTCACTGACTGAATGAATGTATTATGTACATCTGTTACGCCATTTTTGCCCGCGCTGCTACCTCAATATGTGTACTATTTCGCATCTAATTTTTCGATGTTTATCATTTTCCAAGACTCCTAATTTCTTTGGGATTGCAATAAATGCAGAATTACATAATTCAGAAGGTATATCTCCTGTATCATATATTGTGTTCAGCAGTCTGGTGACCTGATCTATTCTATATTCTTCTAAGGCAGGGGTGGGCAAACTTTTTGTGTGGAGGGCCGCATTGACAAATGTAAAGCCATTGGAGGGGGCGCATATATATATATATATATATATATATATATATATATATATATATATATATATATATATATATATATATATATATATATAAGGGCTGCGGAAGTTAACGATTAATTAATCGATTAATCGTTAATTTTTTTTAACGATTAATTTTTTTAAACGATTAATCGAAAACTTTTCTCCCATCACTTATACAAATTCTTCTTCTTTCGTTCGCTTGAAATATGTCTATAACTGCAATGTTGTCACTTGTATGAATCTAACAGTCTTTGTTAGTTCACTCAGCGGTCCATAGAGTTTATCTTCCACTGTTGTCTCTCTAGGCCAGAAGGTTCGCTTGGATATGTTGTAGTTTGGGCAGTACTTATACAAATGGACCGGATGTCGAAAAATTGTCTGACATTTTAAACATAGTGCTGCAAACACAACCGAGTTGCAAAATTATACTGAGTCACTATTGTGTAAGCTGCAGTAAGATGTACCAACAACATGGAACAGTATTTTTATTATGCAACAGAGTCTTCCATAGGTCAGAGAAGCATTAACTGTCTACATGTCAGATGAAAAGAAGCAATACAAAAGTCCAAAACTGTCAGATTCAGATTGGGAGAAGATTTGGAAATATGTCAAAGTTTTGGACTTATTCTGTCAGACCATGATCCTGCTTGGCGGTCAAGATTATATTTCATGTAGCTGTGTATTGCCACGGCTATCAAAAGTCGCTGAAAAGTCGACAGGGTCGACTTCATTGCATCGGGTTTTATCCCATATGACTCGGTCTCTTTCCGCAGAGCCCCAGTCAAACGGCTTGACCACTTCGCCAAGGAGTCTCGCTAGAGATAGAGGAAAATAATGTGCCCTCTACCACCACTCCTAGAGCTAAGAGGATAATCATGGCCCCCAGAAACACCTAGAAATGTAAGGAAAAATAATTGCCACTAGTATCATTGTTGACAAAGAATATCGCTGTACACGATGATGATCCGGGCTACATAGCTAAATTTAAGGCAGCATCTTTTAATTACTTCAGTGAACGTGTAGCTAATATGACAAGTATTGAAATACTACAGATTGCAACAGCACTTGATCCACGCTACAAATACCTGAAGTGTTTGTCAAACGATGCAAAAGAATGAACCTGGTCGCGTATTGAACAACAAATAGCAGTTGATGTTCATGATGAGCAGATGGAGACTGCTCCAACGAATGATACTGACATTGACAATGAAACTATATATGAACCAAATGAAAAGCGTATTAAGCTAATGTAGTCTGAAACAAAGAAGAAAGTTGCTGAATCGGTTGACCGTCTACAATGGTGGAAACTTAATGAACATCGATATCCAACATTGGCATTCATTGCCAAGACCATTCAGTTCCATGTGAGTGTGAGTGGGTAGATGGGAGATGTATGTGTTGATGAGTGGGTGAGGGATGTGTGGGTCTTAGTGGTTGAGGGATACGTACGTGTGTGGAGGGATATGTGATGGGAATCAGTGTATGGATGGGGGATGTGTGTGTGGGTTGGGTGTGCGTGGATGGGAGGTGTGTGTTTGTGAATGGGGGACGTGTTGATGGGTGGAGATGTGTGTGAGGGATGTGTGTATGGGTGGGGAGATGTGTGTGTGTGGATGGGGGATGTGTGTGTATATGGGTAGGGGTGTGTGGTTAAGGGATGTGTGGCTGGGGTGGGTGGGTGGGTAGAGGATGGGTGGATGGGTGATTGTATATGAATAAGTATGTGTGGTTAAGGGATGTGTGGTTAAGGGATGTTTGATTGCGGGATGGGTGGGTGGAGAATGTGTGGATGGGTAGAGGATATGTGGGTGGGTGAGTGTGTGTAGGTTAGGAGATGGTGGGGGATGTTTGTATCGGTGGGCTCGGGATCTGTGAGTGGGCTGAGAGAGATGGGAGATTATGTGGATGGGTGCGGAATTTGTGTGTGGGTAGGTGCGGGATATGTGAGATGGCGGGGAGATGTGTGTGTGTGCTGGGGATGTGTGGTTCAGGGATGCGTGTTCGGCTGGGTGGTTGGAAGTGTGTGGGTTGAGGAGGAAATGTGGGTGGGTGATTGTTAGTGGGTAATCTGACGGGTGGAGAATATGTGAGTGGGTGGGGAGATGTGTGTGGGTGGGGGATGTGTGAGTTGGGGAATGTATGTGTGCTTTGGATGTGGGCGGATGGGATGTGTCGTTGGTAGGAGTTTGTGTGGGTGGAGAGATGTAATAGGTGTGGGGATGAGGTGGGTGGGTGCGGGCATGTATGTATGCCTGGGTTGTGTGTGTGTGTGTGTGTGTGTGTGTGTGTGTGTGTTTGTGGTTGGGTGGGGGATGTGTGGGTGAATGGGGGATGTGTGGATTGGTGGTGGATGTATCTCATAACATGCCTTGTTTATGTTTACAAAATTCATTTGACAGTGTTTTTCCTATGCACTATTGAAGAACGAAAGATGAGTGATTGGAAGGGCCGAATGTAAGACGGGCCTGCGCGCCCTAATTTGTTACCCTTTGAAAATAAAGTCCGTTCGTTCGTTCGTTCGTGAACGATTGTTAAGATCTGTTGGTTATGTTGTTAATAAGACGCGCTCGTCACTTGAACCAAATACTGTCAACATACTCGTCTGTTTGCATAGTTGGTTATTAGATGCGATATGAACAAGACAATCAAGTGTTATTTCGATTTTCGACAAAATGAGTGCTGTCATCCACCCGGAAAAGGTGGCTGTTTTGTGGTGCTCTTTGGACAACAGGATTTTGAGAGCGGATGTCCCAAGCCTCACGATAGATGGTAGAAATGTCAGCAGAGAGAACAAACTGAAGTATCTGGGGATCACATTTGACAGGAGCCTATCCTTCAAAGACCATGTGGAGACGGTTGTGACAAGATCTCAAAAGGGACTCAGTGCACTTAAAACTATGGCTGCAATGGACACAGGGCAGAGCATGCTTTTCACACTATACGAGCACTTGATCCTCTCAGTAATTGATTATGGATTAGGTCTGCACACTGTATCAAAGAGTCAGCTGGTGAAGTTAGAGCGCATACAGAACGAAGCTATGCGGGTCATTCTGGGATGCACTAGAGACACCCCAATAGTGTGTATGCGTTACATCCTTGGTCTGCCGAGTGTTCCTGGTAGGCTCAGGGTGATGCAGGCGAAGGCATACCTCAGAGTAGCTGCAGACACAGACCACCCACTGCATGAGGCGCTGGACGCAGTTAAGGGTCAGCGACTGATAAGAGGGAAATCATGGATGGCTCAGGCAGAGGATACGATCAGACAGGTGTGCCCCTTGGAGAACATTAGGCGTGGAGAGGAGTGGGTCAGAGTGCCAGCGGAGCAGTCATAATTGTGCAGAGTTATGATCACATTAAGCCGGGAGTTCAGAGAGTGGCCAGCAGGGGCCACGGAGGTGGAAATCCAGCGGCTAATTCAGGACAATGCTCACTCGGGTGATGTGATTATCTACACAGTTGGTTCAGTGTCAAGAGGTGAGAAAAGTGGCTGCGGGTTCGTAGCCAAAGCCAATGGTCGACGTTTGGGGCGGGAGAGCCTGGCTTATGATACCACAACATCCGGCTTAAGAATGGAGGTGGAGGCGGTCACTGCGGCTCTCCGCTGGATGGAGAATACGACACACACACACATCGTGATTGTAACTGACTCAGAAAGCATGCTGACGAGGGTGAGGACGGGCAGGCTTCGTGCGGAGTGGCTTGTTTCACTTCGGGGGTCGCGGGTGACGGGTATCGCCTGGATCTTTTCTACGGGGCGTGCCGGTGTGCTGGGAAATGGGCGGGTGAACGGATTGTCTGGCTCTGCGGAACTTGGTGGAGTGTTGATACATGACAAGGCAGACGTGGTTGCGGCCTTGTGGGAGCATGTGCACACCTCGGAGGAGCACATAGATTACCATGGTCTGGCAATAATGAGACAGCGAGGAGTGGCGAGGGGATCTGGCCGGCGTTCGGAGGAAGGGCGAGACGAACATATAGCCAGATTGCTACTGGTACTATTAGTGTTGGAACTCTTCGCTGGCTGCTGAGGATGGGGAAGGAGCCCTTATGGGAATGCCCCGAATGCTGTGATGTCGATTACTAAATCAATCAATCAATCAATCAATCGACAAATACGACTATAATGTGAGTTATGGGACTATAAATGTTTTGCTTTAATCGAAATTAACTATTAATTAATCGTTAATTTTTCAGAAGTTAACTATTAAATTTAAATTAATCTGTCGCAGCCCTAATATATATATATATATATATATATATATATATATATATATATATATATATATATATATATATATATATATATATATATATATATATATATATAATGTCCATTTTGTTTATAGCAACCTATCACAATAAGTAATTATTAATTATTATTATAATATAAGCAGTATAAATAACTAATTATTGCAATTTTATTTTACTTATACATTATATTTGACAATATGGACACAGACTTTTACTAATTTGTTAACAAGATTTTACAACTTGTTATTATAACAAATATTCTTTATTATCTATCAATGGCTTTAATTTAGACACAAACCGACTACTTTGTCACTATAATTGTTGATTTCTAATGAAATGTATGTAACTGCTTGCCCTTTTTGACAATACTCTTGAAATCTGGAGCAAGTTTACTTGTTGAAATTCGCATGACAGCATGCAAGTTGCAGTCTGACAATAAAGACCTATTCTTATATTTGTTGATGTTCATGCAAGAGAATGCTTGTTCGCAAATGTATGTTGATCCAAACAATGATAAAAGTTTAGCTGCACAGTTTTTAAAGATGGGAAATTATTCTTGTGGTAAAGATATATATAAAAAAAGCTTTTCACATTTGGTCGAACAATTTCCTACGTTTTATGGGTTTGGGTGAAATTTGGTCAAACTTTTCACAGCTGGACAACAATATTTCCCACTTTTCATAAGATAGGGGTGAAAGTTGGCCAAACTTTTCATGCTTGGTTAGCAAATTTTCCTACTTTTCATATGTTTGACTGGGATTTTTATAAGTTTGGTTTGAAATTTGGCTAAACTTTCCACATTTGGTTAACACATTTTCTTACTTGCCAAAGCTTTTTACCATTTGGTTCACAAAGTATCCTAATTTTCATAAGTTTGGGTGAAATTTGATCAAACTTTTCACATCCGGACAACAAAATTTCACACTTTTCATAAGTTTGGGTGAAAGTTGGCCAAACTTTTCACATTCGGTTAACAAATTTTCTTACTTGACCAAGATTTTTGCCATTTGGTTAACATGTTTTCCTACTTTTCATAAATTTGAATGAAATGTGGCCAAATATTTTTTCCCTTTTGGGTAACAGATTTTCTTACGTTTTGCAGAGCTTCCTACTTTTCATAATCTTGGTTGCGCTATTTCAGACTATCGTCGACAATTTTTCCACTTTGGTTAACCCGTTTCCTTAGTTTTGTTGAAATATTTCTTGAATTTGTCACCAATATGTATCATTCTCTCATCACATGACAACTATATACGCCGTAAACACTAACAAAAATTCAACACCCAAGACGTAATTATAATATATGCCTGTTTATTTTACAGTATTTCAAGTACATTTTACAGTATTTCAGTACATTTTTCCAGAATAAAAATGCATAATGTCGTTATACGAAATGGATGATGTGATATGAGGTGGTATACATAGAATCATCACAACATTTTATTTTCACATACAAAGCTATACACATTGTATGTTGTTTCTGGCTTTCTACACGCCATTGTCTGAGTAGGTTGGTTTTTTCGGTTGGTAGCCTGGTATGTACATGTCACTTAGCATGTAATCATAAAACTGGTCTCCTGCTTAGTGGGCTGATATCTGAGTCTTGTAGATACCCGAGGCATCAATCATCTGAGTGTCGGAAACATCATGTTGTCGGACAGTCTGGGGTTTTAGCTGTACCAACCCGTATTTCACCATTATTCTAGGTCTGATCTCTTCCGAACTCGAAGATGTAACGTCAGCACTGAAGTCCCGGTAGTGAATGCGACCTTTATGCCCGTATCAGTGGTTAGAAGTATTTCCACCGTGTCGAAGGAGTAACGATTCAGCGGTATGTAGTGAGGTTTGTCGTAGACGCGAAACACTGAGGTCGATCGCTGATTCATGATAGGAACCGTCTTTAGTAGTAGGAACCATGACGTCTCCGACTGGTCTTGCCGCAATGAGATCGCAGTAGACGTAGACATTTTGCAGGTCGTTATTCAGGTCTATCGCACCTTCACCTTCAATTGTATCTAGTATCTCTTGTAACTTCTCACTAAATGTAATAGTGGCCCCGGGTTCGAGTATTTTCACGATGACTTTCTTTGATGCATTGTCGAAATGGAATAGAACACAGAGTTGATCGTCCACCTTCCGATCTTTCATTAGGCGATTCAGTGCAGCTATAACCGCGTCTGGTGAACTGTACAGGCCTGAGGGACACACCTTTCTTATCACTCTACCATTGGGTGGGATGTATCTTAGCCATACTTCATTCTCTAGCACATTGCAGTAGTAGTTGGGGAATTGAATTTCGGCCAGACCCACTTCACAATATTGACTCACCTCTATAGTCTGCGGTAACTTGACGAAATAGTGACCTGGTGAGTTCTTGGGAAATATGTTCGGCGAAGCATTACTCGGTAATGTCAGGTAGAAGCTCATATTTTAGGGTTTGGTAGCATGTAACCCAGACAGCTGCTTAGAAGCGCGATCCACAACTTGCCCTCGACCGCTTCGACGCTGGCTCGAGACAGATTAAATAGTGATACGCCAATGACTGTGTATATAACGACCAGTTGACAGAAGAAGACAATCTCTAGTCGCGGCACTCGCCGACCACACATGCACCAGAGCAAGTTTTTTTCCCCCTCTGAGGTATTTTGTGGATTAGTTTCCACGTTGGTTTCTTCCATTACCACTGTTTTTGACCTACTGGGTCATTTACACTCCTGTCTCGGTTGTATCATTAGTTGCTATTGGCAAATGCAAAAATCAGTGCTCGAGGCGCTCCTTGTGGGACATTGCCGATACTAAGGACACTACTTTCTGAACTTAGCAGTAGGCATACGGTCACCATACAATGGTTGTCATCCCACTGTCGAGTACTCAGACACGCCCGCGCTGTTCGATTGGTTACGGAAGGAGAGGAATAAGATAAGTCTGATCCACCCGTTACATACCACCAAAAGAAATGAATGACGAAGTCAGCCAGAAAGCCATAGTACTTGTTCAAGGTGACTACCTTGTTATGGACAGATCAGAACGAGACATTATTCTGCCTCTCAGAATAGGCCATCTGTATACAAACATTCAGGTTAATGAATCAGCCATTCGGCTGACAATCCATAGAATGTTGAGGTTGACTGCGATGTCCTGTAATTGATAGCACACACACACGCCTACATGCGCGCACACATACACACACGGATGTCATGGTGGTACACGCGCAACCAATCAATATTGGGGCTGTCTGCAACGTCCTGTAAATGCATTGCATAAACAAGGTTGGGGCTGACTGCGATGTCCTGTAATAGATAGACAACTAGCTTTTGATACATCCTCTTCACACGCACATGACATGGTTGTCGTTCATTCAAAATGAGTATCGCAAACTTGCCCAGCCCACATGAAACTCCATAGAATGTTGAGGTTGACTGCGATGTCTTGTAATTGATAGCACAACTACGCACTCACACACGCCTACATGCGCGCACACATACACACACACGGATGTCATGGTGGTACATGCGCAACTAATCAATATTGGGGCTGTCTGCAACGTCCTGTAAATGCATTGCATAAACAAGGTTGGGGCTGAATGCGACGTCCTGTAATAGATAGAGAACTAGCTGTTGATACATCCTCTTCACACGCACATGACATGGTTGTCGTTCATTCAAAATGAGAATCGCAAACTTACCCACCCCACATGAAACTCCATAGAATGTTGAGGTTGACTGCGATGTCCTGTAATTGATAGCACACCCACGCACGCACACACGCCTACATGCGCGCACACATACACACAGACGGATGTCATAGTGGTACATGCGTAACCAATCAATATTGGGGCTGTCTGCAACGGCCTGTAAATGCATTGCATAAACAAGGTTGGGGCTGACTGCGAGGTCCTGTAATAGATAGACAACTATTTTTTGATACACCCTCTTCACACGCACATGACCTGGCTGGTGTTCATTCAAAATGAGAATCGCATACTTGCCCAGCACACATGAAACTTCATAGAATGTTGAGGTTGACTGTGATGTCCTGTAATTCTTCTTCTTCTTCTGCGTTCATCCAGAGTTTCTTTTTTTTTTTTTTGTGGACGTGACTGCCTTGTGCCTGTTTACAGCAGAGCTGCGTTCTTGCACTGTTAGGCCAACACATCCGACTTCTGCGGGCATTTGTTGACCGGGTTACCTTCCCGGGTATTGGAGTTCTACGCTGGCAGTTGAAAATTAGGAAGAGTAGAATACCCCCGAGTGCAATGTCGCCTACGTTGTCAGTTCTTGACTCAACTCAACACATAGTTCATAGATAGATATTTCCCAACACTGCCACTGTGAACAAATCTGTTATAATAAAACACTGAAAGTGAATAAAAAATGTCATTACACTATTAGTATAGTGTATCTGTCTCAGTGGATTCCTTGTGCTTTCAGCGTTAATACAACTAATTTAAATTTTAAATGACCATCTATAAATAAACATACTAGACAAATGGCCAATATTTTACGTGAGTAATTATGAAACAACAGTGAATCCTATTCTGTTCTTTATCATTGTCATTCTTCCATCTGATATCCACATGCCTATATATTTAAAATGACAGCTAGTAGTAAAGCTTTCCTGTCCCACTGACATTTTAATTGCACTTTGTACTTTCATGATTCATTTCTTAAACTTTAGTTTTAGTGCGTTCTTTTCATAATTATTAATTATTCAAGCACATGGGTGTACATGCATATTTTTTTTTATTTACTGCGACCACTAGACAATCATTTTATGTAGTTACCTCTGGCATTTTATCAAGATTGTGTCAATGAATGTCATCAACATTGTAGTTTGTAAATAGGTTACTGAACATTTTTATTATATTAATTTACCATGATCTCTGACATTATTATTGACATATTCCATAGATAGATACTCAGAGGTCAACCAAGACGGACATATAATCAGATTGCAATGGGCACCATTAGTATTGGAACTATATGCTGGCTGTTGAAAATGATGACTGAGCGCTTATTATGGGAAGAATTCCCCGAGTGCAATGATGTGTCACCGACATTTGACGGATAATGTCGGTTCTTGACTCAACTCATAGATTATCTCCCTAACAACAACTGTCACTGTGAAATAATCTGTTATAATAAAACACGAAAAATGAATAAATATTGTAATTACACTATTTTTATAGTAGTGTATCTGTCTCCGTGGATTCCTGGAGCTTTCAACGTTAATACAAGTTTATTTAAACGATCACGGCAGCATGTAGTAACCAAAACCAAAACTGAAACTTTTTTGAAAACCGAAACAAGACCTCATTCTGAAAACTTCAACGGTAAGAGCCAGAACAAAACTGTATAACAAAAATGAAACAAATCTGTTGCCGAGCAGATCATCCGTAAATAAACATAGACTAGACAAATTGCATATATCTTACGTGAGAAATTATGAAACAACGTGTACACCTCTATAATTTAGTAAAAAGATGAATCCACGAGGAATACCGCCGACTTCTAACTGCCGTCTGCTCCCTGCTCTGTCAGTTGGCGCCCACTTGATGCTAGGTAAACAGTCGACTGTGCCAGATACTCGCTCGCGTGTCCTGTAATTGATAGCACACCCACGCACGCACACACGCATGTACATACATACAAGCACGCACACACGTCTACATGTGCGCACTCATACACACACATGGATGTCATGATGGCACACGCACAACCAAACAATGTTGATTTTGACTGCGACGTCGTGTAATTGATAGCACACCCGAGCGCGCACACGCACACATATACACACACAGTCGAGCGCACATATCCCGCGTGACCAAGTCATCAAGGCATGTACGTATATATACCCACTGGGACAACCTACAGGCAGCTATATAAATACATACATATATAAATAAATACATACATAAATACATACATATCTATTTAAAAATTTCAAACTATTTGTATAATAGCTTTGTGCAGGTTTTTTTTTTCGGCGCAAATATTATCTTCACAGTCCCGTTTGATTCACGTCTTCTGATCTCTAGTTGTGATAAGCATTGAAGGCCGTCGACGTTACTTGACATTTCCCAAGGCGTTCTAGATGACTGTTATCGGGTAATCTCGTATGACGGTCGCTGGTCATTGTATTTTTCTCGTGGGGCGTGCTCGGTGAAGCGTTACTGGTTGCTTGTGCGCGCAGGTACGTGGTCATTCAAGGGTATGTTAGTGTGTAAAAGGGGGAAACAATTCTGGTTGAGCCAAGGGACCGATTAATCTCCCTTGGTTAGTTTTATAATTACAAGGGAAGTAACCTTGTAAAATTAAGAAACTATTATTTTATTGATTAATATGGAGATTTCAGTGAATATGTTAAGTTACTTGAATGTGTACTATTGAGACTGGTCTCTAGTAGTATGTTCTCTAGAATTAATCACTATCTATATGGTATTACGTGTTTATTAAGTGTGGCAATATACCCATATATAGAATTATTAGCCGGAATCTGGCTTCAGTCTTTTTTTCTAACACTGACTATGCCAAAGGTATCTCTTGGGTCTTCTTTTTTTTTGGCTCAAATCTATCACGTAAAAATGAGATTATTGGCAGAGTATGGGAAAATCCATAATCCTGGTCAGCCATACTTTCTTGTCTTAATTTATTGCTAATACTTTAGGCATATTAGGTACGTATACTTTGTAATTTGATGTTGAAGCGCATTTGTACACCAATTTGACACGCACAAACGCATGTTTAAACATATCTTCACGAATACCATACACACAGCACGCCTGTTAAAATACTAACAACACAAATGCACATGTTTCTTAACACTCAATAAAAGTTTTAAAAAAAATTAAATTAAAAAAAAAACATACTCCTTTTGGGCTATCCAAAGACCTCAATAGACCGTTACTATTCACATTTTAATGAGAATTTTGATGGCCCTCCTCTGCGGAGGGCAAAGGATAATATCCGGGGTAGGGCCTATTCCCTCGTGCCCTCACATCGGCCTACCCCTTACACACCTACACACACACTGGGACTCGTACCCAGGTGCCCGGTCACTAGTTGGTCTACTTATCTATATAAGTAATCCACATGCACGGGTCTTGCCTCGTTGTCTTTGAATGGTCTCGGAAGTGGTCGGGGAACGTCGAGGCGGTCGGCGGAGGTACCTGTTCATGCCCGCCCGCCCCCGGGACCGAATGTGACAACAGAAAGTAGTCATCAAGAGTAGCCAAAAGTATATTCCCGCCAATTTTTCAAAAACGAGGTCGCCGAAGGATCCGCTTTTTGACGTTTTCTATGCGGTAGTAGACTTTTTATATAGTAAAAAATCGGAGGTTGCCACCGCATTTCCTAATTAGTTAGGACCTGACATACTACTTATATACCACTGTATTAATCTCGAAACCAATAATGGCAAAGTTAAGTTTTATTCATGCAAGCAAATAACAAACACTAGGACTTTAGCAGGATCTGAAAGGCACATCATTAAATTATTTAACATCCTAAAAATTTCTTCTGTGTTAATCTAGCTTACGTAATCTGTCATTGTAATGACGGAGAATTGCACGTCTATTCAGTAGGCCTGAGTATTTTGTCTGAACCAAACTATCTAAAGTTCTAATCCAGTGGTTACCAACCTTTTTTTTGGCCCATGACCCTTTCATCATATGTCAGAATGCCATTGCCCCTTTCCAATATTGTCAGCCTCAAAAGGCGCAATCAAAATAACATACTTATAATACTAACACTCTTTATTTTCTTCCATATTTGTACAATACCTTTACATGCTTAGATTAATTTTATAGTGTAGTGTTATACATTTAATGGCACATGAATATGCTGATGGGTATCAAAACATCAATAAAATCATTTTTATATTCACAATATTTTATTAACACACCAAATTAATCATATTACAAGGGTAAGTTAATAAGTAAGTCACAAATCGCTGTAGAAAAATAACTACATATGATAACAACTTGAAACCAGTTTATCTTTATACATACATTGTCCCTTTATTTCTCAACATAATTTCCACAAACATTGATGCACTTATCCTATCGTTTTATCAGTCCTCCCAAACCGGCTGCATAGAACTGCGTGCTTTGTTTTCATTTACCTGCCATCCCACAGAACTGTGTGACTTACTTCTTGACTCGCATTCGTAACTTTTTCTACCCAGCTATGCACCGCTTTATGGGATAAACATTTGTCAGCATAAACACTGAAAACCCACCTTGGCGTGAGACATTTCGCGAATTACGACGAAGTTGAATGTGACGTGAAAACGTAATTTAGAAAACAGAGCACGCAGTTCTATGCAGTCGGTTTGGGTGGACTGATAAAACGATGGGATAAGTGCATCAATGTTGGTGGAAATTATGTTGAGAATAAAAGGGACAATGTATGTATAAAAATAAACTGTTTCAAGTTGTTATCAAATTTAGTTATTTTTCTACAGTCATTTGTGACTTACTTATTAACTTACTTTAGTACAATAAACAAACAGTTGAAACGTCAAAGAATTATAATTTAATACACGACACCAGAATGCAAGAAAACTGTGCTTCATAAAACAAAACACTCAATAGAAAACCAGGATATTGTAGATGTGTAACTAACTTCATTCAAATAAAGATTGCAATCAATGAGAACACAGTCATTGTTGTTTCCTCAGCAGTTCTGAAATGCGCGGAGGAGTGCTTGAAAGTGCACAACGGAGATAATTTTCAACATCTAGTCTATTACGTCGTTTCGTTTTAATTTCCAAGAGAGACGAAAAGCCTGACTCACAAAGATATGATCATACAAATAAAAGCAGTGCACGGATTGTTTGTTCTGCCACATTTGGGTAGGAATTGCAAATGAAAGGCCGAAATTCCGTGACTGGTTTCTCATCGAACACATCTCTTGCCCCCGAATCAGTTTTCAGCTCCAGTAATTCATCTTGAAAATCATCAGAAACTTTTTCAACTGATAATGTTAATATTTTAGCACCAAATCCAACTCATCATCACTAAGTTGAGTAAAATATCTTTCAAATCCATTTTCTAGTGCTGTTAAATGTGCAAAGTTTCATCTTTTGCAAATTATGATAGTACTTGGTCTATACCACCAACAACAAGACCCGGTGACAAACATTGCAACATTTTTCATATTGACTTTGTTTTCTTCACATTTTCCAGTTTACTCATAAAAGCTGTCGAGGCATCAATAAATTTTATATTTGTATTCCTTCCATGCAGCTGAAGAAAACAAAATATAGTCTAAAATGGCAATCGCATGGTCCATTACTCATCATCCAGCCAAGCAAAAAATCCCATCTTAACCCCAACTTCAAAAATAATTAGAGCTCGTCTCTCAGCTCATATACTCTCACAGTTATATTTCCGCTTGATAGCTATCAAAAATGTGTGTGGAAAAGAAGCAAATAGTGGCCTGCATAGGGTTAGGATTTGGAGTGTAGGGTTTATGGTTAGGTTTAGGGTTACGGTTAGGCATAACTGCTTGAAAAGCCGTGAGTTGAGAGCTCCTCCTATGTCGAAATTCACTATTTTAACGACTTGATCCAAAACCTTCCCCAATAAATCTGGAAGTGTTTGGAGGCCAGTGCTTGACGATCGATCATGCAATGAATACCTTTCATTTGTGGGGGACGTTTATTCACACTAACATGAAATCCTCATTTGGTCTCCAACATAGCTGGTGCTCCATCTGTACAGCACCCATATATTATTCCATAAAAAATTTTCTGATCCAAGGAAAGATGACACCTTTCCCAAAAGATGAAACCTTTCCCTTGGTTGTTGTTTCAAGAGGAGAACAACAAAGAAGCCCCTCTTTAAATGATCCCGAATGCATATACTTTGCAAACACTATCAATTTAAAACACGATGCCACATATGTCGATTCATCAATTTGAATTGAATAGAGCCCACATGCTGCAGACTTGATCTGATGCACAACTTGATCCTTAATGCCAATTGCCATTTTGCTGATCCTTCTTTGAACAGTATCGTTTGATAGTGAAACCGCTGCAGGGTTTTTCACTGATCCAATTCCCAACACACTGTCCGCGACATTTGAGATATTGACCATGGAAAAGTTGAAGTTCTCAATTGAGATAAGCTATCTTTCCTGAATTTTTTGCTTCTTAACGTGAGCAATACTGGTGAACACCTAGGAAATACAATCTACTTTTTTTTTTGCATTTCCTTTACAGGATATCGCTGTCAACACCAGCATTTTACCCCTGTCGTTGATTTCTTGGCACGATTACGCTCAGTAGTTGGAAATACATGTACAACTCTCCTTAATTTGAGAATCTTTTCGGCTTTACTTCTTTATAAATGAATTCGGAACGCTAATCTTCAGAAGCAGATATTGCAGATGACGCAAAGAAATATTTTTTTTAAAACACGCATAAATATGGGAGATTATTGGTCATGTTAACGCCACAGAAACTAAAGAAGCACAGGAACCAATGTCTTACCTGTACTTGCGGAAGACTGCAGAGAGGGAACGCGTATCCTTCCACGATAAGACTTCTTTATTGTATGTTTAAACTTTAAACTGTACGCAACGCTCATACATAATTCAAGAAAGGGGAACGATCGCTGCAGAGCGTGGAGGAAGGGCGCTCGTATAAAATGTGCCAAGGGAAGTGCACTAAAGAGGCGCACGCATGTGCAATTTGCATTGAGTCACCACACAATGTAAATGCGATACCATTACAATATTAATAACAAAAACACACAAGTCAGCGAAGAGAAAGCCTAGCGTGACCTCTCAGTAGAGCGGGCAGGTGGACACTGCAATTTGTGTGGTCTTGAAGTTAGTTTGAATTTGCCACTCTGTGGTCATAATTTCCCCCTTTGTGACGAAACCGACCAGATCCCATGTCTTTACTCTGTATTAAATCCCTTTGGTCGGAATTAGACGGGTCGTCTCCCATCAGGTCGTAAAAATAGCTAGGGAAATCCCCTGCTAATATAGTCCCTGTTGGGAATCTTCGAGATTCTTCTCGAATTTAGAGGCAGAGTGCGTACGTGATGTCTGCTGTCACGTTGGACCCACAGTTACATCGGGTTGCAAGTGATTCTGGACTTCTCCGTGACCCATGAGATTCTCTGGGGCCGAGAAGAATTTGAAACTGCGCAATCAGCTCTCCGCTGTTAGTCGCCAGCCAACTATCACCAGAGACGGCCACAATTTACTGACTGCTGTGAAATGATGTCTTTTAAACCGCGTGCCAGAGCGGGACAGCAAGGCAGCCAAGTAGTGTGATGATTCTATGATGTAAGGTATCTTAATATATCTGGCTTGCTCCAGCTAATAACTCATCAATGGTAATGCCTCTAACATCACACAGTCTAACTAGTGTCAAAATTCCTCTTATATCTTGTATCTTAATACAATATTAGTTAGCAGTTGTCCTTAAATAAAACGCCGGCAGCTGAAATAATTGTAAGCGAGACGCGGAAAATTTCTGCCCGCCTGTCTGCATTTGTAATTAGCTGTATCGATCGGCTAGGAAATATTTAGGTCAGAAGTCTCCTGTAATAGCAGGTGTTTGTGCGCGTCAAAACATCAGGCGTGTGTAATTAGTCACATCTGATAAGCTGTGTAAAACTGACGTTATTGTAGGAGATATACTAAAAGTGGTTATTTGAAAACTATATGCACATTGATTGTTAGTGAAAGATGTACTATGAAGTTATCATTGCTACTTGTAAGTATGTTTGGGTAATTAACAGCTATGTGTAACAAGTGTGTTAACAATCTTGTTCAGTGATTACTTAGGTAGGACTGTGAGGAATGTTGACACTAGTTGGACTGTGTGATGTTAGAGTCATTACTAGTGATGAGTTAATAGCTGGAGCAAGCCAGTGATGTGTTATTTGCTTAGCTAGATAGTGCTGTAACTTATGCCTTATAGGTGGTGTTCATTAATTCCTGAAATCAAGGTGTTATTGCCATTAGGATGTGGAGATAAGTATTTGCTAAGTGAGGATGTCAGTGCTATTTCACCTCTATGTAGAAATGTCTTGTATTTACTTGATAGAGGTAGTTAGGAATTACCTGTGGATTTATGATGTCACTACTTGTTTATGTGCCTGCCCGACTGAGTGAATATGCATGCCCTATCCTGCGTATTTTGTCTGCCCGACCGACTGTATATTGGGCCTGTCCAACCGAGGTAATTGTGCGTGACCGAGTGTTGATTTTGCATACCCGACTGAGAGCCATGCGATGCGCTGTAACCGATGCCGTTGCGTTTGTACTGATCCGAATTGCGAGCAGAACGTTGATGTATGACTCTACTGTTCTTCTCTTCTGTAAACCTGACCTGATAGTTGGAGAACATATCCACTAGGAAGTGGTAGTTACAAGTGAGCAATTTAGGGAGCACTTCAGGGGGAACTGAAGATTTATGGGATAAGGGGCTGGATGCCACTCTAAACAGGACGACGTGGTCTAAATCGCCACGGAAACCAAGGTGCTCTTTTTCAACAGCTGCTGTGGGAAAGATTACTGGGTGGATTGCCACCAAATCTGTGATAGACCTGCACAGACTTGACCGTCAGGAGACCAGGTCAACTAATAAAGGTCAAACCTGTTCTGGGACAGAGATCCCAGGACGAAAATCATTTGCTTGGTTTATGAGTTGTTAATTAGTGATTAACGATTCATGATTTTATAATTTATTAATGTTGGTATGTTAATGAATTATGATGTATGTAATTTATTAATGTTATGTATTCATTAATGAATTATGTTTAATTAATTGATCAATGGGTTAAGTGATTAATTAATTGTTGAGTTATATAGATGAGGAGGATATGTCCGGCTGGACACCTCCCAGATAATGAAACCTCTACACTGAAAGATAAGTAGGTGTATTTTATGGTTGTTGTTGGAGGAGAAACGGAGGATTGGAATAACACCAGGTAGTAGGATACTATGACAGAGTCAAACAGTCTACTCTGGTGCTATCGGGCCAGATGTTGCCCAGACGAGTTACTTGACTATATACATGCGTGCTGTTGCTTTCTCCTGCACCCTCATGCCTGTACCTTGTAGTTGATAGAGATGATCTAATATGTTGATGATCTATTATATCATGTTTGATATATATTAATCTGATGCATGTGTTATGGTTGAGGTGTAGGTTAGTCCTAGTTGTAGCTGAGTACTCACACCACCCTCCATGTTTCAGGATCTGTTTATATGATGGAGATTCGAGGAGTTAGAACATAAAATCAATGGGACCAGCTCATTCCATTGTCAGTCACGGTGATGTTTTGAGGCAATACTGGGAGCGGTCAACCGAATCTTCCAGAGTCAACACATGAAAGATACCTGAGTTTTAGAATTTAACGGTGAGTCTAAGCTAAGACAGCCGCGAAGAGTCCGACGAAGATTTAGTCAACCGATCCAGGTTGGGTTTAGGACTGATGCGTCTCCTGATGCATGCCAGTAAGGTACTGGTGAAGTTCTGATTATTCAAGATAACTCTTTAAGGACATGTGTATTTTCTAGGACATTAGTTCCAGATGAGTTGAAGGACATGAACTCTGTTGACAGTCATTATGATGGCCGTTTAAATGGTTCAGGCCCGGCTGGGTCTTAGTGAAGTCCAATGTATAATGATTCATCTAACTCCGGTGTGGGTCTACATTTGAGATTCTACATGAAACCTGAACGTGGTCAATGACCCACAACAGTAGTTGCGATTTTCGTGAACACCGGAGATACAGACTTGTTCGGGTAGGGAGCTACCCCCTTCCTAGGTGTGTTTGATTGTGACAGTGCGATTCTGTGAAGTCATTAGTTGCCCACAGAACTGTGTAGAATGGTGACATTGTGACTATGTTGAATTCTTACATTGCTATTTTGGATTAGTAACTTGTAACTTGCTATTACATGGAGCCAACGCTCCAGTTAGGCGTTGCAGATAAGTTCATCCCATTAACTTGAGATGCCAAAGAGCAACCAGGCTCTTATATTCTATTGTGTTGTGCAGCAGTACTTATCATCAGAAGGGGCCATCTAGAACTCTAGGGTCGGCCACAATTCATTATTAGAGTAGAACTTGTGATTTCTTCCGTCATCGAGGGATGACCAGCAAACAGTGTTGAAGTGTCAGTCGGGTATCAGACACCTGACCAGTCCGAGATCTTACTCACAGTGAAAGGAGAGAACTTTGGAAGAGTCAACGACTTGGAGTTCTTTTGCACATCGGGTGAGTCGTTAGCCACGACGGGACGACGGCATTAACTGAAGTCACATGCTCTGTGATGATGACTGATCATCTGTGGATCTTCTCGCTGTTCTTCGTCAGCGTTGTACATATTGTCTTCTATCGAGGCTTTTCAGCCATCCCTCTCTGAGTTTAGTTGACGTATTAAGAAATTAAATTTTGATTTGTTGACCATGGCTTTGAGTACTAGTATGATGTTATCTTGTCCGATCCCCCTGTGGGTAGGAATCCATAGGTGGGAGTGGAAGGTCAGCTGTCCCGGCTTGTGTGGGGTCCTGTAGATGTAAAGTCCTATTGGGGTGGTCGGAGCAAAGGCTGGGGGATATTAACTATTAGTAACATGCATGTCCAAGCCCTGGGGGTCTTGTTACACCCTTGAAAACCACAAATTTCCCCCCTTGACGGGAATTCCCCCTGGTTGAGAACCACTGTTCTAATTGATTTTTACAATAGTTGAAGCGTCTAATTTCTCACATTTTTTTTTCTTGAAACGGGCCAACTATACTCCCTAAGATTCCCCAAAACACCGTAAGCATAACCCTTTGCACTCATGACGAAACCCTGAATTGTTTAGCTGGAGGTGAAAAAAAAAAGAAGTTTTCACGCGTTAAAGAACGCTTTGAATCAGGAATCAGAAATCTACCAACAATTCATCCCCATTAATAACCCCGCTGAACATGTGTTCACGTGCTCAGCACAGTTTCTTCATTTGTTTATGAAGAACAATTTTCCAAGAGAAGGTCCATTAGTTTCAGTTTGTGTTCCTCAATTAGTTATCTGGGCATGCACCGTAAGCACTGTCGCCATGACGATGTGCTCTGAGCTTACGCCCGACACATACTCGACTATTAGCTAAGTTAATAGTAAAGCAGAATGAATGATGATAACACAGTCTGATAGACACCTTTTGAAAATACCAAGAGTCATTTCAAATTTCCCCATATAAATGTGTACTTACTGATTATATATATATATATATATATATATATATATATATATATATATATATATATATATATATATATATATATATATATATATATATATATATATATATATATATATATAAAAGTATGTATGTATGTATGTATGTATGTAGTGTGTGTGTGTGTGTGTGTGTGTGTGTGTGTGTGTGTGTGTGGGTGGGTGGGTGTGTGTGTGTGTGTGTGTGTGTGTGTGTGTGTGTGTGTTCGCGAACGGTCCATCCGATTCAGATGAAATTTTCTACACGTCTTCTTCTCATTCCCGTGCTGCCAACTGTCATAGTTTTTTAGTGTACAAACAGTTATTTACTTAATATTATTTGATATTTAAATTTACATTATAATGTGTATATATAGCGAGGGGACATAACTTCTAATATATGTTCTATATATGTAAAATTGTTACATATTTCTCAAATAGGTGGACCTTTTTGCTACAGTTATCTACAGGCATATGCGTTATAATCCTCCTCCTCCTCTTCCTCCTCCTCCCCCTTCTTCTCCCCCATCCTCCTGCTCTCCCCTCCTCCTCCCCCTCCTTCCCTCTCCTCCTCCTCCCCCATCTCCACTTCCTCCTCACCCTCCTCCTCCTCCTCCCCTCTTCTCCCCTCCTCCTCCCTACCCCTCCTCCTCCTCCCCTCCTCCCCTCCTTCTCATCCTCCTCCCCTCCTCCTCTTACCCCTCCTCATCCCTCCTCCTCCTCCTCCCTCCTCCTCCTTCTCCCTTCTCCTCCACTCCTCCTCCACCTCCTCCTCCTCCACCCTCCTCCCTCCTCCCTCCTACTCCTCCTCCTCTCCACATCCTCCTCCTCCCCCTCCTCCCTCCTCCTCCCCTCCCCCTCCTCCCACCTCCCTCCTCCTCCCATCCCCCTCCACCTCCCCTTCCTCCTCCCCTTCTCCCCCCCTCCTCCCCTCATCCCCCTCCTCCTTCCCTCCTCCTCCTCCTCCCTTCTCCCTCTTCTCCTCCCCCTCCTCCTCCTCCCCTCCTCCTCCCTCCTCTTTCTCCCCTCCTTCTCTTCCTCCTGCCTCCTCCTCCTCCCCCTCCTCCCCTGCTCCCTATTTAGTTATTGGGATGAAGATTGTTTTATTCCAATCTGTTCGCTATATTTCCGGGAACGGGAACTGGAGCTTATATGACTACTTATATGAATTAAATGAGACGCTCCCTGCAAGGGGCTGGGCGAAGCCGAGCCGGTCTTCTTATATGGGAACGGGAACCGGAGCAGGGGCCGAATATGAATTAAATGAGACGCTCCCCACCAGGGTCTGAGCGAAGCCGGGCCGGGTCGTCTTTTTTGGGACGGGAACGGGAGCAGGGGCCGAATATGAATCAAATGAGACGCTCCATTTACCCAAGTTAATTGTTGGGGGAAGATGTAAAGATCTTTCAAGTGCTCTTTCTAATAATAGACAGACAGACAGACAGACAGGTAGATAGTCGGGAACGGGAACGGGAGCTTATATGACTACTTATATGAATTAAATGAGATGCTCCCCACCAGGGGCTGGGCGAAGCCGGGCCGGGTCAGACAGACAGACAGACAGACAGACTAGACAGACAGACAGACAGACAGTCGGGAACGGGAACTTATATGACTACTTATATGAATTAAATGAGATGCTCCCCACCAGGAACTACTCTAAGCTGGGCCGAGTCAGACAGACAGACAGATAGACAGACAGACAGACAGACAGACAGACAAATAGATAGATAGTCGGGAACGGGAACGGGAGCTTATGTGACTACTTATATGAATTAAATGAGATGCTCCCCACCAGGGACTGGGCGAAGCCGGGCCGGGTCAGCTAGTTTATATATAAGATATCCTACTTGAAATAACACATAAATTAGAAGGTCCATGGGGTAGATAACAAAAACTATAATTGTTTAGGTGGAAGAAAAGAAGAATTAAAGGTGTGTATATGTAGATATCAAGAGCAGAAACAATGCCAGTTTAAACAAAATCTACGTATTGAAATACTAAATAAGAAAGTTAAGAAGACTAACATGGTTTGATAATTTCACATGCAAGTAGTACTCACCTCGTCATCAGTAGCAGCATTTACGCTATCCATACTCTGACTAAGCGAAGCCGCACCATCTCTCAATAATTTAAATGGAGAAGGATCCTGTGAAATGTTCATATGTGTGGCCATCTAGGAAAAGAAAGAATACATATCGTTCGTTATCACACATACAAACACACACACACACACACACACACACACACACACACATATCACTTTTGTTTTCTTTAGTTCATCTACTTAATATTTTCTTCTGTCGTTCATTTCTGTTTAGCTTTTTTTCTTTCACTTCACTGGCACCTTGCCATCTTGACAGACGATAGTTTGTGCTTTACAAAGGCATAATAACTTTTACCTATGACGGTAGCGAAGACCAGGGATGGAGTTATTGCCTCTCCATAGCACAAAGCCTGGGCTAAAATATTGAGATCATGTGTTGCCCATGCAGCATGATCCCTCTCTCAGCCTGTCTAGTTCACTCCAGAGGAAAGGTAACACCTCTACATCTGGAACAAGACAAGCTGCAGAAGCTGCCGGATCAGCAAAGCAATGCTCCAACTGTCCGCCTGTCGGAGCTTCGATCCTAGACCAGTCGCCAAACAAGGCTTAGGGCCTGGTCTGCACTGCCATGACATTTTGTCTTTAGATTGCATTTCCCCGCACCAGGGTAAGGCTTGTAACCTCCCAATTGCGCTCCTCCGCCCGAAGCCGTTGGCACAATGTGGGGTGTCGGGTTTGGTAAGCGCCGCCCAACGTTCGGCGCTAACAGAAAGCAGGTAGTGCCTCTACTGTTATACGGTAGCTCAGTCATATCTGACTAAGACCTGACACCACTTTTTATCTACCTTCCGGTAATATCTCATTCAAACTACTGAACGTAAACTTGCCAAGAGATCACAGCGGCAGAAATACTAGTGTTGACTGCGATGTCCTGTAAAAAGGATATACAAAACAAAATATATCATTGCTTGCTTGACGAATATAACTCATTAGCATTTTCGATGTTCATGTTTCCATTGAATGTTAGCTATTGTATTGCAAGTTTTTCACAACCACTCTATCCAGTTCTTGAATTTTTTTTACCTGCTATTAGAACATCTTTATAAGTGTTGTGTTTTTTTTTAACCATTTTGTTTTCCTTTCTGATGTTACTTTTACTTGCCCACATAGTGGGACGTGATCACCTTTACAGTCATTACCAGGCATTGTCTTTTTCGACTAAAGCTGCGTTGTCATGATTCTCTCCGAACAACTACATTGTCCACACACAGACATCGTTTATAAATTTGTATATATGACTACAGATGATATATCCTCACATAATAACAATCATCCGGAAGAACAGCTGCATTATGTGGACTTTGGCGATACTTAAATCAAGGACTCCGACCACCACCACCATAAATTGTAAGCAACTCCGTTCTTCTATAACAGATCAGCCAAAGTCAAATTATATTTCAACCAGATTCAGAAGTAAGACCACAGTCTGCTCTAGCAAAGGAAAGGTGCTGAAGACGGAGGCAGCCAGCTAGGAGGCGCACCACAGAAATCAGGCTACCACACAATTACGCCATGAAATATGTCGACAACTGCTAAATGTTATGGTGCTCGCCCTACCTTGGACCCCCAGGCAGGTGCAGTGCCGGGCTCTATGCCTCGTATGCGTCTAACCACAACTACTGGAAGTCCTTCTCAGATGTCCTGTGGAGCCAGGGGGCCTGATAATAGAGCGTCTGGTCATACCAAAGACAATGAATGAATCACCAAACAGCGAGAAGTAGATTGTGAGCTTTGCTAAAACATGATTACAAGAAACATATCGACAAGGCCTGGGGATGAATGCCTTGAACCTACCTTGCAGATCCTGATCTTCCTAGTTTCTAAACTTACTCCCTTCACCTATACCTTCTTTTGACTCTCTTGTATATAATACACTCATGTTTTGATTTTGTCTGACTAAACCAGAGTTGAGTCAAGTTGTCTGGGTGGATAACTCGTGGTTAGCGTCCCGCGGTTGAGAGGGTGTGAAAAAGCAGGGTCCAGGGACAGGAGGGGTTGTAGACTGAAAGCACATGTTCCCACTCCCAGAACATATCCCGTGTAATAGAATGTAGTAATGGTTCCGCAAACACCACGGGCGTTGTTACACGTATATTGTGTAGTTTTCGACTATTAAAGTCGGAGGCCACATCCCAAACATAAATGATGAAGATTTCATAATGTATTATGATATTTCAATGGCGGGAAATAGCCGTTTCCTTGTCATACTCCAGCGATGATTATTTAATATTGTTATGGAATATTCACAGCGATATGCGCTGATAGACTGCGCGTGCAGACAGCGCGCGCAGTCTGAAGTCATCACAGCATGACGTGATGAGTGTAAATATCTGAGTGTGCGTGTTTAAACACACACACACACACACACTCTCACACACACACACACACACACACACACACACACACATATATATATATATATATATATATATATATATATATATATATATATATATATATATATATATATATATATATATATATATATATATATATAGGCAGCAGTTATCTTCCTCTTAGTTAGGAAAGATCGGCAGTTTTAATCTCTCTTGATTGTTACCAACAGTGATGTGAGTGTGTAGTTCACCCTTTGTCGATGGGCTAAAATAGTATTTTCCTCTTTATTCATCTTAAATGATAAACTGACACACAAACATTAATATCTCGGCTTAGAATTGACCTTTTTTTTTATTTTTATTGATTTATTTATTTATTTTTTGCATATCCTTTACAGGAAGGACATCGCTGTCAACACCAGCATCTTTCAGCTGTATGTTGATCTCTTGGCAAGATTACGCTCAGTAGTTTGCCATTGCTTTCTGAGCGGCCGGCTCACATACCCCGTAAGTTACCACTGCTGATTCTCACCGTCATCACGTTACCGACGAGAGTATACGAGATTACGGAGAAAAGTCATAACCTCTAAGCCACGACCTACAGACTTGAATAAAGTGCCGTTAGATTTTTTTTCTCTCAAGATGTATCCAACTATGCAGGATGCATAATTAAAAAGCAATTTAGAAAATGTGACTAAAATGCCTACATAAGGCTTATTGTGCTATGCTCTTCGCATTCTAAAGCGTCTGGTTTCTTTGGCAGAGCTATAAAGATGTTTGTTAATAAATCACTACGAATGTATCCACTAGTGTAGATTGGTGTAATTTAGGAATTTTGTCAATATTTCAAGCTTCCTCCAATGTAATTGTCATGAGATCATCGTGGATTAACCAGATGATGATAATACAGACAGTCTGTTTCACGGCGTGTTTTCAAGGCCACACTTGTTTTTAACCGGTACAGAAAAAACAGTCTGTGTTCGCAGCTGCAACTTGTTTACTTCTAGTCGGCGAGATAGGAACGGTCGGGAGACCTTGAGAAGTTTCCGACATCAAAACGAATTGGCGGCTTTTTTGTTGAGACCCGAATTCAAGGAATGCAGAAACGCGAGCTTGTTTTGGGTGTCAAAACAAGGAAAGACAACTCTGACATTGATTAAACACAAGGGAGATAAGATTCTGGAAATAGTTTGTGCCCCTTGAGAATCTGGTGTGAACATCAAAGGAACGTCACGTGAACA
This sequence comes from Cepaea nemoralis, assembly GCA_014155875.1. NCBI lineage: Eukaryota > Metazoa > Mollusca > Gastropoda > Stylommatophora > Helicidae > Cepaea > Cepaea nemoralis. Next base: position 168,133 of record JACEFZ010016543.1, on the reverse strand, counting down.
ATTCAAGGCGTTTGCCAAAAAAAAAAAAAAACACGATTTGGTGCCAGCTAGTGTAACTCAGACAGTTGATTTAGGCACTTTTTGTGGCACTGCAGTTATGGATTTTAATAACAACTAACGTGTGCGGGATTAATTAGATTAATTTTACACGTGCCTGTCATGGCAAACTTAGATGTGATTGAGAAGAACTGCGCTGTTGCCTAAGGTAGTTCATATTGTATAATTAGTCCTAATCAATTTAGGCAGTAGCATGGTTGAAACTAGCTAGAGTAGTGAAGTGATGATTAGCTCTGTTAGTTGAAAATAGAGTAGTAAGTGTTGACAAGTTCTACTAGTTGAGAATTGAGTAATGGGGGATAATTGGGATCTTCCAGTGGGATGCTCCCTGGGGGGGGGGGGGGGGGGGTTCCGCACTCTGTATGTTTTTTTTTTCTTGTCTTGGCCTGATGAAAACCTATGTGTTGAGCTCATCTGTCCCTGACAGAGTGGTTCATTGTATTTTTCTGAGCGAGGCCGATGGCCCACGATCATCTAATAAGGATCAGTGACGGGGAGGCTCTCATCAGTTGTGTTATATATTTTACAGGTTCCCTCTGGTTGGGATGAAGAACACAGAACCATTGAAAATTCAGATCCCGGATAATTTTTGGTGCAGGAAGATTGGCCAGCAACTTTCTTACTGGGCCTATGCTAGAAGAAGTTGATAAACATTGCTCAGTGGAGCTGAATAGTATACGTATCCCACAGGATAAATACTGAGAACATTACTAAGAAGATTTCACACTACCTGTGGACAGCAACATAGTAATGGGTTTTGATTTTTATACCATTCGTGAATATCCCAGTGGTGATGGATGTTCAGTCCACTTATTACTAGAACAGTAGGGATTGATTTTCACATTACATGAAACCAAAACATTGGAGAGTGTTTGTTCCACGTATCAAGGAAATCATAACATTAAGACGATATCTAGAAAATTAAGAGATCTATTTGAGTTTAGATACAATGACTGTTTTAAGAGTGAAAACTGTAGAACATTTCGCAAGAAGGAAAAACTGTCATTTCATGGGACAGTGTTCCATTTTTCACTGGGCAGGAATTGTGTGGTCTCAGTTTCTATAAACTATTAGGAACAGTTTTCTTTTAGGAACAAATATAGTATCATTCTCGGACTGTAGATTTGAATGGGAAACAGACCTCATGGTTATCAAAGCTCCTGGAGGAGGACATGTCTGGCGGGAGAGACGCGGCATTTGGTGAGGTCCATTGTGCTGATTCTTGTGATGTCATGTAATCCTTGCCATGATGAGTGGACTCTGATCATGAGCTTTGTAGTCTGACCTCTACATTTACATTAGAATACACAACACACATTTTCTTCTCATACACGTCTCAGATTAATCAGATTAATCTTTATTAATTTTTAGAAGCAAAAGTTGTTGAATATGTTGCGTTGGGAAAGAATGAGATGGGGCATAGTACGACAGTGATAGAGAGAGGAAAAGGTGTCCATGAACCGAAGGAGTGTGTTGGACGGAAGCTAGTGGATTATCCAGGATATTGAAAAGGGGTAAAATATAATGTGGGTGTTGACTCCCCTCACTCCAGGGACGACACTTTAAAGTAAGACACGACAGTAATGTCGCCTGGACCGGGTGCCCTTCATTTCTGATGCATCTTCACCTTCCACTACAAGTATTGGTGGACCCTTGCCATTGCTTTGAATATTTACATCCGATCTCCTATTATCATACAGCACTTCCAGATATTCCGTCCAACTATTAATTATATCATCTTGTCCCATTAATATTTTACTGTTCCTCTATTGCAAATATCCAGTGGTATTTCTTGTTTTCTTAACTGTTATTGTATTTATTTGTTGATACGTGGAATGGTCTTATCCATAGTTTGTCCCAATCACCATGTACTGTTGATTCAGCCAGATTTCTTTAGCCACTTTTCATTTGTTTACTGTGTATATGTATTGTATCATATTCTTCTTTCTCTGGCTTTTTCTGTCTTCTTTCATCGATATGCCCATGGACAAGGGTGGGGGGAGGGGTGGTCATGCATTTGTGGGAGAAGGCGGGGGAACAGATTAAAGAAACCCGTGTGTGAAAAGAATGAGATTGCGGGGGGGGGGGGGGGATGGGGGTGTCGGTAGGGGTTCTGGAAGAATATCAAAACTGAGAGGGTGGACCAGGAGAACTTTAAATCAGATAGCGGTGAGAAAGATAAGTAGTGTGACTCTTCGCTTGCTGTTGAACGAGGGGAAGGAGCACATATGGGAATGTCCTGAGTGCAATGATATTGGTTCTTAACTCAGCTCAACTCACCCCATCGATAATCTGTAAAATGTCATCAGATATCCATTTCTTTTTTGCAATTAGCAGTTTGCAAATTTGCAGTTTAGATGAAAGATTTCATTTTGGTGTCTTTCAGATTGATTCCCGCAAAATGTCCCATTGTTCATCGCATCATCTCATCTCATCTTGTTCCTCTTGTACCTTGCTGTGTCAAGGTGAAGCATAAACAGCGGGAGACTGTCCGTTTATGGGCTTCATGAATCAAGATTCCCATGGACTCTGCTATTCTCACTGCCAATTGTTTACTTGGCCGGCCTCTTCTTCTTCTTCCTTTTGGTCTGTACATCATTACCTGTTGTGGTATACTGTTTGATGGTAATCTAGTTACATGGCAAAACCATTTAACTTGCTGCATTCTGATAAAATCTAGCGCTGCTATAACCCCCACTTTAGTACTGATTTTTTCATTTCTGATTTTCTGTCTTCTTCATACATTGAGTATTCTTCTCGGGAATCTTATTTCTGTTATTGTGATTTTTCTTTAATTCTGTCATTGTCCTGGTTTGGCATTGGTAGCATATAGTTGATAGGAAGATTGTGTTGTAAAGTGCTCTCTTAGTAACTATTGATACATGTTTGTTCTTTAGTATTGGTGCAATTTGTCTAATGAGTAGTTTGCTTTATTGCATTTTTTAAAATCTTGTCTTCTGATTTGCCATTTGATGATATTATACTTCTTAATTAAGGGTCTGCAAGGTGTGGACTGCGCCTGGCCCTGCAGCCAGCAGGATTAGAAGAACAGCTGCATTATGTGGACTTTGGACTTCGATCTAGATACCATAAGCCCAACTGATTTTATGTTAACAAGAAATAACAGAAAGAGAAATATATTAGATGCAAGGGCAGTGCCCAACTTCGGTATAAACACAGACCACAAAGCAGTCGTTGCCACAATAAGAACCATCAGTAGAAGGAAGCAAAGACCAGGAAAATGCATGCCATGCGAATCAGTAAACTTAAAAAATCTCAACGACGAGGCATCAGGGAAAATTATGAAAAAAAGCTATCTGAAATCTTTGTAAAATTATCTATAGAAAGAAAGACAGTGGAAGAAGAATGGGAAATGTTCAAATCAAGCATTTTAAATACTGCAAAGATAACATGCGGAACCACGAAAATCGCAAAACACGGTTAAAGAAAATAACAAGTTGGTGGAACTCAGAAGTAAAGAAAGCTGTAAAGACAAAACGAAAAAATATAAAAAGTGGTCGAAGAGCAAACAGGAATGCGATTACATAGAATATAGAATAGAATAGTAAAGAGAGAAAAACAAAAAGATTGGGAGGAATATGTAGAAACTCTAAATAAAAACTACAAGGAGACAACTAGAAACTTCTATAAAAAGATAAGTGCAATGAGAACTAGAGGAGAACCCTTTGACCCAACTGAAATAATTAACAGCGAAAACTGAGAACCAATAAGTGAACAGAAATAAATCCTAATAAGATGCAAACAGTACTTCGAACAACTTCTCATTATCCATCAGATGTCACAGGAATTCAAGAAACCAACACAGATGCCACCGAAGAACTAGAACCAAACATACTGGAAGAAGAAATTATAGAAGCCATCAGATTATCCCCATTGAACAAATCACCAGGACAAGATGAAATACCGAAGAACTAATTAAAGCAGCAAGAGAAGTAGGAGCAGCATGGCTACATAGACTATTCAACCATGTTTGGGTAGAACAATAGACACCACGAGACTGGGGATACGCCATAATTATCCCAATTTGGAAAAACAAAGGCAACAAAAGAGACTGCACACAATACAGAGTCACTATTGAGTCATACTGGGAACATATTTTGAAAAATTCATGGGAAAAGACTACGACCTATTATAGAACGCCAGCTAAGCGAAACATAACTTGGATTTAGGAAAAACAAAGGATGCACAGATGCCATTTTTGCTCTTAGACAACTTATAGAAAAATCAATCGAATTCAATGAAACACTCTACTTAGCCTTTGTCGACCAAGAGAAGGCATTTGATAGAGTAGACAGAAACAAGCTGTGGGAAATCCTTAAACAATATGGAGTTAGTCCACATCTAACAAACCTATGTAGAAGCTTATACAACAACAGTGAATAATTAGTGAGAGTAACTGGAGGACACTCAGAACCCTTCACCATAAGATCCGGAGTACAACAAAGTTGTGTCATGTCCCCTCTTTTGTTTATAACTTATGTAAAGAAGCCAGCCAAACAGAGACTGCAAGAACACCGCATGACGAGAACACAGAAGAACCATCTGCAAATCTAACCATTAGAGAACTCCTGTTTGCGGACGACCAAGCACAAATAGCAAAATCAGAAGCTGAATTACAAGACCACATGAATAATCTAAACGAAATGTGTAGGGAACATAACATGAAAATCAGCACAAGTAAAACAGAGGTATTGACTACAGCTAAAGAAGACAAAACAACTATAACAGAATGTCTCTGTTAAGGGGTTTAGATGGGCGTGCAAGGGGAAAGGGTTTAGCATTCAATGCACACGTGAGCACCCCGCTGAAATGTAACTAGGGACGCTCAAGCGCTGACGTAGGGGCAGCGAAGAGATTAGTTACCATCGAGCAGTCCTAGGGAGAGGTCGTGTAAAAGTCGTCAACTGGAATTTTAATTGGGCTAGACCTCTGTTGTTTATCTACAATGTATTCAAAGTGGATCGTTATCCCGAGCCTGTAATAGTGAAGTCACTCCAATAAACGCTATCTACCGAGACTGCTGGAGTTATGTTATCTCTTATGCCATCGTCTTCATTACCTCGCTGTATTGTTACACAACGATTCACCAAAACGAGCATCCTTTGACAAAGTAAAGAGTTTCAAGTACCTAGAAATTATCGAGTTGAGTTGAGTTCAGAACCGACATCGCTACACTCAGGACATTCCCATACGTGCTCCGTCCCCTCGTTCAACAGCCAGCGAAGAGTCATACTACTAATCGTTCCCACCTCTATCTGATTACCTAGAAAGTATAATATCATCAAATGGCAAATCAGAAGACGAGATCGAAAATAGGCAAACAAACTCATTGGACAAATGGTACCAATACTAAAGAACACACATGTATCAAAAGGCCTAACTACTAAGAAAGCACTTTACAACACAATCTTCCTACCAACTCTTTGTTACCAATGCCAAACCTGGACAATGACAGAAAAAGATAAAAGAAAAATCATAACAACAGAAATGAGATTCCTGAGAAGAATACTCAATGTATCAAGAAGAGATAAGATCAGAAATGAAGAAATCAGGACTAAAGTTGGGGCTATAGCTGCACTAGATTTTATTAGAAGGCAGCAAGTCAAATGGTTTGACCATGCAAGTAGGCATACGAACAGCATACCACAAAAAGCAATGATGTACAGACCAGAGGGAAGCAGAGGAAGAGGCCGACTACGTAAAAGATGGACGCAGGGAATAACAGAGTCCATGGGAGTATGTGTGTGTGTGTGTGTGTGTGTGTGTGTGTGTGTGTGTGTGTGTGTGTGTGTGTGTGTGTGTGTGTGTGTGTGTGTGTGTGTGTGTGTGTGTGTGTGTGTGTGTGTGTGTGTGTGTGTGTGTGTGTGTGTGTGTGTGTGTGTGTGTGTGTGTGTGTGTGTGTGTGTGTGTGTGTGTGTGTGTGTGTGTGTGTGTGTGTGTGTGTGTGTGAGCTTGTGTGTGTGTGTGTGTGTGTGTGTGTGTGTGTGTGTGTGTGTGTGTGTGTGTGTGTGTGTGTGTGTGTGTGTGTGTGTGTGTGTGTGTGTGTGTGTGTGTGTGTGTGTGTGTGTGTGTGTGTGTGTGTGTGTGTGTGTGTGTGTGTGTGTGTGTGTGTGTGTGTGTGTGTGTGTGTGTGTGTGTGTGTGTGGTGTGTGTGTGTGTGTGTGTGTGTGTGTGTGTGTGTGTGTGTGTGTGGTGTGTGTGTGTGTGTGTGTGTGTGTGTGTGTGTGTGTGTGTGTGTGTGTGTGTGTGTGTGTGTGTGTGTGTGTGTGTGTGTGTGTGTGTGTGTGTGTGTGTGTGTGTGTGTGTGTGTGTGTGTGTGTGTGTGTGTGTGTGTGTGTGTGTGTGTGTGTGTGTGGTGTGTGTGTGTGTGTGTGTGTGTGTGTGTGTGTGTGTGTGTGTGTGTGTGTGGTGTGTGTGTGTGTGTGTGTGTGTGTGTGTGTGTGTGTGTGTGTGTGTGTGTGTGGGTGTGTGTGTGTGTGTGTGTGTGTGTGTGTGTGTGTGTGTGTGTGTGTGTGTGTGTGTGTGGTGGTGTGTGTGTGTGTGGTGTGTGTGTGTGTGTGTGTGTGTGTGTGTGTGTGTGTGTGTGTGTGTGTGTGTGTGTGTGTGTGTGTGTGTGTGTGTGTGTGTGTGTGTGTGTGTGTGTGTGTGTGTGTGTGTGTGTGTGTGTGTGTGTGTGTGTGTGTGTGTGTGTGTGTGTGTGTGTGTGTGTGTGTGTGTGTGTGTGGTGTGTGTGTGTGTGTGTGTGTGTGTGTGTGTGTGTGTGGTGTGTGTGTGTGTGTGTGTGTGTGTGGTGTGTGTGTGTGTGTGTGTGTGTGTGTGTGTGTGTGTGTGTGTGTGTGTGTGTGTGTGTGTGTGTGTGTGTGGTGTGTGTGTGTGTGTGTGTGTGTGTGTGTGTGTGTGTGTGTGTGTGTGTGTGTGTGTGTGTGTGTGTGTGTGTGTGTGTGTGTGTGTGTGTGTGTGTGTGTGTGTGTGTGTGTGTGTGTGTGTGTGTGTGTGTGTGTGTGTGTGTGTGTGTGTGTGTGTGTGTGTGTGTGTGTGTGTGTGTGTGTGTGTGTGTGTGTGTGTGTGTGTGTGTGTGTGTGTGTGTGTGTGTGTGTGTGTGTGTGTGTGTGTGTGTGTGTGTGTGTGTGTGAAAATGTACCACAAACTGATAGGTTGTGTCTTGCTCCGACATCAATTTTAGAAACGCTGAGGTTTAGTCTGATATTACATTTGAGCAGTAATGCTGGCTGGCTGAACTGAGGCATGAACTCACCACGTGGTGATCTCGCAGCAGACTGAACTCGCGTGGGATATGAATTAAAATACAAAGACCTTACGTGAACTGAAAACATGTTCAGACATGTTTTAAGGAAACTGTTGTGAATGTACAGTAAACATCTGAAGACATGTGGTATGTGTTTACAGATACACATACGTCTAATAATTGCTGACAATGCACTATATTTAACACGAATATTTAGATATTTTCCAGTATAAATTTAACCGGACTGAACTCATGTGAAATGCCCGTTTGAAAGTGCTGACAGGGCACAAAATGAACACTTGTAACCTATTGAGACATAGTATGACATTGAATTTTCTATATATAGGTATGCTGCGTCAGACGCACAGGGTCCATGTAAAAAAGAGCGCAACTGTAGGCTAAAGTCAATGCGTCTGCGGCAAGATTTGGCGACATCTCACTCAAAAACTGAGTTGGTAAGTTTGACTCTGTGTAATGCAAGTGTTCGGTGTACGTCTACAAATACTGTTGTCGCTGGTATATGTCTTGAGACGTAAGTTACAGGGTGCTACAAACAAGAATACACCTCGAGATACAGCCGCTGATAATAAGAGTACTAATACATATACTCATGACGGCCGTGTATAAACTGAAAATTCGACGCTCATATTGCTGACATCAACGCAATGTGCTTTACTAGCATCTTATTATTTTTTTAGTTAATACAGTGGTACACAATTGTATTCTTTTAGACTGTTAATCAATTCTATTAGTATATGTATCGTGAACACCCGACATTCATATCACATTTAACAAGCATCACAAAACGATCGGCTATGAAAAGAATATAGTGTGTACTGAGCGGCTGTTTATAAGTGGTCGCTAGACTTCTAACAAATGTATTAGCTTGTATCGTGAACAACCGACACTTACATCACATTTAAAAAGCAAAGTGGTCGGCTTTCATGGCTACAAGCTGCTTTATCGGAAACAGCGTACGTAACCCCATTCACGACAGGACCACATGGTTTAGTTGTAATGTAGTATGTATTATTAAAGAAGGCGACCAACCCAACTGAACATGTGTGATATTTTCCTTTGTCACAGATTCAAACGGTGCTAAAAAGCGGGAAGGCATAGATACCAGTGGCACTCGCATTCGGGCCAAGGATCCGTTGTTATTCAAACCACAAAGCGGTTCACTAAAGTATGTAGTTATACTTTGTGTTTTGTCTCCACTAAGTGTGTCATTATCATCATCAATATCATCATCATCATCATCATCATCATCATCATCATCATCATCATCATCATTATCATCTTCCACTTTTGCAGTCAAGCGTCGTGGGAGGATTAATTGGTGCTCGAGCGCCTGATGGGTGGCACTGGATAATGTCATTCCATGTGATTATCTGTGATGTCGTCAATCCATTCTTGTGGGCGTCCTACTGGTCTCGTTCCTGATGATCTTTGATGTAGGGTCAGTGATGGTAGATGAAGGAGTTTCATTTTACCTAACTGTGTAATGTGTACATATGAAATATAATTTATCACGAATATGTATGTAATCTGGTCTGTGTCTACAGCTATGTTTTCTTTCTTCCGTCGACGGCTCATTAAAAGGTATGCTGATTGTTTGTCTACAGAGCGTAACGTACAAAGATCAATAGCACTGCATCCGTTGTCACTCACTTTTGGAGCAGAGCGACCTTGTCACTCACTCACAAAGGTATGTACACATTACTAGGAGCATACCACTATATGTCTGTCTTGTTAATTGTGTACATAGTGTATCTTGAACAAGTATGCTTCTGGTCAAACAGTGTGCAATCTGAACTACGCTCACAACATTGACATCAACGCACAGCATCTGCTGTCACATTACCGACATCTCTGTTATTGAAAACAGCATTCGTAAACCCTTAACTAAAGATCCGGGTGGTTTTATGTGACTGTAGTATGTACTGGTAAAGAGTGCGATCAACCAACTGCTCGTGTGATTTGTTTCTTGGAATACACAGACCCTTTGTCATTCAAATACGTGTATATTAGATGTGTCATGCATCATTGTCTTAAACTTGGTTAATGTAAAACATGAAACATTATATCGAATTACTGTGTCTTTTTTAAATGACTTGTCTGTTGTCTATATACCTACGTCTCTTCACACTGTGTCAAAGCTGGTCTCTATAAAGGTCATATGGGTATATTCACACTGTGGCAAATTCATTATGTGTAATGTTACAAATGTGCATATTATGTCACTTGGCTATTCATCTCTATAGTACTTATAATATGTGTCGTTCTCCAAGTTGAAAAGTTGCTGACACAGACAGAAGAAGTTAGAGATCAGACTATTGAGCTGTGTATAAGAAACGAAAGCTCTGTGCAACTAACAGTCTACCACAAAATATTGGTATGTATGCATTCACCATTTCTCACTAACTGTTTTCGTGACTTATCACCAAGTGTATTCACCATTGTTCACTCATGTCGTCACCAATGCTCACTAACTGGGTTTTCTTTTCACCCATGCTCTGTGTTCGCTATGTGTTTAATGTATTTGTCACGTGAAACATCTTTATGTCATTAAATATGTGGTTCATATGACGTCTTGGTGAGACATCGTTAGCCGGATCCTCATTTGCCAAATTACTAAGTAACGTTTTCTTCTCATATGTCTGGGTAAAAAGTTATTACATTTGGATTGAAAACAGACTTATTATATTCTGTAGATGATATAAAACACTATCATTAAATTAATATTTACTGTAACATGTTTTGAAGTACAAAATGTAAAATATTTGTCGACAGTGGACTAAAATGATTTTGTCTTTCTTCACGTTTGACGTTTGGCGTCCAGTACTTACATCAGAACCTTTCTAAAGCATGGAACTATCGAAAGCCACACCATTTTATAGTGTTGGATCATATTACCGTATACTTCAGCATTGCAACTACACAAATGAGTATTGTGCTGGTTCACATTATCACCCAGCCATTATACGTTAACAGAAACTACAAGCATGGTGTATTGGAATACTTGCCTTATCATCAAATACCGCTACTTTTTCTATTAATATAGCCACTAACCAGAAATCTGTCTATATCTGTCTTACATGTGGTCAAGTCTGTTCTGACAACTACGGTCTTACACGTCACATCAATACAGTATACAACACCAAGGCTCACACATGTCGCTTCTTTGGCAATCTATACAAAAGGAAAGACAACATACAACGACACATAAGAACTGATCACCAGATACCCACAACATCAGCAACTACACCCACAACACCTGTGATCACTACACCCTTAGTTTCATCGTAAAAAGGAAACCACCAGCAAGCACATACACAGATAAAACAGAAATACACCAATAATAATGATGACAAGGTAGCAGGGGAAGTGGACGTAGTGATAGATGGTTAAACAGAGACCTTACACAACCTCCACAAGGACATCCAACAAAAATATAGGGATACCGTGCAGGATATTAGGACACATCACAATATCAACAGACGTGTTTAGACGTATAATGTTTTTAATCGATCAGACACAGTACAATCAATAGACTGGGCCAAGAAATTAGAGCCGGCATTTAGTAGTCAGACACATAGGCTTAAGTTAGCCATCATACGATACTCAGACATAGGTAGACATACAAACTTAGATTATTTAATTCCTCATCAGGGGCTGAAAGGGTACTAACATTTGCAGATGATATTCTTGCATATAGGCAGGGAGAGATAGGGAGCAAACAGCCCAGGAGCTACCGTCGACAGTAGAAAAAGTGATTGATTGGTGCACTGAAATGAGTGCTGTCATCCACCCGGAAAAGGCGGCTGCTTTGTGGTGCTTTCTGGACAACAGGATTGTGAGAGCTGATGTCCCAAGCCTCACGATAGACGGTAGAAGCGTAAACGGAGAGAACAAACTGAAGTATCTGGGAATCACATTTGACAGGAGTCTGTCCTTCAAGGACCATGTAGAGACGCTTGTGACAAGATCTCACAAGGGACTCAATGCAATTAAAACTATGGCTGCTATGGACACAGAGCAGAGAATGCTCTTCACACTATACCAACACTTGATCCTCTCAGTGATTGATTATGGACTAGGACTGCTCACTGTCTCAAAGAGTTAGCTGGTGAAATTAGAGTGCATACAGAACGAAGCTATGCGGCTATTCTGGGATGATCTAGAGACACCCCAGTAGTGTGTATGCGTTACATGGATGGCTCAGCCGGAGGATAAGATCAGACAGGTGTGCATCTTGGAGAACAGTAGGCGAGGAGAGGAGTGGATCAGAGTGCCATCGGAGCAGTCAGACCTGTGCAGAGGTATAATCAAATTGAACCGGGAGTGCAGGGAGTGGCCAGCAGGGACCACGAAAGTGGAAATCCAGCAACTAATTCAGGATAATGCTCGCCCGGGTGATGTGATTATCTACTCAGATGGCTCGGTGTTGAAAGGTAGGAGAAGTGCCTGGGGATTTTTAGCAAAAGCTAATGGTCAACGTTTGGTGCAGGTGTGCCTGGCGTATGATACCACTACATCTAGCTTAAGAATTGAGGTGGAAGCGGTCAGTGCAGCTTTCCGCTGGATGGAGAACACGATACATACACACATCGTAATTGTAACTGACTCAGAAAGCATGCTGAGGAGGGTGAGGACATGCAGGCTTCGTTAAGAGTGGCTTGCTTCGCTTCGGAGGTCACGAGTGGCAAGCGTCACCTGGATCTTTTCTCCGGAGCATGCCGGTGTGCTGGGGAATGAACAGTCGGACAGATTGGCTGGCTCTGCAAAACTTGGTGGAGTATTGATGCATGACAAGGCAGACGTGTTTGCGGCCTTGTGGGAGCACGTGTACACCTCGGAGGAGCAAATGAATCACCATAGTCTGGCAAGAATAATTCAGCGAGGAATGACGAGGGGATTTGACCGACGCTCGACGCGTAGAGGAAAGTCGAGACGGACATATAATCAGATTGCTACTGGAACTATTGGTGTTGGAATTCTTCGCTGGCTGCTGAGGATAGGGACGGAGCGCTTATGGGAATGGCCCGAATGCTGTGATGTCGGTTCCTCAATCAATCAATCAATTCCTCATCAAATAACGCATGCGAATTGGACGTCCCTAAATGAGTAAACAACAGACAAGATTTTTGAGACTTTATAACCATAGTTCAGGAAAGCGACATGTTTAACGACTAGTTTGTTATATATGTATCACATCACTTATTACTCGATATGTTTCTGTTTAGATGACATACCCGACCATATTAGACACAACCACGGTATCAACATATTACAACGCGATTCACACAACAAGCCGTGCACTGACATGTTTTGCCATTTTCGATATCTGGCGGTATTCAAACTTTCACCCGTGACAGACCTTAGGAAATCCACCAATCTATCATCTAACCAGTGGCAGACATACCAAAGTATAGTGTCGTTGGATAATTTCTCCGGGGTTAGATAAATAAACAAGGCCCAATGTAGGAAAATGTTTTGGGGTTAACATAGATAATTTTGAGTTTAACGAGACACAGTCCCAGGTCCCAAAACTGTGCAGTATTGGGGAATACAGTGAGACATTAAGAGTATTACTTCATATGGATCATCTCATGAATATTAATTACTTTGAAAGAGTAGCTACTTCATTTGGGTTTAGTGAATGTGGGAAGTTGTGGAGTAGTTTTTGGGAGATGGATAGACATACTAAATCATGTACTGGGGGGAAAGACTTAGATAGTCTTAAATGGGGAGTCTATGCTGTGACAGGGACTTATAGGAGACCATTAGCTCGATGGGGGTGGGGTTACAACACTTTCTCTCTGTAATCCCGTTTATCATGCAGAGTCTCTTAGCGGAGCGAGAGCTGAGGCAGTTCGACCCCCGCTCGTGACTTTCGGGATACTGAGCCGGCCGCTCAGAAAGCAATGGCAAACTACTGAGCGTAATCTTGCCAAGAGATCAACATACAGCTGAAAGATGCTGGTGTTGACATGCTAAGCCCTGTAAAGGATATGCTTTAAAATATATATATATATATATATATATATATATATATATATATATATATATATATAGTGAATACGTGTGTACATGTATGTGCGCGCATCTGTGTGTGGGTGCGTGTGTGTGTATGACTGTGTGTGTGTGTGTGTGTGTGTGTGTGTGTGCAGGGCCTACATCGCAACGGGAGATAAATATCAGAATAAGAAGACAGAACTGGCTCTCTGTCTCTTTCTCTCTCTCTCTCTCTTTCACTCTCTGTCTTTCTCTCTTTGTCACTCTCCCTACCTCTCTCTCTCTTTCTCTCTCTTCTTCTCTCTCCCAATTTTTCTCTCTTTCTCTCTCCTTCTCTCTCTCTATCTCTCTCCCGTTTTACTCTTTTCTCTCTCTCTCTCTCTTTTCTCTATCTCTCTATTCTCTCTCTCTATTCTCTCTCTCACCATCTCTATCTTTCTCTCTTTTTCTTTCCCTCTCTGGCTCTCTGTCTCTTTCTCTCTCTCTCTCTTTCACTTTCTGTTTCCCTCTCTCTTTGTCACTCTCCCTACCTCTCTCTCTCTCTCTCCTAGCTTTCTCTCTCTATCTCTCTCTCCTGCTGTATCCCCATTTTTTTCTCTTTCTCTCCGTCTCTCTCTATCTCTCTCCCTTTTCTCTCTCTCTCTCTCTCTCTCTCTCTCTCTCTCTCTCTCTTCTCTATCTCTGTATTCTCTCTCGCTCTCTCACTATCTCTATCGTTCTCTCTTTTTCTCTCCCTCTCTGGCTGTCTCTCTCTCCCCCTCTCTGTCTCTCTCCTTCTCAGTCTCTCTTGTCACTCTCCCTATCTCTCTAGATCGCTCTGTCTCTCATGTTCTTTTACATATTGCAGTCAAGCTTTAATGCATTGCATTTACAGGACATCACAGTCAGCCTCACCATTCGTGCTTTCTGGGCAAGTTTGCAGTTGTCTTTCTGAACGGCTGAATTTCTTTTACATATTGCAGTTAAGCTTTAACGCATTGCATTTACAGGACATCGCAGTCAGCCCCAGCATTCGTGCTTCCTGGGCAAGTTTGCAGTATACAACCAGACTACATGCTAACTAGCTAAAACCGGTAAAAATGGCGTCACAGCCGGGTATAGCTGTAATGATACAGCTAGAACACGTGGATAAGAAGGATAGTACAAACAAAAAACTGTCGAGTATCTAGCACAGGGACCTAACTCTGGCTGAATAATTCCACAAGAGACTGTGTCGTGGTGATAGACCACGACCTTAGCACGTGATTGTATCAAGATCAGACATGTCCATACAATATTACGCTTAGTCATTCTACGTCAACAGATATCGTGAATATAGCGTCCACCATTCACCGTCTAGAAGTACCGTTCTCATCTAACAGAAACCAGCTCACAATGTTACATGTCGCTAACGGTAAGTTGGCTTTTTGATAAAGCTTTCACATTTTCGTTGTGTTTCTCCAAGTAGGCATATGGGTAACCTAACAATACTAGTATAATACAGGGGATATATGGTGCTTGAGGCATATATCTGAAGAGACAAGCCATTTCTTCCTATAGTATTGTAGGCTGGGTCGACATCGAATAGAGCTGGAATTCGAACTTTTGAACACAGCACTATGGTGGTACCGTAAAAATATAGGTAGTAATGTGTAGTCGTAGGGGAAGATGAAAGTGTACTGCGGGGTCCACATACCCATTATCAATAGAAATATATGGAATGTGTAACAGAAAGTGCGTGTCAGATACATAGCTAATATCTGTAATATCCATATTTATAATGCTGATAAACCACCCTATTCTTATCTGTTTTACAGATACCGACGCCCACGAAACCCTAATTAGCAAACTGTGGAGCACATTAAGAGCTGAACCATACAGATATTGCATGGCGTGTCTTAATGTCCCACAAAATCAAGAAGCCGAGAATCCATTCACTCATTCTTGTGATTATGGTGAGGGTGGTAGTTTTGCGGACCTAGTAACGGTTCGACTGCAGGATGTACTACAACAGAACTTCACCAAACAAGAAATAATCACATTAAGCTTGAATAGAATTGAGGATTGCATCCTCGACTATAATCGACAACAGGATACTCCAGAACCATCCTCACCAAACGTCGAGCGAACATCGTCACCGGCATCCTTAACCTTTAGTCAATCCACACTAGCAGACGAGTATTAAAACACCTACATAAAAACAAAATGGTTGTAATATACTTACAGTCCTGTCTTTAATAGCTGACCAGTCCTCAATACGAAGAAAACTACAGTGGGTGTGAGGAGACTGTATATGTATATCACTGGTATTCTGACTTCACAGACTATAGCTCACAGTGACTACAACGCAAGTAACACGGCGCCCTCTACGCTATCTATTTCATCATGGTTAGAGGTCATGTGGCGAGCATGACCCGCATTCCCCAACCCAGCTCAAACATACAACAGGTCAACGAGCGGGTAGTAGAACGCTTAGTCGCGCCATACGGACAGCCACGTCAGCGTAATCTGAACCGCTTGACCTAAGAAACTGGCTGAAACCGGTTTTACGCGTGGCTCAAAAACTAGTATATAAACCCGAGGCTGGTAACACTTAAGCATTGTGATCCGAAGATGACTACAGACCTCAAGACTGTGCCTGCTAACTGGGTCTACATGACTCGTAGTGGTGAGACTAATAGACCAATGGGCGGTGGTGATAAGACCGTGTTTGTCTCATCCTACAGAGGAACGAGCACGTTACACATCCAAAGATATTACGGTGATTCCGACAAGAGATTCCCGACTAAGACGAATATGACACTTACTCGGCAAGAATATGAACAGATGAGCGCCATGCATCGCGAGATCCTAGCTGACTTTGACAGACTCAACCAAGTTAACCAAGCCAGTAACGAAGTCAAACAAGGACACTAACAGAGACAAGCAAGTCAGTAACCAAAACATTCAAGTCAGTGCTCATGTCAAACAAGGCACTACCAGAAGCAATCAAGTCCAAAACACTCAAGTCAGTGCTCAAGTTAAACAAGGGACTGACCGAAGCCACCAAGCAGACGCATACTATACCACCAGTTTTCAACCCAGCTACAGTCAGATGTGTGATGACCCCAGCAACCAGATGTGTAATGAGCCCAATAGCCAGCTGTTTAATGTGCAACAAGACACCAACCGAAGCAATCAAGTTCAACACACTCAAGACAGTACTCAAGTCAAACAGGGTACTAAATGAAGCCACCAAGTAGACGCATACTATACCGCCAGTTTTCAACCCAGCTACAGTCAGATGTGTGATGACCCATGCAACCAGATGTGTGATGAGCCCAATAGACAGATGTTTCATGTGCCCGACACTCAGATGATTGATGTCCCAGTTGTCTACAATACTCAGATGTCAGCCCACCAATCAGGAGACCAGTCTTATGACTACATACCAAGTTACATATACATACCAGGCTACCAGACGGAACAACCAACCTACTCAGACAGTGGTGTGAAGAAACCCAGAAACAACATACAATTTGTATAGCTATATATGTGAAAATAAAATGTTGTGATGATACTATATATACTAGCACATATCCATCATCCATTTCGTATAATGACATTGCGCATTTTTAAAATTATTATTCTTGTAAAATGTACTGAAATACTAAATAAACAGGTATGTAGATTATAATTACGTCTTGGTTGTTGAATATTTAGTGTTTACCGTGTATATAGCTGTCATGCGGTGAGATAATGAAGGGCAAAAATCTCGACCAAGTAATAAAATTTGTTAGCCAAATTGGAAAATGTTGGCTATATTTCAACCAGACTTATAAAAAGCTCACCTAAACTTATGAAAAGTAGGAAAATTTGTTAACCAAAGTGAAAATTTTGGTCACATTTCAACCAAACTTATAAAATGTAGAACACTTTGGTGACCACAGGTGAAAAGTTTGGCCAAATTTCAACCAAACTTATAAAAAGTAGGAAACTTCGCGGCCAAATTTCAAACAAACTTATAAAACATTGGAAATTTTGTTAACCAAACGTGAAAAGTTTGGCCAAATTTCATCCACACTTATGAAAGACAAGAAAATTTGTTAATCAAATGTGACAAGTTTGGCCAAATTTCAACCAAACTTATGAAAAGTAGGAAAATTTGTTACCCAAAATGAAAAATGTTGGCTCCATTTCAACTAGACTTATAAAAATTTCAACCAAACTTATGAAAAGTAGGAAAATTTGTTACCCAAAATGAAAAATGTTGGCTACATTTCAACCAGACTTATAAAAATCTCACTCAAACTTATGAAAAGTAGGAAAATTTGTTACCCAAAGTGAAAAATTTGGCCAGATTTCAACCAAACTTATGAAAAGTAAGGAAACTTTGTTAACCAAAGGTGAAAAGTTTGGCCAAATTTCACCCAAACTTATGAAAAATAGGAAACTTTGGTAACCAAAGGTTAAAAGTTTGACCGAATTTCAACCAAAATTATGAATAGTAAGGAAACTTTGTTAACCAAAGATGAAAAGTTTGGCCAAATTTCAACCAAACTTATAAAAAAAAAAAAAGTAGACCACTTTGTTAACCAAAGCAAAATATTTTGGCCACATTTCAACCAAACTTATAAAAATCTAAGTCAACCTTATGAAAAGTAAGAAAATTTGTTAACCAAATGTGAAATGTTTGGCCAAATTTCATCCACATCTTATGAAAAGTAGGAAATTTTGTTAATAAAATATGAAAAATTTAACCCAAAGTACAGCCACAACTTATAAAAAGTAGGACAATTCCTTAACCAAATGGGAAAAATATCTCACGTTCTCATTTTAATTCCCCAACCTGCTAGAGATATTCGTCTGTCCCTTATGCAAACAACAGCTGTATTTCAGAAAATTAAATGTATCTTATGTAATAAGTCACTATGGTTGAATGAAAAAAATAAAATTTCAACAATAAGATTGTACAAAAATTAACAATTAAATTTCTACATGAAACATTCAATTTGGAAACAGAAAGAAATTTAATTGTTAATTTTATTATATTATTATAATTATATTATATTATATTTTTAAGTTTTAATTTTTAATTACATAAGATACATTTAATTTTCTTAAATACAGCTGTTGTTTGCATAGGGAACAGACGAATATCTCTAGCACGTTGGGGATTTAAAATGACAACGTGAGATATTTTCCAATTTGGTTAAGGAATTGTCCTACTTTTTATAAGTTTTGGCTGAACTTTGGGTTAAATTTTTCATATTTTGTTAACAAAATTTCCTACTTTTCATAAGATTTGGATGAAATTTGGTCAAACTTTTCACATTTGGTTAACAAATTTTCTTACTTTTCATAAGTTTGACTGAGATTTGTATAAGTTTGGATGAAATGTGGCCAAAATATTTTGCTTTGGTTAACAAAGTAGTCTACTTTTTTATAAGTTTTGGTTGAAATTTGGCCAAACTTTTCATCTTTGGTTAACAAAGTTTCCTTACTTTTCATAATTTTGGTTGAAATTCGGTCAAACTTTTCACCTTTGGTTACCAAAGTTTCCTATTTTTCATAAGTTTGGGTGAAAGTTGGCCAAACTTTTCACTTTTGGTTAACAAAGTTTCCTTACTTTTCATAAGTTTGGTTGAAATGTGGCCAAAATTTTTCACTTTGGTTAACAAATTTTCCTACTTTTCATAAGTTTGAGTGAGATTTTTATAAGTGGTTGAAATGTAGCGAAAACTTTTCACTTTGGTTAACAAATTTTTCAACTTTTCGTATGTTTGGGTGAGATTTTGTAAGTTTGGTTGAAATGGAGCTAACATTTTTCATTTTGGGTAACAAATTTTCCTACTTTTCATAAGTTTGGTTGAAATTTGGCCAAAGTTTACACATTTGGTTAACACATTTTCTTATTTTTTATAAGTTTGTTTGAAATTTGGCCGCGAAGTTTCCTACTTTTTATAAGTTTGGTTGAAATTTGGCCAAACTTTTCACCTGTGGTCACCAAAGTTTTCTACATTTTATAAGTTTGGTTTAAATTTGGCCAAACTATTCACATTTGGTTATCAAATGATCCTACTATTCATAAGTTCGACTGAGATGTTTATAAGTCTGCTTGAAATGTAGCCAACATTTTTCCCATTTGGCTAACAAATTTTATTACTTGGTCGGGATTTTTGCCCTTCATTCTCTCACCGCACGACAGCTATATACACCGTAAACACTAAATATTCAACAACCAAGACGTAATTATAATCTATATACCTGTTTATTTAGTATTTCAGTACATTTTACAAGAATAATAATTTTTAAAAAATGCGCAATGTCATTATACGAAATAAATTATGTGATATGAGCTGGTATACATAGTATCATCACAACATTATATTTTTTCACATATATAGCTATACAAATTGCTCGTTGTTTCTGGGTTTCTTCACACCACTGTCTGAGTAGGTTGGTTGTTCCGTCTGGTAGCCTGGTATGTATATGTCACTTGGTATGTAGTCATAAGGCTGGTCTCCTGATTGGTGGGCTGACATCTGAGTATTGTAGACAACTGGGACATCAATCATCTGAGTGTCAGGCACATCAAACATTCTGGCTATTGGGCTCATCACACATCTGGTTGCATGGGTCATCACAATCTGACTGTAGCTGGGTTGAAAACTGGCGGTATAGTATGCGTCTACTTGGTGGCTTCATTTAGTACCCTGTTTGACTTGAGTACTGTCTTGAGTGTGTTGAACTTGATTGCTTCGAATGGTGTCTTTTGCACATTAAACAGCTGGCTATTGGGCTCATTACACATCTGGTTGCTGGGGTCATCACACATCTGACTGTAGCTGGGTTGAAAACTGGCGGTATAGTATGCGTCTACTTGGTGGTTTCGGTTAGTCCCTTGTTTAACTTGAGCACTGACTTGAGTGTTTTGGTTACTGACTTGCTTGCCTCTGTTAGTGTCTTGTTTGACTTCGTTACTGGCTTGGTTAACTTGGTTGAGTCTGTCAAAGTCAGCTAGGATCTCGAGATGATGGCGCCCATCTGTTCATATTCTTACCGAGTAAGTGTCATACCTGTCTTAGTCGGGAATCTCTTGTCGGGATCACCGTAAAATTTTCGGATGTGTAACGTGCTCGTTCCTCTGTAGGATGAGACAAACACGGCCTTATCACCACTGCAAACTGGTCTAATAGTCTCACCACTACGAGTCATGTAGACCCAGTTAGCAGGCACATTATTGAGGTCTGTAGTCATCTTCGGATCACAATGCTTGAGTGTTACCAGCCTCGGGTTTATATACTAGTTTTTAAGCCACGCGTAAAACCGGTTTCAGCCAGTTTCTTAGGTCAAGCGGTTTAGATTACGCTGACGTGACTGTCCGTATGGTGCGACTAAACGTTCTACTGCCCTCTCGTTGATCTGTTGTATGTTTGAGCTGGGTTGGGGAATGCGGGTCATGCTTGCCACATGACCTCTAGCCATGATGAAATAGATAGCATAGAGGGCGCCGTGTTACTCGCGGTGTAGTCACTGTGAGCTACAGTATGTGAAGTCAGAATACCAGTGAAATACATATACAGTTTCCTCACACCCACTGTAGTTTTCTTCGTATTGAGGACTGGTCAGCTATTAAAGACAGGACTGTAAGTATATTACAACCATTTTGTTTTTATGTAGGTGTTTTAATACTCGTCCGCTAGTGTGGATTGGCCGGCTTCGTGGCTTAGAGGTTATGACTTTTTTCCGTAATCTCGTATACTCTCGTCGGTGACGTGATGACGGTGAGAATCAGCAGTGGTTCGAAACGCATCGGTAAATTACGAGGTATGTGAGCCGGCCACTCAGAAAGCAATGGCAAACTACTGAGCGTAATCTTGCCAAGAAATCAACATACAGATGCTGGTGTTGACAGCGATGTCCTGTAAAGGAAATGCAAAAAAGAAAGTGTGGATTGACTAAAGGTTAAGGATGCCGGCGACGATGTTCTCTCGACGTTTGGTGAGGATGGTTCTGGAGTATCCTGTTGTCGATTATAGTCGAGGTTGCACTCCTCAATTCTATTCAGGCTTAATGTGATTATTTCTTGCTTGGTGAAGTTCTGTTGTAGTACATCCCGCAGTCGATCCGTTACTAGGTCCGCAAAACTACCACCCTCACCATAATCACAAGAATTAGTGAATGGATTCTCGGCTTCTTGATTTTGTGGGACATTAAGACACGCCATGCAATAGCTGTATGGTTCAGCTCTTAGTATGCTCCACAGTTTGCATATTAGGTTTTCGTGGGCCTCGGTATCTGTAAAACTGATAAGAATGGGGTACTTTATCAGCATTATAGACATGGATATTACAGATATTAGCTATGGATCTGACATTCACTTTCTGTTACACAGTCCATATATTTCTATCGATAATGGGTATGTGGACCCTGCAGTACACTTTCACCTTCCCCTACGACTACACATTACTACTTATATTATTACGGTACCACCATAGTGCTGTGTTCAAAAGTTCGAATGCCAGCTCTATTCGATGTCGACCCAGCCTACAATACTATAGGAAGAAATGGCTTGTCTCTTCAGATATGCGCCTAGCACCATATATCCCCTGTATTATACTAGTATTGTTAGGTTACCCATATGCCTACTTGGAGAAACACAACGAAAATGTGAAAGCTTTATCAAAAAGCCAACTTACCGTTAGTGACTTGTAACATTGTGAGCTGGTCTCTGTTAGATGAGACCGGTACTTCTAGACGGTGAATGGTGGACGCTATATACACGATATCTGCTAACGTAGAATGACTCAGCGGAATATTGTCTGGACATGTCTGACCTTGATACAATCACGTGCTAAGGTCGTGGCGACATAGGTCGCTTGTGGAATTATTTATCCAGAGTTAGGTCTCTTTGCTAGATACTAGACAATTTTTTGTTTGTATTATCCTTCTTATCCACGTGTTCTAGCTGTATCATTACAGCTATACCCGGCTGTGACGCCATTTTTACCGGTTTTAGCTAGTTAGCATGTAATCTGGTTGTATACTGTAAACTTGCCCAGGAAGCACGAATGCTGGGCTGACTGCGATGTCCTGCAAATTCAATGCGTTAAAGCTTGACTGCAATATGTAAAAAAAATTCAGCCGTTCACAAAGACAACTGCAAACTTGCCCAGGAAGCACGAATGATGGGGCTGACAGTGATGTCCTGTAAACGCAATGCATTAAAGCTTGACTGCAATATGTAAAAGAAAATGAGAGACAGAGCGATCGAGAGAGAGAGGGAGAGTGACGAGAGAGAGATAGAGAAGGGGAGAGACAGAGAGGGAGAGAGAGACAGTCAGAGAGGGAGAGAAAAAAAGAGAGAAAGATAGAGATAGTGAGAGAGCGAGAGAGAATAGAGAGAGAGAATAGAGAGAGAGAGAGAGAAGAGAGAGAGAGATAGAGAGAGGAAAGGGTGAGAAAAGGGGGAGAGATAGAGAGAGAGAGAGACGGAGAGAAAGAGAGGAAAATGGGGAGAGAGCAGGAGAGAGAGATAGAGAGAGAAAGCGAGGGAGAGAGAGGTAGGGAGAGTGACAGAGAGACAGACAGACAGTGAAAGAGAGAGCGAGAGAGAAAGAGACAGAGAACCAGAGAGGGAGAGAAAAAGAGAGAAAGATAGAGATAGTGAGAGAGAATAGAGAGAGAATAGAGAGATAGAGAAGAGAGAGAGAGAAGAGAGAAAAAGGGGAGCGAGATAGAGAGAGCAGGAGAGAGAAAGAGAGAAAAATGGGGAGAGAGAAGTAGAAAGAGAAAGAGAGGGAGAGAGAGGTAGGGAGAGTAACAAAGAGAGAGAGACAGAGAGTGAAAGAGAGAGAGCGAGAGACAAAGAGACAGAGAGCCAGTTCTGTCTTCTTATTTTGATTTTTATACCCCGTTGCGATGTAAGCCCTGCTCACACACACACGCACCCACACACGCACCCACACACAGACGCGCGAACATACATTTACACACGTATTCGCTATATATATATATATATATATATATATATATATATATATATATATATATATATATATATATATATATATATATATATATATATATATATAATTCGACTGTATGTACATTTAAAGCCTCTAGATTTCACTATGCGACTTTACTTCCACTGACCACAACTCGACTAGCGTGCGAGGCGTAATTATCTTCACCTTTATCTACCCGCTTATCAGCGATGATCGTTGGCCAGGGACTAATATATTTCTCGCGGGCCCGTGATAGGCCGGAGCGTAGGTAAAAACTATTGTTCAGGGAGAGAAGGAAAGAAAAAAGGAAAGAAAGAAGGAAAGAAAAAAGGGCAATAATCCAAGAGACACGAATCGTATCCCCTGGGATACTTTTATTTTGTTTATTATGGGGAAGGTATTTGTGCTGTTTTATCTCGTCTTATAATTATCTTAGCAAGTTATTGCTTATATTACTTGAGAATATTATTTTTATATTCACATTAATATAGTTAGTTAGTTAGTTAGTCGACAGATCATCCTCGTTGCACATCGGACCATTCAGTCCATAAGTGCTCGGATCCCCTCCTCAGCAAATCCCACAGCGTGTAGCGGCTAACGACGCCAGTTCTGTGTTGGTTTATCAATCTTCTTTGGCTGCCTGCGTAGTGTTCTTGTTTGGCCACCCCTCTTTTAATTTGCTGCTCTCGCAGTCTGGCCATTGCTGTAGAGTCACAGTCATCACTTGGTTCTTGCAAAAGTCTCACTTCTCGTAGAGCATTCAGAATGTCAGCCTGGTCCATGGCGCGTCCGCCCTCCACAGTAGCCTCACCTGCGAGCTTGTCAGCCCGCTCATTTCCTTGTACTCCCGCATGACCTGGCACGAAGATGAAACTAATCTTTGCCAGCCGAGACCGCTCCAGAGGCAGCAACCATTCTCTTCGGATCGACCCCTCCTCTATCCTCTTGATCATGTTCATTGAGTCGCTAAGGAAACAAGCCCTAGTGAATGTCTGTGTCTCGAGCCATGTTATTGCTTTACTTACTGCCATGACATCCATGGTCAGGCTACTTGTGGTTTCAGTGAAAGCACCAGAGTCCTCCTTCACAATTCTCCCTCCGGCCCGAGCTGTAAAGGCCCATGAGCTTCTCACATGTCGGACGACCGACCCATCTGTGTAGATGACCGCGTCACTGTCTAGCGAATTCTCGAAAATCAACGCTTGTACTTCAGCCTCCACAGCAGCCGGATTTTCTTGTCTGCATTTTCTATCTAGTTGGATGCAAACTGAAAGGATGTGCAGAAGTCTGTTGGCACTTGCACCCACTCCTCGCCAGGTTCTAAGTCCTCAAGTGAACACACCTGTTGAAGAATGTCTTCGGCTTGACCCATCCATGACCGTCCTCTTTTTAACCTGCTGCCCTTCACCTTCCTAATTTCACTATGCAGTGGATGCTGTGTGTTTGCGTTAATTCTGAGGTAGGCGCGTGCCCTGCAAACTTGCATTCTCTCTTCAATGGTTGAAAAATCAAGAAGGTAGCGCATCGCCCTGCATGCTGTATCTCTTGTACATCCAAGAATAATGCGCATAGCTTCATTCTGTATCCTTTCCATCCTTTCTATCTGCTTATGGCTGAGAGTCAGGATTGCCATTGCATACTCCAAAACAGACATGACCAGCCCCTCGTACAGAAGACATAGATGGCGCTGCTCACAGTTTGCTGCCGCCATCACCCGCATCGCTGCCTAGCCCCGCTTGGCCTTTGTTATCACCTGGTCTATGTGCACATTATAAGCAAGGCTTCGATCAAACCGTATCCCCAGGTAATTCATTGCCTGCGTTCTTTCCACCGTCTCTGAACACAGCATTACAGTTGGTGTTGGATTGTTGACAATATGATTATTCAACGAGAACCATGTCACTGTTGCCTTTGTTGGGTTGACCATTGCCCCAGCTTCATCACACCAAGTACTTATGCGATTGAGTTCGGTTTGTAGTTCCAAAGCAACTTCCTCTCTATCCTTACCCTGACGATACACTAAAACATCATCGGCATATGACAATGTCCTGCCAGGTCCAGTGATCTGCTCACTGGTGATTCTCACTGTGTAGGCGTTGAACAGTACCGGAGATAATGGTGATCCCTGTGGTAGGCCAGGATATTATTAACATTAATATTCTCCGTTATACATACTAGAAATATAGACATTTAATACGTGATTAGTATTCAAAAATTAATGTTAATATATGCCTGTCTAGTATATTTTTAAACCAGATTTTCACCACTCGCTTAAAGTTGATACATGGGTATGGACTTCTGCCGAATTAACTATCATGCTGAGCCGTGGAAAGTTTATTCATGCAATCCAAGTCTGGATACTAGAGGTAACTCTAGTGAAGGTCCAAAACATGTTTTCTAATCTGTCATATTGACCTCGGTATCCTCAGCGAAGGGTTCCATATCCACGCGCGTTGTGACGTGGGGCGATGTGAGGCGGTGTGGGGCGGAACGGACCCCGGCGCTGTGTGGGGCGGACCGGCGCGGACTGGCGCGGGCCTGACCGTCATCGGCGATATCCGGACCGGACATCGTCACGCGATCCGGCGCGGTGTGGAGCGGACCGGCGCGATCCGGACCGGGCACGGTGTGGGGGGCCTGGTTAGGGGGTACCCATGGACCGGAAGTCAACCGGAAGTCACCCATAAGTAGTCAGCCGGACCCAAGAAAATACCCGCCAAAATTTCAAAAAATGTGGTCCGTTTTCAATCTGGTGCTATACTCTTCATATAGTAAAAAATGCTCGTCATCTATGATTTACGAGCACCAGATTTACGAGTGAAATTGCACATTGTATACTACTTTATGGTTTTGCCATTGTCACTGCATATGCACCGACACTAACTTCCTCTGATGATGTGAAGGGTTCATTCTATGAGGCGATAGACTGTGACCAAAGCAGTTCCAAAATCTGACTACATGTATATGCTCGGTGATGTTAATGATGGCGCCTACCCATATCATGTGTCTACATACTCCATGTGGCATATCGCAGAAACTATATCAACCTCTCTCTCTCTCTCTCTCTCTCTCTCTCTCTCTCTCTCTCTCTCTCTCTCTCTCTCTCTCTCTCTCTCTCTCTCTCTCTCTCTCTCTCTCTCTCTCTCTCCTCATATATACCTTGCACAGTTCCATGTACATTATTGTATGAATGTCTGTTGAGTGGTGTATATGTATGTATGTGCGCTCACGCATATCAATCCACCCAGACTTTAAGACTTGCCTCACAATAACATACAGGATAGCATAATGTGAGTTTGGTTAGTATCACCATCATACTTGGGTGCACTCCATTGCTCTTCAATATTCGTCCACCAGGGTCAACCCATTCATTGGCACCCACCCATGCTTTGTTAGTACATTCACTGAGATTGCTCAGATATCATTCTCAGACTGCCGTCCTACTTTCCTGCCTCCGCCCCCCCCCCCCCCCCCCCCCAATTCTTTCAATGTGCTCTCTGAACCGTTACACCCACTACGCCGTCATCATCCTACACCTAACTCCTTCGGTTGGGTATAAAAAGAAGATATCGGCGATATTCTAAGTTATACACAGATCGGAATTGTGAGGTAAGTATGAACATTTTTTCCAATTCTCATTTTCTCTTTATTGCTTTCATTTTTTCATCCTTTTGTTCTTCTCGTCCTGTCGTCACCTTTTGGTGTAAGTCACAGGAGATCGCCTTGACTATATGTTGTGTTTTGTGAATGTGTGTATTTGCTGATGAAGGCTAATCGCCGCAACATATTGTATGTGTCGTAATTCTGTTATGTAAAGCTGCACTACTTTGTGTCATTTTATATTGCTTACACTTTCACAGCTTTACCGCAGTTCCACCCAATTTTATTCAGATGGCTGCCAGGCAGTGTGCAAACGACTATTGTATAAAGTTATGCAAGTACATTCAACATGCAAGTCTCATCATCTCACCATGTTCCTCTTGTACCTTGCTGTGTCGAGGTAAAGTATAAACAGCGGGAGAGTGCACACTTATGGGCTTCATGTATTGAATGCAAAATGCAAGTCATAAGGGAAATATCAGAAGCATGTATGAAGGGATAAAGAAGACCTCTGGTCCAGTAATCAAAAGAAGTGCACCACTGAAAATCTTGACTGGAGAAAGCATCACTAAATAAAAACAGCAGCTAGATAGATGGGCAGAGCACTATTTGGAGCATTACTCAAGCGAGACCAAACTAGCGTATAATGCCCTCAGCGCTATAGAGGCTCTACCAACTCTTGCCACCTGGACACACTACCCACCATAACAGAAGTTAAGTGTGATATTAAGGAACTTGCATCTGACAAGGCTCCAGGTATGGATGGGATTCCGAGAGAGTTTATCATGAGTGGGTAAGACACACTCACTCTACAGATCCACCAGCTAACAGAGCTATGCTGGCGACAAGGACAAATCCCGCAGTATTTTACAGATTCAAGCATCATAACACTGTACAAGAACAAGGGGAGTATGATTGACCGTAACAACTATAGGTGTATATCACTTCTCTGTATCGTTGGGAAAATATGTGCCAGAATTGTTCTGCACAGGCTTCAAGTCCTGGGACATCAAGTCTACCCCAAATCACAATGTGGCTTTAAACGGAAAGGATCTACCATTGATATGATATTCTCAAGCATGCAAGAAAAAATGCCTTGAACAGAATCAACCACTGTTTATTGCTTTCATATATCTCACAAATGCATTTATTTTGGTCAATCGTGAGAGTCTGCTCAAGGCACTAAAGAAGATCGGACGCCCAATAACTCTTCTGTCCATTGTAGAATCTTTCCACACTAGCAAGAAGGGTATAATCAAGTTTTTCGGTGCAACTTGAGAAGAGTTTGAAATCAAGAGTGGAATTAAGCAATGTTGTGTACTAGCTCCCAGCCTCTTTGGAATATACTTTTCACTTCTACTGAAATATGCCTTTCTTGATCATGATGGTGGTATATACACTCACTCACTCACTCTCAGATGGCGGCCTCTACAATGCTCAGAGATTGAAGGCCAAGACCAAAATTAGGAGGGTGCATTCGGGGCATTCCCATAAGCGCTCCGTCCCCATCCTCAGAAGCCAGCGAAGAGCTCCAACACTAATAGTACCAGTAGCAATCTGATTATATGTCCGTCTCGCCTTTCCTCTGAGCGTCGATCGTCAGCCATATCCCCTCGTCACCCATCGCTGTCGCATTCTTGCCAGACCATGGTGATCCATTTGCACCTCCGAGGTATACACGTGCTCCCACAAGGCCGCAACCACGTCTGCCTTATCATGCATCAATACTCTACCAAGTTTTGCAGAGCCAGCCAGTCCGTCTACCTGTTCATTCCCCACCACACCAGCATGCCCGGAGAAAATATCCAGACGATGCTTGCCACCCGTGACTTCCGAAGCGAAGCAAGCCACTCGGCACGAAGCTTGCCAGTCCTCACCCTACTCAGCATGCTTTCTGAGTCAGTTACAATCACGATGTGTGTGTGTGTCGTATTCTCCATCCAGCGGAAAGCTGCACTGACTGCCTCCACCTCCATTCTTAAGCTAGATGTTGTGGTATCATATGCCAGGCTCTCCTGCACCAAACGTCGACCATAAGCTTTTGCCACGAAACCCCAGGCATTTCTACTACCTCTCAACACCGAACAATCTGTGTAGATAATCACATCACCCGGGCGAGTATTATCCTGAATTAGTTGCTGGATTTCCACTTCCGTGGCCCCTGCTGGCCACTCCCTGCACTCCCGGCTCAATGTGATTATAACTCTGCATAAGTCTGACTGCTCCGCTGGCACTTTGACCCACTCCTTTCCTCACCTAATGTTCTCCAATGGGCACACCTGTCTGATCGTATCCTCCGCCTGAGCCATCCATGATTTCCCTCTTATCAGTCGCTGGCCCTTAACTGCGTCCAGCGCCTCATGTAACGGGTGATCTGTGTCAACAGCTACTCTGAGGTATGCCTTCGCCTGCATCACCTTGAGCCTACCAGCAACAGTCGGCAAACCAAGGATGTACCGCATACACACCACTGGGGTGTCTCTGGTGTATCCCAGAATGGCCCGCATAGCCTCGTTCTGTATGCGCTCCAATCTCACTAGCTGACTCTTTAAGACAGTGAGCAGTCCTAGTCCAATCGCTCAGAAGATCAAGTGCTGGTATAGTCTGAAAAGCATTCTCTGCTCTATGTCCATTGCCGTGAAGTTGGAACCTCGACTAACTAACTAACTAACTAACTAACTAACTACATACATACATACATACATACATACATACATACATACATACATACATACATACATACATACATACATACATACATACATACATACATACATACATACATACATACATACATACATACATACATACATACATACATACGCACGCACACATACACACATACACACATACATACATACACTCCCACCCACTCTCACACACGCCACCCACCCTCACACACGGACACACACACAACAGCCCACACAACAGCCGACGCGTTGGTTTCAAAGCTTTAGTTTCTTTACTTTTCATATTGTTATTATCAACGCATCTGTATGTGGTAAAGTATTACAAACCATTAATTATGTCTGGTCACCTTTCAAGTCTTGGATGAAAATAAAAAGACATTTACTAAACACTGAAACAGAAAATTAAACATTTTATTAAACATTATAACTGACCTTGATTTCGTGAAATACGAATACTGTAGTTAACACCCCCAAAATGGAATTATCGATTACAAGAGTTTAAATTATTTTCTAATTAACAAAGTGTTAGGTATAACTCGATATGATCTGATAAAAAATAGAACAACTGTGCGCAAAGTGACACATAAATGTAAATGTCCTCCACTCTTTGCGAATATGCTTGTTGGTCTGTTGCACACGAAATTGTGAACAAGCGCTCGTATGGCATGATTCCATATAAGGGAATAGTAAAGGGGAGTGAACTGACATTATTATTTAATAAGATAGCCGTCCGTATGCATCACATCAGACACACACACACACACACACACACACACACACACACACACACAGAGAGAGAGAGAGAGAGAGAGAGAGAGAGAGAGAGAGAGAGCTAGAGAGAGATAGAAAGAGAGAGAGAGGGTGGGGGGAGAGAGAAAGAGAGATAGAGAGAGAGAGGGCGTGTGGATAGACTCAATGTTAAGAGTTTACGTTGTGTGATTTCTGCAGTAGGTACCTGACGATATGCAATCTACTTTTTGTGTCTTCGTTATTCAAATTTACTACTGGAAAACATTGTTTTGATACGCCTAATATAATTAACTTGGAGAACTTAGTGACAACTGGCAAGATCGAAGGGAACAGACGAAGAGGAAGACCAAGAGGAAAATACCTGGATGGCTTGGCCATATGGCATGGACGAGACAGGAACACTGAACTGATCCACGACGCTGGTGATTGAGTGAAATGGCGAGTCATGACCGCCCACGCTTTCCGGCATGGCACATGATTGATTGAACATAATTAACAATACAGATGCAAGGTATCCCATTTAGACGAGAGCAATGAAAATGAAATAATGAAAATATTTTCAACAACGTCTCTAGTACAAACAGATTGGGGGGGGGGGGGGGGGGGGGGTCTTATTGGTCATGCGTAAAAGTACACTTGTTCCTGCAGTGAGGCGCTGTCTTCATTAGGAGGTGTTAGGTTCGAATATTGGTCAGTAGCTATAGGTTTCAGTTTTTATGTTGTCTAGTGTGTCAGTGATCTAGAGGTTATACGACTTTCTCCGTAATCTCGTATACTCTCATAAGTAACGTGACGTTGCGCGAGAATTTGTAGCGGTTCTCTCGGCGAAGGTAACTTACGGGTATTTGAGCCGGTCGCTCAGAAAGCAATGGCAAACTACTGAGCGTAATCTTGCCAAGAAATCAACAATCAGCTGAAAGATGCTGATGTTGACAGCGATGTCCTGTAAAGGATATTTATTTATTCATTCATTCATTCAGTAGCATGTCCTTTGCAGAACCTCGCTCCCATAACAACCTTCCGGACAACCTCTCGATTATAAGCAAGATGTCCGGCGTCCGATACACCAATCTGGAAATCATACGCCACATCCTGCATCCTTCTCTTTGGCCATCCTATTCCTCTCTTCCCAGGCCTATACCCCTCCATTATTGTTCTCTCCAAACTTTCGTGACGTTTCAAGTGACCAAAATATTTCAATTTTCTTTGTTTTATCGTTTTTAATAGCCAACCTTCTTCAATATTCAGCTCTTGAAGTATTGATGCATTTGTTCTTTTCTTTACCCAAGATATTCTTAGAACTCGTCTATAACATTTATATTCAAAGGCATTTATGCACTGCTCAGCTTGTTTAGTAAGTGTCCAGGTCTCACAGGCGTATGTTGCTATGGGAAAGATGCATGCTCTTAAAAATCTAATTTTTGTAGTTCTGTCTGTCCCATTCCATAATTTATTCAGTTGTTTTAGTCTTTGAAGAGCAATTGATAGTCGTCGTTTAATTTCTTTCATTGTGTCACCGTTGTTGGTAATCAATGACCCAAGATATTCAAAATTTTCCGACCACCTCCAATTTTTCTTCATTAACATATATTTCTTTCTCCATAGTGGTTTTATCTGTATGCATTATCTTCGTTTTTGCAATGTTAGATACAATTTGTGATTTTCACTATTCAATTAGGTTGAGGCTATTAGGTTTTCTATACCAGTCTGTATTGTGGATAGCAATACTGTATCATCAGCATACCGAATCTCTGGTATGTCAAGACCACCGATAGTTAGGGCATCATATAGCTCCCTGTTTATATCATCTCTTACATTTCTCATTATATTTTCGGTACAGGTTAAACAAATACGGGGACAGCACACATCCTTGACGGACTCCTTGCTTGATGTCAAACCAATCTGATGTCTCGCCATCTATTCTAACCACTGCTTGTTGGTCTAGATAGAGCAATCGTATGAGTTAAATTACATGTGGTGGAAAGCTCATATTCCTCATGATTTCCCAAGGTTTCTGATGTTGTACACAGTCAAATACCTTTGAATAATCCACAAAATATGAGAATAGATTTACATTAAATTCTCTGCACTTCTCTATTATTAAACACATATTTTGAATGTGATCTCTTGTTCCTCTTCCTTGTCTAAATCCAGCTTGAACCACGTTAACTTCTTCTTCCATTTTCTTACGAAGTCTTCTCATTATGAATTTTAGTAGAATTTTACTTGCATGACTGATCAGGGCAACAGTTCTATAGTTGGTGCATAATTTCAGGTTGCCCTTTTTTGGTATTGGAATGAAGATAGTTCTCTTCCAATCTTTTGGCCATATACCACATTTCCATATCTTTTTACATAACGCGTGATAGATTTGTATGCTTTCTTCTCCTCCCGCTTTAATTAGCTCAGCTGGTATCTCATCACATCCAGGTGATTTACCATTCTTCAGGTTCTTTATTGCCCATACAGTTTCATGTAATGAGATTCTATCTCATGTATCTCATTCATATTCTCACTGTCACTCATATCATACATTCCACTGCAATACTCCTGCCATCTTTCTAGAATTTGTCTAGATTATGTTAAGGTATTTCTCATCTTGTCATAGATAACATTCAATTGAGGTTGAACATTTCTTGTCAATAACTTCATTTCTTTGAACATTTCGTAATCTCTTCCAGTCTTATGATATTGCTCTATTCTGGTACAGCAATCTTGTATATATTAATTTTTGTCCTTTCTTGTGTTCTTTCTTATTTCTCGAGTTAAACTTCATCCTGCTGTTATCGGATTCACCTCCTTTCTGTTTCAGTTCCCTTCGTTGTTTTATTAATTCTAACGTGTCTGATGTAATCCATGGCTTAAGTTGCTTTTTCTTGGTCGGAATTAAATCTTTGGCTGAAGTTATCAAGATATCTCTAGCTTGTACTGCCAGTTCATCAGGTGTCATTTCCTCTTGTACAGACATCAAGACCCCAAAACGATTCCTAACTTCTACGGTTTAGTCGAGTTTAGTCGATGGATCAACATCACGGCACACGGGTGTAACCCATAAATGCTCTGTTCTCCTCCTAACTCAAACCTGAGTCTGGAGAAACTCAGCTCAGTGCACGAACTCCGTATCACCGGCAAGGATCCTGAAATACTTTGGGTAGATTTTTAACTCGAAATTTTGCCCGTGCAGCGCCGTTAGGCTACTCTTTTTCGATTTCCAATTGCCAAGGGATTTTGTATGTGCGCAACAATACACACGGGCGTCCGATCTCACTACCCAGAGACCAGGGGAAATTGTATTACTAGAGTCCACGTGAAATAAGTCCCGGTCCTCACCGGGGCCTGAACCCGGGACCTCCAGCACTCGAGGCGGACACCAAACCTCGAGAACACGCAGCCCCCAAACGGCGTATGCATCTGGTATTTTTGTGAGATCAAAACGAAGTGGCCTTGGTCCTCAGGTAAGCTTTCTGAGTTTTAATTTCAGATCTGCTTCTAATAACTGACAAAAGACTTGTATCACAGTCTGCACGTCGTAGGGTGTTTGCAAATGTTATGCTTGATCTCCATCTTCTTTGTATTAAAATATAATCTATATGATTTTTAGTAATACTGTCCGGGGACTTCCATGTGAAGAGTCTTCTTGGGTGTTGTTTAAAAAGTGTGTTGGCTATCATTAACTCATTTTCTGTGCTAAATTCAATTAATTTGTCACCTGCATTATTTCTGTTTCCTAATCCAAATATTCCTAAAACGTGTCTCCCATTTTCAGCTCGTCCTGTACCTATTTTTGCATAAAAATCTCCCAGTATTATTGCTATATCATTATGACCAATCTTATTTAATGTGTCTTTGTACCAGAATAGAGCATTATTATCAGGATGGAAGAGATTACAAAATGTTCAAAGAAAGAAAGTTATTGACAAGAAATGTACAACCTCAAATGAATGTTATCTGTGACAAGTTGGGAAATACCTTAACAGAATCTAGACAAATTCTAGAAGGGTATCAGGAATACTGCAGTGGAATGTGTGATATGAATGACAGTGAGGATATGAATGAGATATATGACAGCAGAGACAGGGCCTGAGCCCTCATTAGATGAAATTGCATGGGCAATAAAGAACCTGAAGAATTGTAAATCACCTGGATATGGTGAGATACCAACTAAACTAACTAAAGCGGGAGAAGAGGAAAGCATAGAAGTCTATTACGCATAATGTAAAAAGATATGGTATATGGCCAACAAATTGGAAGAGATATCTTCATTCCAATACCAAAAAAGGGCAACCTGAAATTATGCACCAACTATACAACTGTTGCCTTGATCAATCATGCAAGAAAAACTATACTAAAAATCATAATGAGAAGACTTCGTAAGAAAATGGAAGAATAAATTAACGTGGTTAAAGCCGGATTTAGACAGGGAAGAGGAACAAGAGATCGCACGCTCAACTTGCGTTTAATAATGGAGAAGCGCAGAGACTTTAATGTAAACCTATTCTCTTGTTTTGTGGATTATTCAAAGGCATTTTACTGTGTACAACATTAGAAACTTTGAGAATTCATGAGAAAAATGGGCTTTCCATCACATGTATTACAACTAATAAAAATGCTCTATCTAGACCAACAAGCAGCGGTTAGAATAGATGGCAGGACATCAGACTGGTATGACATCAAGCAAGTAGTCCGTCAGGGATGTGTGCTGTACTCTATTTGTTTAACCTGTACGCCGAAAAAATATAATGAGAAATGCCAGCGATGATATAAACAGGGAGCTATATGATGCCATAAATATCGGTGGTTATGACATACCAGAGATTCGAAATGCTGAGGATACAGTATTGCTATCAACAACACAGAATGGTATAAAATATCTCATAACCGCAACCCAATTGAATAGTGAAAATCACAACATATATAGCAAAAACAAAGAGAATGCATACAGATAAAACTACTATGGAGAAAGACATTTTTAATGAGGAAGCATTGGAGGTGGTGGAAAATTTTGAATATCTTGGGTCATTGATTACCAACAATAGTGACACTATAAAAAAAAATAATAAACGACGACTATCTATTACTCTTCAACGACTAAAACAACTGAATAAATTGTGGAGTGGGACAGAGAGAACTACCAAAATTAGTTTCTTCCCCATTGCAACATAGGCATGTGAGACCTGGACTCTTACTAAACAAGCTAAACGGTGCATAAATGCCTTTGAATATACACGGTATAGACGAGTTCTAAGAATATCGTGGATAAAGAAAAGAACAAATGCATCCATACTTCAAGAAAGGAATATTAAAGACGATAAAACAAAGAAAATTGAAATATTTTGGTCACTTGAAATGTGACGAAAGTTTGGAGAGAAAAATAATGGAGGAGAAAAATAATGGATGGTTTGGCCACATGGCATGGACGAGACAGGAACACTGAGCTGATCCACGACTCCGGTGATCGAGTGAAATGGCGAGTCATGACCGCCCACGCTTTCCGGCATGGCACATGATTGATTGATAGATATTCCTGGGAAGAGAGGAAGAGGAAGGCCAAAGAGAAGGTGGTTGCAGGATGTGGTGGATGATCTCCAAATTAGTGTATCGGACGCGGGTCATCTTGCTTATGATCGAGAGGTTTTCCGGAAGGTTGTTATGGAGCCATGGATATGTGAATGAATGAATGAATGAATGAATGAATGAATGAATGCGTCAGTAGTATACCATGCACATTTCGATTATGAAATGTGGATCCGATCCATATCCCCCGCCCTTTTCGCGCCTCTTGACGTCAGAGGAAACACGGCGCAAAATTTGACAAAGGAAAGCAGCAGGATTCGAATTTTATGCTCTAATGGCAGATATTGGCTTCCGGTTTATTACTACTTCCGGTCTTAAAGTATTTTAAAAATTAACATTTGAAAATTAAAGATGGTAATTATTATTGGGTTTAATGGGTGGGGCTTAAACACTATCGTAATACACAGGTTACAGGTCTTCAAAAGAAAACCGTAATTAAATAAGATTACAATAACTAAATTTTGAATAGGGAGTGAGGTGGTAATGCTGCGGGGCGTTTGTGTCGTGTTCGTGTTGGGGGAACTGTATAAAAGATGGTGTGCTGGCTGTGTTATGGAGTGTGGTGGAGAATAAGCCACGCTGTGGGGTGGTCGGGTTGTGTGGAGGACTGTGGTAGGTCGAGGGGTATGGTATTAGCAGTGTGGGTGGGTTGATCGAGTTGGAGGACTGCAAGTGGCGTGCGGGCTGCATTGAATAGTATGCTGAAGGATAAGTGAGTACTGTGAGGTGGTCGGGTTGTGTGGAGGGCTTAGGTGGTCGAGGGGCAGGGTATCATCAGTGAGTAACTGGTGGAGTGGCGTGGGTGTGAGGGGTACCTGGTGTCTTGTTGGTCATGCGTCGAAATACACTTGTTTCTACAGTGAGGAGCCGTCGTTATTTGGAGGTCACAGGTTCGAATCCCAGTTGATAACTATAGCTTTCAATGTTTAGGTTTTCTAGTGCGTCCTCAAGTCTCTACTTCCTTCTTCTATTTTCTATGAGCACCAAACAACACTATGTATGTTTATTTACGAACTAACTTAGTGACCTCAAAGGGTGTCCCCACTACTTCGACATCAGCACACCGGTAGTTTAAGCGCAAGGTTGTCTCCAATTCATCCGCAGTATGTGCTTCTGTAACCACTTCGTCACAGCGCGTAAGAAAGTCGGATAGGGGAACCATGGTCGCCAAGGTCAGTCGGGTACTGCGTAGAGAGACAAACTTAATGTAATGTGATCTATACGTATAAAAACGGTCCCTCATCTATGCCGGTCATACAGACGGTCTAGATACTTTCAGATTGTGAATATATCAAGTTGCAAGAGTCCGGTACAATTGCTGACAATACCAAATAAAGTGTAGATTCCTGTGCAATGCAATCTATATAAGTTTTTATTTCTAGTCGTCTCTTTCTATATCTCTTTCTGTCTGTCTCTCCAGTGTGAGTCTGTGTGTGTGTGTGTGTGTGTGTGTGTGTGTGTGTGTGTGTGTGTGTGTGTGTGTGTGTGTGTGTGTGTGTGTGTGTGTGTGTGTGTGTGTGTGTGTGTGTGTGTGTGTGTGTGTGTGTGTGTGTGTGGCCCAGGGAGTAAATAATAATAATAATAGAGAGTAAACTACCACAACTTTACTTTTTCGGTGATGTGAAGTAGAGATCAAGCACGATTTTACTTGTTATAATGTTGATTCAACTCCGTTCAATTCTTTTCATGTGGCGTCTCTTTGGACCTTGTTATTTGTGTTTAAATATTGCATGTCCTTTGTTGAACGTCTCGATCAACCAAAGTTGACTTTCTAGACACTTTTACTTTTAATAAAGAAGTCGCTTAAAAGTCGACAGGGTTGACTTCATTGCAACAGGTTTTATCCCATATGGTTCGGTCCCACAAAGCACGAACTCCGTAGCTCTAGCGACGACCCACAGGAGTCTCCAAAATATTTCACTCGTGAACCGAAGAACGCGGCCCGGAATCGAACAGACAACATTCGGATCCCGAGTCAAACGGCTTGACCACTTCGCCACAAAGCTTTTGCGTTCTGAACGAGAATTAAACGTTGAAATCCACAGCATCCGAAGTTTAAGCGCGAGAGGCTACGCTGGCCTAGAGTTATTTGTGAATTGACGTTATATGTGTATAAATCGGGATAAACTGGACATCTATGCACATGAAATGAAAACGGTACGCGTTTGTTTTCGCAGTTAGGAATTGCTTTCAAAGGTTGGGAGGCAAGAAAAGTGCTACTATATTTCCCAAGGATACATTTATGATGGCTGTCACTTGAATGGTGAGACTTCCGTGGATGGGTAGAAGGAGCAGTAAAATTATATTGAATGAAGTTTACTCAGAAAGCCATGCCGGATAAAACTTGGGTCAATGAAGTCTTTCTAATGACTGCCGATTCCATCAACGATGAACTAAATTTTGTGTAGGACTTTTGTGTTGGCATTCTGGTGGCGGCATTATGCACAGTAAACATGTGTGGGCTATTGGTTTGCCGAGACTCCTGTCTATTTCACTTTTAACTTTGGGCAGTGAGGAGCATTTTGTGTGATATTCACTGGCACAGGAACGGAGCATAATGGAGACGACCTGTTGCCGTGAAGTTGGAACCGCGACTAACTAACTGACTAACTAACTCAGAAAAAGAACTGATTACCCGAATCTTATGACAATCTAGCATCTTCTCTCTTGGTCACCCATTGCTTATTCTCCCCCAGGACGTGATGAGAGAATCTAAGTCGGAAAGACAACTTATAACAAACCTAGTGGGCTTTTCGACGTATACAATGTTAAGGGTTATGTTGGAAAAATTTGTTACAGTTAATAAGGTGCTTTGCTTCACAAAACTGTATCAAATTATCTCCTCGATTGTATCTGCTTATATTTAGTTTTTTCCAACCTTTGCGTTTGTGTCTCCCATTACAATTAGGTACTCTGATGATTGTACAACTTTCAGTGACTTTTGTGGGTCTTCATAGTATTCTTCTAGCTGTTCATCACCGTAATCAAATAATTATTGAAGTCATGTGCCTCTTTGAGTCTACAAAACCGGTTTTAACAGCTAATGTATATATCAAGATAT
The DNA here is from genome assembly GCA_014155875.1 of Cepaea nemoralis. Classification (NCBI taxonomy): domain Eukaryota; kingdom Metazoa; phylum Mollusca; class Gastropoda; order Stylommatophora; family Helicidae; genus Cepaea; species Cepaea nemoralis. Next base: position 129,148 of record JACEFZ010016543.1, on the reverse strand, counting down.
ATATATGCATACATGTGTATAAGTATACTTATATTTATGCATCAAGATATAATCTAAAATTATGTCTGTCATAACTTTGTAAGATATTTAAATAACTGTCATATCAACCTGGAGTATTTTACTTGCATCTGATAATTAGTAATGAGACATTTCCCATCTTGAGATATTAATTTTTACAATTCCTTGTACTTTTAATATTCTGCGGGTTCTTTTGCTAATGTTTCATTCTAAAACACTATGCCAGATTCTAGTATGAACCTAAGGCCTATCCACGTCAATATGGAAGCACTATAGGCCACTAGTGCTTCCATATTGACGTGGATAGGCCTTAGGTTCATACTAGAATACGATCAGCGTCGCCAGTAGTGGGTTGTGCTCAATATTTAAATTTCAAATCCCGAAATAACCAAATAAATCACTATGCCAGATGTCAATTTTTCTCACACTGGTGTTTATTTTTGGGTGTAGGTCAGTTCCTTTACACTCCAGTTTCCAGAGATAAAAACTCGGGACAAATGTCTTTTATAGGCCTAATAAGGACCAAGTCCTTAGATACACAAGAACACAGTTGAAATGGCTCGTACAAATTTAAACGTTGCTGATTTGAGGGTATCACCAAGGAGTAGAAAGGATGTGATTAGTTACCTAGATTTACTTCTATTACTTTAATAGTAGGTAGGGCAGGTTTCCTCCATGACAATCTTTCCTCCATGGTTAAAAAGATTTCCCCCACTAAGTGTTTTAGTAACAGGTAAACATACACAACTACGTACATTTGGAAAATATTAAGATAAAACTTTGAGTTAAAACAAACTACTACTGGATTTATTATCTACCAATATCAGAAACATGATGGACTTCGGTGAGATGATAGTGAATAATATTAGTTTACATCACCAATACATGAAATTTGCTTTTGCTTATGGTATGACATCAGGCATGCAGGACTGCATATGAGATTCCGTCTTGAATCAGCTGAGACAGTGTTCAATGCGACTGCAAGTCTTTTCTCTACCAGGTCTCTTCTCGTTGTCACTGAATAGGAATCAGTAGCCTGGTGCTGCTCTGTTTGAGAGCTAGAAATAAATGATCAAGAATGTGTAGTTTCTAATCTCTACACATATAAAGTCTTACTTAATCCTATAAAAACATACACCTACACAATATGGGGAAAATGTCTGGCCTGTCTCTCATCCATGTTTACGGCTATTACTATCCCTCTCTCTCCCTCTCTCTCTCTCTCTCTATCTCCCCCCTCTCTCTCTCTCTCTCTCTCTCTCTCTCGCTCTCTGTCTCTCTCGCTATCTCTCTCCCCTCTTCTCTTTCCCTCTGTCGAGTCGGAAGGACTTTTCCATAGTCGAACGGGCCCCGTCGTTACAATTGCTGTCTCCATCTTAACAGTCACATTATGAGGAACTGAAAGTCTCAAGTCTATGTCTCTCATTCGGACACAAGGGTTCTTGCAACCGCGCCTTCACCAAAGTTGTTGCAGCAGATTAAGTGTTCAGTAGTTTTAATACAAGAGTGTCTGATCTTCGAGTTTAACTACTGGTGATCAGTCTCTTCATCAAGCCTCATGTGAGTTACGATGAACGCACATTCATCACGCAATTTTAATGGCTACTGACACCATATACCCGTTACCTAGTTTAGGTAATGTATACACCACCGCAACTCTGCTTCAAACATAACAGCGATTGATTGATTGATTGATTGATTTAGGAACCGACATCACAGCATTCGGGACATTCCCATAAGCGCTCCGTCCCCATCCTCAGCAGCCAGCGAAGAGTTCCAACACTAATAGTTCCAGTAGCAATCTGATTATATGTCCGTCTCGCCTTTCCTCCGAGCGCCGAGCGTCGGCCAGATCCCCTCGTCACACCTCGCTGTTTCATTCTTACCAGACTATGGTGATCCATCTGCTCCTCCAAGTGTACACGTGCTCCCACAAGGCCGCAACCACGTCTGCCTTGTCATGCATCAATACTCCACCAAGTTTTATCGAGCCAGCCAATCTGTCCGCCTGTTCATTCCCCAGCACACATAACAGCGATAATATCGTATAACAATCACCATGGGTAACATATATCTGAAGGATACTACAACAATAGGCAATATGCGTAAAGAAAATATAATACAGTGGTACCTCGGGTTACGAACTTAATTCGTTCCAGAACTCGGTTCGTAACCCGAAACTTTCGTAACCCGAAACATTGAAATCAATGAATTAGAGACAATCCGTTTCAAGATGAAAGAATCGTTTGTGTGCGTGCGTGCGTGTGTGTGTTGTGTGTGTGTGTGTGTGTGTGTGTGTGTGTGTGTGTGTGAGAGAGAGAGAGAATAAATTAAATGTAAAAAAAACAACAAGATTTAGTCTATCTTTCTTACCAAGAAAACGATCATGGGAAAGTTGTCACTTTCTTTGCTATTCTGAATCATTACGGGAGTTTCTTGTCGCTGTTTCTTGGCAGCCGACTGGGATTCTTTCTGCACCAAGAAACTATCAAAGGAAATGTGTTGCTTCCTCTGCTAGAGAAACTTTCTGAAGTGGGCCATCGCGTAATCATTCATCAAGTTTACTGCACTGTTAGCAACAAGTTTGTTTGGATGATGGTTCACAATGAAGTTTTAAATGGCTGCCCACTTGCTGCAAATTTCTCTCTCTCTCTCTCTCTCTCTCTCTCTCTCTCTCTCTCTCTCTCTCTCTCTCTCTCTCTCTGTCTCTCTCTCTCTCTCTCTCTCTCTCTCTCTCTCTCTCTCTCTCTCTCTCTCTCTCTCTCTCTCTCTCCCTCTCTCGCCTTCGTTCGTAAACCGAGGCACAGTTCGTTACCCGAGACAAAAAAAATTCGAAGTTGTTGTTCGTAATCCGAATTGTTCGTGACCTGAGGCGTTCGCAACCAGAGGTACCACTGTAATCATAATACATAACAGGCTTAATAGGCATAATAGGCAATATACATAAAGAAAACTACGCATATTAATAGCACATCAGATATTCACGCTGGTGTGTTATTCTTCTTATTGCCATGAGTAAAATTATAGATCATGACATGATAAGAGATAGTCACGTTGAAAAACATTACAACCGTTGGTTTTAACTCATGGTGCGCACGCTGAGGTTGTCACCGGAGCGAATAAAAACGGTTCTCGAAGGTGACAAGGGCATTGAGATTTATTCTAGTTCGGGTTGTTGTCCGGTGCGGACACACCACGGTCTGAATATAGCCTTGGCACCAAAGAGTGCCGTACTTTACATACGTAGAGATAGATATATTGTATACCTATGATGTAAAAGTATGAAGGTCTGATGGTAGTAATGACGTGAGTAAAGTAGAGTGAAACTAATTCTGATGGGATCCACTGTATTACAACTTTTTTGGATTTCTGCTAGACCATGGAGTGCTGCTCTTAGGTCAGCTACTTCTGTGCTGTTTTTGCTCTTCAGTATTAAGACAGCTGACTTTGCATCTGTAAAGATAGCTATTTGCTTCTCTTTATTTTCCTCCATCAAGAGCATTTCTGCTGCAGTTTTCAAAGCCTCTACCTCCGCTTTGAAGTTACTTGAAACTTTTCCATTTGCCACTGTCTGTGTTTTTTTTCACTCCATTTTTTATATATTGGAGAATTCCTCCTCCTCCATTTTCTATTGAATTTTTGGCTGATCCATCTGTATACGCATGGGTCCAATTGCTGCTTGGGTAATGTTCTTTTATGTAGTTTAGGGTTATTTTCCTCTTTCGGTTTAATTCTGAGTGTTCTTTTTCTCAATAGCAAGAAAGTTTTCTATCAGGAAAATGTACACAAAACTATTCAAAATGGTCGACCTGTTGTTGAGCACAATTTAGTTTGAAGAAAGGTTGCATTTGTGCTGTATTCAAACTAAGATAAATATTTGTGTGTGTGTGTGTGTGTGGGGGGGGGGGGGGGTTAGTTGCATATCCTTTACAGGACGTTGCAGTCAACACCGAGCATTTTTTGCTGTTGCGATCTCTTGGCAATTGTACGTTTGCCATTGCTTTCTGGACGACCGGCACCCAAAGATCTCCTATATGAAGAACTATCCATAGGGAAGAGGCCAACCGGAAAACCTCAAATGCGATAAAAGGATGTGTGCAAATAAGATATGAAAACGCTTGGCATAGATCAAGACACGTGGGGGAAAGTTGCAGCAGACAGATGTTCCTGGAGAAGAGAAGTACGAAACGCGCTGGTGCTTTTTGAGCTCAATTTGATCCAAGAAACTACGGATAAAAGGCACAAGCATAAAATGCAGTCACTTGCTGTGGGACCTGCCTCGTCTTACAGATGCGGAAATTATGACAAAGATTGTCACTTTCGCATTAGACTATACAGTCACTAGCGGCACTATCCAGGTGCCTTCCCAGCGGCACAACAATATAGTCCCACAGGACTGAAAGAGGCCTACTACTCCTACTACTAGACCATGCAAAGGTAGATAAGAAATTATGGACCATCCTTGAATTCTACCGGATACAATGACAGTTACTTGAAACTACCATAGCCATATATCACTCGGCCGGTATCTCTGATCTAGAGGTTACACGACTTTTCCGTAATCTCATATACTCTCGTAAGTAACGTGACGTTGCGTGAGAATTGGTAGCGGTTCTCTCCGCGTCGGTAACTTACGGGGTATTTCAGCCGGTCGCTCAGAAAGCAATGGCAAACTACTGAACGTAATCTTGCCAAGAAATCAACAATCAGCTGAAAGATGCTGATGTTGACTGCGATGTCCTGTAAAGGATATGCGAAAGTTAATATTATGTATCACTCGAGCAAACATGCAGTACTAACAAACAAAAGGTATTTTACAAATGTTCGAGGTCAATACAAGAGTGAGCAGAAGTGTTTTTTCTCCCCTCTGTTATTTTAGAAACACTGTTAGGACCGATTCGAAAAATGTCGAACTTTTTACTTTGGACGCACAACAAGATCGACCAGCAATAAATGCGCCTTTTATATGCAGACGATCAGTGCCTGTTTTATAGCGACGAAGGCAGACTACAAAGTGATATTATTAAGCTGATTTGAACACACATGCAGAAGATACAATATAAATATACATACAACCAAAACCGACGTAATGCAGGTTAGCAGTTCACCTGGTCCACTAACTTTCAAAAGAAAGTTAAAGAACTGAAGGTAGAATAGACAGAGAAATCGTAATCAGATGTCAAAAAGCAAGTGTGCTTAAATATCAACAATCGCCAATACTGAAACATCCAAACATACCTAAGTCCGCAGAATAGATAATAAATAGCATATCCATAGCAATCCTACCAATGTAAAACTGACATTTTTCCAAATAAACCTTTCTCAGAATCAATACTTGCGAGATGTGATGCTTGCGAAGTATTACGATCCAACTGATAGTGTGATTAATACCTTGGGGCCACATAACGTTGAAAGACAGAACTTCAAATGGTTAATCGATCTCACTATCGGTTACTGGGCACTGGAGCTACACCAAAGCAGATCTGACACGACAACAAGATGGTGCCAGAAAAGAACATGGATTGACGACAGCAAAAACATAGTGCAATCACTATCCAGTACCACTCATCGGTCGATGGAAAGCCAAATAATCCTTCCCACGACGCTTGCTATATTTAAGAAATCAATTATTGTTCAATAATGTTAATTCAGCCTAACATGGGTATAAGGAAATGAAATGGGAAGTAAAGGCGGCTAACGGGATATTGATAGAATCAGCCATCGAGTACCGATTGGTTTATACGTATTTGAAGCCAGCCCCAGCTACAAAATACGACTGAAAAGGTATAAAGGGGTATCTTACTTTCTTTATTATCTTATCAACGTAAGAAGCGAAATTGAGAAATGTGCACTATGTAGGAAATTAATTGGCAAGATAGGCAGGGGAAAATTCACGATGTCAGTACCAGTCCATGTACTCGAAGAAAAAACAATAAAGACCTTGTATTGGCAACAAAGGGCAATCATAAGAGTTGGCAACCGGTTAATAACTTTCCAACACATTAAAGTATGTGTTAGACAGTGTTGTGTAATATCACCTGATCTATTCGATTTGTACAGCGAAATAATAATTGGATCTAAACAAGACATGCTAGGAATATCGGTTCGTGGACATACTAACATCCTGCATTATGCTAATGACGTGGTCGCTGAAAATGAAACGCACTAAAAGAAATGGTGTTTTTTTAAATTCGCATATCCTTCACAGGACATCTCTGTCAACAGCAGCATCTTTCAGCTGTCTGTTGATTTCTTGGCAAGATTACGCTCAGTATTTTGCCATTGCTTTCTGAGCGGCCGGCTCAGTTAGTAGTATACAATGTGCAAACTAAGTAGTATTTGGGGTTTCAAACCCCCGATAAATCCTTCTATACGGGGTTATCCCGCCATCTTGTTTCGTCACAAAACCGGCCCTCCATTGACCCAGATATTTTGAACTTGGCGGGTGTTTTTCTTGGTTTGGATGACCACTTCCGGTTGTCACTTCCGGTTGTCGTGGTGACTACTTCCGGTCCATGGCTACCCCCTACCCAGGTCCCCCTATCCAGGTCCCCCGTACCCGAACCGGCGCGAACCGGTGCGAACCGAACCGATCCGAGCGGACGTCGGCGCGCGATCCGACCGGGCGGGTGTGGGGGCACCGCGGCGGTGGGTGATCAAACCCCAGTCTAGACCCTTCGATGAAGAAGACTGAAGTCAATATGTCATAAATTGATTTATTTCATCTCTCGAGCGAACCCGAGTAGGTCAAGTAATGACCGTCTTAATAAACTTTTGCACGGCTCAGAATGCTAATTCGACATGTTTCCTTACCCATGTATAGCCTCTACGCGTTTGATGAAAATCTGCTTTATGAATATTCTAACCGACCATAGAATTTATTAAAAATTAAACCCAAACCTTAATTAAACCTTCTAAATTCCTGTATGTATATTGGCGAGTAGGTACTTCAATATAAAACTTCGACTCTCGTTTAAAATACGCCATAAGTTCCCGAGATATACATTAAATTATGTAATATTATTAAACAAATAACGTCCCCTTTTACAAACATAAATAGAATTAACCAAGGGAGATTAATCGTGGTCCCTTGGCTCAAACCAGAATTGTTCCCCTTGAATGCCCGGTTACCTGCGTGCACAACCAACAAGTGACGCTTCACCAAACACATGCCAGCGAGAAAAATACAAGGGCTGACCAGCGACCGCGAGATTAAACGATACCACTGAAGCGCGCTGACAACAGAGCTGGTCAGCTCGAGTTGATCTTACTTGAGATAAACACATCCATTGAGGCGTTCTGGGTGACCGCTAACATAATTAACACAGTGACACAGCCCAGGCTGTGAAGGGAGTTTTTGGGTAGGAAAAAAAATATAGCGAGCTGTAGTCAAATATGGAGTGGTCATGCATACAAGAATTCAAAACATATTTGTATTTCTATTTTGCTGTAAATCTCTCTCTCTCTCTCTCTCTCTCTCTCTCTCTCTCTCTCTCTCTCTCTCTCTCTCTCTCTCTCTCTCTCTCTCTCTCTCTCTCTCTCTCTCTCCTCTCTCTCTCTCATAATACTGAATACGCGTGTGCGTGCGTGGGTGTACTGTCGAGTGTGTGTGTGTTTGTGTGTGTGTGTGTGGGGGGGTGGGTGTGCTATCAATTACAGGACGTCGCATGCAGTCCCAACATTGATTGATTGGTCGTGTGCCACCATGATGTACCATGTGATATCACGACCAAAGCGTGGGTGTACTGTCGGGTGAGCCTGTGTGTGTGTGTGTGTGCTAGCAATTACAGGACGTCGCAGTCAACCCCAACATTGTTTATGCAATGCATTTACAGAACGTTCAGACAACCCCAACATTGATTGGTACGCATGGACCATCAGGACAGCTGTGCGCATGTGTGCGCGCATGTAGGCGTGTGTGCGTGCGTGGGTGTGCTATCAAGTACATGACGTCGCAGTCAACCTCATCATTCTATGGATTGTCAACTGACCCCGGGCAAGTTTGCCCTTCTCTTTTTGAATTAACACCAATCAGGTCAGGGGCGTATGAAGAGGGTGCATCAACAGCTAGTTGTCTATCTATTACAAGACGTCACAGTCTGGCCCAACATTGTTTATACAATGCATTTACAAGACGTTGCAAACAGCACCAACATTGATTGATGTCTGTGTACCATCAGGACATCTCTGTGTGTGTGTGTGTGTGTGCGCATCCGTGCGTGAGTGTTTGCGTGAGTGTTTGCGTGCGTTCGCGCGCAGGTACTTGCGCGCGCGTGTGCACGTTCGTAGGAAAACTTCAATATTTGGGGAGTGGCTGTGGAGTGGGTGTAGAAGAGTTGCTGATGTCTTATTGAACGAGCGGCAGTCATGTCACATGCGTAGGCGTGCGTGTATGTACATGCGTGTGTGTGTGCTATCAATTACAGGACGTCGCATGCAACCCCAACAGTGATTGGTTGGTCGTGTGCCACCATGCTTTACCGTGTCATCGCATGGCCAAAGCTAGGTAGTGTACTATACCTGTGTGTCTATCTTTTACATAGCACAGTTAAGCTGTAAGGCAAGCCATTTACAGGACATTGCGCTCAGCCCTAACATTGATTGGTTAATCGTGTGCTATCATGATTCGCCGTGTCACTTCACGACCAAAACTATGCCTTGTACTATAGTTGTGTCTGACTATTACATACTGCAGTCAAGTTGTAACGCATTGCATTTACACGATGTCGCAGTCAGCCCTAGCATTCATGCTTCTTGGACAAGCTTGCCGATGTCTTTCTGACCAACCGGTACCCATGATCGTTTGTAGTGTCTTTCACCCGGATTACCAGCATCACCATCACCCAGCTCCATCAACAAAATCACTATCATCATCAGCATCAACAGCAGCATTGTCAGCAGCTGAAGGTGACCGATCGAGTGACTCACCACAGGGCTATGTCGGCGGAGTGAACGTACGTGAACGTGTTCAGACATGTCTTTGGGGAAAACTGGAGGTTGACTCGGAGCGTACTGACAACATAACGATACAACCGATCAAATATGGTGATGCTTCCGATCATATGTCTAAGGTATACAATCGAAACACGTGACTAAAACAAATTAAAGATGGCGTCGCACTCGATGACGTGTAAGTCTACAACCGCGTGACTAAAACCGATCAAAGATGGCGCTGTAGCCGGTCTCATGCCTTATGGGATACATCCGAAACACGTGACTAATGGTCAAAGATGGACTCGCATCCGGTCACATGGTCAGACAATATTCTGATGAGTCATTCTACGTAAGCAAATACCGTGTATAAGACGACTAGCATTCGTCGAATAGAAGTACCAATCAGCTCACAGTGACCTCTAGTCATGATGAAATAGATAGCATAGAGACTGTGAGCTACAGTCTGTGAAGTCAGAATAACAGTGCTATACATATACAGTCTCCTCACACCCCTTGCAGTTTTCTTCGTATTGAGGTCTGGTCAGCTATTAAAGACAGGACTGTAAGTATATTACAATCATTTTGTTTTTTATGTAGGTGTTTTAATACTCATCCGCTAGTGTGGATTGACTAAAGGTTAAGGATACCGGAGATGATGTTCGCTCCACGTTTGAAGAGGATGGTTCTGGAGTATCCTGTTGTTGATTATAGTCGAGGATGCATTCCTCAATTCTATTCAGGCTTAATGTGATTATTTCTTGTTTGGTGAAGTTCTGTTGTAGTACATCCCGCAATCGAACCGTTACTAGATCTGCAAAACTACCACCCTCAGCGTAATCACAAGAATGACTGAATAGGATTCTCGGCTTCTTGATTTTGTGGGACATTAAGACACGCCATGCAATAGCTGTCTGGTTCAGCTCTTAGCATGCTCCACAGTTTGCTAATTAGGTATTCGTGGGCCTCGGTATCTGTAGAACAAATAAGAATAGGGTACTTTATCAGCGTTATAGACATGGATATTACAGATAATAACTAGGGAGCTGATATGGAGTTTCTGTTACATAGTTCATATATTTCTATCGCTAATGGGTATGTGGAACTGTGGTCCACTTTCACCTTCCCCTACGAGTACACATTACTACCTATATTATTAAGGTACCACTATAGTGGTGTGTCAAAAGTTCGAATGCCAGCTCTAATACATGTCGACCCACCCTACAATACTATACGAAGAAATGGCTTGTCTCTTCATATATAGGCGTCTAGCACCATATATCCCGTGACTTATACTAGTCTTGTTAGGAGAAACACAGCAAAAATGTGAAAGCTTTATCAATAAACCACCTTACCATTAGTGAGTTGTAACATTGTGAGCTGATTGGTGTTCACGGAGCCCGGTACTTCTATTCGACGAATGCTAGTCGTCTTATACACGGTATTTGCTTACGTAGAATGACTCATCAGAATATTGTCTGACCATGTGACCGGATGCGAGTCCATCTTTGACCATTAGTCACGTGTTTCGGATGTATCCTATAAGGCATGAGACCGGCTACAGCGCCATATTTGATCGGTTTTAGTCACGCGGTTGTAGACTTACACATGTCATCGAGTGCGACGCCATCTTTAACTGGTTTTAGTCACGTGTTTCGATTGTATACCTTAGACATATGATCGGAAGCATCACCATATTTGATCGGTTGTATCGTTATGTTGTCAGTACGCTCTGAGTCAACCTCCAGTTTTCCCCAAAGACATGTCTGAACACGTTCACGTACGTTCACTCCGCCGACATAGCCCTGTGGTGAGTCACTCGATCGGTCACCTTCAGCTGCTGACAATGCTGCTGTTGATGCTGATGATGATAGTGATTTTGTTGATGGAGCTGGGTGATGGTGATGCTGGTAATCCGGGTGAAAGACACTACAGACGATCATGGGTACCGGTTGGTCAGAAAGACATCGGCAAACTTGTCCAAGAAGCATGAATGCTGGGGCTGACTGCGACGTCGTGTAAATGCAATGCGTTACAACTTGACTGCAGTATGTAATAGTCAGACCCAACTATAGTACAAGGCATAGTTTTGGTCGTGAGGTGACACGGCGAATCATGATAGCACACGATTAACCAATCAATGTTAGGGCTGAGCGCAACGTCCTGTAAATTGCTTGCCTTACAGCTTAACTGTGCTATGTAAAAGATAGACACACAGGTATAGTACAATACCTAGCTTTGGCCATGCGATGACACGGTAAAGCATGGTGGCACACGACCAACCAATCACTGTTGGGGTTGCATGCGACGTCCTGTAATTGATAGCGCACACACACGCATGTACATACACGCACACCTACGCATGTGATATGACTGCCGCTCGTTCAATAAGACATCAGCAACTCTTCTACACCCACTCCACAGCCACTCCCCAAATATTGAAGTTTTCCTACAAACGTGCACATGCGCGCGCACGTACATGCGCGCGCACGCACGCAAACACTCACGCACGGATGCGGACGCACACACACACACACACACACACAGATGTCCTGATGGTACACAGACATCAATCAATGTTGGTGCTGTTTGCAACGTCTTGTAAATGCATTGTATAAACAATGTTGGGCCAGACTGTGACGTCCTGTAATAGATAGACAACTAGCTGTTGATACACCCTCTTCATACGCCCCTGACCTGATTGGTGTTAATTCAAAAAGAGAAGTGCAAACTTGCCCGGGGTCAGTTGACAATCCATAGAATGATGAGGTTGACTGTGACGTCGTGTACTTGGTAGCACACCCACGCACGCACACACGCCTACATGCGCGCACACATGCGCACAGCTGTCCTGATGGTCCACGCGTACCAATCAATGTTGGGGTTGTCTGAACGTTCTGTAAATGCATTGCATAAACAATGTTGGGGTTGACTGCGACGTCCTGTAATTGATAGGACACACACACACACGCTCACAGATGTCCTGATGGTACACAGACATCAATCAATGTTGGTGCTGTTTGCAACGTCTTGTAAATGCATTGTATAAACAATGTTGGGCCAGACTGTGACGTCCTGTAATAGATAGACAACTAGCTGTTGATACACCCACTTCATATGCCCCTGACCTGATTGGTGTTAATTCAAAAAGAGAAGCGCAAACTTGCCCGGGGTCAGTTGACAATCCATAGAATGATGAGGTTGACTGCGACGTCGTGTACTTGGTAGCACACCCACGCACGCACACACGTCTACAAGCGTGCACACATGCGCACAGCTGTCCTCATGGTCCACGCGTACCAATCAATGTTGGGGTTGTCTGAACGTTCTGTAAATGTATTGCATAAACAATGTTGGGGTTGACTGCGACGTCCTGTAATTGATAGGACACACACACACACACACGCTCACCCGACAGTACACCCACGCTTTGGTCGTGAAATAACATGGTACATCATGGTGGCACACGACCAATCAATCAATGTTGGGGCTGCATGCGACGTCCTGTAATTGATAGCACACCCACACACACACACACACACACACACACACACACACACACACTCGACAGTACACCCACGCACGCACACACGTATTCAGTATTATGAGAGAGAGAGAGAGAGAGAGAGAGAGAGAGAGAGAGAGAGAGAGAGAGAGAGAGAGAGAGAGAGAGAGAGAGAGAGAGAGAGAGAGAGAGAGAGATTTACAGCAAAATAGAAATACAAATATGTTTTGAATTCTTGTATGCATGACCACTCCATATTTGATTACAGCTCGCTATTTTTTATTCCTACCGAAAAACTCCCTTCACAGCCTGGGCTGTGTCACTGTGTTAATTATGTTAGCGGTCACCCAGAACGCCTCAATGGATGTGTTTATCTCAAGTAAGATCAACTCGAGCTGACCAGCTCTGTTGTCAGCGCGCTTCAGTGGTATCGTTTAATCTCGCAGGTCGCTGGTCAGCCCTTGTATTTTTCTCGCTGGGGTGTGTTCGGTGAAGCGTCACTTGTTGGTTGTGCGCGCAGGTAACCGGGCATTCAAGGGGAACAATTCTGGTTTGAGCCAAGGGACCACGATTAATCTCCCTTGGTTAATTCTATTTATGTTTGTAAAAGGGGACGTTATTTGTTTAATAATATTACATAATTTAATGTATATCTCGGGAACTTATGGCGTATTTTAAACGAGAGTCGAAGTTTTATATTGAAGTACCTACTCGCCAATATACATACAGGAATTTAGAAGGTTTAATTAAGGTTTGGGTTTAATTTTTAATAAAATTCTATGGTCGGTTAGAATATTCATAAAGCAGATTTTCATCAAACGCGTAGAGGCTATACATGGGTAAGGAAACATGTCGAATTAGCATTCTGAGCCGTGCAAAAGTTTATTAAGACGGTCATTACTTGACCTACTCGGGTTCGCTCGAGAGATGAAATAAATCAATTTATGACATATTGACTTCAGTCTTCTTCATCGAAGGGTCTAGACTGGGGTTTGATCACCCACCGCCGCGGTGCCCCCACACCCGCCCGGTCGGATCGCGCGCCGACGTCCGCTCGGATCGGTTCGGTTCGCACCGGTTCGCGCCGGTTCGGGTACGGGGGACCTGGATAGGGGGACCTGGGTAGGGGGTAGCCATGGACCGGAAGTAGTCACCACGACAATCGGAAGTGACAACCGGAAGTGGTCATCCAAACCAAGAAAAACACCCGCCAAGCTCAAAATATCTGGGTCAATGGAGGGCCGGTTTTGTGACGAAACAAGATGGCGGGATAACCCCGTATAGAAGGATTTATCGGAGGTTTGAAACCCCAAATACTACTTAGTTTGCACATTGTATACTACTTCAGTTATCCCGCAAGTTACCAGCGGGGGTCGAACCGCTCCCAGCTCTCGCCCGCTACGAGACTCTGCGTGATAAACGGGATTACGGAGAAAGTGTTGTAACCCCTCGGCCAGAGAGACCGGCAAAAAGAAATGGTAGACAGTCAAAATAAAAGACCTATTCTAAATAATAGGAACACAAATCAGACGTGATGTGTATCACAAAGAAAAAGTATATAAACAAATACAACATCAAAGTGAATGGAATTCTGAAACAAGTTAAGTATTTGAGTATCTTAATAGCAGCCGATGGAAGATATATTGTGGAAACTAAATTCAGATTAATTTATTTGGTTGTTTCGGGATTTGAGATTTAAATATTGAGCACAGCCCACTACTGGCATCGCTGATCGAATTCTGGTATGAACCTAAGGCCTATCCACGTCAATGTGGAAGCACTAGACTCGAGTTTCGATCTCGTTTGAGCTCGTCAGTAATGCATATCCTTGACCGGACCCGGAAGCAAACCCCGAATCACTGGCGTGTGAAGCGGGTGTGTAACCACTAGACCACGCGGCACACGCTGGACACGGCCAAATTATCACAACAGAATATTACAACGTCACCCACCTCTAGCATATATGCTTATGGTTCTATTCTTCACAAACATAGATTTTTAATACTGTTTAATCTCTGCATTACTACGGCCAGCCTGCGTCTAATTTTCTTTTTTAATAGACCCTATAATTGTTGATTACATAGCCATATATGCAAAGTGCGTGACATGTTCAGTTTCTGCATTGTTCATTGTGATCTTTGATTGGTATGTAGTTTTGTCCATGGACATTATTTTTCTTTTGCTTAAGTTTAAAAAGAGCTTTTCATTTTCACTTTGTGTCTGGACAGAAATTGTATTTTGTCACACATGTGTCACATTTCTCATTGCATTTTCTGTACACATGTTTAATATATATATATATGTGTGTGTGTGTGTGTGTGTGTGTGTGTGTGTGTGTGTGTGTGTGTGTGTGTGTGTGTGTGTGTGTGTGTGTGTGTGTGTGTGTGTGTGTGTGTGTGTGTGTGTGTTGTGTGTGTGTGTGTGTGTGTGTGTGTGTGTGTGTGTGTGTGTGTGTGTGTGTGTGTGTGTGTGTGTGTGTGTGTGTGTGTGTGTGTGTGTGTGTGTGTGGTGTGTGTGTGTGTGTGTGTGTGTGTGTGTGTGTGTGTGTGTGTGTGGTGTGTGTGTGTGTGTGTGTGTGTGTGTGTGTGTGTGTGTGTGTGTGTGTGTGTGTGTGTGTGTGTGTGTGTGTGTGTGTGTGTGTGTGTGTGTGTGTGTGTGTGTGTGTGTGTGTGTGTGTGTGTGTGTGTGTGTGTGTGTGTGTGTGTGTGTGTGTGTGTGTGTGTGTGTGTGTGTGTGTGTGTGTGTGTGTGTGTGTGTGTGTGTGTGTGTGTGTGTGTGTGTGTGTGTGTGTGTGTGTGTGTGTGTGTGTGTGTGTGTGTGTGTGTGTGTGTGTGTGTGTGTGTGTGTGTGTGTGTGTGTGTGTGTGTGTGTGTGTGGTTGTGTGTGTGTGTGTGTCATGTGTGTGTGTGTGTGTGTGTGTGTTGATGTGGTGTGTGTGTCGTGGTGTGTGTGTGTGTGTTTGTGTGTGTGTGTGTGTGTCTGTGTGTCGTGTGTCGCTGTGTGTGTGCTGTGTTGTGTGGGTACTTGTGTGTGTGTGTGTGGTGTGTGTGTGTGTGCTTGTGGTGTGGTGTGTCGTGTGTGTTGGTGTGTGTGTGTGTGTGTGTGTGTGTGTGTGTGTGTGTGTGTGGTGTGTGTCGTGTGTGTGTGTGTTGTGTGTGTGTGTGGTGTGTGTGTGTGTGTGTGTGTGTTTGCATATCCTTTACAGGACATTGCTGTCAACATCAGCATTGTCAACAACCTACTTTACATACAGGCACTCTCGCATCTTCATCCACATCTCAACGACACAGTAATTATGTGGATGGAACAGATCTACTTTATTTCAGGCGAACCTGATATATTCATACACGCACACTCAGGCGGTAGCTGCCTGACACAATATACAGTGGTCGCCTCTCTCACACAAAACTCATACGTCTTCAGATATAACTCAACTCTCGCTATCTGTAACATGCGCCCTCATAAACTACACATTGGCATTCGGAAAACACACACGTCCTGTCTGGAAGCTGTCCGGTCGCCGTCTGACTAAGTTCAGTCGGTTGGCTAGTCTTGTCGTCTTAATCACGTGCGGTCAGCAAAACACCGTGCTGTCCTGTCTGTCACGTAGTCCAGTAGTCTTGTTCACGTCAACCTTGGGTTGTACTACTGTTTACTCTGTCTACGGGTATTCTCCCGTGAACTAGCGTTCCCCACCCTGTCCTAGGGGTTGGTCCCGCTGTTGTCCTAGATATGACACGTCTGTGTTCCAATCTAAGTCCTGTCTTCTGACTGTTCTAAGTCATAGCTTGTGTTCTGTCTCTATTCTAACTACTCCCTTGTAGTGGTCCTTATCTACGTCCTATCGGTCCTTAACTTTCTTCTGTCTCTTGTCCTATCTCAATCCTTTCAGCTGATTGTTGATTTCTTGGCACGATTACGCTCAGTAGTGTGCCATTGCTTTCTGAGTTGCCGGCTCACTTACCCCGTAAGTTACCGACACGATTCGAACCACTGTTTAATAGGTAAGGAGAGATAATACAGGCGTGGGAAGGACACCTAGGCCAGTGCGGCTACTTCTGCATTTGATGTCTATGAGGGCTTCCAGGAAAAACAAGAGACAGTGGCGGTAGCTTCTTGACCTGGAGGATGCGCATAACAGGGTTAGGTATGATCGGTTGATGCACACTCTGTTGGACATGGAGGTTTGCCCTTGCCTTGTCAGATGGGTTGCGGCAGTTCTCTATGAGCGTAAAGTTGCACTGCGCATGGGTTCCTGGACTTCCGATCCCTGTACGATTACACCTGGTTTGCCTTGTCCCCAGTGCTCTTTAATGTCTACACCAGCAAAGTCGCAAGATACTGGAGATATACCTCATGAATTATGTACGAGTAATTCTGTATTTGATCAACATCGAACAATTAGTATAGTGAACCACATCACGAAGATTTTGCTAAGAATTATCATGCAGGGTAGGAAGAAAATACAATATGAAATAGGAGAAGAACAATATCGGTTTGTAGAGGGCAAGGATACAGCACATGCTGTGTATATACTGATAACAGTAATTGAACGTTCTATAGAAGTAAACAAAGATCTATACCTTTGCTTTATTGACTACACAAAGGCTTTCGATAAAGTGAGACATGTCGACATGATTAGGATGCTTGAAGATCTACAAATTGATGGAAAAGACCTTAAACTTGTAAAAACAAACGTATATTGTAAACAACAAGCTGCCATAAGAATGAAGTAGGTCAATAATAATGAAGTAGGTCTATTAAGAGAGGTGTGAGACAGGGATGTGTAATGTCTCCATACCTTTTTTTTTTTCTTATACAGTGAAAATATTTTCAGAAATATAGAAGATATGGAAGGAATCATCATTGGGGGATGATACATCAATAACATTAGATATGCAAATGATACAGTCTTGATTGCAGACAATGACCAGGACCTGCAACATTTAGTAGATGCGGTTGTTGCACACAGTGAACAGCTACGGATAGAAATGAATTGTAAGAAGACACAGATTATGGTTGTCACTAAGAAGAATCAAATACCACAATGTAATATTCAGGTAAATGGGCATATTCTTAAACAACTGACTCGGTACAGTTATCTCGGAACAGTCATAACATGAGATGGGAGATGCCATGAAGATATTAAAACAAAAATTGCCATTGCGAAGGTAGCCTTTTGGAAGATGAAAAACATACTGACCAATAAAAAGATATCAATGGAAACGAGAAACAAAACAAAAGAGTGTTGAAGTGCTACATAGAAGCGTGGACAATGAGCAGAGAAGCTGAAAAACATCTGATGGCTATGGAAATGTGCTTTCTGTGGAAAATGCAAAAAAAAAAAAAAAATACCTTGGACAGATAGAAAAACCAATGAACAAGTCCTTCAAGAAACAAATGAAGATCGAAAACTGATTAGAGACATTAGACGTAGACAGTATACAAACAAATTGGGCATGTTATGAGAAGAAATGAATTGGAGAACTTGGTGACAACTGGCAAGATCGAAGGGAAGAGACCAATGGGAAGACCGAGAAGTAAATACCTCGATGGGGCAATGGGGCTTAGTCGAGACGGAAACACGGAGCTGATCCATGGCTCTGATGATCGAGTGAGATAGCAAAACATGACCGCCCACGCTTATCGGCATGGCACATCCAGGTGTTGGTAGAATGTTGACATTTGCAGATGATGTGCAGGTGTACAGACAGGGCAGAGATAGGGCAAGTTTGGCTGCAGATTTACAGGTGGCAGTTAACAGGGTGACAAAGTGGTGCAGGGACGCAGGGGCCGTTATAAACCCAGACAAGGCATGGGTTGGGTGGTACTCTCTGGATGATGTCCCGTATATTATATTGAATGGGTGTCCTCTTGGCCAAATGGTACCTGAGAGCTGCTGCAAATAGGAATCATCTCCTCCATACTCCCTTTTGCACCAGGTTGACTTTTCACAGGCTACTCTAACAGCTACTTATTGATCATAGCATAATTAATAATTCAATTCAGTGGATCTCTGTATTTCTCAAAGAGAGTTCTCATGTTGAAGAAATTGTATAAAGTTCCTCTACCCTGTCTGAAACATGCCTGTTCTTCCTGAAATTTATATTCTTATTTTCTTTCAGTCCTCTTTATGATGATTCGCGGGAGGATTTTGCTAGCATACTTATTAGTTCGATGGTTCGATAACTGGCGCACTGTTTTAAATTCCCTTTAATTGGTAGAGGAGGATAAACGTATATTGGAAATATATTCTGAAATTTATATTCTTATTTTCTTTCAGTCCTCTTTATGATGATTCGCGGGAGGATTTTGCTAGCATACTTATTAGTTCGATGGTTCGGTAACTGGCGCACTGTTTTAAATTCCCTTTAATTGGTAGAGGAGGATAAACGTATATTGGAAACACCATGCTGCCATAAATACTGATGATGAAGTAGGTAAGTATTAAGAGAGGTGTGAGACAGGGATGTGTAATGTTTGCAAATCTGTTTTCCCTATACAGTGACAATATTTGAAAAAAAATTAGTAGTTATGAAAGGCGGGACGTTGGGGGACGTAACATTAATAACATTAGATAAGCTGATAATGCAGTATTAATTGCAGACAATGAGCAGGATCTGTAACATATAGTAGCTGCGGTTGTTGCCCACAGTGAACAACTAGGGTTAGAATTACATTGTAAGAAGACACAGATTATGGTCGTCACTAGAAAGAAGGAAATACTAAAATGTAATATACAAGTAAATGGGAATATTCTTAAGCAAGTGAATCGTTAATTATCTCGGAACTGTCATAACATCTGACGGGAGATGTCTTGAAGAGATTAGAACAAGAATCGACATGGCAAAGGTAGCTTTTATGCAAGATGGAAAACATACTGACTATTATTAAAAAGATGTCATTTGCAACGAGAAAAAGAGTGTTGAGGTGCTACAAAGAACCTGTGCTTTTGTATGGCTGTGAAGCGTGGACAATGAGCAAATAGACTGAAAAGCAAATGATGACAGTGGAAATGTGGTTTCAGAGGAAAAGGCCAAGAAAATGCATGGACAGACAGAAAAACCAACGACCAAGTCCTACAAGAAAAAAATGGAAATCGTAAAATGATTAGAGAAATTAGACATAGTTAAATTTGTTGGTCACGTTATGAGAAGAAATAAGTCGCAGAAATTTCTGACAACTGGCAAGATCGAGGGGAAGAAAACAAGGGGAAGGTAGAGAAGTAGATGCCTAGATGGCTTAGTCACTTAGTATGGTAGAGACAGGAACACTGAGCTGATCCATGACTCTGGTGATCGAGTGAGACGGTGAAACGTTAAGTCCACGATTATCGGCATGGCACATGGTTTTATATATATATATATATATATATATATATATATATATATATATATATATATATATATATATATATATATATATATATATATATATATATATATATATATATTCCTGGGAGTCTCCGCCTCACGCTCCGAAGGTTGTGAGCTACTGAGTTCATGCTTTTTGCAACGCTTTCTGCAGATCGCCCTGCGGCAAGAGACCGAGAAATGTGAGATAAATCCGGTGCAATGAAGCCGATCCTCTCGACTTTTAATACTTTTTTTTTGTTAACAAACAGCTTTCTTTGGTCATGTGATGAGAAGAGAGGCAGTGGAGAACATTGTGACAACTAGAAAGATCGAGTGGAAGAGAGGCAGAGTCAGACCAAGAGAAATTATGCTGGACGGATTGAGACAGTGGCATGGAGGAATATCTTCAGCAGAGTTGATCTAGAATTCTAGAACATCAAAGACCGAGATCTGTGAAGAGCCATGAACGCCTACGCCAGCCGGCAGGCCACTTGATGATAATGATATATTCCCAGTGCTAATCAGAAACGATACAATTTTTTTAATAATCTCTGCTGTTTTATTCATTAGGCAATCCATGCCATATACATTTGGTAGCGCTTCTTCTAGCTTTTCTGTCGCCCAAACATAGCGTGATGTCGCAGATGTTCGTTAGTGATTGTTGCACCCAGATGTCGCGTATGGATGTGACTTGACAGCAGCACTAAGAAAACAATCACTGTGGGCGAATATTGCGTGACAATGATGGGATAGGTCGTTGCATTATTCTTTAAGATGTTGATGTCAGTCCTCAATTGCTGATTTCTTTCCATGATTAGCATTATCAATTAATGTAAGCCCTTGTAAAGCAAGAGAGAGAGAGAGAGAGAGAGAGAGAGAGAGAGAGAGAGAGAGAGAGAGGGAGAGAGAGAGAGAGAGAGAGAGAGAGAGAGAGAGAGAGAGAGAGACAGACAGACAGACAGACAGACAGACAAACAGACAGACAGACAGACAGACAGACAGACAGACAGAGACAGACAGAAAGAGATAGAGAGGGCGGGGGGGGGGGGGGGATGTGACGCATTTTAACGATCTGCTACAGTTAATTTTCGTGAATGAGTTGTTTTTATGAGTGAGATAGCTAGTTACAAAAGATACCTAACTATTGCATTCACATAGTTTTGGAAATCTTGCCGATTCAAACACAATAAAACTGAATGCACTATTAACAAGAATAGATCCGGCCCATACAATCCACTGATAGCCGTCGAACTCGTGTCAGTCGTCAGTCACTCCAAGCGAGGAAACAGATTCAGATAAGTACCCTTAATATTATAGTCGTGTAGTGTGTTTCATGTAGTTTTGTGTTGGTTTGTGTTTGTCTGTTCTGTGCTGACGAAGGCTTGGGCCGCAACGTCCAATTTGTTTCTTGTAATCGTGTTTAGGCCGGTCTCTCTGGCTGAGGGGTTACACCACTTTCTCCGTAATCCCGTTTATCCACGCAGGGTCTCGCAGCGAGGCGAGAACTGGAAGCGGTTCGACCCGCGCCCGTGACTTGCGGGATAATGAGCCGGCCGATCAGAAAGCAATGGCAAACTACTGAGCGTAATCTTGCCAAGAAATCAACATACAGCTGAAAGATGCTGATGTTGACAGCGATGTCCTGTAAAGGATATGCAAAACATTATTATTATTATTAATCGTGTTTAGCAAGATGAAAAACATTCTGACCAATAAAAAGATGTCAATTGAAACGAGCAAAAGAGTATCTTGAGGGGATATATAGAGCCTGTTCTTTTGTGTGGATGTGAAACTTGGACAAGCTGAAAAACATCTGATAGCTGCAAAAATGTGGTTTCTGGGGAAAATGCAAAGAATACTAAGGACAGATAGAAAAACCAATGACCAAGTACTACAGGAGACAAACGAAACTCGTAAATTGATTAGAGAAATTAGACGTAGACAGTCAAAATTTGTTGGACATGTTATGAGAAGAAATGGATTGGAGAACTTAGTGACAACTGGCAAGATCGAAGGGAAAAGACCAAGAAGAAGACCGAGAGGAAAATACCTGGATGGCTTGGCCACATGGCTTGGACGACACAGGAACACTGAGCTGATCCACGACTCTGGTGATCTATTGAAATGGCGAGTCATGACCGCCAACGCTTTCCAGCATGGCACATGATTGATTGATTGAATCATGTTTTAGTAAAGCTCACAATCTACTTCTTGTTTTTTGGTGATTCATTCATTAACTATTATATTAACAATGTTTGAACAAAATTAATATTCTCTACTTTCTAACCATCATCATCATTATTATTTGCTGTATGGCTGTGATGATCCTCCGCACATAAACAATTTTTGTATTCCCCCGACACAGAAATGATCAATGCCTTAGAAGATTATGGAATAGACCAAGTCACAAGTCTGCTGAACACAATATATGATATTGTAGATATACCTCCTGAATTATGTAATTATATATTTATTGCAATCCTAAAGAAATCAGGAGCATTGGAATGTGATCAACATCGAACAATTAGTATAATGAGCCACATCACGAAGAGTTTGCTAAGAATTATCATGAAAATAGTAAGGAAGAAAATACAACCCGAAATAGGAGTAGGTGGTGAGGTTGAATGTAGGTTTGTAGAAGGCAAAGGTAAAATTAATGCTGTGTATATGCTGAGAACATTAATTGAGCGTTCTATAGAAGTAAACAAAGACCTACATCATTGCTTTATTGACTACATAATGGCTTCCTATAAAGTAAGACATGTCAACATGATGAAGATACTTGCAGATCTACAAATTGATGGGAAAGACCTTAGACTTATTAAAATTATATATTGGAAATAACAAGCTGCCATAAAAATTGATAATGAAGTAGGACATTATCAGCCTATTAGGAGAGGTGTGTGTCAAGGTCCTATAGTTAGGTATAGACTGATGTCAGTTTAGAACAGGACAGATAGAGTTAAAGAAAGTAAGTAAATGGATATTGACGCCAACCCAGATGAACAAAAGTTAAAAGACGAGTAGCATTCTGAACAACACAGAATGAGACAGACTCCCACACTCGAGGTCAAGGACATACGAATGAGGATTGCAGACCACAACTCAAGTCAAGACCAGAGAGTTGGAATGAACACGACTCATGCCAAGTAGTAGCGCAGAGGACATGACGCAAAAGAAAGAGGGAGCAAAACTCCCGAACCAAAACGTACATAAAACTAGGCGCCTGACGTAGAACGGAGATCACGTCAGAATTTTGGTCAATAACAACAGAGATTCGGATCACAGAGCTCCACCAGAGAAGCAGCACGTTTAAATTGTCTGGCACTTAGAAAGATATTTACTGGCAGGACAACCGTATTCATGGCCAACACATATTATCAAAGAGAACCAAAATAAGATGGCATCTTGCATATTAAGATAAATATTTTGGACAGATGCGGAATACAAGAAACGAGACTTAGAATGTTACAGCAGAAGGACATTTTGGCAACCTTGCAAAGGACTGAAGGACTGCGTTACGAATTTGATAGTTGTCAGTGACTGGCATAGTCAACAAGTGATTATTCGTACTTAATATTATGATGACCTTCCCGTCTGAAAATCACAGACACGGTCGAAATCTATTATGAATTTTGAATTATATGTTTGATCATGCAGCACGACAATGTGGGCAAATAAACTTGGTCTCATCAACTAGTTTGCAGCTCTTCGAATCTTTCATTGCTGTTCCGTTGATGCTTCATTCACATTTGCAGGATTGTTTCTGCAACCCTGGAAATTGTTTTATTTGAGCTTATTTATGCAAGATACATCACAGCAACTCAGACAAGGGACCCGTGAAAGAGGGAGCACGGGACAGCAGTGACCGGAGAGAAGAGATACGACCGAGGAGTGTGTGTTGGAGTGCGGACAGAGAAGGACGTGTTTGTTTAAGACAGAGAGATTTGAGTTGAGTTAAGAACCGACATCACTGCACTCAGGACATTCCCATAAGTGCTCCGTCCCCTCGTTCAACAGCCAGCGAAGAGTCATACTACTAATCTTTCCCACCGCTATCAGATTAAAAGTTATCCTGGTCTTCCCTCTCAGTTTTGAGATTCTTCCAGAACCCCTGCCGATCCCCCGCATCTCATTCTTTCCTCATATCTCTCACATATCTATCTTTCTCAATCTGTTCCTCCGCCTTCTCCACCTGGTCACACAAACGCATGACCACCTCCCCCTTGTCCATAGGCAAGATTCCACCAAGAGGTGCATTCCCTGCTAGTATATCAGCCTGTTCATTCCCCCGTACACCCACATGGCAGGTCAAAATATCCAAACAATTATCACGATCTGTGACCTCTGAAGCGACGAGAGCCATTCCACACGAAACATTCCTTTCGCCACCTTGCTAAGCATACTATTTGAATACGTAATGAATACAACGTGTGTTACAGTAGTCTCCTCTAGCCACCGGAATGCCGCTGTTACTGCCTCCACCTCCATTCTCATGCTGGAGTTCGTAGTCTCATATGCCAGACTCTCCTTTTTCAAGACTCGCCCATTAGCCTTTGCAATAAAGCCCCAGCAACTACGTCTGTTTCTCACCACTGACCCATCGGTGTAGATGACTATGTCACCTTGATGTGTTGTGCTCTGGATCAGCTGTTGCACTTCAAACTCAGTGCGGCCCGATGCCCATTCTCTGCACTCACGACCCAGTGTTATTATTACATTGTGCCAGTCCGTCATGTCTTCCGGAACTTCAACCCACTCTCTTTCACGATTGATGGTCTCTAGATCACACACCTGACTTATAAAAAGTTCTGCCTGTGCCATCCAGGACCTACCTCGTCTTAGTCTATGACCCTTAATCATATCAATTGCTGCATGCAGCGGGTGATCCCTGTCTGCGGCAAGTCTCAGGTACCATTTGGCCTGAAGGACCCTATGCCTATCCGTCATTGTTAGTAGCGCCAGGATATGCTTCATGCATATAATTGGTGTCATTTGTGCACCCCAGGATTAACCGCGTGGCAGCATTCTGTATGCGCTCCAACCTTTCAAGCTGGCTCTTTGATACTGTCAGCAGCCCCAAACCATACTAAATGACATAAATTATTAACTGCTGAAAGAGCCTGTATAGCATCCTCTGATCTACCCCGGTTGCTGTCATAGCACTCAATGCATTAAGTTCCCTACCAGCCTTCACTACCAAAGCCTCCACATGATCCTTAAAAGACAAACACCACTCAACGGTGATACCCAAGTACTTCAATTTACTCTCTCGACTAAGAGAGGACTAAATGGACATCCATTCAACATAATACCTGGGACGTCTGCCTTGACGATTCGGGTATCCAAGGAGTACCACACAACCGATGTCTTGTCTGGGTTTATAATGGCCTCTGCGTCGCTGCACCACTTCGCCACCCTGTTTACCGCCATCTGTAAGTATTTCGCCAAACTGGCCCTGTCTCTGCCCTGTCTGTACACTAGCACATCATCTGCAAATGTCAATATTCTACCCACACCTGGTGTCTCAATAGCTGCGATTTTGCTGGTGTAGACATTAAAGAGCATTGGGAACAAGGCAGATCCATGCGGCAACCCAGGTGTAATAGTAGAGGGTCAGAAGTCCAGGAACCCATGCGCAGTGCAACCTCACGCTCATAAGGGACTGCCGCAACCCATCTAACAAGGCAAGGGCAGACCTCCATGTCCAACAATATGTGTATTAACAGATAATACCTAACCCTGTTATACGCATCCTCTAGGTCAAGAACTACCGCCACTGTCGCCTGTTTATCCTGGAAGCCCTCGTAGACATAAATGCAAAAGTTGCAGCATTGGCCCAGGTGTCCTTTCCAGGCCAATAGCTCCCGAGTCCTTGGGGAAGAAGATTCCGACTTTCCAAATGTTGCTGGAGCCTGCATGCTACTATTTTTTCGAGGACTTTGCAAGGTTATGATTCGGTATCCATTAAGTCTGGAGTGATCCTTACCTGGCTTTGCGACGGGGACCAGGTAGCTATGCAGCCAATCGTGGAGTATTTCCGCAGTATTGATGCTTAGGTTGATACAAAGATCCATCTCTTCCAAGTCCCCATCATTTATGTTCCTTATGTGGGAGTACCTCACCCCATCCGGAGCTTCGGAGGTAACGGGTAGCAAGCATCACCTGGATATTTTCTCCTGGGCATGCCGGTGTGCTGGGGAATGAACAGGCGGACAGATTGGCTGGCTTGACAAATCTTGGTGGAGTATTGATGCATGACAAAACAGACGTGGTTGCGGCCTTGTGGGAGCACGTGTACACCTCGGAGGAGCAAATGGATCACCATAGTCTAGTAAGAATGAGGCAGCGAGGTGTGACGAGGGGATCTGGCTGGCGATCGACGCTCAGAGAAAAGGCAAGACGGACATATAATCAGATTGCTACTGGAACTATTAGTGTTGGAACTCTTCGCCGGCTGCTGAGGATGGGGACGGAGCGCTTATGGGAATGTCCCGAAAGCTGTGATGTCGGTTCCTAAATCAATCAATCAATCAATCAATCCGGACCTGGCGCTGTGTCTTTAGCCCGCTTCAGTACCCGTCTAATGTCCTCCACTTTAATCTCACAGTCCTTCTTCCTAGTGACCCGTGACAAGGCTTCTCTGACGTTATCTCTAATTGCCCTATCTTGCTGATCTGTCTGTTTTAAAAATCGCGCAAGAAAAGACTCCCCTTTGTCCTTGTCAGTTGTCATAGGTCGGTTGTTATCACCATAAACTGTGCCATGTGTACCAGGCATCACCTGTCTCTTCATCTGCCGGTGCAGCCTCCAGAATTTTCCCAATGTCACACACCCACCGACTTCATTGATAAACTGTTCCCACTTAATTTAAGAGAGAGAGAGAGAGAGAGAGAGAGAGAGAGAGAGAGAGAGAGAGAGAGAGAGAGAGAGAGAGAGAGAGAGAGAGAGACTGAAGAGCAAGATATTTTAAAGAATGATCGTGACAGACTTATGAGATCGACGAGTGATGTGATAACTTAAGGACTGTAGAGGTCTAGTGTAATTATAATGATAGACCGGTGGTAAGAATGGAGTTTGACATTCTTTAGTATAACTGCTGTGTGTCTAAAGCGTGGGCACGTTATGATATGTAATTATGTGTTGTTTTACTACTAATAAACATGACATGCTGTGATGTGAAAGCCATTCTTCGCGTATAGTGATTTATAGAGCATGATTTTGTCTTCTCAGACTTAGAATTGCTTGTATGAAAGTGTGCGGTATCAAAGAGGTCTCTGACAGGTAATTTAAGGAGTTCAACCTACTTGAACCTTTGGGAACCGAGACAAACGACAGTAGGTAACTTGGTTACTCGACTGATTTAAATCTTCTTGAACCCAGACAGACTTCGAGAAGTAATTTATTTCATCTAAGTTTACACACGAATAATGGTTTGACAAAGTAACGCAGTCGCTTACGGACCCAGAAGTCCAGTAGATAGTCAATAAATAAGAACGATATAAGCAAACAAATCGACAAGGTTTGTTGACAAAAAAATGGTCTGTACGATATAAACAATTCACTCTTATTCAAGAACGAAAAACAAAATTGATATTTTCCACCAGAAAATCAAGAAACCATCAACAACAGACATACATTTTAGACTGGGCACCTTGTGGAAGAAAATCGTGTCTGACCACAAAAATCTGACATCACAGCAACATCGTTTTTGTAAGTCTAGTATTCGAGTGAAAACCATATTCAGCTAAGTGTTTTGATTTTGATTGCTATTTTTCCAAGTCTGCACAATTTATGTTGTTAACAATTTGTATTATTATCTGTATAACAAAGTGGTACGAACTAAGGTTACACATATTGTATTATACATTGATTGATAGTTATTTACTTGCTTGCTTGCTTGGCTGTGAACTCCAACGTGAAGTCCTGTATGTCGGATACAGACATCCTGTTGACCAATATCAGTGTGATGTCATACCGGACTGAGGTTTGCGTGAGTATCCGTTGTCCCATGTCTGGATTATTGGTGTGCAGACTGGTGGTTCATCGACGTGTTGGCAGATACTCTCCGACTTCGGAAGAAACAGCGATCCTACTATATTAACCAGGACCCATAAGAGACCTGTTGTCAAGGACGCACGATTAGGACGTGTTAGTAGGTCTTGGCCAGTCTTGGCCAGTATGAAACCTGGCCCTGGTGCATTGGAAACACCTCTGCGTCCCGATAGTTATTTGTAATAGATATATTCACTTTATTACTCATACAATATTTTTGATTCATTGATTCGAAGTGAAAGAGTTGAGTATAGATCGGTTATTATTATACATTAGTATATATACTTTAAACTGTGATCAAAACAGAATGTCATCATTAAACGACTTCTTCGAACTAGGAATAAAATGTGCATTTGCGGGAGAGCAACAAATACAATGGAGTGAAAGGAAATTCATAGAACATAATGAAAGAGAAGAACGAATACAAGAAAGAGAGTTAAGGAAGGTTGAAATAGACAATTTAAAAAAAAACAGGCTGAAATAGACAGTAAAAATAAAACGGTTGAAATAGAAAATAGAGATAAATTAGAATTAAGAAAAGCACAATGCGATGCAACAAAAAACACAATGAATCCAAAACGCAAATTAAATTAAAGCAGCTAGAACTTAAAAATCAAAATAACATCGTTTCGAATAAAACAGAATCAAAAGAATATAAAATTAAATTTAAACGATATCAAGGTATTATTTTTTAAAAACACTTCTGTGACGGTATATCCGCATGGACTCAAAATTTTGAACAATTAATGAGTCACTACGAAATTCCTAAAAGAGATGTGTATTATGTATATGAAACATCTCGCATTAGAGCCGCTAAAAGTCATTAAAACAACAGGGTTATATAATACAATTTACAAAATTAAACCCAAATCCTATCCCACCCCTTCTTAGACTATGTATCAGAAGTTTAAGATACATTTCAGAAATGGATTAAATCTGCTAAAGTTAACAATGATTTTGAATTGTTACAAGATTTAATACTGAGAGACAAATTGTTATCGTCGTTACCAACACCGTTGTTCAAAATTTCTACAAAAACAACGAATGCAATTCAATCGAAGAAATGAAAAGAAAGGGATCAGCTTAATTTAACGCAAACAGAGATATTTTTTTTTATTTAACAGCACAAGACATAACTGTTGATGAGGCAGCCACATTTACGCAATATAAAAGATTTCACAATCAGAATAATAAATGCAAAACAGGAAAAGTAACTACTTGCAAATATTCTTTAAACACACATAGAGATAACGACATTTGCGATAACAATCCTGAATAAAAATTCATTTACAAAGTTCATACTTAAGTCCTAAATAGTTCTGCAGTAAATAATTTTATATAACTAACCCTAACCCTAACCCTAATCACTTATTCACTGCAGAACTATTTAGGACCGGAATTCGAAAGAGTGCCACAAAGTATATTCACCCTATATAATAACTGGAAAAATGTTATTTTTGTAAAGCCTAGGACCATTTCCAAAAAGATAAGGGAAGAAAATAATGGAAACAGACAAACGCAATCATCACAGACAGTACTACATCAGAGAGCGTAGAAGATGAAAGAGAAAAGGTTAATTCAGTCCAAGTTATTGGCATCCATACTTCCTCTATATATAAAACCAGTAAACCAGTAAAATGTTCCAAGAAGATGGGATCTTGACATGTGTACATATCATGCTCATTTAAAATGAAGAAGCTAATGTCTCAATAAATTCAAAATGTTCAAATTCAAAATCAAAAATTCAAAATAAATTCAAAATTGTGTTTTTTTTTAAAATAATTCATCAAGCTTACATTAACGGTAAATTGTGCAGTACTTTACGTGATACCGGAGCGACACTTGTCGAGTACGCCAATCCCTGGTAGAAAAAAGAGACTATTCAGGAGAACATGTAATTTGTAGGACATTTTCTGGAAAAATAGAAAAATACCCGCTGGTGTGGGCCATAATAACATTGCCATTATTTTCGGGATAAGTAAAATGTGCAGCTTTAAAAGGCCCGTGCTGCGGTATCATTATTGGTAATTTACCAGAAGTAAACGACTGCTCAAAATTTGAATTTCAGACTTGGTACAAAGAAAACATACAAGCTAATGCTATAACAAGAGCATCATCAAAATCACAAGAAAATATAAATCAAACAGAGGTATTAGAACAGCTAAGGCCCGTCATTCTCTCACGAAACAAGGTTAGAGAAAATGTCATTATCTCACAGAAAAAAACTTTCTCTGGAAAAAATATTTAAACTATTACATGAGAAACCAAATAGACCAAAAATGCAAGTTGGCATTTTTTTTTTGGGGGGGGGGGGGGGTGCGGGTGGAATACTAACGAAGTTTTATACAAATAATACCTCCACATTATCACAAACTGTGCTACCACAACAATACCATAGAAAAGCGTTAGAAATCGCACATGATCATGCGAGACTCGCAAAAACAAGAGCCAGATTACTGACACAAATTTACTGCCCTGGATATTGTAAAGACGTTAAAATGTATATTCAATCATGCCCCACGTGCCAGAAATTGGTGAAAATATGGAAACACTCAAGAGCAAATGTACAACAAACCGAGCTAGCATCCATACCTTTTCAGAATGTCGCTGTAGATATCGTTGGTCCTATACATCATTTATCAAACAAAGGAAACAGATTTATCTTAACACGTCTGGATTTTTGTATCAGGTGACCTGAAGCAGTCACATTGAAAAATATCACATCCAAAGACATTGCCGATGCACTTTCCATATTATTTCACGAATATTGTTTTCCTGAAATTATCCTCTCTGGCAGAGGTACAATATATTTCTGCTGCCACACAATCAGTCAGCAAATTGTTGAGCATAAAACAATGCTTTACAACACCTTACAATCCGTCTGCGAATAGGATTTGTGAAAAGATGATTGATTGATTGATTGATTGATTTAGGAACCGATATCACAGCATTCGGGGCATTCCCATAAGCGCTCCGTCCCCATCCTCAGCAGCCATTAAAGAGTTCCAACACCAATAGTACCAGTAGCAATATGATTATATGTGCGTCTCGCTTTTCCTCAGAGCGTTGAGCGTCGGCCAGATCCCCTCGTCACTCCTCGCTGTCTCATTCTTGCCATACCATGGTAATCCATTTGCTCCTCCGAGGTGTACACGTGCTCCCTCAAGCCAATCTGTCCCCCTGTTCATTTCCAAGCACACCGGCATGCCCCAGAGAAAAGATCCAGGCGATGCTTGTCACCCGTGATCTCCAAAGCGAAGCAAGCCACTCGGCACGAAGACTGTCAGTCCTCACCCTCGTCAGCATGCTTTCTGAGTCAGTTATAATCACGATGTGTGTGTGTGTGTGTGTGTCGTAATCTCCACCCAGCGAAGAGCCGCAGTGACTGCCTCCACCTCCATTCTTAAGCTGGATGTTGTGGTATCATATGCCAGGCTCTCCTGCACCAAACGTCGATCATTAGCTTTGGCTATGAACCCCAAGCCATTTCTCTTGACACCGAACCATCTGTGTAGATAATCACATCACCCGAGTGAGCATTGTCCTGAATTAGTTGCTGGATTTCCACTTCCGTAGCCCCTGCTGGCCACTCCCTGCACTCCCGACTTAATGTGATTATAACTCTGCACAAGTCTGACTGCTCCGCTGGCACTCTGACCCAATCCTCTCCACGCATAATGTTTTCCAAGGGGCACACCTGTCTGATCGTATCCTCCGCCTGAGCCATCCATGATTTCCCTCTTATCAGTCGCTGACCCTTAACTGCGTCCAGTGACTCATGCAGTGGGTGGTCTGGGTCTGCAGCTACTCTGAGGTATGCCTTCGCCTGTATCACCTTGTGCCTACCAGCAACAGTCGGCAGACCAAGGATGTAACACATACACACTACTGGGGTGTCTCTGGTGCATCCCAGAATGACCAGCATAGCTTCGTTCTGTATGCGCTCTAACTTCACCAGCTGACTCTCTGAGACAGTGAGCAGTCCTAATCCATAATAAATTACTGTGAGGATCAAGTGCTGGTATAGTGTGAATCCATTGTGTCCATTGCAGCCATAGTTTTAAGTGCACTGAGTCCCGTTTGAGATCTTGTCACAACTATCTGCACATGATCCTTGAAGGATAGGCTCCTGTCACATGTGATCCCCAGATACTTCAGTTTGTTCTCTCTGCTGACATTTCTACCATCTATCGCGAGGCTTGGGACAACAGCTCTCACAATCCTGTTGTTCAGAGAGCACCACAAAACAGCCGCCTTTTCCGGGTGGATGACAGTACTCATTTCTGTGCACCAGTCAATCACTTTATCTACTGTCGCCTGTAACTCCTGGGCTGTTTGCTCCCTATCTCTCCCCTGCCTATATGCAAGAATATCATCTGCGAATGTTAGTATTCTTCCAACCCCTGGTGCTTCTAGGTTTGCAATCTTGCTCGTATACTCGACGTTAAAGAGCACCGGTGGGACTGCAGATCCCTGTGGCATTACCGGAGTTAAAATATGTGGCTCTGAGGTCCATGCACCCAGACGGAGAGCAACCCGACGAGAATGCAGGATGGCTGCTATCCAGTTCAACAACCAGGGAATAACCCCCTTCTCCATCAGTGCGGTCATCAAAATATCATATCGAACTCTATTGTACGCATCCTCGAGATCAAGCACTGCCGCCATCGTTTCATATCTACTCTGGAACCCCTCATAAACGTCAAAGGCAAAAGTGGCTGCATTTGACCAGGTAACTTTTCCTGGCCTATAGCTCCCCAGGCCTCTTAGAAGAAGCTTCGCCCTTTTGAAAAATTCTTGCAGCTTGACAGCGACTATCTTCTCTAGAACCTTCCCAAATGTATTTTTGAAGGGTGATGATTCTAAAGCCGCTGAGCTTTGAATGATCCTTGAATAGTTTTTGGAGAGGGATGAGATAGCTGTGTACCCAATCCTGCGGTACTGATGCTGTCCTAATGCACTGGTTAAAGCAGTCGGTCATCTCCTCCAGGTCTGCATCGCTCCAACCCTTCATGTCGCCATACCTGACAACATCGGGCCCTGGTGCCGTGTCTTTTGCCTTTTTTCAAAACATGTTTAACATCTTCAACCCCTTTGACGTCTTCATAATGCATGTTCTTCCTGGTGACAAATAACTCCTCTCTAACTGCATCCCTGGTGTCCGCATCATTATGATTGGTCTGCTCTAAAAATCTCTGGAGAAACGCCTCCCATTTCTCTTTGTCTGTTGTCACGCGCACACCATAATCTCTATAAATTGTTCTCATTGTCATAGGCCGATCTTTTCTCTGCATTTGCCTGTGCAGTTTCCAGAATTTTCGCAGTGTTTATCACCTCTAATCTCCTTCATGAAACATTCCCATTTTGCCCTTTTGGCCTCTGCAGCACAGCGCTTGAAAACCTCCACCTTGTCTTTCTTGGCATTTTCCGCTGTGTCCACTTCCTCTCGTGAGCTTCGGGGTGTCTGTCGCACTTTCTTTAGCTGCTTCACTGCAGCTCTCTTTGCTTTCCAAGCATGGTCTACTTCTGGGGTACACCATGGGGGGGGGGGGGGTGTGTAAAGAGGCGTCCAAGAAGGCAATCGGTCCACTCATACCGGAAGGTCTTGCGTGCTCTCCCAGCTTTAACTTTCCTGGGTTTAGGTATCAGGACTGAGCATGGCATGTGATCACTCCCATGGTCATTCAAAACAGTCCACTTTACATCAAGGACTGATGACTGGGAGACAAGTGCCAAGTCAATAGCTGTGTCTGCATCGCCAGGCCTCATTGCCATTCTAGTCGGCCTGCCATCATTTATGCATACCACATCGGAGTCCACCAAGGCAAGGGCAATTCCCTGTCGGTTTTCTCCACTACTGTCCCAATCTCTGTTCCTTGCATTGAAGTCTCCACATATGAGTAGCCTATCACATGGTAATTCCTCCAGTTCCTTAAGCCAGTTCAAGTGTTCCTTTCTGACAAAACAGTCCACTGTGGCATATACATTTATGATGTTCCAACTTAAGCCACCAATCTCCATTTGTATACCCTGGACCTCTCTTGCACTGTGATTCCACTGGCTCAAGTCAAGTACCACATGCTTCACTCCTTCCTTCACCAGCAGACCTTGTCCATGTCTCTTCTGCCCAGTATGGTTTATATAACTGGCGTGCCCAGGACAGTGGTAATTGTCTGTATTTAGCTCCTGGAGCATGAGGACATCAAAATCATATATTAGTCTCTCCAATACAGGACCTCTCCGTCTGGCACTGCGACAATTCCAGTATCCCACTCTTACATAGTTGAAACCTAGTCTCTCCACTTTTCGTCTTGTTCTCCTGGCGCCTGCCTTTCTATTTCTATGCCGTCTTCTCACACCATTTCCTCGTCTTCTCCTCCTCACTCTCTCTTCGCTAGCCTCTGAGGGATGTTTCAAGCGCAGAGCACGTGCTCCGTAGCTCCGGCGACGGTTCCCGTGTTAAATAAATCCATAGGCAAAGTTTGGATATTGCAGGAATTAAACGGTCATCCTAGTATTGCCTGCTTGCTAGGGAAGAGGCAGGGGAAGTCCCGCAGGAGTCCATACGCCTGGTGCCGCCCCGCACGCCTGCCAGACGTCCAACGTTCACGACCAGTTAACCCGCGGTCATCCAGTTCCTCAGCACGCGGGTCCACCTTGAACTTGGGGGTTTATATTTGGAGTTTTCCGTCTCCTAGATGAACTGCTGTCCAAAGCTAACGGGTTCCACCTACCCGGGGAGGGGTTAGAGCGCCCCGACTCACTTGGCAGGCACGTCTCCGAGCATATGAGGTATTTTCTAAGGAACTCAGACACCACCCTGAGATCCCGCCTCGCCCTCTGTGCGAGGCCATCAAATGACTTATAATCCAAAAACGTGAATATGATAAACATTAGACAAGAACATTTTAATTATTGTGTTGATGTGGTGAACATTTTAATTATTACTCTAAAGTACGATTTTGTGAACTGTAGGGATAGACATTATTAATGTTATAGGAAAATATGTATTAATTATGCGTACATATCTAAAAATCAACGCTTGATATTCTGTGTTCATTAGAGTCGAGTATTTACACTGATGGATATTAGGATACCCAGCGTATGACGCGTAGTGAATATATTGATAAATGAATGTTTAGCTGATTCAGTGCTAAACAAAAAGTGGGTTTGACCCAAGCAGAAATTGATGGCAGAAAATGCGAAGTAGGGGTGTGTCATAATAATGCTCTAATATTTGTTAAAATGGTAGCAAATATATTGTATTATATATCAAATTAAAGGGCATTGCACAAGCAACACATTGGTGTTGCTATTGTTTCTATTGGGCAGAAATGTAATAATAATATTAGCAGAGGTTTTTAAAAAAATTGAAGATAGGGTTGACAATTACCTAAAATTTCCACTTACCAAGGCTCTACTGCTCCAACGCTGTTTATAATATAACTAGCTGACCCGGCCCGGCTTCGCCCAGGTCCTGGCGGGAAACTATCTATCTATCTATCTGTCTGTCTGCTTGTCTGTCTGTCTGTCTGTCTGTCTGTCTGTTTGTCTGTCTACCTGACCCGGCTTCACCCAGTCCCTGGTGGGGAGCATCTCATTTATTTAATTCATATAAGTAGTCATATAAGCTCCCGTTCCCGACTGTTTGTCTGTCTGTCTGTCTGACCCGGCCCGGCTTCACCCAGTCCCTGGTGAGGAGCATCTCATTTATTTAATTCATGTAAGTAGTCATATAAGCTCCCGTTCCCGACTATCTGTCTGTTTGTCTATCTGTCTGTCTGTCCGACCCGGTCCGACTTCGTCCAGGCCCTGATGGGGAGCATCTCATTTAATTCATATAAGTAGTCATATAAGCTCCCGTTCCCGATCTATCTATCTATCTATCTATCTATCTATCTATCTATCTATCTATCTATATGTCTGTCTGTCTGTCTGTCTGTCTATGTTAGGCCCATTCCCGTTAAAACTATAGATAGAATAGAAGAATAGATAGATTGATAGTAGAAAATATGATTGGAAGAGATCTATCTAAAGTAAACTTACCAAGATATCACGAACAGCCAATAAATGGTGGGCGGTGGGTTGACGGCAGAGTACTGCAAACGATATGTAACTAACTTTCTCTCACAAAAAATTACTTTTTCTTTTAACGAACGAAAATCTTTCGCAGGCCCGTCCTACATTCTGCCCTTCTTCTCTATTTCCTCTCATACATTTTTTCATTCAACATCTCTTATGAAGCAATTCTTTGACAACAAACGAACAATAAGCATTTAAATGCATGAAAAGTAACTTTTAACACGGGCATCATAAATACCCAATGTGGGTGTAACGCGCCATATATATGAGAATGTTAATAATTAATGTGCTGTTGAAGAAAACATCAAAAGATGAGTTAGAACATTTTCACTATTTAAATAGATGCATTATTTTTATGATAACTATGAAAAAGACTTAAAGATTATATCATTATTTATAATAACGCATATGCCTGTAAATAACTGTAGACAAAGAGTTTATAAATCTTTGAAAACAATGCAGCAATCCATATATAAAATAATAGCAATGTTATTAAAAGTTATGCCCCTTGAAATAACTTTTCTTATGTTAAGTCCCCTCGCTGTATAGAAATGATAATGTAAATTTACATATTACATTTTAGTAAGTAAATAGCTGATTGTACACTAAAAAACTATGACAGTTGGTTGCACGGTAATGAAAAGAGAACATGTAGAAAATTTCATCTCAATCGGATGGACAGTTCGCGAACGCATAAAGAACGGACGGACGGACGGACGGACATACATACATACATACATACATACATACATACATACATACATACATACATACATACATACATACATACATACATACATACATACATACATACATACATACATACATACATACATACATACATACATACATACATACATACATACATACATACATACATACATACATACATACATACATACATACATACATACATACATACATACATACATACATACATACATACATACATACATACATACATACATACATACATACATACATACATACATACATACATACATACATACATACATACATACATACATACATACATACATACATACATACATACATACATACATACATACATACATACATACATACATACATACATACATACATACATACATACAACATACATACATACATACATACATACATACATACATACATACATACATACATACATACATACATACATACATACATACATACATACATACATACATACATACATACATACATACATACATACATACATACATACATACATACATACATACATACATACATACATACATACATACATACATACATACATACATACATACATACATACATACATACATACATACATACATACATACATACATACATACATACATACATACATACATACATACATACATACATACATACATACATACATACATACATACATACATACATACATACATACATACATACATACATACATACATACATACATACATACATACATACATACATACATACATACATACATACATACATACATACATACATACATACATACATACATACATACATACATACATACATACATACATACATACATACATACATACATACATACATACATACATACATACATACATACATACATGCATACATACATACATGCATGCATGCATGCATGCATGCATACATACATACATACGTTCGTACTTACGTACACACACACACACACACACACACACACATACACACATACATACATACATACATTGTCTTTTATAGATATCGATGAAACTTACTGAGTGTTGATAACTACACCACTTTGCTAAACCAATATCACTAGAATGGCTCCATAACACCAGTAAAACACAATTTTAAAAAACATCATATTTTGAAGCGATCCATTGCCACATAAAACAAAAAATGTCACAAAATAACGAGACAGGTTTTGACCATTTTCTGCTGAGAAATATAATATGTTAACTTATTTTTATTTAGTTATAATTATTATTCTTTTAAATTTAATTATTTAAATTCTCCTTAAATACTTTGTGACAGGCAAAGCAAACTTTAGGGGCACAAGTGTGGCCCATTAGCTAATTCGACATGATGACAAACTTTCACGGTTAGCAGCTAACCAGCTAAGGTAGCCGGTTAGTTTTGTTTACATTCATAAATAATTAATTTTAACCGAACAACCACATTTAACATGTGCTATCAGTTTAGAATAGTACACAAAGTCCTTTAAATCAGAATAACTACAATCTAACATTGTTTAAAACTATTAGCTAATGTAAATATGTGAAGCCGTGAATCAAGGTCAATGCTGTTGTCAAATAAGAAAAGTAAACACAACTTTAACTAAGAAATTTTCCTCAATATTCAGTCATTTTCGGTCTCTCATGGCCTGTGTGTAAATGAAAAACCTTCTTCCTGCGAAAAACGTCATTTCCCGGCATTCAAATTAAGCATGGCGTGCAAACGAAACAAACAGACGAACTGCTAAGATCTTGGCAATACAGTGACCAAGGGGCAAAAAAGTAGAGACTTTGTCAACTGAGTGACCGTTTGCATCGAATCAGTTAAATATAAAGTAACATAATAATGATAAAATTTTACCATCCTTACAACAGATGCATGATGATACCGATTCGAAAAATCACTGATGTACCCAAGTGTACAGTGTACCCAAGGATAAATAAATGAGTCAATGTCATAAGACATGTGACACAAATTTTACTACGCACAGTAGACGTATATGGTTTATCACCATTGGTAAAGGTGACAGATTGTGATGAATGATTAACAGGGACAATCACGTTATTTGAAACATATAGGATATTGAGCCACATCTGTACAGACCAGAGACCAGGTTGTCAATCTTGCGTAGACCGGAAGACACCTTCTGTCTGGTGTTTTCTGGCAACAGACGAAAACATTAAGTCTAACAGAGTTTGTTGTGGGGGAGGGGGATATTGTTGTCTGAGCTTATATAAGCAAGAATGACGTAAATAGATGAAGTCCTCGATTTATGCTTAGTCTCGGTACACAGAGGGCATCAATCATAAGGGATATGGAAAGTTCAACTGATCTACATGCGAAAAGTAATCATGATATTTGTTCACTGACATAATGAGTATGTTCGGTATATGAATGATGTGCGAATCTGTTTGAAGTAATTACAAACGTCGCACTATGATAAGACGATGACTGGGGACTACACTGTCTACATGGTGATCACAACGATTACATGGGCCTTTGATACACAGGACAGAAATACTTTCCAGCGACACAATATACCAAGTGATTTGTCCCAATTCTAACTTATAAAAATGCCAAATTTGGAAGAGGGGGAATATCAAAGTTCTATAGTTAGATACAGACTCATGTTAGTTATGAACAGGACATAGAGTTAAAGACATCTGTAAATGGATATTGACGACTGCCATGTAGCGTCGGAGGCAAGGGACGATAATGTAGAATAAGATACGGAAATTGTGGCAAACAGAACAAGAAAGAGTTAACAAAAAAAGCGTCATAATACGCAAGATGCTAGATGACGTCACGGTGTACTACGTCACTAAACTCAGTTAGGTTTTAGGATGATTATGGAGACGGGCGCAGAAATAACAACACTGAAATATCAACGCAAATATCCAGCAGAAAGGCGTAGCCGACCTGACATCTAGGACTCTAGAAAGATAAGCGAAAGAGGCATAGTCTGCAGCAAGGAGAACGATCGGAAGATGGAGAGTTAACACGGAGTGAGGAAAGTATACTGCATCAGAATTTGCCGGTCGTGAGTCAGACAGAGGTCATGGCGTCAACATACACATAGATTGGCGTAAGTAACATTGTTAGAACTAGAGAAGGAATGTAATGTACCAAACGATGGACCATAGGATAGTTACTCGTCATTAATGGAAGTGGATGGATGGAATCGGACCACACAGTGAACATTTAATATGTATAAATGATTATAAATTATTTTTCACCGGCCCTCTCATCAACATGGGAACGGTATATATATATATATATTTCGGCGAGGAACGCCAGCGTTCGTGAACTCATTTCATTACTATTGATTTTGGTTCCTGTTACTCTGCGATGTTGTTTTCGCTAGACGACGAGTGGATAATTTATTAGAGCGAAAGAGCATAGCAGACATGGCGTGGCTCGATGAACGGGAGGCTTAACTACTAGAGGACGTTTCAGACGCCATTTGTTGTATCATTGTGCCTTGATGTCAACAAAGAAACACCGCCGTCTCCAAGATAGTACACTACATCCATCCCAAAACCGCGACCACGTTTTGTTCGTCTTTCTCGTCCATTATGTTTGCGTCAGTACTTCTACATTATGGAAACTATTCAGTCGTTACTAATCTGGATAATATTGGATTATTGCTATTCATCAACATATATAGTCTCAGTGTCAAGAAAGTGAAGGACATTGGAAATATTAGTGAATCAACGGACCGACCATATTAACGGATACGGCCAGTTATACAGTGGAATATATATTGTGCAACAACATTTGGGGCTTATTAACTCTTCTATGGACATTTGTTAACAAGTCTAGGACGATGATTTATAATTTCTATACTACCGAAATTTCTCTGAAAGTCAATCAGGATTTACGAATACCAAATTGTTTACGGACATAAGTTGCAAATATCGTCAACACCAAGATCTCCTGCAGCCAAGTGAGTGCGCCGATCTTCAGTCAATACCGTATCGGAAGAACAGGCCAGTCGAATTGTCTATTGTTGTTTGTTTACATTTTGAACGGTTGTTTAGAAATTATTTTTCGGAATCGCTCTCCATGGCCTGTTTGTCGACGTCGTGAGTGTGCGGGCGGTTGGTAGGGCTACTTTTGTACCAGATAATTTTTTTTTCTTGG
Organism: Cepaea nemoralis; assembly: GCA_014155875.1. Classification (NCBI taxonomy): domain Eukaryota; kingdom Metazoa; phylum Mollusca; class Gastropoda; order Stylommatophora; family Helicidae; genus Cepaea; species Cepaea nemoralis. The sequence goes on along the minus strand of JACEFZ010016543.1, from coordinate 88,321 downwards.
TACAAATGTACGTTCGGTGCTGACAGCGGCCAGATCGTTACGAATTTTTTCTTGTAGCGACCTCACCGTTATTTAGGACCTGTCTTGTTTCGTAATAGTCTACATCTCTTATTTCTATGCGTCATCTGTGTTTCTTTCTATGTACATAAATATGTTTGTTTACGTGAACATTAGTTTATGTCTCTGGTAGTAGTTTTCGTATGTCCTGTAGTGAGTGAGTGGCACCTTGCAGTCTTGACAGACCAAAGTGTGTGAGTTGGAATGTGACCAGTATTCCATCACAATGCCTGGACAGAGCTTCAGAGAACCATGTGGCACCCAAACGACATGTCCCCTCTCTCGGCCTAGTCTTGTGTATTCCAGAGGAATGGGTAACCAATACGTCTGGCACAAGGTAGGCTGCAGACGTTGGCGGCGCAGCGTCAATCCTCCTAGACCTCGCCACCACGAGCCGGTGGCAAGTTATGGCCAGACCCTGACACCCAAGGGGCCCGGCTTACAGGCGTTCAGCCAGGTCCCACAGGTGAGGGCCTAGTACGAGCCCGGACCATGAGGGCTCGCACATCTGTCGATCACAAGTGTCCGGACCTGTGTAAAGCGTGCACTATCGTCTGACTCTCCACCTGACTTTAAGCGGATCCCGAGACCAGCGGGAATAAGTCCGCCAGAGTTGCCACAGGAGATATTGCCTGTCTATTGCAAGCAAATCCCCCATCTTTCCACTGTGCGGATCTCGCGACCGGCGAGAATAGGCCCGCCGGAGATTATGTTCGTCTGCTGCGATCATATCTCTACCGAGAGACTGAATAAGTAAAGAAACGATAAAAGTAGTGGTATTTCAATTTCGCTTGCGCTCCCACCTATGCTACACCCTTCGTGTGTCTTCACAAAGTCGGACTAGAGTCAAGCTCAACAGGGTCTTCTTTCCCCGCTGATTCTACCAAGCCCGTTCCCTTGGCTGTGGTTTCGCTAGATACTAGATAGGGACAGTGGGAATCTCGTTAATCCATTCATGCGCGTCACTAATTAGATGACGAGACATTTTGCTACATTAGGAGAGTCATAGTTACTCCCGCTTGGTAGTAACTCGCTTGGTAAAACCACTTTGTCTGAAATATAACAAGATCATCGTGGTAAGGCAATATTTATTTCCTCGTCGGACTTACTACATCGTTGCTCTCGAACACCGTCTTAAAGCATTGTTAATCATAATGGCATTCTAATTAGCCTGTTACTCTCCTTTTACGCGTTTACTTTCAACCTTCCACACGATCTACAATCACACACATACATATTTTGTTTCAGTTGTTAAGTTAACAGAATTTTATTACACCATGTCTTAATTACAATATTTTATGGAGATGGGCGAGAAGTTTGGATTGTCCGGTCATGAACTTAGAGCATGGGCTAAACAGGAATTAAAGGAATTCCAGGCACTGCAATGGGAAGAGAGAGCAGCGGCCAAAGAAGCTAAGGAATTACAAGCAGCACTTGACAGCGAAGCTAGAAAATTACAAGCAGCTCGTAAACAAGAGGCTAGAGAACTACAAGCAGCTTTAGAAAAAGAAAATCTAGCAGCAGATAAAGAAATCAAAGAAAGAGGGCTAGCGATAGAATGGGGAAAATCTGACAGCAGAAAGGGAGAGGCTTGCATTTGAGAAAGATAAACTGGCAGCCGAGTTGGTAATGACAGACAAAGAGAGACGGGAACTTGAAGGTCAAGACTTTTGAGAAAGACAAGGAAGCCGAAATAGCTCAAGCAAAATTACAAGCGAAATCAGTAGACCCCATTAAACGATACCAGGGTCTGATCAGGAATTTTACACAAGGTGATTCCATTTCAGAATGGATAACTAATTTTGAGATTCTAATGAAATATTACAAAGTGCCAGCCTTAGAATGGCCCATACTATGTCACCGTCATTTGGCTTTGGAACCTATGAAGGTCGTAGAAGTGATCCCTGAAAGCCTACGTACCAACTACACATATATTAGAGACAGAGTCGTGTCACATTTTTCTTTGGATCAAGCTGGTTTACGAACGAAATCTAAAACTCTGGCACCAAAGGCTAACAAGACGTTCCTAAACTACGTCTCAGAAACAACTTCTCTTTTTGACAAAGTGGCTTAAATTAGCTGATGTGGGTTCGGATTTTGAGAAACTTCGTGATCTCATGCTGAGAGACAAATTGATTTCTTCAGTACCAGAAACGATGTCTACATTTCTTGTGGAGAACAAGTGTACATCAGTCCCAGAGATGGAATCCAAAGGTGAGGCACATTATAACGCCCATAGGGATGTGTTTGCTGAAGGAGCTCAACCGGAGTTAGTTATAGGAGCAAGTGCGAGAGTATCCAACCAAAGGTACCACAGTAGACCGAACAGATTCTCACAATATGGTCAGCAGTACAGAGGTAGAAAGCCATACCACATGAGAGGTAACATACACAGAGAACCAGACAAACCTAGAAAGGGTTACTTCATGCAATGTCCAAATTGTAGACTGCAACATGGTTCCCTTGAAATGTGCGATAAGAACCCTAATTATGACTCTTACCTCAAGAACTTAACATCTAAGAAGGACAGTAAGTATGCTTCTTACAAAAATAGTGTTAAATGTTTTGTCTGTAACTCTTACGGGCATATCTCAAAAGATTGTTAGTTACTCTCCTTTAACGCGTTTACTTTCAACCTTCCACTAGTTAGTTAGTTAGTTAGTTAGTTAGTTAGTTAGTTAGTTAGTTAGTTAGTTAGTAGTTAGTTTTTCCTCTTGAGCCTACGTCGGCTCATAGGGCAGAAGTCGTGGCTCTCCATGTCTGGCGGTTCGCTAATACCTGTTGTAGATCTTGGATGTTTACTTGATCGTTGAATGAGTCTTCTCTGGTGATTGTAGAATTAGAAAAAACATGGAGAGAGGCCAGTGCAGCATACATATTTACTAGTAGTGAAACAGACGAATTTGAAGACACTCATGCTGCCATGTTAGAGACATCCCCCACCGACAGTCCGTGTAACGTGTGCAAAGAATTCCATGAAGATGGTAACTTGGCATGTGGCCATAATGTACCAATACAAGAGGTAAACGCAGTTAACATCCAGAATGGTACCCTGAAAGACCATCAAGCATGGGTCAATGGATCGACAACTACATGTGTCAGGGACACAGGTGCATCCATTATAGGGGTAGACCAAAAGTTTGTTAAGACAAAAGACAACACAGGCGTGTTGCGTGTAGAACTTTTGGCGGTACTCTAGAGAGATACAAGATTGCATGGGTCACAATAAAATTCCCATACTTTGAAGGTAGAGTGTGAGCAGCAGTTTTACCTAACCCATGTGCTGGTCTGATGATTGCGAACATTCTAAATGTAAGAGATTGTACCCGTGAAGAAGCGACCGACTGGGAGTTCAAACACATACCAGCTAATGCACTCACGAGAGCCCAGGTTCGAAAGCATAAAGAAGAAGAAAATAGGCACACGACATCACAACATACTTTAAAGGACAATACACAGAACCCTTTGTTACTGACGAAAGACTTAACCATAGAACAAAAACAAGACCACACATTACAAGCATTTTTCGTGAACATACACAAACCAGCCAAACAAGCGAAACATGGTAAATGGGAATTTATTTTAGATATCAACATACTTACCAGACAATACAGGAATGGAGCAACACTACTCTTCCACACAGTGCTGCCTAGTCAATATCGCAGCAAAGCACTGAAACTTGCACATGACTTCCCATTTGCAGGTCACATGGGGATAGCCATAACTGCACAAAGAATTTTGGCACAATTCTACTGGCCTGGCTATTCGAAGTATATTGGTAGACATGTCCGATCATGCGAGCTATGACAAAGGACTACACCGAAAGGTAAACATCCTAAGGCACCAGTTCAACAAACTGGATCTGGCATCTCGAACTTTCCAGAAAATAGCGGTCGACATCGTGGGACCACTTAACACGACATCTGATCGAGGCAATAGATTTATACTAACAATGATAGATCTTTGCACCAGGTGGCAAGAAGCGATTCCGTTAAGATCTATCACGTCTAGATCCATCGTAGACTCATTTCTGTTAAATCTTCAGCAGGATAGGTTTTTATATAACTGACGTACCCAGGGCAATGGTAATTATCTGTATTTAACTCCTGGAGCATGAGGACATCAAAATCATATATTAGCCTCTCCAATACAGGACCTCTCTGCCTGGCACTACGACAGTTCCAGTATCCCACTCTTACATGGTTGAAACCTAGTCTCTCCACTTTTCGTCTTGTTCTCCTGGCGCCTGCCCTCCTATTTCTATGCCTTCTTCTCACACCATTTCCTCGCCTTCCTTTCCTCATCCTCTCTTCGCTAGCCGCTGAAAGATGTGTCAAGCGCAGAGCACGTGATCCGTAGCTCCGGCGACGATTCCCGTGTTTAAATAAATCCATAGGCAAAGTTTAGATATTGCAGGAAATAAACGGTCACCCTAGCATTGCCTGCTTACTAGGGAAGGGGCAGGGGATGTCCCTCAGCAGTCCATACGCCTGGCGCCGCCCCGCCCGCATACCAGAAGTTCTACGTTCACGACCAACTCACCCGTGGCCATTCAGTCCTCGGCACGTCGGTCCACCTTAAACTTAGGGGTTTATAATCGGAGTTTTCCATGTCCTAGATTGACCGCTTTATTAGCTAACGGGCTCAATCTACCCGGGGGCAAGAGATTCCAGCGCCTCATTCCTGGCGAACACAGAATATACATGTACACAGGGAACAAAACCAATGTAATAAAACATCTATCAAATTGTAAGTACATAGTGAAAGTCACCACACCATGGAAACCTGACTCTCGTCCCCAAAGGAAGCAGTGACAACAACAGTAATCTGATAATTAGTACACTAAACTATATACGTTGAGCTCTGCAGTACGACATGTGACCAAAATACACACTGACAATCAGACTAATCCACATGATTTCTGCCGTATGTCAATAGATGAGGTGGGATTTATGAATTAGCCTTGTGTGTGTGTGTTTTTTTTTTTTAAACCACATATTCTAGCCATAGTGCATATAGATTCTGTAACCGGCAGCTTGGGTGCATTGGAGGTTCGCTTGGAAGTTGTAACCAGAGTTTCATTCAGAATGTCCAGATGTTGTATCAAGGACTTGTCATCGTTCGTCTCTCGGATGGTGCCCAGGACTTTCCCAAAAGAGTGGATTCTGAACATTGGCGGGATTTGTATTAAAACCAGGCACTGACATAGAGCGGAATATCACTGGCAGTCCACTGCCACAAATTGATCACTGTCTTGATGTGTTGCCGCTTTTTATTTTTTTTTAAATTGGCCTAGGTTGCATCAGTTTGGGGGTCGAGTGGATCATAAAACATAATCATTGCCAGAAACATTGCGAGAAACAGAGATTGGGACAGTAGTGGAGAAAATCGACAAGGAATTGCACTTGCGGATGCCATGGTGGACTCCGAGGTGGTCTGCATAAATGATGGTAGGCCGACTAGAATGGCAATGAGGCCTGGCGATGCAGATACTGCTATTGATTTGGCACTTGTCTCCCAGTCATCAGTCCTTGATGTAAGGTGGACTGTTTTGAATGACCCTGGGAGTGATCACATGCCATGCTCAGTCCTGATCTCTAAGTCCAGGAAAGTTAAGGCTGGGAGCTCGCGCAAGACCTTTCGGTATGAGCGGAGCGACAGCCTTCTTGGACGCCTCAGACATGGGGCTTGCAACAGGACTGTTAAAACTCCTTTTTTGGAGCCCCCATGGTGGACCCCAGAAGTAGACAATGCGTGGAAAGCAAAGAGAGCTGCAGTGAAGCAGCTAAGGAAATTGCGACAGACACCCCTAAGCTCACGAGAGGAAGTGGACATAGCGGAAAATGACAAGAAAGACAAGGTGGAGGCTTTCAAGCGATGTGCTGCAGAGGCCAAGAAAGTAAAATGGGAATGTTTTATGAAAGAGATTGGAGGTGATAAAGCACTGCATAAATTCTGGAAACTGTACAGACAAATGCAAAGAAAAGATCGGCCTATGACAGTGGGAACAATTTATAAAGAGGATGGGGTACGCTTGACAACAGACAAGGAGAAAGGGGGGGGGGCATTTCTCCAGAGATTTTTAGAGCAGACCAATCATAGTGATGCGGATACCAGGGAAGCAGTTAGAGTGGAATTATCTGGCACAATAGAGAATATGCCTTACGAAGACATCATACTGTTTGAAGATGTTAAACATATTTTGCAGAAGGCAAAAGACACAGCACCAGGGCCGGATGGTGTCAGGTATGGCCACATGAAGGCTTTGAGCGATGTAGACCTGAAGGAGATGGCCGGCTGCTTTAATCAGAGCATTAGGACAGCGTCAGTACCGCGGGATTGGCTGCATAGCTATCTCATCCCTCTCCCAAAACCATACAAGGATCATTCAAAGCTTGGCGGCTTTAGGATCATCACCCTTCAAAATACATTTGGGAAGGTTTTAGAGAAGATAGTCGCTGTTAAGCTGTTTGGAAAGGGGGAAGCTTCTTCCAAGAGGCCTGGGGAGCTACAGGCCAGGAAAAGATACCTGGTCAAATGCAGCCACATTTGCCTTTGACGTTTATGAGGGGTTCCAGAGTAGACAGGAAACGATGGCGGCAGCGCTTGATCTCGAAGATGCGTACAATAGAGTTCGCTATGATATTTTGATGACCGCACTTATGGAGAAGGGGGTCAATCCCTGGTTGGTGAACTGGATAGTAGCCGTCCTGCATTCTCGTCAAGTTGCTCTCCGTCTAGGCGCATGGACCTCAGAGCCACATATTTTAACCCCGGGACTGCCACAGGGATCTGCAATCTCACCGGTGCTCTTTAATGTGTATACGAGCAAGATTGCATACCTAGAAGCACCAGGGGTTGGAAGGATTCTAACATTTGCAGATGATATTCTTGCATACAGGCAGGGGAGAAATAGGGATCAAACAGCCCAGGAGCTACAGGTGACAGTGGACAAAGTGATTGACTGGTGCACTGAAATGAGTGCTGTCATCAACCCGGAAAAGGCGGCGGTGTTGTGGTGCTCTCTGGACAACAGGATTGTGAGAGATGATACCCCAAGCCTCACGATAGATGGTAGAAGCGTCAACAGAGAGAACAAACTGAAGTATCTGGGAATCACATTTGACAGGAGTCTGTCCTTCAAGGACCATGTGGAGACTGTTGTGACAAGATCTCAAAAGGGACTCAATGCACTTAAAACTATGGCTGCAATGGACACAGAGCAGAGAATGCTCTTCACACTATACCAGCACTTGATCCTCTCAGTGGTTGATTATGGACTAGGAATGCTTACTGTCTCAAAGAGTCAGCTGGTGAAATTAGAGCGCATACAGAATGAAGCGATGCGGGTCATTCTGGGATGCACCAGAGATACTCCAGTAGTGTGTATGCGTTACATTCTTGGTCTGCCTACTGTTGCTAGTAGGCACAAGGTGATGCAAGCGAAGCATACCTCAGAGTAGCTGCAGACACAGATCACCCGTTGCATGAGGCGCTGGACGTAGTTAAGGGTCAGAGACTGATAAGAGGGAAATCATGGATAGCTCAGGCGGAGGATACGATCAGACAGGTGTGCCCCTTGGAGAATATCAGGCGAGGAGAGGAGTGGGTCAGAGTGCCAGCCGTGCAGTCAGACTTGTGCAGAGTTGTAATAACATTGAGCCGGGAGTGCAGGGAGTGGCCAGCAGGGGCCACGGAAGTGGAAATTCAGCAACTAATTCAGGAAAATTCTCGCCCGGGTGATGTGATTATCTACACGGATGGGTCAGTGTTGAGAGGTAGGAGAAGTGCCTGGGGGTTCTTGGCAAAAACTAATGGTCGGCGTTTGGTGCAGGAGAGCCTGGCGTATGATAACACTACATCTAGCTTAAGAATGGAGGTGGGGGCGGTCAGTGCAGCTTTCCGCTGGATAGAAAACACGATACATACACACATTGTGATTGTAACTGACTCAGAAAGCATGCTGAGAAGGGTGAGAACAGGTAGGCTTCGTGCAGAGTGGCTTGCTTCGCTTCGGAGGTCACGGGTAGTAAGCATCACCTGGATCTTTTCTCCTGGGCATGCCGGTGTGCTGGGGAATGAACAGGCGGACAGATTGGCTGGCTCTGCAAAATTTGGTGGAGTATTTATGCATGACAGGGCAGACGTGGTTGCGGCCTTGTGGGAGCACGTGTACACCTCGGAGGAGCAGATGGAGCACCATGGTCTGGTAAGAATGAGACAACGAGGTGTGACGAGGGGATCTGGCCGACGCTCGGCGCTCGGAGGAAAGGCGAGACGGACATATAATCAGATTTAATCAGCTACTGGAACTATTAGTGTTGGAACTCTTCGCTGGCTGCTGAGGATGGGGACGGAGCGCTTATGGGAATGTCCTGAATGCTGTGATGTCGGTTCCTAAATCAATCAATCAATCAATCAGGATAGGTTTTCCTTTGTGTATACTATCCGACAGAGGTAGCCAATCTATTTCTGAAGCTACCCAAGCCACCATGAAGATATTGGACATATCTCAGGTGTTCAGTTCTCCATACCACCCAATGACCAATGGTGCCACCGAAAATTTTAACGAAGTCCTGAAACGAACGTTAGCAAAAGTCGCGGCTGAACGGCCCAAAGATTGGGACATTTTATTACCAGCTGTACTTTTTGCTTACCGCGAAATGCCACATGCGAGCACAGGTTTCTCCCCATTCGAACTCGTGTACGGAGCAAATCGACGGGGTCCCTTGATATTGTACAATAATGTACTCAGAAATAAAGTGCATGACCACCCAAAACGGGAGGCGTATGAAATGGTAACCCATCTAAGGGAGAAAATAATGACAGCATGTCAATTTGCGACATCAGCACTTCAGAAAGCAGGTGAGAAATACAGACAGTATGACAACAGAAAGGCCAAGACAATCTCCCTAGAGATTGTCTCGTCATTTTATGGCAGGGTCCATTCAAGGTTGTCAAGAAAATTAGTGATGTTGATTATTTAATAAATGTCAAAGGTAAAAACAAAATACACAGATGGTCTCTTCTTTTATAAGATTATGATTTTGACATCTGTCACATACCGGGTAAAGATAATTGGCATGACACTCCCTGGGGTGAGGGGAACCTGCTATCACACTTTAACAACGGGATGTCTTTAGCCCTGGGACATAGGTGACCTCAGTCCACAAAACCCCAACCCTTGGATCACTATCTCCCTCTCTAACAACCAAGGGATGTTACCCCTTTTAAACCTCGTCCTGAATTCATGACACAACTCTGGCATCTAACTATGTTAACAATATGGTGTATTATACAAGATGAATCAGAAGGATGGTGATGATTCCGAGATAGGCCTCGCGGTATCTATGCGAGACAAGACATGGCAAAGTTCGAGTAGCCTCCAGTAGAAAGTGTCATCATCGTGACGGCCTCAAGTATCACACCATGTGGTAAGTCGGACACGCTCACCAAGTATATCAAGCCTCCCGCCAGGTATAGGCTTCTCCCCTTGGACAGGATAGCTGGCGAGTCGACTCACTGGTACTTGTGACCTCCGGTGGAGGACGTCACTGAAGTCTGGACCACACTAATATAGGGCACAATACTGCCTCTCGTGTGGCGGTGGAACTAGGACCTTCCTCTGGAAAAGTCTGGAAGTGTAAATGGCACTGCTAGTCTAGCGAAATGTGGATCTTCCACTCAATGGTAGTAGTAGTCACAACTGTCTATGCGACCAGCGTCGATCATCTGACTCATAGCGCAGATACCACAGCACAGGTACATCCCTCGCTGAATAGTGGCACTGTAGAAACGTTCCAAGCAGATAAAAGTTCCTTTACCATATCATGCACCACGTGGTGCCAGGCACTTAGTAGCGAAGACATCTTAGCTAGCTGGCATGAGGCAGTCAGTCAGGGTCACAACTGAGACAATCACAACATCAAGATACTTGCCCAGGTGAAATAACGAACAAGGCAATATGGTGCTGTCATGCCTAGTCATTATGGTATGTCAGACGTGGAGTGGGCGATGAGATAACTGGGCCCCATACTGAGACGTACTCTCTCGTCGGTAAGTACCTCCCGCTGTGGTGGTGGGCTTACAAGCTGCTAACGCCGGCACTCGCCATAGTCCGTCACTGGACTCGTCACCAGATCGTCGCTCTGCTCTCATCAAGGTAGAACCTGGGGAGGACAACACTCAGTAAGAGCAACGTGAATCAGACTTACCAACAGCAGATACACGTAGACCCCGCGTACTCAGACGGGTGGACCCTTCCCATAAGGGCCACACTCCTTCATTGGCTGCTCTTAAGGTCGAGGACAGACAGGACCTAGAACCAAAGCGGCAGCTGTCCACCTGCATCCTCTTTCCCAGACGAACGCAGGGCTGGGCCAAGGTTGGTGTCTGAGAGATGGTGCGAGGCTGAAACACTGCTATATAACATATATGGTTAGTGAGTTAGTTTACATATAGACAGAAGGGCCCTGAAGGAGGGCCGATGGCAGTACTTCCTAAACCCCCTTCCTGTTATCCGCCACAGCTATGGAGTAGGGGCGGGCACCACCGAACCGTATCAGCCAAAAGAAACTATTTAGTAAGGCACCGAAGATGGGTCCCGAGGACAGTGTGTATGAACAATCTACACGTTCTCCTACACATCTTAAAGGAGAGGGGGAACACACATAAATACCCACACACAGCCACCAGAGCTTTGGCTTGAGAAAGGAAGGGTTTGTAAGTGAGAGGGAAGCCAGGAGACGAATGTGCCCAGTACATAAAGGCGTGGCATGAGAGAAGAGAGTGAATCTTGTATGAAGAGAGTATGTAAATTCATAGGGTCAAACGACACGACCTATACAAGCTGGAGGCCTAGTCTAGGAAAGACGCCACCAATCCAATGACCTCCTAACATGTTAGGCCAATTCACTCAGGTCTCTTCTATAGTTCTTAGGCTGCCTCCGCAGTATCAGCGCGAGCTGATACTTATAACGAACTTGCAGAAACTAGTTTAACACGATGAGAGACTGATCAGGCAGAATTGGCTCTATAAGAAGCAGTTTAGGCACAAACATAAGACGAAAAAAAAAAGACGAAACGCGTCTAACACGATGAGATAGGCAAACTGATCATTCAGAATTGGCAATAGAAGAAGCGATTCCACAGGATCAACACTAGCTGACACTTCAAAAGAACTTGCAGAAATTAGTTTAACAAGCAAACGGATCAGGCAGAATAGACCTTAGAAGAAGTAATTATTAAACTAACAAACAGAAGATGCTTCCACGGAATCAGCACGAGCTGAAACATCAAAGGAACTAGCAGAAACAAGTCTAAAACGATGAGATAGGCACACTGATTATTCAGAATCTTATATATAAAAGGCGATCTCCGTCTGTCTGTCTGTCTGTATGTCCCTATGTTCTTTATGCGCTCGCGAACGGCCCATCCGATTGAGATGAAATTTTCTACGTCTTCCTTTCATTCCAGCGCAGCCCACTGTCATATGTTTTTAGTGTGAAATCGGCTGCTTACCCAATATTATTTCATTTTTCATTTTTCATTATAATTTCATATATCTCAGGGGACCTAACTCTGTAAAAGTTATTTCAAGGGGCATAACTTTTCTGTATAACTTATAGTCATATTGTGGCATCGTTTTCAAAGATTTATAAACTCTTTGTCCATAGTTATGTACCGGCATATGAGTTATAATAAATAATGATACAATCTGTAAGGCATTTTCAAAGTTTTCATAAAAATAATGCATAATGCATAACATTGTAACTCATCTTTTTTTGCTTAAAGAATGAATAAATAACAGTTACCTTATCTCTATCAAGTTTGAAGATTTTATATTTCTTTACACTGTCGCCAACTCTAAGAAGACATGGAACAACTTCAGCCATTATTAAATCTACAGGCATATGCGTTATATTCCTCCTCCTCCTCCTCTCCCCTCCTCCACCTCCTAATCTCTTCCTCTTCTCCTCCCCCTCCTCCCTCTCCCTCCTCCATCCTCCTCTTCTCTCTTTCTTCTCCTCCTCCCTCCTCCTCCCTCTTCCTCCTCCCAGCTCCTACTCCTCCTTTTTCTTCTTCTTCTGCTGCTGCTGCCGCTGCTCCATTTACCCAAGTTAATTGTTGGGGAAGATGTAAAGATCTTTCAAGTGCTCTTTCTAATGCTTTTTGTAAGTTGGTCTTCGTTTATCTAAGGTTGTTCTAACTGCAACCAATAAATGATTAGAGAGACAGACAGACAAAGTGGAGAGTGGAAAAGAAGAAGTAACAAAGACATTTATGATTTGTTTAAGTCCCCGCTAATCATTGGTATCATGAAGGCTAATAGACTACAATGGCTGGAGCATATAGAAAGAATGGAAGATAATAGGGAAACAAAACTCGCTTACACTCAGGAAATAAATGACCGTAGACCCCGAGGTAGACCAAGAAGGCGGTGGAGAGATAATATACATACAGACCTACAAGCACTTGGAATCAACGACTGGCAAGAGAAGGTCCACCAGAGAGACGAATGGAGACAGGTTGTATTTGCAGCAAAGAACCTCAATGGCTCGGAATGCTGAAGAAGAAGAAGAGACAGACAGACAGACAGACAGACAGACAGACAGACAGACAGACAGACAGACAGACAGACAGTCGGGAACGAGAACTTATATGACTACTCATATGAATTAAATTAGATGCTCCCCATCAGGGGCTGGGCGAAGCCGAGCCGGATCAGACAGATAGACAGACAGATAGACAGACAGACAGACAGATAGATAGTCGGGAACGGGAACGTGAGCTTATATGACTACTTATATGAATTAAATGAGATGCTCCACACCAGGAGCTGGGCGATGCCGGGCCGGGTCAGACAGACAGACAGACAGACAGACAGACAGACAGACAGACAGATAGTCGGTAACGGGAACGGGAACTTATATGACTACTTATATGAATTAAATGAGATGCTCCCCACCAAGGTCTGGGCGATGCCGGGCCGGGTCAGACAGACAGACAGACAGACAGACAGACAGACAGACAGACAGTCGGTAACGGGAACGGGAACTTATATATGACTACTTATATGAATTAAATGAGATGCTCCCCACCAAGGCCTGGGCGAAGCCGGGCCGGGTCAGCTAGTTGGCTATAAAAAAAGCAGGTATGGGACAACTAGAAGATGCTTTCAACGCAAATTTGTCAGGCAGAATTGTCACTAAGAGTTGAGGTACAAACAGAAGATGCTTCCACCGGATCAGTACGAGCTGACAATCACAAAGAAATTGTAGAAACAAGTCTAACACGATACGCAAACTGATAATTTAGAATTGGCTATAGTTGAGGCACAACTTCTAAAGAACTAGGCGAAATACGTCTAACGCCATGCGTTACGAAACTGAATACGCAGAACTGGCTCTAGAAATAGCCGTTATGGTACTCTAGAAGAAGTAGTTATAGGCAACAGAAGATGCTTCCATATGATCAGCACGAGCTAATACTCCAAATGAAATTGCAGTAACATGTCTAACATAATGAGTTACCCAAATTATCAGGCAGAATAGTCACTAAAAGAAGCAGATGAGGGACAAACTGAAGATGCTTCCATCGGAGCAGGACTCTCTGACACTCTAAAAGATCTATCATAAACCAGTTTAACACGATATATTACGCAAAATAATCATTCACAATTGGCTATAAAAGAAGCAGTTGAGGCTAAAGAACTAATAGAAATAAGTCTACCCCGATCAGTTACGCAAACTGAGCAGACAGTATTAGCTCTAGAAAAAGCAGTTGAGGCATCCGCAGTATCAGCACGAGCTGACACTTATAAAGAACATGCAGAAACTAGTTTAACACGATGAGAGACTGATCAGGCAGAATTGGCTCTATAAGAAGCAGTTTAGGCACAAACATAAGTTGCTTCCACAGGATAACTCCAAAAGAAAAAGACGAAACACGTCTAACACAATGAGATAGGCAAACTGATCATTCAGAATTGGCAATAGAAGAAACGATTCCACAGGATCAACACTAGCTGACACTTCAAAAGAACTTACAAAAATTAGTTTAACCAGCAAACCAGGCAGAATAGACCTTAGAAAAAGTAATTATTAAACAAACAAACAGAAGATGCTTTCACGGAATCAGCACGACCTGAAACTCCAAAAGAACTAGCAGAAACAAGTCTAACACGATGAGATAGGCACACTGATTATTCAGAATTGGCTTTAAAAGAAGCAGTTTATGCACAACTCTTAAAGAGCTAGGAGACATAACTCTAACCCTATGCGTTAGGCAACCTGAGTATTTAGAATTGGTTCTAGAAGAAGCAGGAGGCACAAATATAAGTTGCTTCCACAGGACAAGAACTAGCTGTAACTTAAATAGATCTTGCAGAAACAAGAAACACGATGAGATAAGCAAATTGATAATTCAGAATTGGCTATAGAAGACACAGTAATAGAACTTCGTGCCAGGTCATGCGGGAGTACAAGGAAATGAGCGGGCTGACAAGCTCGCAGGTGAGGCTACTGTGGAGGGCGGACGCGCCATGGACCTGGCTGACATTCTGAATGCTCTACGAGAAGTGAGACTTTTGCGAGAACCAAGTGATGACTGTGAATCTACAACAATGGCCAGACTGCGGGAGCAGCAAATTAAAAGAGGGGTGGCCAAACAAGAACACTATGCAGGAAGCCAAAGAAGATTGATAAACCAACACAGAACTGGCGTCGTTGGCCGCTACACGCTGCGGGATTTGCTGAGGAGGGGATCCGAGCACTTATGGACTGAATGGTTCGATGTGCAACGAGGATGATCTGTCGACTAACTAACTAACTAACTAACTTAAATAGATCTTGCAGAAACAAGAAACACGATGAGATAAGCAAATTGATAATTCAGAATTGGCTATAGAAGAAACAGTAATAGAACAAACAGCGGATCAGCACTAGCTGAAACTTAAAAAGAACTTGCAGAAACAAGCGTACTATAACAGAGTAACCTGTTATACGGGGTTTAGTTAGTGGCACGGCGTGCAAAGGGAAGGAAATAAATAGTATAGCTGATGCACGCGTGAGCACTGTAGTTAGGTAATTAGGGACGCTCACGTTCTGACGTAGGGATAAACAAGGGGTTAGTTACGACTCAGCCACCGAACCAACAACATGTATCTGCTCTGATAGTCCATGTATCCATTTTGATATTACTTCAAATAAACTGAGTCATTACCAGTCATCAGTGGCTTGTCTTCATACATTCAGTTGCATGCAGTTGCCTTTGGGTTGTCGCTCTGTTATACAACCCAAATTGGTGCCGTGACCAGGATTTCTTACTTGAGTTGCTGCGGCCAAACGAAGTAAGTTCCAAACTGCAAGTTTTATTGATGCACGTCTGAGAACTACTACAGAACAGACGCCATCAAAGTCACTGTCAAATGCACGCTCAAGCTGAAGAGATGGCGTAGAAATTTAAATTTCAAGATACTTTGGAACTTTGGAGGTCCGCTCAAGTTCAACTTCAAAGTCAGGCAAATTTTGTCAACTGTTTGAGCCTGAAGAAATGTAAACTCAAATTTTACCAACCGTTCAAGGCTGAAGGAAAATGAAGATTCGTTGCATAGTATGCGATCCAGCCGCATCGGGCTCCTATGGTTGCCAAATCTACTAAAGAGGAGAGCCTATTTCAATCGCTTCGTTTACCTGACCAGAGTTGGGCTCGAAATACCTAGAAATCAGAACTCAGAAGTGCCCATCCACGGGTGAAGAAGAAGTCCGAAATCAGAACTCAGAAGTGCCCATCCACGGGTGAAGAAGAAGTCCGAAGTTGCCTATCTCACAAGCGAAACCAGATACCTGAACCCAGAGGTTTTCCGGGACCGAAACTGAGCCAGAACAGAAGCAAACAGCACGCTCGTCATTTAGGAGAACTTTAAAGGACAATACTCGGTTGGAAAGCAGTCTATACACGCCTCAAGTTGTATCCTTACATAAAAGGAAAAAAAAAGTATATTAACTATATGTAACTATAATATTATAATTGTGTAATAATTTTTATTGATTGAAGTTATTACGGTATCTAACAAAAACACTAAAATGGCACAGGAGGAGCCTTCGTTGACACAAATTTTGCGTGGAGTAGGTAGAGCAATAGGTAGACTTAACACAGCAATAAAACAGCAAGGGGTAGGTACAGACATTGAAAAATTCAGTGGTCAAGCAAGAGATTTTAAGAAATGGATGACTGCGGTAGAAAAACACGCTTTCCTGGTAGGAGCCACGGTTGAAGAAAAGAAAAAAAATTGCTTACATGGCCACTGTAACACCGGTTCGCATCATATTAGAAGGAAATTAGAAGCTGGGACAGATGAGACCTGGGAACATTTTAAAGATGATTTAGCTCACAAATATGCGGAGATCACAGATCCTCAACATGTATTTTCAGTGCTGAGACAATCTAAGCAGAACAATGGAGAAAGTGTGCAACTATACAGTGATAGGTTAATTAATCTAGCTGAGGAGGCGTTCCTAGGACAGAACGTACAGGGTGAAGAGGTAGAAAGGATGTTAGTTGGAATTTTCGTTGATGGAATAAAGTCGGATGGACATACATTCAAACTTATGAGGGAAAATCCAGTTAGATTATCACAGGCTGTGGATATAGCCATACAAGAAGAAAGTTTGAGAAGGATATTTAGACTAAGGGTAGGACGAGAAATAGGAAGCAATAGAGAAGAATTGAGGAACCTATGGAGATAGGACAAGCAAGATACGGATGGAGAAGACGGGGAGAAATACAGACACTGCAGGGAAATAATAACGAAAGTAATCAAGATAGGGGGAGACAAATGAGAAACTCCATAAGAGAGACAGTAGGTAGTACAAATATGGTCTGTTGGAATTGCGGTCAGCATGGACACACTTTTAGATTTTGTGGCAACAGACGTGCTCAGGGTAGTGCACAGAATGGAAGTGTAAATAGTAGACCAAATAGGAATTTTGGAGAAATGCAAAGAAGACGCGGAGTTAAGCAGACCAGCGCAGAAATACTGATACTGGTAAGAAATTATAGAAGACAACGTAGTCGAGGTTTCCAATCGAATGGCCAGTATGATACCATTACGCTAAGGCCACGTCAAAGTTCAACCTGCTTTAGAAGACAACCGCTTTATAACAACGACAGAAACTACAGCAGACGGGATGTAAACGACGTGACGAGAACACGAAGGTATGAAGAGAGACAACATAGCAAGCCGGAAGACAATGGTTTGCAGAGACAGAATTTTTATAAGAAAAGATGGAACTGGAACTGGCCATCTAATAATGAAGAGCTGAGAACATTGCGAAGTCAATGGTTTGAGATCAAAAGGTTGAGATATGCACTCGCAAGGTCAAACAAAAGAGAAAATCAGCATCAGACTAATAGAACCTTAACTGATGATCGACAGGTGTTTTCAGTTGTTAGAAGTAGACAAGAAAGAGCGACACAGACACAAACGCATACAGGTAATATGATTGTCAGCTCGTACTGATCCGGTGAGATCATCTTCTGTTTGTGTCTCAACTTTTGCTTCTAGATCCAAATCTGCCTGATTATATTATTGTTTCTTCTATAACCTGCTGCTTAACTCATTGTGTAAAACTAGTTTCTGCGAGTTCTTTTGAAGTTTCAGCTAATATTGATCCTGTGGAGGCATACTCTGGTCTTGCTTCTTCTATAACTAATTCTGAATGATCAGTTTGCGTATTTCATTGTGTTAGACGTTTGATCTAATCCTATCATCTCGTGCTGATGCTGTGGAAGTATCTTCTGTTGTTGTTTTTTAAATAACAGCTTCTCTAGAGCTGTTCTTTTTGTGTAACTCATCGTTTTAAACTGGTTTCTACAAATTCTTGTACGCTTGTTTCTGCATGTTCTTTTGAAGTTTCAGCTAGTGCTATCGTGTTAGACTTGTTTCTGCAATTTCTTTGTGATTGTCAGCTCGTACTGATCCGGTGGAAGCATCTTCTGTTTGTACCTCATCTGCTTCTCTTAGTGACAATTCTGCCAGACAAATGTGCGTAAATAATCGTGTTAGACATGTTTCAGCAATTTTTTTTAGAGTGTCAGTCCTTACTGTTCTTCAAATACTTCTTCGAGAGCCAATTCTGTCTGCTCAGTTTGCGTAACCGATCGCGTTAGACTAGTTTCTGCAAGGTCTTTTGAAGTTAAAGGTAGGGCTGATCCCGTAGGAAGCATCTTCTGTTTGTGCCTCAACTGCTTCTGTTAGGGCAAACTCTACCTGATTTGTTTGCGTAACTCATCGCGTTAGACTGGTTTCTGCTAGTTCTTTCGGAGTGTCAGCGTGTCCTGATCCGGTGAAAGCATCTTCAGTTTGTCCCTCATATGCATCTTTCAGTGGCTATTCTGCCTGAATAATTTGCGTAACTCATTATGTTATTCATGTTACTGCAATTTCTTTTGGAGTGTCAGCTCGTGCTGATCATATGGAAGCATCTTCTGTTGCCTATAACAACTTCTTCTAGAGTCCCATAACGGCTAATTCTACAACCAATTCTGCCTGTTCAGTTTGCGTAACGCATCGTATTAGACGTATTTCTCATAGTTCTTTAGGAGTTGTGCCAATTCTAAATTATCAGTTTTTGTATCGTGTTAGACTTGTTTCTGCAATTTCTTAGTGATTGCCAGCTCGTACTGATCCGGTGGAAGCATATTCTGTTTTTACCTCAACTGCTTCTCTTAGTGACAATTCTGCCTGGCAAATTTGCGTTGGAAGTATCTTCTAGTTGTCCCATAACTGCTAGTGTTGATCCCGTAAAATCGTTTCTTTTATTGCCAATTCTGAATTGTCAGTTTGCCTATCTCATCGTGTTAGACGTGTTTCATCTTTTTCTTTTAGAGTTTGAGCTCGTGCTGGATGCATCTTCTGTATTTTCTTATAACTGATTCTTCTAGGGCCAATTCTACCTGATCGGTTTGCATGTTAAACTAGTTTCTGCAAGTTCTTTTGAAGTTTCAGCTAGTGCATATCCTGTGGAAGCATCCTCTGTGTGTTCTATTATTGTTTCTTCTATAGCCAATTCTGAATGATCAGTTTGTTTATGTCATCGTGTTAGACTTGTTTCTGCAAGATCTTTTTAAGCTACAGCTAGTGCTTGTCCTGTATAAGCATCTTCTGTTTGTGTCTCAACTTCTAGATCCAAATCAGCCTGATTATATTATTGTTTCTTCTATAACCAATAATGAATGATCAGTTTGCTTAACTCATCGTGTAAAACTAGTTTCTACGAGTTCTTTTGAAGTTTCAGCTAATGTTGATCCTGTGGAGGCATACTCTGGTCTTGCCAGAGTATAACCAATATATAACCAATTCTGAATGATCAGTTTGCGTATCTCATCGTGTTAGACTTGTTTCATCTAATCCTGTCAGCTCGTGCTTATCCTGTGGAAGTATCTTCTGTTGTTGTTTTTTTAAATAACAGCTTCTTCTAGAGCTGATCATTTTATGTAAATCATCGTTTTAAACTGGTTTCTGCAAATCCTTGTACGCTTGTTTCTGCAAGTTCTTTTCAAGTTTCAGCTAGTGCTGATCCGCTGTTTGTTCTATTACTGTTTCTTCTATAGCCAATTCTGAATTCTCAGTTTGCTTATCTCATCGTGTTAGACTTGTTTCTGCAAGATCTATTTAAGTTACAGCTAGTTCTTGTCCTGTGGAAGCAACTTATGTTTGTGCCTCCTGCTTCTTATAGAGACAATTCTGCCTGATCAGTAACTCATCGTGTTAAACTAGTTTCTGCAAGTTCGTTATAAGTATCAGCTCGTGCTGATACTGCGGAGATATTATCTGCCTCAAATGCTTTTTTCTAGAGCTAATTCTGTCTGCTCAGTTTGCGTAACTGATCGTGGTAGACTTATTTCTATTAGTTCTTTAGGAGTTCTGTCTCAACTGCTTCTTCTATAGCTAATTGTGAATGATTAGTTTGCGTACCTGATAGTGTTAGACTTGTTCTGCAATTTCTTTGTGATTGTCAGCTCGTACTGATCCGGTGGAAGCATCTTCTGTGTCTCAACTTTTGCTTCTAGGTCCAAATCTGCCTGATTATATTATTGTTTCTTCTATAACCTGATGCTTAACTCATTGTGTAAAACTAGTTTCTGCGAGTTCTTTTGAAGTTTCAGCTAATATTGATCCTGTGGAGGCATAATCTGGTCTTGCTTCTTCTATAACTAATTCTGAATGATCAGTTTGCGTATTTCATTGTGTTAGACGTTTCATCTAATCCTATCATCTCGTGCTGATCCTGTGGAAGTATCTTCTGTTGTTTTTTAAATAACAGCTTCTCTAGAGCTGTTCTTTTTGTGTAACTCATCGTTTTAAACTGGTTTCTACAAATTCTTGTAGGCTTGTTTCTGCATGTTCTTTTGAAGTTTCAGCTAGTGCTATCGTGTTAGACTTGTTTCTGCAATTTCTTTGTGATTGTCAGCTCGTACTGATCCGGTGGAGGCATCTTCTGTTTGTACCTCAACTGCTTCTCTTAGTGACAATTCTGCCAGACAAATTTGCGTAAATAATCGTGTTAGACATGTTTCAGCAATTTTTTTTTTGGAGTGTCAGTTCCACAGCAACCTCCGGATAGACCTTACCCTGACGATACACTAAAACATCATCGGCATGATACTTATACTGATACTTATAACGAACTTGCAGAAACTAGTTTAACAAGATGAGTTACTGATCAGGCAGAATTGGCTCTATAAGAAGAAGGAGGCACAAACATAAGTTGCTTTCACAGGACAAGAACTAGCTGTAGCTTAAATAGAAACAAATCTAACACTATGACATAAGCAAACTGATCATTCAGAATTGGCTATTAAAGATACAATAATAGAACAAACAGAGGATGCTTCCATAGGATCAGCACTAGCTGAAACTTCAAAAGAACTTGCAGAAACTAGTCTAACAGGATGAGATACGCAAACTGATTATTCAGAATTGGCTCTAGAAGAAGCAGTTATGGGACAAATAGAAGATGCTTCCAACGCAAATTTGTCAGGCAGAATTGTCACTAAGAGAAGCAGTTGAGGTACAAACAGAAGATGCTTCCACCGGATCAGTACGAGCTGACAATCACAAAGAAATTGCAGAAACAAGTCTAACACAAACTAATCATTCACAAATGGCTATAGAAGAAGCAGTTGAGGCAGAACTCCTAAAGAACTAATAGAAATAAGTCTACCCCGATCAGTTACGCAAACTGAGCAGACAGAAATAGCTCTAGAAAAAGCAGTTGAGGTAGATAATGCCTCCGCAGTATCAGCACGAGCTGATACTTATAACGAACTTGCAGAAACTAGTTTAACACGATGAGTTACTGATCAGGCAGAATTGGCTCTATAAGAAGAAGGAGGCACAAACATAAGTTGCTTCCACAGGACAAGAACTAGCTGTAGCTTAAATAGAAACAAATCTAACACTATGACATAAGCAAACTGATCATTCAGAATTGGCTATTAAAGAATACAATAATAGAACACACAGAGGATACTTCCACCGGATCAGCACTAGCTGAAACTTCAAAAGAACTTGCAGAAACATAGTCTAACAGGATGAGATACGCAAACTGATCATTCAGAATTGGCTCTAGAAGAAGCAGTTATGGGACAAATAGAAGATGCTTCCAACGCAAATTTGTCAGGCAGAATTGTCACTAAGAGACGCAGTTGAGGTACAAAGAGAAGATGATTCCACCGGATCAGTACGAGCTGACAATCACAAAGAAATTGCAGAAACAAGTCTAACACAAACTAATCATTCACAAATGGCTATAGAAGAAGCAGTTGAGGCAGAACTCCTAAGGAACTAATAGAAATAAGTCTACCCCGATCAGTTACGCAAACTAGGAAAAGCAGTTGAGGCAGATAATGCCTCTAACGAACTTGCAGAAACTAGTTTAACACGATGAGTTACTGATCAGGTAGAATTGGCTCTATAAGAAGAAGGAGGCACAAACATAAGTTGCTTAAACAGGACAAGAACTAGCTGTAGCTTAAATAGATCTTGCAGAAACAAGTCTAACACTATGACATAAGCAAACTGATCATTCAGAATTGGCTATAGAAGAAACAATACTAGAACACACAGAGGATGCTTCCACCGGATCAGCACTAGCTGAAACTTCAAAAGAACTTGCAGAAACAATGTCTAACAGGATGAGATACGCAAACTGATCATTCAGAATTGGCTCTAGAAGAAGCAGTTATGGGACAAATAGAAGATGCTTCCAACGCAAATTTGTCAGGCAGAATTGTCACTAAGAGACGCAGTTGAGGTACAAAGAGAAGATGCTTCCACCGGATCAGTACGAGCTGACAATCACAAAGAAATTGCAGAAACAAGTCTAACACAAACTAATCATTCACAAATGGCTATAGAAGAAGCAGTTGAGGCAGAACTCCTAAAGAACTAATAGAAATAAGTCTACCCCGATCAGTTACGCAAACTGAGCAGACAGAAATAGCACTAGAAAAAGCAGTTGAGGTAGATAATGCCTCCGCAGTATCAGCACGAGCTGATACTTATAACGAACTTGCAGAAACTAGTTTAACACGATGAGTTACTGATCAGGCTGAATTGGCTCTATAAGAAGAAGGAGGCACAAACATAAGTTGCTTCCACAGGACAAGAACTAGCTGTAGCTTAAATAGATCTTGCAGAAACAAGTCTAACACTATGACATAAGCAAACTGATCATTCAGAATTGGCTATAGAAGAAACAATAATAGAACACACAGAGGATGCTTCCACCGGATCAGCACTAGCTGAAACTTCAAAAGAACTTGCAGAAACATGTCTAACAGGATGAGATACGCAAACTGATCATTCAGAATTGGCTCTAGAAGAAGCAGTTATGGGACAAATAGAAGATGCTTCCAACGCAAATTTGTCAGGCAGAATTGTCACTAAGAGACGCAGTTGAGGTACAAAGAGAAGATGATTCCACCGGATCAGTACGAGCTGACAATCACAAAGAAATTGCAGAAACAAGTCTAACACAAACTAATCATTCACAAATGGCTATAGAAGAAGCAGTTGAGGCAGAACTCCTAAGGAACTAATAGAAATAAGTCTACCCCGATCAGTTACGCAAACTAGGAAAAGCAGTTGAGGCAGATAATGCCTCTAACGAACTTGCAGAAACTAGTTTAACACGATGAGTTACTGATCAGGTAGAATTGGCTCTATAAGAAGAAGGAGGCACAAACATAAGTTGCTTAAACAGGACAAGAACTAGCTGTAGCTTAAATAGATCTTGCAGAAACAAGTCTAACACTATGACATAAGCAAACTGATCATTCAGAATTGGCTATAGAAGAAACAATACTAGAACACACAGAGGATGCTTCCACCGGATCAGCACTAGCTGAAACTTCAAAAGAACTTGCAGAAACATGTCTAACAGGATGAGATACGCAAACTGATCATTCAGAATTGGCTCTAGAAGAAGCAGTTATGGGACAACTAGAAGATGCTTCCAACGCAAATTTGTCAGGCAGAATTGTCACTAAGAGACGCAGTTGAGGTACACAAAGAAGATGATTCCACCGGATCAGTACGAGCTGACAATCACAAAGAAATTGCAGACACAAGTCTAACACAAACTAATCATTCACAAATGGCTATAGAAGAAGCAGTTGAGGCAGAACTCCTAAAGAACTAATAGAAATAAGTCTACCCCGATCAGTTACGCAAACTGAGCAGACTGCTCTAGAAAAAGCAGTTGAGGCAGATAATGCCTCCGAAGCTGATACTTATAACGAACTTGCAGAAACTAGTTTAACAAGATGAGTTACTGATCAGGCAGAATTGGCTCTATAAGAAGAAGGAGGCACAAACATAAGTTGCTTCCACAGGACAAGAACTAGCTGTAGCTTAAATAGATCTTGCAGAAACAAGTCTAACACTATGACATAAGCAAACTGATCATTCAGAATTGGCTATAGAAGAAACAATAATAGAACACACAGAGGATGCTTCCACCGGATCAGCACTAGCTGAAACTTCAAAAGAACTTGCAGAAACATGTCTAACAGGATGAGATACGCAAACTGATCATTCAGAATTGGCTCTAGAAGAAGCAGTTATGGGACAAATAGAAGATGCTTCCAACGCAAATTTGTCAGGCAGAATTGTCACTAAGAGACGCAGTTGAGGTACAAAGAGAAGATGATTCCACCGGATCAGTACGAGCTGACAATCACAAAGAAATTGCAGAAACAAGTCTAACACAAACTAATCATTCACAAATGGCTATAGAAGAAGCAGTTGAGGCAGAACTCCTAAGGAACTAATAGAAATAAGTCTACCCCGATCAGTTACGCAAACTAGGAAAAGCAGTTGAGGCAGATAATGCCTCTAACGAACTTGCAGAAACTAGTTTAACACGATGAGTTACTGATCAGGTAGAATTGGCTCTATAAGAAGAAGGAGGCACAAACATAAGTTGCTTCCACAGGACAAGAACTAGCTGTAGCTTAAATAGATCTTGCAGAAACAAGTCTAACACTATGACATAAGCAAACTGATCATTCAGAATTGGCTATAGAAGAAACAATACTAGAACACACAGAGGATGCTTCCACCGGATCAGCACTAGCTGAAACTTCAAAAGAACTTGCAGAAACAAGTCTAACAGGATGAGATACGCAAACTGATTATTCAGAATTGGCTCTAGAAGAAGCAGTTATGGGACAACTAGAAGATGCTTCCAACGCAAATTTGTCAGGCAGAATTGTCACTAAGAGAAGCAGTTGAGGTACAAACAGAAGATGCTTCCACCGGATCAGTACGAGCTGACAATCACAAAGAAATTGCAGACACAAGTCTAACACAAACTAATCATTCACAAAAGGCTATAGAAGAAGCAGTTGAGGCAGAACTCCTAAAGAACTAATAGAAATAAAGTCTACCCGGATCAGTTACGCAAACTGAGCAGACTGCTCTAGAAAAAGCAGTTGAGGCAGATAATGCCTCCGAGCTGATACTTATAACGAACTTGCAGAAACTAGTTTAACAAGATGAGATACTGATCAGGCAGAATTGGCTCTATAAGAAGAAGGAGGCACAAACATAAGTTGCTTCCACAGGACAAGAACTAGCTGTAGCTTAAATAGATCTTGCAGAAACAAGTCTAACACTATGACATAAGCAAACTGATCATTCAGAATTGGCTATAGAAGAAACAATAATAGAACACACAGAGGATGCTTCCACCGGATCAGCACTAGCTGAAACTTCAAAAGAACTTGCAGAAACATGTCTAACAGGATGAGATACGCAAACTGATCATTCAGAATTGGCTCTAGAAGAAGCAGTTATGGGACAAATAGAAGATGCTTCCAACGCAAATTTGTCAGGCAGAATTGTCACTAAGAGACGCAGTTGAGGTACAAAGAGAAGATGATTCCACCGGATCAGTACGAGCTGACAATCACAAAGAAATTGCAGAAACAAGTCTAACACAAACTAATCATTCACAAATGGCTATAGAAGAAGCAGTTGAGGCAGAACTCCTAAGGAACTAATAGAAATAAGTCTACCCCGATCAGTTACGCAAACTAGGAAAAGCAGTTGAGGCAGATAATGCCTCTAACGAACTTGCAGAAACTAGTTTAACACGATGAGTTACTGATCAGGTAGAATTGGCTCTATAAGAAGAAGGAGGCACAAACATAAGTTGCTTAAACAGGACAAGAACTAGCTGTAGCTTAAATAGATCTTGCAGAAACAAGTCTAACACTATGACATAAGCAAACTGATCATTCAGAATTGGCTATAGAAGAAACAATACTAGAACACACAGAGGATGCTTCCACCGGATCAGCACTAGCTGAAACTTCAAAAGAACTTGCAGAAACATGTCTAACAGGATGAGATACGCAAACTGATCATTCAGAATTGGCTCTAGAAGAAGCAGTTATGGGACAAATAGAAGATGCTTCCAACGCAAATTTGTCAGGCAGAATTGTCACTAAGAGACGCAGTTGAGGTACAAAGAGAAGATGATTCCACCGGATCAGTACGAGCTGACAATCACAAAGAAATTGCAGAAACAAGTCTAACACAAACTAATCATTCACAAATGGCTATAGAAGAAGCAGTTGAGGCAGAACTCCTAAGGAACTAATAGAAATAAGTCTACCCCGATCAGTTACGCAAACTAGGAAAAGCAGTTGAGGCAGATAATGCCTCTAACGAACTTGCAGAAACTAGTTTAACACGATGAGTTACTGATCAGGTAGAATTGGCTCTATAAGAAGAAGGAGGCACAAACATAAGTTGCTTCCACAGGACAAGAACTAGCTGTAGCTTAAATAGATCTTGCAGAAACAAGTCTAACACTATGACATAAGCAAACTGATCATTCAGAATTGGCTATAGAAGAAACAATACTAGAACACACAGAGGATGCTTCCACCGGATCAGCACTAGCTGAAACTTCAAAAGAACTTGCAGAAACATGTCTAACAGGATGAGATACGCAAACTGATCATTCAGAATTGGCTCTAGAAGAAGCAGTTATGGGACAAATAGAAGATGCTTCCAACGCAAATTTGTCAGGCAGAATTGTCACTAAGAGACGCAGTTGAGGTACAAAGAGAAGATGATTCCACCGGATCAGTACGAGCTGACAATCACAAAGAAATTGCAGAAACAAGTCTAACACAAACTAATCATTCACAAATGGCTATAGAAGAAGCAGTTGAGGCAGAACTCCTAAAGAAGTAATAGAAATAAGTCTACCCCGATCAGTTACGTAAACTGAGCAGACAGAAATAGCACTAGAAAAAGCAGTTGAGGTAGATAATGCCTCCGCAGTATCAGCACGAGCTGATACTTATAACGAACTTGCAGAAACTAGTTTAACACGATGAGTTACTGATCAGGCTGAATTGGCTCTATAAGAAGAAGGAGGCACAAACATAAGTTGCTTCCACAGGACAAGAACTAGCTGTAGCTTAAATAGATCTTGCAGAAACAAGTCTAACACTATGACATAAGCAAACTGATCATTCAGAATTGGCTATAGAAGAAACAATAATAGAACACACAGAGGATGCTTCCACCGGATCAGCACTAGCTGAAACTTCAAAAGAACTTGCAGAAACATGTCTAACAGGATGAGATACGCAAACTGATCATTCAGAATTGGCTCTAGAAGAAGCAGTTATGGGACAAATAGAAGATGCTTCCAACGCAAATTTGTCAGGCAGAATTGTCACTAAGAGACGCAGTTGAGGTACAAAGAGAAGATGATTCCACCGGATCAGTACGAGCTGACAATCACAAAGAAATTGCAGAAACAAGTCTAACACAAACTAATCATTCACAAATGGCTATAGAAGAAGCAGTTGAGGCAGAACTCCTAAGGAACTAATAGAAATAAGTCTACCCCGATCAGTTACGCAAACTAGGAAAAGCAGTTGAGGCAGATAATGCCTCTAACGAACTTGCAGAAACTAGTTTAACACGATGAGTTACTGATCAGGTAGAATTGGCTCTATAAGAAGAAGGAGGCACAAACATAAGTTGCTTCCACAGGACAAGAACTAGCTGTAGCTTAAATAGATCTTGCAGAAACAAGTCTAACACTATGACATAAGCAAACTGATCATTCAGAATTGGCTATAGAAGAAACAATACTAGAACACACAGAGGATGCTTCCACCGGATCAGCACTAGCTGAAACTTCAAAAGAACTTGCAGAAACATGTCTAACAGGATGAGATACGCAAACTGATCATTCAGAATTGGCTCTAGAAGAAGCAGTTATGGGACAAATAGAAGATGCTTCCAACGCAAATTTGTCAGGCAGAATTGTCACTAAGAGACGCAGTTGAGGTACAAAGAGAAGATGATTCCACCGGATCAGTACGAGCTGACAATCACAAAGAAATTGCAGAAACAAGTCTAACACAAACTAATCATTCACAAATGGCTATAGAAGAAGCAGTTGAGGCAGAACTCCTAAAGAACTAATAGAAATAAGTCTACCCCGATCAGTTACGCAAACTGAGCAGACATAGCTCTAGAAAAAGCAGTTGAGGCAGATAATGCCTCCGCAGTATCAGCACGAGCTGATACTTATAACGAACTTGCAGAAACTAGTTTAACACGATGAGTTACTGATCAGGCTAGAATTGGCTCTATAAGAAGAAGGAGGCACAAACATAAGTTGCTTCCACAGGACAAGAACTAGCTGTAGCTTAAATAGATCTTGCAGAAACAAGTCTAACACTATGACATAAGCAAACTGATCATTCAGAATTGGCTATAGAAGAAACAATAATAGAACACACAGAGGATGCTTCCACCGGATCAGCACTAGCTGAAACTTCAAAAGAACTTGCAGAAACATGTCTAACAGGATGAGATACGCAAACTGATCATTCAGAATTGGCTCTAGAAGAAGCAGTTATGGGACAAATAGAAGATGCTTCCAACGCAAATTTGTCAGGCAGAATTGTCACTAAGAGACGCAGTTGAGGTACAAAGAGAAGATGATTCCACCGGATCAGTACGAGCTGACAATCACAAAGAAATTGCAGAAACAAGTCTAACACAAACTAATCATTCACAAATGGCTATAGAAGAAGCAGTTGAGGCAGAACTCCTAAGGAACTAATAGAAATAAGTCTACCCCGATCAGTTACGCAAACTAGGAAAAGCAGTTGAGGCAGATAATGCCTCTAACGAACTTGCAGAAACTAGTTTAACACGATGAGTTACTGATCAGGTAGAATTGGCTCTATAAGAAGAAGGAGGCACAAACATAAGTTGCTTCCACAGGACAAGAACTAGCTGTAGCTTAAATAGATCTTGCAGAAACAAGTCTAACACTATGACATAAGCAAACTGATCATTCAGAATTGGCTATAGAAGAAACAATAATAGAACACACAGAGGATGCTTCCACCGGATCAGCACTAGCTGAAACTTCAAAAGAACTTGCAGAAACATGTCTAACAGGATGAGATACGCAAACTGATCATTCAGAATTGGCTCTAGAAGAAGCAGTTATGGGACAAATAGAAGATGCTTCCAACGCAAATTTGTCAGGCAGAATTGTCACTAAGAGACGCAGTTGAGGTACAAAGAGAAGATGATTCCACCGGATCAGTACGAGCTGACAATCACAAAGAAATTGCAGAAACAAGTCTAACACAAACTAATCATTCACAAATGGCTATAGAAGAAGCAGTTGAGGCAGAACTCCTAAAGAACTAATAGAAATAAGTCTACCCCGATCAGTTACGCAAACTGAGCAGAAAGAAATAGCTCTAGAAAAAGCAGTTGAGGCAGATAATGCCTCCGAGCTGATACTTATAACGAACTTGCAGAAACTAGTTTAACACGATGAGTTACTGATCAGGCTGAATTGGCTCTATAAGAAGAAGGAGGCACAAACATAAGTTGCTTCCACAGGACAAGAACTAGCTGTAGCTTAAATAGATCTTGCAGAAACAAGTCTAACACTATGACATAAGCAAACTGATCATTCAGAATTGGCTATAGAAGAAACAATAATAGAACACACAGAGGATGCTTCCACCGGATCAGCACTAGCTGAAACTTCAAAAGAACTTGCAGAAACATGTCTAACAGGATGAGATACGCAAACTGATCATTCAGAATTGGCTCTAGAAGAAGCAGTTATGGGACAAATAGAAGATGCTTCCAACGCAAATTTGTCAGGCAGAATTGTCACTAAGAGACGCAGTTGAGGTACAAAGAGAAGATGATTCCACCGGATCAGTACGAGCTGACAATCACAAAGAAATTGCAGAAACAAGTCTAACACAAACTAATCATTCACAAATGGCTATAGAAGAAGCAGTTGAGGCAGAACTCCTAAGGAACTAATAGAAATAAGTCTACCCCGATCAGTTACGCAAACTAGGAAAAGCAGTTGAGGCAGATAATGCCTCTAACGAACTTGCAGAAACTAGTTTAACACGATGAGTTACTGATCAGGTAGAATTGGCTCTATAAGAAGAAGGAGGCACAAACATAACTTGGTTCCACAGGACAAGAACTAGCTGTAGCTTAAATAGATCTTGCAGAAACAAGTCTAACACTATGACATAAGCAAACTGATCATTCAGAATTGGCTATAGAAGAAACAATACTAGAACACACAGAGGATGCTTCCACCGGATCAGCACTAGCTGAAACTTCAACAGAAGTTGCAGAAACAAGTCTAACAGGATGAGATACGCAAACTCATTACTCAGAATTGGCTCTAGAAGAAGCAGTTTTGGGACACCTAGAAGATGCTTCCAACGCAAATTTGTCAGGCAGAATTGTCACTAAGAGAAGCAGTTGGGGTACAAACAGAAGATGCTTCCACCGGATCAGTACGAGCTGACAATCACAAAGAAATTGCAGACACAAGTCTAACACAAACTAATCATTCACAAAAGGCTATAGAAGAAGCAGTTGAGGCAGAACTCCTAAAGAACTAATAGAAATAAATCTACCCGGATCAGTTGCGCAAACTGAGCAGACTGCTCTAGAAAAAGCAGTTGAGGCAGATAATGCCTCCGAGCTGATACTTATAACGAACTTGCAGAAACTAGTTTAACAAGATGAGATACTGATCAGGCAGAATTGGCTCTATAAGAAGAAGGAGGCACAAACATAAGTTGCTTCCACAGGACAAGAACTAGCTGTAGCTTAAATAGATCTTGCAGAACACTATGACATAAGCAAACTGATCATTCAGAATTGGCTATAGAAGAAACAATAATAGAACACACAGAGGCTGCTTCCACCGGATCAGCACTAGCTGAAACTTCAAAAGAACTTGCAGAAACAAGTCTAACAGGATGAGATAAGCAAACTGATCATTCAGAATTGGCTCTAGAAGAAGCAGTTATGGGACAAATAGAAGATGCTTCCAACGCAAATTTGTCAGGCAGAATTGTCACTAAGAGACGCAGTTGAGGTACAAAGAGAAGATGATTCCACCGGATCAGTACGAGCTGACAATCACAAAGAAATTGCAGAAACAAGTCTAACACAAACTAATCATTCACAAATGGCTATAGAAGAAGCAGTTGAGGCAGAACTCCTAAGGAACTAATAGAAATAAGTCTACCCCGATCAGTTACGCAAACTAGGAAAAGCAGTTGAGGCAGATAATGCCTCTAACGAACTTGCAGAAACTAGTTTAACACGATGAGTTACTGATCAGGCAGAATTGGCTCTATAAGAAGAAGGAGGCACAAACATAAGTTGCTTCCACAGGACAAGAACTAGCTGTAGCTTAAATAGATCTTGCAGAAACAAGTCTAACACTATGACATAAGCAAACTGATCATTCAGAATTGGCTATAGAAGCAACAATAATAGAACACACAGAGGATGCTTCCACCGGATCAGCACTAGCTGAAACTTCAAAAGAACTTGCAGAAACATGTCTAACAGGATGAGATACGCAAACTGATCATTCAGAATTGGCTCTAGAAGAAGCAGTTATGGGACAAATAGAAGATGCTTCCAACGCAAATTTGTCAGGCAGAATTGTCACTAAGAGACGCAGTTGAGGTACAAAGAGAAGATGATTCCACCGGATCAGTACGAGCTGACAATCACAAAGAAATTGCAGAAACAAGTCTAACACAAACTAATCATTCACAAATGGCTATAGAAGAAGCAGTTGAGGCAGAACTCCTAAGGAACTAATAGAAATAAGTCTACCCCGATCAGTTACGCAAACCTAGGAAAAAGCAGTTGAGGCAGATAATGCCTCCTACTAACGAACTTGCAGAAACTAGTTTAACACGATGAGTTACTGATCAGGCTGAATTGGCTCTATAAGAAGAAGGAGGCACAAACATAAGTTGCTTCCACAGGACAAGAACTAGCTGTAGCTTAAATAGATCTTGCAGAAACAAGTCTAACACTATGACATAAGCAAACTGATCATTCAGAATTGGCTATAGAAGAAACAATAATAGAACACACAGAGGATGCTTCCACCGGATCAGCACTAGCTGAAACTTCAAAAGAACTTGCAGAAACATGTCTAACAGGATGAGATACGCAAACTGATCATTCAGAATTGGCTCTAGAAGAAGCAGTTATGGGACAAATAGAAGATGCTTCCAACGCAAATTTGTCAGGCAGAATTGTCACTAAGAGACGCAGTTGAGGTACAAAGAGAAGATGATTCCACCGGATCAGTACGAGCTGACAATCACAAAGAAATTGCAGAAACAAGTCTAACACAAACTAATCATTCACAAATGGCTATAGAAGAAGCAGTTGAGGCAGAACTCCTAAGGAACTAATAGAAATAAGTCTACCCCGATCAGTTACGCAAACTAGGAAAAGCAGTTGAGGCAGATAATGCCTCTAACGAACTTGCAGAAACTAGTTTAACACGATGAGTTACTGATCAGGTAGAATTGGCTCTATAAGAAGAAGGAGGCACAAACATAAGTTGCTTAAACAGGACAAGAACTAGCTGTAGCTTAAATAGATCTTGCAGAAACAAGTCTAACACTATGACATAAGCAAACTGATCATTCAGAATTGGCTATAGAAGAAACAATAATAGAACACACAGAGGATGCTTCCACCGGATCAGCACTAGCTGAAACTTCAAAAGAACTTGCAGAAACATGTCTAACAGGATGAGATACGCAAACTGATCATTCAGAATTGGCTCTAGAAGAAGCAGTTATGGGACAAATAGAAGATGCTTCCAACGCAAATTTGTCAGGCAGAATTGTCACTAAGAGACGCAGTTGAGGTACAAAGAGAAGATGATTCCACCGGATCAGTACGAGCTGACAATCACAAAGAAATTGCAGAAACAAGTCTAACACAAACTAATCATTCACAAATGGCTATAGAAGAAGCAGTTGAGGCAGAACTCCTAAAGAACTAATAGAAATAAGTCTACCCCGATCAGTTACGTAAACTGAGCACTAGAAAAAGCAGTTGAGGCAGATAATGCCTCCGAGCTGATACTTATAACGAACTTGCAGAAACTAGTTTAACACGATGAGTTACTGATCAGGCTGAATTGGCTCTATAAGAAGAAGGAGGCACAAACATAAGTTGCTTCCACAGGACAAGAACTAGCTGTAGCTTAAATAGATCTTGCAGAAACAAGTCTAACACTATGACATAAGCAAACTGATCATTCAGAATTGGCTATAGAAGAAACAATAATAGAACACACAGAGGATGCTTCCACCGGATCAGCACTAGCTGAAACTTCAAAAGAACTTGCAGAAACATGTCTAACAGGATGAGATACGCAAACTGATCATTCAGAATTGGCTCTAGAAGAAGCAGTTATGGGACAAATAGAAGATGCTTCCAACGCAAATTTGTCAGGCAGAATTGTCACTAAGAGACGCAGTTGAGGTACAAAGAGAAGATGATTCCACCGGATCAGTACGAGCTGACAATCACAAAGAAATTGCAGAAACAAGTCTAACACAAACTAATCATTCACAAATGGCTATAGAAGAAGCAGTTGAGGCAGAACTCCTAAAGAACTAATAGAAATAAATCTACCCGGATCAGTTGCGCAAACTGAGCAGACTGCTCTAGAAAAAGCAGTTGAGGCAGATAATGCCTCCGAGCTGATACTTATAACGAACTTGCAGAAACTAGTTTAACAAGATGAGATACTGATCAGGCAGAATTGGCTCTATAAGAAGAAGGAGGCACAAACATAAGTTGCTTCCACAGGACAAGAACTAGCTGTAGCTTAAATAGATCTTGCAGAACACTATGACATAAGCAAACTGATCATTCAGAATTGGCTATAGAAGAAACAATAATAGAACACACAGAGGCTGCTTCCACCGGATCAGCACTAGCTGAAACTTCAAAAGAACTTGCAGAAACAAGTCTAACAGGATGAGATAAGCAAACTGATCATTCAGAATTGGCTCTAGAAGAAGCAGTTATGGGACAAATAGAAGATGCTTCCAACGCAAATTTGTCAGGCAGAATTGTCACTAAGAGACGCAGTTGAGGTACAAAGAGAAGATGATTCCACCGGATCAGTACGAGCTGACAATCACAAAGAAATTGCAGAAACAAGTCTAACACAAACTAATCATTCACAAATGGCTATAGAAGAAGCAGTTGAGGCAGAACTCCTAAGGAACTAATAGAAATAAGTCTACCCCGATCAGTTACGCAAACTAGGAAAAGCAGTTGAGGCAGATAATGCCTCTAACGAACTTGCAGAAACTAGTTTAACACGATGAGTTACTGATCAGGTAGAATTGGCTCTATAAGAAGAAGGAGGCACAAACATAAGTTGCTTAAACAGGACAAGAACTAGCTGTAGCTTAAATAGATCTTGCAGAAACAAGTCTAACACTATGACATAAGCAAACTGATCATTCAGAATTGGCTATAGAAGAAACAATAATAGAACACACAGAGGATGCTTCCACCGGATCAGCACTAGCTGAAACTTCAAAAGAACTTGCAGAAACATGTCTAACAGGATGAGATACGCAAACTGATCATTCAGAATTGGCTCTAGAAGAAGCAGTTATGGGACAAATAGAAGATGCTTCCAACGCAAATTTGTCAGGCAGAATTGTCACTAAGAGACGCAGTTGAGGTACAAAGAGAAGATGATTCCACCGGATCAGTACGAGCTGACAATCACAAAGAAATTGCAGAAACAAGTCTAACACAAACTAATCATTCACAAATGGCTATAGAAGAAGCAGTTGAGGCAGAACTCCTAAGGAACTAATAGAAATAAGTCTACCCCGATCAGTTACGCAAACTAGGAAAAGCAGTTGAGGCAGATAATGCCTCTAACGAACTTGCAGAAACTAGTTTAACACGATGAGTTACTGATCAGGTAGAATTGGCTCTATAAGAAGAAGGAGGCACAAACATAAGTTGCTTCAACAGGACAAGAACTAGCTGTAGCTTAAATAGATCTTGCAGAAACAAGTCTAACACTATGACATAAGCAAACTGATCATTCAGAATTGGCTATAGAAGAAACAATACTAGAACACACAGAGGATGCTTCCACCGGATCAGCACTAGCTGAAACTTCAACAGAAGTTGCAGAAACAAGTCTAACAGGATGAGATACGCAAACTCATTACTCAGAATTGGCTCTAAAAGAAGCAGTTTTGGGACAACTAGAAGATGCTTCCAACGCAAATTTGTCAGCCAGAATTGTCACTAAGAGAAGCAGTTGGGGTACAAACAGAAGATGCTTCCACCGGATCAGTACGAGCTGACAATCACAAAGAAATTGCAGACACAAGTCTAACACAAACTAATCATTCACAAAAGGCTATAGAAGAAGCAGTTGAGGCAGAACTCCTAAAGAACTAATAGAAATAAATCTACCCGGATCAGTTGCGCAAACTGAGCAGACTGCTCTAGAAAAAGCAGTTGAGGCAGATAATGCCTCCGAGCTGATACTTATAACGAACTTGCAGAAACTAGTTTAACAAGATGAGATACTGATCAGGCAGAATTGGCTCTATAAGAAGAAGGAGGCACAAACATAAGTTGCTTCCACAGGACAAGAACTAGCTGTAGCTTAAATAGATCTTGCAGAAACAAGTCTAACACTATGACATAAGCAAACTGATCATTCAGAATTGGCTATAGAAGAAACAATAATAGAACACACAGAGGATGCTTCCACCGGATCAGCACTAGCTGAAACTTCAAAAGAACTTGCAGAAACATGTCTAACAGGATGAGATACGCAAACTGATCATTCAGAATTGGCTCTAGAAGAAGCAGTTATGGGACAAATAGAAGATGCTTCCAACGCAAATTTGTCAGGCAGAATTGTCACTAAGAGACGCAGTTGAGGTACAAAGAGAAGATGATTCCACCGGATCAGTACGAGCTGACAATCACAAAGAAATTGCAGAAACAAGTCTAACACAAACTAATCATTCACAAATGGCTATAGAAGAAGCAGTTGAGGCAGAACTCCTAAGGAACTAATAGAAATAAGTCTACCCCGATCAGTTACGCAAACTAGGAAAAAGCAGTTGAGGCAGATAATGCCTCCGAGCTGATACTTATAACGAACTTGCAGAAACTAGTTTAACACGATGAGTTACTGATCAGGCAGAATTGGCTCTATAAGAAGAAGGAGGCACAAACATAAGTTGCTTCCACAGGACAAGAACTAGCTGTGGCTTAAATAGATCTTGCAGAAACAAGTCTAACACTATGACATAAGCAAACTGATCATTCAGAATTGGCTATAGAAGAAACAATAATAGAACACACAGAGGATGCTTCCACCGGATCAGCACTAGCTGAAACTTCAAAAGAACTTGCAGAAACATGTCTAACAGGATGAGATAAGCAAACTGATCATTCAGAATTGGCTCTAGAAGAAGCAGTTATGGGACAAATAGAAGATGCTTCCAACGCAAATTTGTCAGGCAGAATTGTCACTAAGAGACGCAGTTGAGGTACAAAGAGAAGATGATTCCACCGGATCAGTACGAGCTGACAATCACAAAGAAATTGCAGAAACAAGTCTAACACAAACTAATCATTCACAAATGGCTATAGAAGAAGCAGTTGAGGCAGAACTCCTAAGGAACTAATAGAAATAAGTCTACCCCGATCAGTTACGCAAACTAGGAAAAGCAGTTGAGGCAGATAATGCCTCTAACGAACTTGCAGAAACTAGTTTAACACGATGAGTTACTGATCAGGTAGAATTGGCTCTATAAGAAGAAGGAGGCACAAACATAAGTTGCTTCCACAGGACAAGAACTAGCTGTAGCTTAAATAGATCTTGCAGAAACAAGTCTAACACTATGACATAAGCAAACTGATCATTCAGAATTGGCTATAGAAGAAACAATACTAGAACACACAGAGGATGCTTCCACCGGATCAGCACTAGCTGAAACTTCAAAAGAACTTGCAGAAACATGTCTAACAGGATGAGATACGCAAACTGATCATTCAGAATTGGCTCTAGAAGAAGCAGTTATGGGACAAATAGAAGATGCTTCCAACGCAAATTTGTCAGGCAGAATTGTCACTAAGAGACGCAGTTGAGGTACAAAGAGAAGATGATTCCACCGGATCAGTACGAGCTGACAATCACAAAGAAATTGCAGAAACAAGTCTAACACAAACTAATCATTCACAAATGGCTATAGAAGAAGCAGTTGAGGCAGAACTCCTAAGGAACTAATAGAAATAAGTCTACCCCGATCAGTTACGCAAACTAGGAAAAAGCAGTTGAGGCAGATAATGCCTCTTAACGAACTTGCAGAAACTAGTTTAACACGATGAGTTACTGATCAGGCTGAATTGGCTCTATAAGAAGAAGGAGGCACAAACATAAGTTGCTTCCACAGGACAAGAACTAGCTGTAGCTTAAATAGATCTTGCAGAAACAAGTCTAACACTATGACATAAGCAAACTGATCATTCAGAATTGGCTATAGAAGAAACAATAATAGAACACACAGAGGATGCTTCCACCGGATCAGCACTAGCTGAAACTTCAAAAGAACTTGCAGAAACATGTCTAACAGGATGAGATACGCAAACTGATCATTCAGAATTGGCTCTAGAAGAAGCAGTTATGGGACAAATAGAAGATGCTTCCAACGCAAATTTGTCAGGCAGAATTGTCACTAAGAGACGCAGTTGAGGTACAAAGAGAAGATGATTCCACCGGATCAGTACGAGCTGACAATCACAAAGAAATTGCAGAAACAAGTCTAACACAAACTAATCATTCACAAATGGCTATAGAAGAAGCAGTTGAGGCAGAACTCCTAAGGAACTAATAGAAATAAGTCTACCCCGATCAGTTACGCAAACTAGGAAAAGCAGTTGAGGCAGATAATGCCTCTAACGAACTTGCAGAAACTAGTTTAACACGATGAGTTACTGATCAGGTAGAATTGGCTCTATAAGAAGAAGGAGGCACAAACATAAGTTGCTTAAACAGGACAAGAACTAGCTGTAGCTTAAATAGATCTTGCAGAAACAAGTCTAACACTATGACATAAGCAAACTGATCATTCAGAATTGGCTATAGAAGAAACAATACTAGAACACACAGAGGATGCTTCCACCGGATCAGCACTAGCTGAAACTTCAAAAGAACTTGCAGAAACATGTCTAACAGGATGAGATACGCAAACTGATCATTCAGAATTGGCTCTAGAAGAAGCAGTTATGGGACAAATAGAAGATGCTTCCAACGCAAATTTGTCAGGCAGAATTGTCACTAAGAGACGCAGTTGAGGTACAAAGAGAAGATGATTCCACCGGATCAGTACGAGCTGACAATCACAAAGAAATTGCAGAAACAAGTCTAACACAAACTAATCATTCACAAATGGCTATAGAAGAAGCAGTTGAGGCAGAACTCCTAAAGAACTAATAGAAATAAGTCTACCCGGATCAGTTGCGCAAACTGAGCAGACTGCTCTAGAAAAAGCAGTTGAGGCAGATAATGCCTCCGCAGTATCAGCACGAGCTGATACTTATAACGAACTTGCAGAAACTAGTTTAACACGATGAGTTACTGATCAGGCTAGAATTGGCTCTATAAGAAGAAGGAGGCACAAACATAAGTTGCTTCCACAGGACAAGAACTAGCTGTAGCTTAAATAGATCTTGCAGAAACAAGTCTAACACTATGACATAAGCAAACTGATCATTCAGAATTGGCTATAGAAGAAACAATAATAGAACACACAGAGGATGCTTCCACCGGATCAGCACTAGCTGAAACTTCAAAAGAACTTGCAGAAACATGTCTAACAGGATGAGATACGCAAACTGATCATTCAGAATTGGCTCTAGAAGAAGCAGTTATGGGACAAATAGAAGATGCTTCCAACGCAAATTTGTCAGGCAGAATTGTCACTAAGAGACGCAGTTGAGGTACAAAGAGAAGATGATTCCACCGGATCAGTACGAGCTGACAATCACAAAGAAATTGCAGAAACAAGTCTAACACAAACTAATCATTCACAAATGGCTATAGAAGAAGCAGTTGAGGCAGAACTCCTAAGGAACTAATAGAAATAAGTCTACCCCGATCAGTTACGCAAACTAGAAAAAGCAGTTGAGGCAGATAATGCCTCTAACGAACTTGCAGAAACTAGTTTAACACGATGAGTTACTGATCAGGTAGAATTGGCTCTATAAGAAGAAGGAGGCACAAACATAACTTGGTTACACAGGACAAGAACTAGCTGTAGCTTAAATAGATCTTGCAGAAACAAGTCTAACACTATGACATAAGCAAACTGATCATTCAGAATTGGCTATAGAAGAAACAATACTAGAACACACAGAGGATGCTTCCACCGGATCAGCACTAGCTGAAACTTCAAAAGAACTTGCAGAAACATGTCTAACAGGATGAGATACGCAAACTGATCATTCAGAATTGGCTCTAGAAGAAGCAGTTATGGGACAAATAGAAGATGCTTCCAACGCAAATTTGTCAGGCAGAATTGTCACTAAGAGACGCAGTTGAGGTACAAACAGAAGATGCTTCCACCGGATCAGTACGAGCTGACAATCACAAAGAAATTGCAGAAACAAATCTAACACGATACGCAAACTGATAATTTAGAATTGGCTATAGTTGAGGCATAACTCCTAAAGAACTATGAGAAATACTTCTAACACGATGCTTTACGCAAACTGAACAGGCAGACTTGGCTCTAGAATTAGCCGTTATGGGAGTCTAGAAGAAGTAGTTATAGGCAACAGAAGATGCTTCCATATGATCAGCACGAGCTGACACTCCAAAAGAATTTGCAGTAACATGAATAACATAATGAGTTACGCAAATTATTCAGGCAGAATAGTCACTAAAAGTTTCAGATGAGGGACAAACTGAAGATGATTCCACCGGATCATGACACGCTGACACTCTAAAAGAACTAGCAGACACCAGTATAACGCGATGAGTTACGCAAACAAATCAGGCAGAGTTTGCCCTAATAGAAGCAGTTGAGGCACAAACAAAAGTTGCTTCCTACAGGATCAGCGCTACCTTTAACTTCAAAAGAACTTGCAGAAACTAGTCTATCGCGATCGGTTATGAGATGACAGAATTGGCTCTGGAAGAAGTATTTGAGGCACAAACAAAAGATGCTTCCACAGGTACAGAAAGAACTGACACTCCAAAAGAAATTGCTGAAACATGTCTAACTCGATGATTTACGCAAATTTGTCTGGCAGAATTGTAACTAAGTTGAGGTACACATAGAAGATGCTTCCACCGGGTCAGTACGAGCTGACAATCACAAAGAAATTGCAGAAACAAGTCTAAAACAAACTAATCATTCACAAATGGCTATAGAAGAAGCAGTTGAGGCAGGAAGCAAGATTATGCCTCAATTACTTCTTCTGTAGACAAATTCCCGGGATGCAGTTGCCTAGCTGATCGTGTTAGACTTGTTTCTTCCTGTTTCTGCAAGTGCTGATGCTCTGGAAGCATCTTCTTCCAATGCTGCCTTGTCAACTTGCGTATCTGATCGTGTTAATGCTAGTTCTTTTGGCATGTAAGCTCTTGTTGATCCATTCGTGTATCTGTTCGTGTTAGATGTGTTTCTTATAGTTCTTTTGGAGTTTGATCGTGAAGAAACAAAGTCTATTTGTGCCTCAATTACTTCGTCTATAGCCAATTCCCCTGAATCCAGTTTTGTATATGATCGTGTTAGACTTGTTTCTGCTTGTTTCGGCCAGTGCTGAAGCCAATTCTGCCTGAAGGAACAAGTTTCTGCCTCAATTACTTCTTCTGTAGCTGAATTCCCGGAATCCATTTGCGTAACTGATCATGTTAGACTTGTTTCTGCAAGTGCTGATGCTCTGGAAGCATATTCTTCCAATGCTGCATTGTCAACTTGCGTATCTGATCGTGTTAATGCTAGTTCTTTTGGCGTGTAAGCTCTTGTTGATCCGATCGTGCATCTTTTCGTGTTAGAATTGTTTCTGATAGTTCTTTTAGTGTTTGATACTGAAGAAACAAGTTGTATTTGTGACTCAATCACTTATTCTATAGCCAATTCCCTTGAATCCAGTTGCGTATCTGATCGTCTTAGACTTGTTTCTGCGAGTGCTGAAGCTGTCATAGCATCTTCTCTTTGTGCTTCAACTAATGTTCGAAGGCCAATTCTGAATGAAGAAGCAAGATTATGCCTAAATTACTTCTTCTGTAGACAAATTCCCGGGATCCAGTTGCGTAACTGATCATGTTAGACTTGTTTCTGCAAGTGCTGATGCTCTGGAAGCATATTCTTCCAATGTCAACTTGCGTATCTGATCGTGTTAATGCTAGTTCTTTTGGCGTGTAAGCTCTGGTTGATCCGTTCGTGTATCAGATTTGTTTCTGATAGTTCTTTTGAAGTTTGATCCTGAAGAAACAAGTTCTATTGGTGCCTCACTTACTTCTTGTAAAGCCAAATCCCCTGAATCAAGTTGCGTATCTTATCGTGTTAGACTTGTTTCTGCGAGTGCTGAAGCTGTCATAGCATCTTCTGTTTGTGCCTTAACTACTTTTCGAGTGCCAATTCTGCCTCATCAAGTTACGTAACTTGACCAGGCAGAATTTGCTGTAGAAGCAGCTGTTGAGGCAATACCACAGGATCAGCAAGAGATGAAACTCCAATATATAAAATAAATAAAAAGATAACAAACAGAAACAACTCTACCACGATCGCAAGTTGATAACGCAAGTTTATAAAAGAAATTTGGCTCTAGGTGAGGCACAAACAGAAGTTGCCTTCACAGGATCATCACGACCTGAAACGCCAAAAAACATTGCAGAAACAAGTCTACCACGATCAACTACGCAAGTTGATAAAAGAGATTTGGCTCTAGTTGAGGCACACACAGAAGATGCCTCCACACGATCAGCAGTACCTGAAACTCAAAAAGATCTAGCATAAATAAGTCTAACACGTTTAGTTTCGCAACTTGATCAGGCAGAATTGGCTGTAAAAGAAGTGGTTGAAGCACAAAAACAGGATCAGCACGAGCTGAAACTCCATAAGACTCTAACAGGATAAGTTACGTAACTTGATCAGACAGAATTTGCTGTAAAAGCAGCTGTTGAGGCAAAACCACAGGATCAGCAAGAGCTGAAAATCCAAGATAAGGAAGCCTAACACGATCAGTTGCGAATCATGAAGAATGACATTTGGCTCTAGAAAATGTAGTTGAGGTACACACAGAAGTTGCTTTAACAAAACTCCAAAAAAGACCTAGCAGAAACAAGT
The DNA here is from genome assembly GCA_014155875.1 of Cepaea nemoralis. Taxonomy (NCBI): domain Eukaryota; kingdom Metazoa; phylum Mollusca; class Gastropoda; order Stylommatophora; family Helicidae; genus Cepaea; species Cepaea nemoralis. Next base: position 45,958 of record JACEFZ010016543.1, on the reverse strand, counting down.
CTAACAACAAGAGATTTCGCTCTAGATGAATATACACAAACAGAAGGTTCTTCCATCAGCATGAGATGAAACTTCAAAAGAAGTAGCAGAAACAATTATAAGTGGCAAAAATTCATGTATTAGAGATATCTCTATAAGTTGCAGTTGAGAATTAAACAGAAGTTGCTTCCTCGGGATCAGCACTAGCTCAACCTCCATAAAAACTTGCAAAAACAAGTCTAACATGATCAGTTACGCAACTTGATCAGGCAGAACTGGCTCTGAAGAAGAAGTTAGAGAAAAAACAGAACATGCTTCCCTGGGATCAGCGCGAGATGAAATTAAAAGATAACTAGCAGAAACAACTCTTCCACGAGTTGATAAAAGAGATTTAGCTCTAGTTGAGGCATGCCTCCACAGGATCAGCACGACCTTCAAACTCCAAAAGACATAGCAGAAACAAGTCTACCACGATCAACTACGCAAGTTGATAAAAGAGATTTGGTTGAGGCACAAACCTCCACAGGATCAGCAGTACCTGAAACTCAAAAAGATCTAGCATAAATAAGTCTAACACGTTTAGTTACGCAACTTGATCAGGCATAATTGGCTGTAAAAGAAGTGGTTAAAGCACAAAAACGGATCAGCACGAGCTGAAACTCCAAAAGACTCAACAGAAACAAGTCTAACAAGATAAGTTACGTAACTTAATCAGGCAGAATTTGCTGTAAAAGCAGCTTTTGATGCAAAATCAAGTCTAACACGATGAGTCTCGCAAACTTTTCAGGCAGAATTGGCTATAGAAGAAGCAGTTAAGGTACAGACAGAAGACGATGATACGGATTCTGCACCAGTTTAACGTCTAAAAGAACTTGCAGAAATAAGTCTAATACGTTGAGTCAAAAGGCAGAATAGTAGAATCAGTTGAGGCACAAGACAAGTTGCTGATACAGGATCAACACGAGCTGAAACGAAGAAACAACCTTCAGAAACAAGTTTATCATGGTCAAATTTAGCTCTAGGAGAATCAGTTGAGGCACAAACAGAAGATGCTTCCACTGGATCAGTAGAAGCTGCACCTCCTTCAGAACTTGCAGAAATCGAGCTCCTACGACCAGTTTTTGCAAACAGATCTCGCAGAAAAGGCTGCAGAGTTAAGATAAACACAGAATATGCTTCTAGTTGATCAGAACGAGCTAAAATTCCTAGAGAACTAGAAGAAACAGATGTGTAAGACGCAGATACTTAACTAGATAGGATCAAACTCCAAAAGAACTTCCAAAAACAAGTCTAACACGATGAGTTTCTCAAACTAATCAGGCGGAAATGGCTATAGAGGAAGGCGTTAAGATACAAACAGAAGATGGATGATATGGGATCTGCACCATTTCAAACTACAAAAGAACTTGCAGAAACAAGTCTAACACGATGAGTCTCGCAAACTTTTCAGGCAGAATTGGCTATAGAAGAAGCAGTTAAGGTACAGACAGAAGACGATGATACGGATTCTGCACCAGTTCAACCTCTAAAAGAACTTGCAGAAATAAGTTGAGTCACCAGGCAGAATAGTCTCTAGTAGAATCAGTTGAGGCACATGAGAAGATGCTGATACAGGATCAACACGAGCTGAAACGGAGAAAGAACCTGCAGAAACAAGTTTATCATGGTCAAATTTAGCTCTAGGAGAATCAGTTGAGGCACAAACAGAAGATGCTTCCACTGGATCAGTAGAAGCTGCACCTCCTTCAGAACTTGCAGAAATCGAGCTCCTACGACCAGTTTTTGCAAACAGATCTCGCAGAAAAGGCTGCAGAGTTAAGATAAACACAGAATATGCTTCTAGTTGATCAGAACGAGCTAAAATTCCTAGAGAACTAGAAGAAACAGATGTGTGAGACTAGATAGGATCAAACTCCAAAAGAACTTCCAAAAACAAGTCTAACACGATGAGTTTCTCAAACTAATCAGGCGGAAATGGCTATAGAGGAAGGCGTTAAGATACAAACAGAAGATGGATGATATGGGATCTGCACCATTTCAAACTACAAAAGAACTTGCAGAAACAAGTCTAACACGATGAGTCTCGCAAACTTTTCAGGCAGAATTGGCTATAGAAGAAGCAGTTAAGGTACAGACAGAAGACGATGATACGGATTCTGCACCAGTTCAACCTCTAAAAGAACTTGCAGAAATAAGTTGAGTCACCAGGCAGAATAGTCTCTAGTAGAATCAGTTGAGGCACATGAGAAGATGCTGATACAGGATCAACACGAGCTGAAACGGAGAAAGAACCTGCAGAAACAAGTTTATCATGGTCAAATTTAGCTCTAGGAGAATCAGTTGAGGCACAAACAGAAGATGCTTCCACTGGATCAGTAGAAGCTGCACCTCCTTCAGAACTTGCAGAAATCGAGCTCCTACGACCAGTTTTTGCAAACAGATCTCGCAGAAAAGGCTGCAGAGTTAAGATAAACACAGAATATGCTTCTAGTTGATCAGAACGAGCTAAAATTCCTAGAGAACTAGAAGAAACAGATGTGTGAGACTAGATAGGATCAAACTCCAAAAGAACTTCCAAAAACAAGTCTAACACGATGAGTTTCTCAAACTAATCAGGCGGAAATGGCTATAGAGGAAGGCGTTAAGATACAAACAGAAGATGGATGATATGGGATCTGCACCATTTCAAACTACAAAAGAACTTGCAGAAACAAGTCTAACACGATGAGTCTCGCAAACTTTTCAGGCAGAATTGGCTATAGAAGAAGCAGTTAAGGTACAGACAGAAGACGATGATACGGATTCTGCACCAGTTCAACCTCTAAAAGAACTTGCAGAAATAAGTCTAACACGATGAGTCTCACAAGAGCTGGGACGAAGAAAGAACCAGCAGAAACAAGTTTATCATGGTCTAGGAGAATCAGTTGAGGCACAAGAGAAGATGCTGATACAGGATCAACACGAGCTGAAACGAAGAAACAACCTTCAGAAACAAGTTTATCATGGTCAAATTTAGCTCTAGGAGAATCAGTTGAGGCACAAACAGAAGATGCTTCCACTGGATCAGTAGAAGCTGCACCTCTTTCAGAACTTGCAGAAATCGAGCTCCTACGAACAGTGTTTGCAAACGGATCTTGCAGAAAAGGCTGCAGAGTTAAGATAAACAGAATATGCTACTAGTTGAAGAGGTAATTGAGGCACAAACTTGCTTCTTCATTCAGAATTGGCCTTCCAAAAGTAGTTGAGGCACAAAGAGAAGATGCTATGACAGCTCTGGCGGAAACAAATCTGAAACGACGAGTTTCGCAAATGGATCCAAAATATTGGTTATTGAAGAAGTAATTGAGGAACAGATACGCAACTTGATGAGGCAGAATTGGCACTCGAAAAGTAGTTGAGGCATGTGTGCTCGTCGTTTCAGCTTCAGCACTCTCAGAAACAAGCCTAACACAATCAGTTTCGCAACTGGATTAAGGGAATTTGGTTATAGAAGAAGTAATTTAGTCACAAATAGAAGATGCCTCTTCGGGTTCAATCTCCAGAAACCCAAGCCAAGTCAGACACGAAAAGATACGAATTTTGAGAAGGCAGAATTGGCCCTATAGTTTAGGCACAAACAGAAGATGCTATGACAGCTTCATCACTCGCAGAAACAAGTCTAACACGATAAGATACGCAACTGGATTCAGGGGATTTGGCTCTAGAAAAAGTAATTGAGGCACAAATAGAACTTGTTTCTTCATGATCAAACTCCAAAAGAACTAGCAGAAAGTCTAACACGAACACGAAAAGATCAACCAGAGCTTACACGACAAAAGAACTAGCAATAACACGATCAGATACGCAAGTTGACAAGGCAGCATTGGAAGAAGAGCATCCAGAGCATCAGCACTTGCAGAAACTGGCAGAAACAAGTCTAACACGATCAGATAGGCAACTGGATCCCGGGAATTGGCTATAGAATGAGTGATTGAGTCACAAATATAACTTGTTTCTTCAGTATCAAACTCCAAAAGAACTATCAGAAACAATAGAGTTCGCTATGATATTTTGATGACCGCACTTATGGAGAAGGAGGTCAATCCCTGGTTGGTGAACTGGATAGCAGCCGTCCTGCATTCTCGTCAAGTTGCTCTCCGTCTTGACGAGAGCCACATATTTTAACCCCGGGACTGCCACAGGGATCTGCTATCTCACCGGTGCTCTTTAATGTGTATACGAGCAAGATTGCATACCTAGAAGCACCAGGGGTTGGAAGGATTCTAACATTTGCAGATGATATTCTTGCATACAGGCAGGGGAGAAATAGGGATCAAACAGCCCAGGAGCTACAGGTGACAGTGGACAAAGTGATTGACTGGTGCACTGAAATGAGTGCTGTCATCAACCCGGAAAAGGCGGCGGTGTTGTGGTGCTCTCTGGACAATAGGATTGTGAGAGATGATACCCCAAACCTCACGATAGATGGTAGAAGCGTCAACAGAGAGAACAAACTGAAGTATCTGGGAATCACATTTGACAGGAGTCTGTCCTTCAAGGACCATGTGGAGACGGTTGTGACAAGATCAAAAAAGGGACTCAATGCACTTAAAACTATGGCTGCAATGGACATAGAGCAGAGAATGCTCTTCACACTATACCAGCACTTGATCCTCTCAGTGATTGATTATGGACTAGGAATGCTCACTGTCTCAAAGAGTCAGCTGGTGAAGTTAGAGCGCATACAGAATGAAGCGATGCGGGTCATTCTGGGATGCACCAGAGACACTCCAGTAGTGTGTATGCGTTACATCCTTGGTCTTCCTACTGTTGCTAGTAGGCACAAGGTGATGCAAGAGAAGGCATACCTCAGAGTAGCTGCAGACACAGATCACCCGTTGCATGAGGCGCTGGACGTAGTTAAGGGTCAGAGACTGATAAGAGGGAAATCATGGATGGCTCAGGCGGAGGATACGATCAGACAGGTGTGCCCCTTGGAGAACATCAGGCGAGGAGAGGAGTGGGTCAGAGTGCCAGCCGTGCAGTCAGACTTGTGCAGAGTTGTAATAACATTGAACCGGGAGTGCAGGGAGTGGCCAGCAGGGGCCACGGAAGTGGAAATTCAGCAACTAATTCAGGAAAATTCTCGCCCGGGTGATGTGATTATCTACACGGATGGGTCAGTGTTGAGAGGTAGGAGAAGTGCCTGGGGGTTCTTGGCAAAAACTAATGGTCGGCGTTTGGTGCAGGAGAGCCTGGCGTATGATAACACTACATCTAGCTTAAGAATGGAGGTGGAGGCGGTCAGTGCAGCTTTCCGCTGGATAGAAAACACGATACATACACACATTGTGATTGTAACTGACTCAGAAAGCATGCTGAGAAGGGTGAGAACAGGTAGGCTTCGTGCAGAGTGGCTTGCTTCGCTTCGGAGGTCACGGGTAGTAAGCATCACCTGGATCTTTTCTCCTGGGCATGCCGGTGTGCTGGGGAATGAACAGGCGGACAGATTGGCTGGCTCGGCAAAATTTGGTGGAGTATTGATGCAGGACAAGGCAGACGTGGATTGCGGCCTTGTGGGAGCACGTGTACACCTCGGAGGAGCAGATGGAGCACCATGGTCTGGTAAGAATGAGACAACGAGGTGTGACGAGGGGTTCTGGCCGACGCTCGGCGCTCGGAGGAAAGGCGAGACGGACATATAATCAGATTGCTACTGGAACTATTGGTGTTGGAACTCTTCGCTGGCTGCTGAGGATGGAGACGGAGCGCTTATGGGAATGTCCCGAATGCTGTGATGTCGGTTCCTAGATCAATCAATCAATCATCAAATCAAGAACTAGCATTAACACGATCAGATACGCAAGTTGACAAGGCAGCATTGGAAGAAGATGCTTCTAGAGCATCAGCACTTGCAGAAACAAGTCTAACACAATCAGTTACGCAACTAGAAGCCGGGAATTCTGCTACAGAAGTAATTGAAGCACAAACTTGCTTCTTCATTCAGAGTTGGTCGTCGAAAAGTAGTTGAGGCACAAAGAGAAGATGCTATGACAGCTTCAGCACAAAGAAGCAAGATTATGCCTCAATTACTTCTTTTGAAGCCAAATTCCCGGGATCCAGTTGCGTAACTGATCGTGTTAGACTTGTTTCTTCCTGTTTCTGCAAGTGCTGATGCTTTGGAAGCATCTTCTTCCAATGCTGCCTTGTCAACTTGCGTGTTAATGCTAGGTCTTTTGGCGTGTAAGCTCTTGTTGATCCGTTCGTGTTTCTGTTCATGTTAGATTTGTTTCTGATAGTTCTTTTGGAGTTTGATCCTGAAGAAACAAGTTCTATTTGTGCCTCAATTACTTCTTTTGTAGCCAAATTCCCGAGATACAGTTGCATAACTGATCGTGTTAGACTTCTTTCTTCCTGTTTCTGCAAGTGCTGATGCTTTGGAAGCATCTTCTTCCAATGCTGCCTTGTCAACTTGCGTGTTAATGCTAGGTCTTTTGGCGTGTAAGCTCTTGTTGATCCGTTCGTGTTTCTGTTCATGTTAGATTTGTTTCTGATAGTTCTTTTTGAGTTTGATCCTGAAGAAACAAGTTCTATTTGTGCCTCAATTACTTCTATAGCCAAATTCCCTGAATCCAGTTGCGTATCTGATCGTGTTAGACTTGTTTCTTCAGGCAGAATTGGCCGTCGAAAAGTAGTTGAGGCACAAACCGAAGATGCTATGACAGCTTCAGAACTGGCCTAAACAAGCAGAAACAAGTCTAACACGATCAGGTACGCAACTGGATTCAGGGGAATTGGCTATAGACGAAGTAATTGAGGCACAAATAGAACTTGTTTCTTCAGGATCAAACTCCAAAAGAACTAGCAGAAACAAGTCTAACACGAACACGAATAAGATCAACAAGAGTCAGGCTCCTCCAGTGGACCGGAACTCCAAGGTCTGCTGCCTCTCCACAGTTCCCTCTTCCCACAGAGAACCAATCACGGGCTGATCAAGCGCAGTACCACTGCCTGACTGACACTGCACCGATGAACAAGGATCCTTCTTTGCTGTCGTACTATTTCACCCGTCACACTCCGGATGAAGTCTGGGCCGACCCTAGAATATTAGCGGTCTCCCACTTGCAGAAAACGTACATGTAGCACCGTATCAAAATACACAAGAGCCTGGTCACTCTTCTATCTCATAAGTGACCCACACACTGATATGTCACCTACAAAATGAGCGGTTGCTCCACATGAACACAAAACGTCACTGGCAAAGTCTATCAGGTGACTAAACACTTCACCTTATTTCCAGGTCCTTGGACCAATAGATCTTCACACAGTCTCATGTAACTACCCTGATCGATCAGTATCAATCACAACCTAGCATACACTGTCAACAGTTCACCACGTTGGAATGAGGTAGCTCCCTACCTTAACAAACATGTCCCTCTGGTGTTCCCACCACTTATGTAATCAATGTCTTAGGTCACTGGACCACGTGTTGGCTTCATAAAGGTAAACCAATGTAGATACACTATTCAAGCATAAAATTATACCCGGTGTCCCATGACAACCCAGCCGGGCCGGAAGCATAGCACACAGGCCAGGGTGACCGGTAACAATGATCACTTGGCTCAACTTGAAAGTTCACAACCAAGGTTTACACTGAGTTTGAATTTCACCAGTGCTTCACTGGCTAGAATCACCAGACGTTTCAGTGTTGGATCCTCTCGGGATCGGATGACACTCGTCGGACTCTTGGCGGAGGTCCTAACCTAGACCTACCGACATAGTCAGCACTCAGCTCCTTCCAACATTGATCTCGCAGAATCAGAAGACCACTCCCAGTATGGCCTCAATCAACTTCTTGATAGGCACTGGAATGAGTGGGCCCATAGAGCTCATGGTGAAGCTCTCGAATCTTCTTCAGTATAGCAATAACAGATCCTGAAACACGGAGAGGTTGGTGTGAGTACTCAACTACAACAAAGACTAACAGCATCTCCACCATGTCACCTGCCTCTCAGTCATTCCTCATGTATACATACATGAGTATGAAATCATCACATCCTAGATCTACTAGTAATCATAATGTATAGGCATAATGATGTTAGAGAAAGCAATAGCCCACCTGTTCAGTCAAGTAACACTTCTGGGCTACAAATAACCCCTTGCACCAGAGTCGACTGTATGACTCTGTCAAAGCATCTTTCGCCTGGTGCCAGTCCAATCCTGTTTCACCTTCCATCATCAATCAACATATACACCTACTTCCCTTTCAGTGTAGTGATTACTTTATCGAGAAGGTGTCCAGCCGAAAATCTCCTTCCTGACAGACTCATCAATTCACCAATCCGTTAATCCATGGACTGATCAATTACACACATTAATAACTATATGACCATAATAAATTATTCTCTTGATAATTCATTACTATAGTATTAACTAAGGAGAACTCATGAATTGGTACACTTACATAACCAACTCATATCACAGCCATAGTGTCAGTTCTGGGATCCCTGTCCCAGATCCTGAGTTGTCCTTTTATTCCCTGACTATCTTCCAGGTCAGTCATACCTGTGCCGGTCGAGCACAGCTTTGGTGGCCATCCACCATTACACTTTCCCACAGCTACTGTGGGTCCCATGTACCTTGTCCCGTGACGAATTAAGTCACGTCATCCAATGTAGCAAGCCTCCAGACTCTCCACTACCAAACTCTGGCTCCACCTCTTTGGGGGGGGGGGGATTATTCCCCTCTACTACTACTTCACGGCAGTACTCCAAGTACTCCATGAACAGAGTCAGGTTTTCAGAAGTGTAGAATATTAGAGACAGAAAAGGTTAGGTTCAAATCCTAGATCTATCTAGACACAACGGCCTCGAATTACGGAGTGGCGCATCACCCTCGGTCGGGTATGTTCAACCATCGGATATGCACGATCGATTTGGGTCGGACCTGTACCCTAACGGGTTGGGCGTACCAGCCTACCTCCCAGTCAAAAGAACTAGCATTAACACGATCAGATACGCAAGTTGACAAGGCAGCACTTCTTCGAAGAGCATCCAGAGCATCCGCACTTGCAGAAACAGGCAGAATCAAGTCTAACACGATCAGATACGCAACTGAATCCCGGGAATATTTCTACAGAAGAAGTAATTGAGGCACAAACTTGCTTATTCATTCAGAATTGGAATTCGAAAAGTAGTTGAGGCACAAAGAGAAGATGCTATGACAGCTTCAGCTCTAGCAGAAACAAGTCTAACACGATCACAACTTGATTCATGTGATTTGGTATAGAAGAAGTAATTGAGGCACAAACAGATCTTGCTTCTTCAGAATCAAACTCCAAAAGATCTAGCAAAAACAAGTTAACACGAACTTACACGCCAAAAGAACTAGCATTAACACGATCAGATACGCAAGTTGACAAGGCAGCATTGGCACAAACAGAAGATGAGTCCACAGCATCACCACTTGCAGAAACAAGCAGAAACTAAAGAGAGGATGCTATGACAGCTTCAGCACTGGCAGAAACAAGCAGAAACAAGTCTAACACGATCAGATACGCAACTGGATATAGGGAATTTGGCTATAGAAGTAATTGAGGCACAAATAGAACTAGTTTCTTCAGGATCAAACTCCAAAAGAACTCTCAGAAACAAATCTAACATGAACAGATACACGAACGGATCAACAAGAGCTTACACGCCAAAAGACCTATCTATCAGATACGCGTTGACAAGGCAGCATTGGAAGAAGAGCATACAGAAGCATCAGCACTTGCAGAAACTGGCAGAAACAAGTCTAACACGATCAGATACGCAACTGGATCCCGGGAATTAGGCTACAGAAGAAGCCATTGAGGCACAAACTTGCTTCTTTATTCAGAATTGGCCTTCGAAAAGTATTTGAGGCACAAAGAGAAGATGATATGACAGCTTCATCACTCGCAGAAACAAGTCTAACTCGATCACAACTGGATTCAGGGGATTTGGTTATAGAAGAAGTAATTGAGGCACAAACAGATCTTGCTTCTTCAGGATCAAACTCGAAAAAGATCTAGCAGAAACAAGTTAACACGAACATAACGTATCAACACGAGCTTACACGCCAAAAGAACTAGCATTAACACGATCAGATACGCAAGTTGACAAGGCAGCATTGGAAGAAGAGCATCAAGAGCATCAGCACTTGTAGAAACAAGCAGAAACAAGTCTAACACGATCAGATACGCAACTGGACCCCGGGAATTAAGCTACAGAAGAAGTAATTGAGGCACAATCTTGCTTCTTCAATCAGAATTGGCCTTCGAAAAGTATTTGAGGCACAAAGAGAAGATGCTATGACAGCTTCAGCACTCGCAGAAACAAGTCTAACACGATCACAACTATATTCAGGGGGTTTGGTTATAGAAGAAGTAATTGAGACACAAACAGATCTTGCTTCTTCAGGATCAAACTCCAAAAGATCTAGCAGAAACAAGTTAACACGAACATAACGTATCAACACGAGCTTACACGCCAAGAGAACTAGCATTAACACGATCAGATACGCAAGTTGACAATGTAGCATTGGCACAAACAGAAGATGCGTCCACAGCATCACCAATTGCATAATCAAGCAGAAACTAGTCTAACACTATCAGTTACGCAAATGGATCCCGGGATTTTGGCTACAGAAGAAGTAATTGAGGCACACACTTGTTTCTTTAGGCAGAATTGACCCTTCGAAAAGTAGTTGAGGCACAAACAGAAGATGCTATGACAAGCTTCAGCACTGGCAGAAACAAGCAGAAACAAGTCTAACACGATCAGATACGCAACTGGATTCAGGGAATTTGGCTATAGAAGTAATTGAGGCACAAATAGAACTTGTCAGGATCATACTCCAAAAGAACTATCAGAAACAAATCTAACATGAACAGATATACGAACGGATCAACAAGAGCTTACACGCCGAAAGACCTAACATTAACACGATCAGATACGCAAGTTGACAAGGCAGCATTGGAAGAAGATGCTTCCACAGACTAAGCACATGAAGAAACAGGCAGAAAATAGTCTAAAATGATCAGTTACGCAACTGGATGCAGGAAATTTGGCTAAAGATGTCGTAATTGAGGCACAAACAGAAGATGCTTCTTAGGGTTGCATCTCCATATACCCTAGCAGAAACAAGTCCGATACGAAAAGATACGAAATTTGATCAGGCAGAATTTGCCCTATAATTATTGAGGCACAAACAGAATATGCTTCCAAAAGACCAACACGAGATCGACACGAAGTTTAATCAGACAGAATTGGCCCTATAAGAAGTAGTTGAGACACAAACAGAAGATGCTTCCACTGAAGCTGCATGTGCTGAAACTCCAAAAGAACTTGCAAAAACAAGTCTAACACGACCAGATACGCAACTTGATGAGGCAGAATTGGCACTCGAAAAGTAGTTAAGACACAAACAGAAGATGCTATAACAGCTTCAGCACACGCAGAATCAAGTCTAACACTATCAGTTACGCAACTGGATCAAGGGGATTTGGCTATAGAAGACGTAATTGAGGCACAAGCAGAAGATGCCTCTTCGGGTTCAATTTCCCTAGCGTCCGACAAGTCCGACACGAAAAGATACGAATTTTGATAAGGCAGAATTGGCCCAATAGTTGAGGCACAAACAGAAGATGCTATGACAACTTCAGCACTCGCAGAAACAAGTCTAACACGATCAGATACGCAACTGGATTCAGGGGATTTGGCTATAGAAGAAGTAATTGAGGCACAAATAGAACTTGTTTCTTCACGATCAAACTCCAATAGAACTAGCAGAAACAAGTCTAACACGAACACGAACAGATCAAGAAGAGCGTACACGCCAAAAGAACTAGCATTAACACGATCAGATACGCAAGTTGACAAGGCAGCATTGGCACAAACAGAAGATGCGTCCACAGCATCACCACTTGCAGAAATAAGCAGAAACAAGTCTAACACTATCAGTTACGCAAATGGATCCCGAGATTTTGGCTACAGAAGAAGTAATTGAGGCACACACTTGTTTCTTCATGCAGAATAGGCCCTTCGAAAAGTAGTTGACGCACAATCAGAAGATGCTATGACAGCTTCAGCACTCGCAGAAACAAGTCTAACACGATAAGATACGCAACTGGATTCAGGGGATTTGGCTATAGAAGAAGTAATTGAGGCACAAATAGAACTTGTTTCTTCACGATCAAACTCCAATAGAACTAGCAGAAACAAGTCTAACACGAACACGAACAGATCAAGAAGAGCGTACACGCCAAAAGAACTAGCATTAACACGATCAGATACGCAAGTTGACAAGGCAGCATTGGAAGAAGAGCATCCAGAGCATCAGCACTTGTAGAAACAGGCAGAAACAAGTCTAACACGATCAGATACGCAACTGGACCCCGGGAATTCAGCTACAGAAGAAGTAATTGAGGCACAAACTTGTTTCTTCATTCATAATTGGCATTCGAAAAGTAGTTGACGCACAATCAGAAGATGCTATGACAGCGTCAGCACTCGCAGAAACAAGTCTAACACGAGAAGATACGCAACTGGATTCAGGGGATTTGGCTATAGAAAAAGTAATTGAGGCACAAATAGAAATTGTTTCTTCACAATCAAACTCCAAAAGATCTAGCAGAAACAAGTCTAACACGAACACGAACAGATCAACAAGAGCTTACACGCTAAAAGAACTAGCATTAACACGATCAGATACGCAAGTTGACAAGGCAGCATTGGAAGAAGAGCATCCAGAGCATCAGCACTTGCAGAAATTGGCAGAAACAAGTCTAACACGATCAGATACGCAACTGGATCCCGGGAATTAGGCTACAGAAGAAGTAATTGAGGCACAAACTTGCTTCTTCATTCAGAATTGGCCTTCGATAAGTATTTGAGGCACAAAGAGAAGATGCTATGACAGCTTCAGCACTCGCAGAACATGATTAGATACGCAACTATGTTCAGGGGATTTGGCTATAGAAGGTACTATGACAGCTTCAGGAACTGATTGAGTCACAAATACAACTTGTCTCTTCAGTATCAACCTTGAAAAGAACAATCAGAAACAATTCTAACACGAACAGATGCACGAACGGATCAACAAGAGCTTACACGCCAAAAGAACTTCTTCACGTTCAAACTCCAAAATAACTAGCAGAAACAAGTCTAACACGAACACGAAAAGATCAACCAGAGCTTACACGACAAAAGAACTAGCAATAACACGATCAGATACGCAAGTTGACAAGGCAGCATTGGAAGAAGAGCATCCAGAGCATCAGCACTTGCAGAAACTGGCAGAAACAAGTCTAACACGATCAGATAGGCAACTGGATCCCGGGAATTGGCTATAGAATGAGTGATTGAGTCACAAATATAACTTGTTTCTTCAGTATCAAACTCCAAAAGAACTATCAGAAACAATAGAGTTCGCTATGATATTTTGATGACCGCACTTAATTCAGAATTGCCTTCGAAACGTATTGAGGCTACAACAGAAGATGCTATGGCAGCTTCGGCACTCGCTAGAACAAGTCTAACACGATCAGAGACGCACTGGATTCAGGGGACCGTGGCTATAGAAGACGCAAGTGAGGCACGACACAGAAGATGCCTCTTCGGGTTTAATATCCCGAAACCCTAGCAGAAACGTCCGACACGAAAAGATACGAAATTTGATAAGGCAGAATTGGCCCTATAGTTGAGGCACAACCAGAAGATGCTATGACAGCTTCAGCACTCGCAGAAACAAGTCTAACACTATCAATTACGCAACTGGATTCAGGGGACTTGGCTATAGAAGACGTAATCGAGGCACAACCAGAAGATGCCTCTTCGGGTCCAATCTCCAGAAACCCTAGCAGAGACAAGGCCGTTACGAAATTTTCTCAGGCAGAATAGGCCATATAAGAAGTAGTTGAGGCACAAACAGAAGATGCATCCGCAGAAGCTGCACGTGCTGAAACTCCAAAAGAACTTGCAGAAACCAGTCAATCACGATGAATTATTACTCAGGTAGACGTATTCTAAAAGAAGCATTGGCAGCACACAGACAAGATGCTTTCACAAAATCAACAAGTGCTAAAAATGCAAAAGAGACTAGCAGAAACAAGTCTAACACGATCAGATACGTAACATGATAAGGCAGCATTGGCCCACGAAAAGTAGTTGAGGCACAAACACAAGATGCTATGACAGCTTTAGAACTCACAGACAAGTCTAACACCATCAGATATGCAAATGGATCAAGGGGATTTGGCTATAGAAGACGTAATTGAGGCACAAACAGAAGATGCCTCTTCGGGTTCAATCTCGAGAAACCCTAGCAGAAATAAGTCCGACACGAAAAAATACAAAATTTGAAGAGGGCAGAATTGGCCCTATAAGAAGTAGTTGAGGCACAAACAGAAGATGCTATGACAGCCTCAGCACTCGCAGAAACAAGTCTAACACGATCAGATACGCAACTGGATTCAGGAGATTTGGCTATAGAAGAAGTAATTGAGGCTCAAATAGAACTGGTTTCTTCATGATCATACTCCAAAAGAACTAGCAGAAACAAGTCTAAACTAACACGAACAGATCAACAAGAGCTAACACGCCAAAGAACTAGCATTAACACATCATACGCACGTTGACAAGGATGCTTGGAAAAAGATGCTTCCAGAGATCAGCACTTGCAGAAAACAGGAAGAAACAATCAGTTCCGCACTGGATCCCGGGAATTTGGCTACAGAAGAAGTATTGAGGCACACACTAGCTTTCTTCACACAAGACGATGCTATGACAGCTCAGCACTCGAAGAACAAGTCTTACACACGATACGATCGACCAACTGGATCAGGGATTTGGCTATAGAAGAGTAGGTAAAGCACAATCAGAACTTGTTTCTCAGGATCAAACTCCAGACTAGCGAAACAATTCTAACACGAACTATGCTATGACAGCTTCAGCACTCGCAGAAACAAGTCTAACAGGATGAGTTACGCAACTGGACCCGGGAATCAGCTAATAAGAAGTAATTGAGGCAAACACTGGCTTCTCATTCAGAATTGGCTTTCAAAAGTAGTTGTGGCACAAACAGAAGATGCTATGACAGCTTCAGCACTCGCAGAAACAATCTAACACTATCAGTTACGCAACTGGATTCAGGGGACTTGGCTATAGAAGACGTAATTGAGGCACAACACAGAAGATGCCTCTTCGGGTTCAATCTCCAGAAACCCTAGCAGAAACAAGGCCGTTACGAAATTTGCTCAGGCAGAATTGGCCATAAAAGTGACAGAAGATTCTTCCGCAAGAAGCTGCACTTCTGAACTCCATAATAACTTGCAGAACCGAGTCAATCACGATGAATTACTACTCAGGTAGACTATTCTGAAAGAAGCATTGGCGGCACACAGACAAGATGCGCTCACAAAATCAACAAGTGCTGAAAATCCAAAAGACTACTAGCAGAAACAGGTCTACACGTATCAGATACGTAACATGATAAGGCAGCATTGCCGCACGAAAGTAGTTGAGGGATCACAACACAAGCATGCTATGACAGCTTCAGAACTCACAGAAACAAGTCTACACCACTGCAGTTATGCACATGGATAAAGGGGATAGCTATGGAAGACGTATAGAGGCACAAACAGACGATGCCTTCAAGTTCAATCTCTAGAAAAAACATCGCAGAAACACGTCCGACGAAAGATACACAATTTGAATAGGGCGAGAATTGGCTCTATAAGAAGTAGTCGCGGCACAACAAAGATTGTAATGACCAGCTTCGGCGATCGCAGAAAGTCTAACGATCAGATACGCAACGGATTCAGAGATTTGGCTATAGAGATACTATGACAGCTTTAGCACTCGCAGAACAATTCTAACACGATCGATACGCAACATGATCAACGGGATTTTTGCTATAGAAGACGTAATTGATGCACAAACAAAGATGCCTCTTCGGGTTCAATCTCGAGAAACCCTATCATAAACGTCCGACACGAAAAGATACTAAATTAAAATGCAGAAGTTGGCCCTATAGTAGAGGCACAAACCAGAAATCTATGAAGCTTCAGCACTCGCAGAAACAAGTATACACGATAGAAACGCAACTGGATCAGGGATTTGGCTATAGAATACTTAATTGAAGGCCCAAACCAGAAGATGCCTCTCGGGTTCAATATCCCGAAACCCTAGGCATAAATTAAGTCCGACACGAAAAAAATAGTAAACTTGATAAGAAGGCCCTATAGTGGAAGCACAAAAAGAAGATGCTCTGACGCTTTCAGCACTCGCATAAAACAAGTCTAACCACGATTAGTTACGCAACTGGACCCCGGGATTCATCCTACAGAAGAATTAATTGGCAAACGGCTTCTTTCATTTAGAAGTGGCCTTCGAAAAGTAGGTTTGAGGCACAAACCGAAGATGCTATGTGCAGCTTCGCACGTCGCAGAAAACAAGTCTAACCGATCAGATACTCAACTGGATGTGCAGGGGCCTTGGCTATAGAAAACGTATTGAGGCACAAACATGAGCTCTTCGGTTTTCATCTCCAGAAACCCTAGCGAAATAAGTCAACACGAAAAAATAGGAAATCTGATAAGGTGCATGAAAGCCTATAGTTTAAGTCACAAACTAGAAGATTCTCTTACAAAGCTTCAGCACTCTCATAACCAATTCTAACACTATTTAGTTTACGCAACGGGACCCCGGAATTCAGCTACATAAGCAAGTAATTGAGGCACACACTGCTTCTTCATTCAGAATTGGCCTTCGAAACGAGTTTAAGGCACAAACAGAAGATGCTATGGCCAGGAGCTGCGGCACTACGCCGAGGTAACAAGTCATGAGACACTATCAGATACGCACTGGAGTCCTGGGACTTTGGCTATGAGAAGACGCAATGGAGCACACACAGAGATGCCATCTTCGGTCAATAACAGCAAACCTAGCAGACACGTCCGACGCGAAAGATACGAAATTTGATAACGCAGAATTGGACTATAGTTGAGGCACAACAGAAGATGCTATGACAGCTGCAGCACTACACCGAACACGTCTAACACTGACAGTTAAAAAAAAAAAACCCCGGTGCCCAAAAAAAATTTTTTGGATCAAGGGGATTGGCTATAGAAGACGTATCGAGGCACAAACAGAATATATGCCTCTTCGGGTTCAATCTCCATACCCTAGCATGAAACAAGGGCGGGTGGGCGTACGAACTTTGCTCAGCAGACATTGAAGGCCCTATAGTTGAGTATTTGACCCCACACGTGAGATCTTCCAGAAGCTGCTCTGCTTTGAAACTCCATCAGAACTTGCAGAACCAGTCAATCACGATGTATTACTGCTACAGGTAGTCTTAGTATGAAAGACGCATTGGGCGGCACACAGACAGATGCTCTCGACAAAATCACAACTGCCTGCAATCCAAGAAGAGTCAAGAGCCAAAAACAAGTCTAACACGATCAGATAGCGTACATCCACTGTCTTGCAGCGCATAGCATACTGCCCTCACGCAAAAGTAGTGAGCCACAAACACAACGATGCTATGACAGCTCTTAGCAACTACACAGAACGAGTCTAACACCATACAGATATGTAATGGATCCCAGGGGATTATGCTATAGAAGACACAAACAGAAGATGCCTCGGGTCCATCTCTAGAAACCATCGCAGAATCGAGTCCGACGAAAAGCTACAAAGATTTGAAGAGGGCAGAATTCGGCCCTATTAGAGGTAGTGAGGCACAAACAGAAGATGTATGACAGTTTCAGCACTGGCCGAAACAAGTAACCGACTCAGATACGCAACTGGATCAGGGTCTGTTGTTGTAGAACATACATGACGCCCAGCGTAGTCAAGCACGAAATTTGAAAAGCCAGAATGCCTATAGTCAGCACAAACAGAAGATGCCTATGTGCAACTCGCCAGAAAAGTCTAACACGACACCACCTGATACGGCACTGGATCATGGAATATGCTAGTAACGCAGAAGTTAATGAGGGCTACAAATAGTAAATGTCTCGTCAATGATCATACTCTCCAAACGACTAGCAGAAACAGTCTACACACGAACACGACAGATCACACGAGCTAAACACGCCAAAAGAACTAGCATTAACACGATCATTTACGCAAGTTGACAAGGATGCATTGGAAAAAGATGCTTCCAGAGAATCAGCACTTGCAGAAACAGGAAGAAACAATCAGTTCCGCAACTGGATCCCGGGAATTTGGCTACAGAAGAAGTAATTGAGGCACAAACTAGCTTCTTCATTCAGAATTGGCCTTCGAAAAGTAGTTGAGGCACAAACAGAAGATGCTATGACAGCTTCAGCACTCGCAGAAACAAGTCTTAACACGATAAGATACTCAACTGGATCAAGGGGATTTGGCTATAGAAGTCGCAATTGAGGCACAAACAGAAGATGCCTCTTCGGGTTCAATCTCTGACATAGGACCCTAACAGAAATAAGTCCGACACGAAAAAATAGGAAATTTGATAAGGCAGAAAAAGCACTATAGTTGAGGCACAAACAGAAGATTGTATGACAGCTTCAGCAATCGCAGAAACAAGTCTAACACGATCAGATACGCAACTGGATTCAGGGCATTTGGCTATAGAAGAAGTAATTGAGGCACAAATAGAATGTTTCTTCAGATCAAACTCCAAAGAACTATGCAGAAACATTCTAACACGAACATGCTTGACAGCTCAGCACTCAGAGAAACAGTCTAACAGCGATGAGTTACGTAAACTGGACCCCGGGAATTCAGCTCATAAGAAGTAATTGAGGCACAACACTGCTTCTTCATTCAGAATTGGCCTTTCGAAAAGTAGTTGAGGCAAAACAGAAGATGCTATGACAGCTTCAGCACTCGCAGAACCAAGTCTAACACTATCAGATACGCAACTGGATTCAGGGGATTTGGCTATAGAAGACGTCAATTGAGGCACAAACAGAAGATGCCTCTTCGGGTTCATCTCCAGAAACCTAGCAGAAACAAGGCCGTACGAAATTTGCTCAGGCGAATAGGCCCTATAAAGATTGAGGCACAAACAGAGATTCTTCCGCAGAAGCTGCACTGCTGAAACTCCAAAGAACTTGCAGAAACCAGTCAATCACGATGAATATACTCAGGTAGACTTATATGAAAAGAAGCATTGGCGGCACAAAGATGCTTACAAAATCAACAAGTGCTGAAATCCAAAAGAGACTTGCAGAAAACAGTCTAACACGATCAGATACGTAACACGATAAGCCAGCATTGGCCCACGAAAAGTAGTTTGAGGCACAAACAGAAGATGCTATGACAGCTTCAGAACTCACAGAAACAAGTCTACCACCATCAGTTATGCAAATGGATCAAGGGGATTTGGCTATAGAAGTCGTAATTGAGGCACAAACAGAAGATGCCTCTTCGAGTTCAATCTCTGACATAGGACCCTAACAGAAATATGTCCGACACGAAAAAATAGGAAATTTGATAAGGCAGAAAAAGCCCTATAGTTGAGGCACAAACAGAAGATGCTATGACAGCTTCAGCACTCGCAGAAACAAGTCTAACACGATCAGATACGCAACTGGATTCAGGGGAATTGGCTATAGAAGAAGTAATTGAAGCACAAATAGAACTTGTTTCTTCAGGATCAAACTCCAAAAGAACTATCAGAAACAATTCTAACACGAACTATGCTATGACAGCTTCAGCACTCGCAGAAACAAGTCTAACACGATGAGTTACGCAACTGGACCCCGGGAATTCAGCTACATAAGAAGTAATTGAGGCAAACACTGGCTTCTTCATTCAGAATTGGCCTTTCAAAAGTAGTTGAGGCACAAACAGAAGATGCTATGACAGCTTCAGCACTCGCAGAAACAAGTCTAACACTATCAGATACGCAACTGGATTCAGGGGACTTGGCTATAGAAGACGCAATTGAGGCACACACAGAAGATGCCTCTTCGGGTTCAATCTCCAGAAACCCTAGCAGAAATAAGTCCGACACGAAAAAAATAGGAAACTTGATAAGAAGGCCCTATAGTGGAAGCACAAAAAGAAGATGCTCTGACAGCTTCAGCACTCGCAGAAACAAGTCTAACACGATGAGTTACGCAACTGGACCCCGGGAATTCAGCTACATAAGAAGTAATTGAGGCAAACACTGGCTTCTTCATTCAGAATTGGCCTTCGAAACGTAGTTAAGGCACAAACAGAAGATGCTATGGCAGCTTCGGCACTCGCAGAAACAAGTCTAACACTATCAGATACGCAACTGGATTCAGGGGACTTGGCTATAGAAGACGCAATTGAGGCACACACAGAAGATGCCTCTTCGGGTTCAATCTCCAGAAACCCTAGCAGAAACGTCCGACACGAAAAGATACGAAATTTGATAACGCAGAATTGGCCCTATAGTTGAGGCACAAACAGAAGATGCTATGACAGCTTCAGCACTCCCAGAAACAAGTCTAACACTGACAGTTACGCAACTGGATCAAGGGGATTTGGCTATAGAAGACGTAATCGAGGCACAATATGCCTCTTCGGGTTCAATCTCCATAACCCCTAGCAGAAACAAGGCCGTTACGAAATTTGCTCAGGCAGAATTGGCCCTATAAAGTTGAGGCACAAACGGAAGATTCTTCCGCAGAAGCTGCACTTGCTGAAACTCCATAAGAACTTGCAGAAACCAGTCAATAACGATGTATTACTACTCAGGTAGACTTATTATGAAAGAAGCATTGGCGGCACACAGACAAGATGCTCTCACAAAATCAACAAGTGCTGAAAATCCAAAAGAGACTAGCAAAAACAAGACTAACACGATCAGATACGTAACATCACGTCTGATCGCATTGGCCCACGAAAAGTAGTTGAGGCACAAACACAAGATGCTATGACAGCTTTAGAACTCACAGAAACAAGTCTAACACCATCAGATATGTAAATGGATCAAGGGGATTTGCTATAGAAGACACAAACAGAAGATGCCTTCGGGTTCAATCTCTAGAAACCATCGCAGAATCCAGTCCGAAACGAAAAGACACAAAATTTGAAGAGGGCAGAATTGGCCCTATAAGAAGTAGTTGAGGCACAAACAGAAGATTGTATGACAGTTTCAGCACTGGCAGAAACAAGTCTAACACGATCAGATACGCAACTGGATTCAGGGGATTTGGTTATAGAAAATACTATGACAGCTTCAGCACTCGCAGAAAAGATACGAAATTTGAAAAGGCAGAATTGGCCCTATAGTTGAGGCACAAACAGAAGATGCTATGACTCGCAGAAACAAGTCTAACACGATCAGATACGCAACTGGATTCAGGGGAATTGGCTATAGAAGAAGTAATTGAGGCACAAATAGAAATTGTTTCTTCATGATCATACTCCAAAAGAACTAGCAGAAACAAGTCTAACACGAACACGAACAGATCAACAAGAGCTAACACGCCAAAAGAACTAGCATTAACACGATCATATACGCAAGTTGACAAGGATGCATTGGAAAAAGATGCTTCCAGAGAATCAGCACTTGCAGAAACAGGAAGAAACAATCAGTTCCGCAACTGGATCCCGGGAATTTGGCTACAGAAGAAGTAATTGAGGCACAAACTAGCTTCTTCATTCAGAATTGGCCTTCGAAAAGTAGTTGAGGCACAAACAGAAGATGCTATGACAGCTTCAGCACTCGCAGAAACAAGTCTTAACACGATAAGATACGCAACTGGATCAAGGGGATTTGGCTATAGAAGTCGTAATTGAGGCACAAACAGAAGATGCCTCTTCGGGTTCAATCTCTGACATAGGACCCTAACAGAAATATTTCCGACACGAAAACATAGGAAATTTGATAAGGCAGCAAAAGCCCTATAGTTGAGGCACAAACAGAAGATGCTATGACAGCTTCAGCACTCGCAGAAACAAGTCTAACACGATCAGATACGCAACTGGATTCAGGGGAATTGGCTATAGAAGAAGTAATTGAAGCACAAATAGAACTTGTTTCTTCAGGATCAAACTCCAAAAGAACTATCAGAAACAATTCTAACACGAACTATGCTATGACAGCTTCAGCACTCGCAGAAACAAGTCTAACACGATGAGTTACGCAACTGGACCCCGGGAATTCAGCTACATAAGAAGTAATTGAGGCAAACACTGGCTTCTTCATTCAGAATTAGCCTTTCAAAAGTAGTTGTGGCACAAACAGAAGATGCTATGACAGCTTCAGCACTCGCAGAAACAAGTCTAACACTATCAGATTACGCAACTAGATCAAGGGGATTTGGCTATAGAAGACGTAATCGAGGCACAAACAGAAGATGCCTCTTCGGGTCCAATCTCCAGAAACCCTAGCAGAGACAAGGCCGTTACGAAATTTGCTCAGGCAGAATAGGCCCTATAAGAAGTAGTTGAGGCACAAACAGAAGATGTTTCCGCAGAAGCTGCACGTGCTGAAACTCCAAAAGAACTTGCAGAAACCAGTCAATCACGATGAATTATTACTCAGGTAGACTTATTCTGAAAAAAGCATTGGCGGCACAAAGACAAAATCAACAAGTGCTGAAAATCCAAAAGAGACTTGCAGAAACAGGTCTAACACGATCAGATAAGAAACATGATAAGGCAGCATTGGCCCACGAAAAGTAGTTGAGGAACAAACAGAAGATGCTATGACAGCTTCAGAACTCACAGAAACAATGTCTACCACCATCAGTTATGCAAATGGATCAAGGGGATTTGGCTATGGAAGACGTAATAGAGGCACAAACAGAAGATGCCTTCAAGTTCAATCTCTAGAAAAACCATCGCAGAAACAAGTCCGAAACGAAAAGATACACAATTTGAATAGGGCAGAATTGGCTCTATAAGAAGTAGTTGAGGCACAAACAGAAGATTGTATGACAGCTTCAGCAATCGCAGAAAGTCTAACACGATCAGATACGCAACTGGATTCAGAGGATTTGGCTATAGAAGATACTATGACAGCTTTAGCACTCGCAGAAACAAGTCTAACACGATAAGAAACGCAACTGGATCAAGGGGATTTGGCTATAGAAGACGTAATTGAGGCACAAACAGAAGATGCCTCTTCGGGTTCAATATCCAGAAACCCTAGCAGAAATAAGTCCGACACGAAAAAAATAGGAAACTTGATAAGAAGGCCCTATAGTGGAAGCACAAAAAGAAGATGCTCTGACAGCTTCAGCACTCGCAGAAACATGTCTAACACGATGAGTTACGCAACTGGACCCCGGGAATTCAGCTACAGAAGAATTAATTGAGGCAAACGCTTCTTCATTTAGAATTGGCCTTCGAAAAGTAGTTGAGGCACAAACCGAAGATGCTATGGCAGCTTCGGCACTCGCAGAAACAAGTCTAACACGATCAGATACGCAACTGGATTCAGGGGACTTGGCTATAGAAAACGTAATTGAGGCACAAACATGATGCCTCTTCGGTTTCAATCTCCAGAAACCCTAGCAGAAATAAGTCAGACACGAAAAAATAGGAAATCTGATAAGGCAGAAAAGGCCCTATAGTTGAGGCACAAACAGAAGATGCTCTGACAGCTTCAGCACTCGCAGAAACAAGTCTAACACGATGAGTTACGCAACTGGACCCCGGGAATTCAGCTACATAAGAAGTAATTGAGGCAAACACTGGCTTCTTCATTCAGAATTGGCCTTCGAAAAGTAGTTGAGGCACAAACAGAAGATGCTATGGCAGCTTCGGCACTCGCAGAAACAAGTCTAACACGATCAGATACGCAACTGGATTCAGGGGACTTGGCTATAGAAGACGCAATTGAGACACACACAGAAGATGCCTCTTCGGGTTCAATCTCCAGAAACCCTAGCAGAAACGTCCGACACGAAAAGATACGAAATTTGATAACGCAGAATTGGCCCTATAGTTGAGGCACAAACAGAAGATGCTATGACAGCTTCAGCACTCGCAGAAACAAGTCTAACACTGACAGTTACGCAACTGGATCAAGGGGATTTGGCTATAGAAGACGTAATCGAGGCACAAACAGAAGATGCCTCTTCGGGTTCAATCTCCATAACCCCTAGCAGAAACAAGGCCGTTACGAAATTTGCTCAGGCAGAATTGGCCCTATAAAGTTGAGGCACAAACAGGAAGATTCTTCCGCAGAAGCTGCACTTGCTGAAACTCCATAAGAACTTGCAGAAACCAGTCAATCACGATGAATTACTACTCAGGTAGACTTATTATGAAAGAAGCATTGGCGGCACACAGACAAGATGCTCTCACAAAATCAACAAGTGCTGAAAATCCAAAAGAGACTAGCAAAAACAAGTACTAACACGATCAGATACGTAACATCACGTCTGATCAGCATTGGCCCACGAAAAGTAGTTGAGGCACAAACACAAGATGCTATGACAGCTTTAGAACTCACAGAAACAAGTCTAACACCATCAGATATGTAAATGGATCAAGGGGATTTTGCTATAGAAGACACAAACAGAAGATGCCTTCGGGTTCAATCTCTAGAAACCATCGCAGAATCCAGTCCGAAACGAAAAGACACAAAATTTGAAGAGGGCAGAATTGGCCCTATAAGAAGTAGTTGAGGCACAAACAGAAGATTGTATGACAGTTTCAGCACTGGCAGAAACAAGTCTAACACGATCAGATACGCAACTGGATTCAGGGGATTTGGTTATAGAAAATACTATGACAGCTTCAGCACTCGCAGAAAAGATACGAAATTTGAAAAGGCAGAATTGGCCCTATAGTTCAGGCACAAACAGAAGATGCTATGACTCGCAGAAACAAGTCTAACACGATCAGATACGCAACTGGATTCAGGGGAATTGGCTATAGAAGAAGTAATTGAGGCACAAATAGAAATTGTTTCTTCATGATCATACTCCAAAAGAACTAGCAGAAACAAGTCTAACACGAACACGAACAGATCAACAAGAGCTAACACGCCAAAAGAACTAGCATTAACACGATCATATACGCAAGTTGACAAGGATGCATTGGAAAAAGATGCTTCCAGAGAATCAGCACTTGCAGAAACAGGAAGAAACAATCAGTTCCGCAACTGGATCCCGGGAATTTGGCTACAGAAGAAGTAATTGAGGCACAAACTAGCTTCTTCATTCAGAATTGGCCTTCGAAAAGTAGTTGAGGCACAAACAGAAGATGCTATGACAGCTTCAGCACTCGCAGAAACAAGTCTTAACACGATAAGATACGCAACTGGATCAAGGGGATTTGGCTATAGAAGTCGTAATTGAGGCACAAACAGAAGATGCCTCTTCGGGTTCAATCTCTGACATAGGACCCTAACAGAAATATGTCCGACACGAAAAAATAGGAAATTTGATAAGGCAGAAAAAGCCCTATAGTTGAGGCACAAACAGAAGATGCTTTGACAGCTTCAGCACTCGCAGAAACAAGTCTAACACGATCAGATACGCAACTGGATTCAGGGGACTTGGCTATAGAAAACGTAATTGAGGCACAAACATGATGCCTCTTCGGTTTCAATCTCCAGAAACCCTAGCAGAAATACGTCAGACACGAAAAAATAGAAAATCTGATAAGGCAGAAAAGGCCCTATAGTTGAGGCACAAACAGAAGATGCTCTGACAGCTTCAGCACTCGCAGAAACAAATCTAACACGATGAGTTACGCAACTGGACCCCGTGAATTCAGCTACAAAAGATCTAATTGAGGCAAACACTGGCTTCTTCATTCAGAATTGGCCTTCGAAAAGTAGTTAAGGCACAAACAGAAGATGCTATGACAGCTTCAGCACTCGCAGAAACAAGTCTAACACTGACAGTTACGCAACTGGATCAAGGGGATTTGGCTATAGAAGACGTAATCGAGGCGCATACAGAAGAT
Organism: Cepaea nemoralis; assembly: GCA_014155875.1. Classification (NCBI taxonomy): domain Eukaryota; kingdom Metazoa; phylum Mollusca; class Gastropoda; order Stylommatophora; family Helicidae; genus Cepaea; species Cepaea nemoralis. The sequence continues at coordinate 20,081 of JACEFZ010016543.1, read as the reverse complement.
GCCTCTTCGGGTTCAATCTCCATAACCCCTAGCAGAAACAAGGCCGTTACGAAATTTGCTCAGGCAGAATTGGCCCTATAAAGTTGAGGCACAAACAGAAGATTCTTCCGCAGAAGCTGCACTTGCTGAAACTCCATAAGAACTTGCAGAAACCAGTCAATCACGATGAATTACTACTCAGGTAGACTTATTATGAAAGAAGCATTGGCGGCACACAGACAAGATGCTCTCACAAAATCAACAAGTGCTGAAAATCCAAAAGAGACTAGCAAAAACAAGTCTAACACGATCAGATACGTAACATGATAAGGCAGCATTGGCCCACGAAAAGTAGTTGAGGCACAAACACAAGATGCTATGACAGCTTTAGAACTCACAGAAACAAGTCTAACACCATCAGATATGCAAATGGATCAAGGGGATTTGCTATAGAAGACGTAATAGAGGCACAAACAGAAGATGCCTTCAGGGTTCAATCTCTAGAAAACCATCGCAGAAATCAAGTCCGAAACGAAAAGATACACAATTTGAAGAGGGCAGAATTGGCTCTATAAGAAGTAGTCGAGGCACAAACAGAAGATTGTATGACAGCTTCAGCAATCGCAGAAAGTCTAACACGATCAGATACGCAACTGGATTCAGAGGATTTGGCTATAGAAGATACTATGACAGCTTTAGCACTCGCAGAAACAAGTCTAACACGATAAGAAACGCAACTGGATCAAGGGGATTTGGCTATAGAAGACGTAATTGAGGCACAAACAGAAGATGCCTCTTCGGGTTCAATATCCAGAAACCCTAGCAGAAATAAGTCCGACACGAAAAAAATAGGAAACTTGATAAGAAGGCCCTATAGTGGAAACACAAAAAGAAGATGCTCTGACAGCTTCAGCACTCGCAGAAACATGTCTAACACGATGAGTTACGCAACTGGACCCCGGGAATTCAGCTACAGAAGAATTAATTGAGGCAAACGCTTCTTCATTTAGAATTGGCCTTCGAAAAGTAGTTGAGGCACAAACCGAAGATGCTATGGCAGCTTCGGCACTCGCAGAAACAAGTCTAACACGATCAGATACGCAACTGGATTCAGGGGACTTGGCTATAGAAAACGTAATTGAGGCACAAACATGATGCCTCTTCGGTTTCAATCTCCAGAAACCCTAGCAGAAATAAGTCAGACACGAAAAAATAGGAAATCTGATAAGGCAGAAAAGGCCCTATAGTTGAGGCACAAACAGAAGATGCTCTGACAGCTTCAGCACTCGCAGAAACAAGTCTAACACGATGAGTTACGCAACTGGACCCCGGGAATTCAGCTACATAAGAAGTAATTGAGGCAAACACTGGCTTCTTCATTCAGAATTGGCCTTCGAAAACGTAGTTAAGGCACAAACAGAAGATGCTATGGCAGCTTCGGCACTCGCAGAAACAAGTCTAACACTATCAGATACGCAACTGGATTCAGGGGACTTGGCTATAGAAGACGCAATTGAGGCACACACAGAAGATGCCTCTTCGGGTTCAATCTCCAGAAACCCTAGCAGAAACGTCCGACACGAAAAGATACGAAATTTGATAACGCAGAATTGGCCCTATAGTTGAGGCACAAACAGAAGATGCTATGACAGCTTCAGCACTCCCAGAAACAAGTCTAACACTGACAGTTACGCAATTGGATCAAGGGGATTTGGCTATAGAAGACGTAATCGAGGCACAAACAGAATATGCCTCTTCGGGTTCAATCTCCATAACCCCTAGCAGAAACAAGGCCGTTACGAAATTTGCTCAGGCAGAATTGGCCCTATAAAGAAGTAGTTGAGGCACAAACAGAAGATTCTTCAGCAGAAGCTGCACTTGCTGAAACTCCATAGGAACTTGCAGAAACCAGTCAATCACGATGAATTACTGCTCAGGTAGACTTATTATGAAAGAAGCATTGGCGGCACACAGACAAGATGCTCTCACAAAATCAACAAGTGCTGAAAATCCAAAAGATTCTAGCAAAAACAAGTCTAACACGATCAGATACGTAACATGATAAGGCAGCATTGGCCCACGAAAAATAGTTGAGGCACAAACACAAGATGCTATGACAGCTTTAGAACTCACAGAAACAAGTCTAACACCATCAGATATGTAAATGGATCAAGGGGATTTTGCTATAGAAGACACAAACAGAAGATGCCTTCGGGTTCAATCTCTAGAAACCATCGCAGAACAGAGTCCGAAACGAAAAGATACAAAATTTGAAGAGGGCAGAATTGGCCCTATAAGAAGTAGTTGAGGCACAAACAGAAGATTGTATGACAGTTTCAGCACTGGCAGAAACAAGTCTAACACGATCAGATACGCAACTGGATTCAGGGGAATTGGCTATAGAAGAAGTAATTGAGGCACAAATAGAAATTGTTTCTTCATGATCATACTCCAAAAGAACTAGCAGAAACAAGTCTAACACGAACACGAACAGATCAACAAGAGCTAACACGCCAAAAGAACTAGCATTAACACGATCATATACGCAAGTTGACAAGGATGCATTGGAAAAAGATGCTTCCAGAGAATCAGCACTTGCAGAAACAGGAAGAAACAATCAGTTCCGCAACTGGATCCCGGGAATTTGGCTACAGAAGAAGTAATTGAGGCACAAACTAGCTTCTTCAAACAAGAAGATGCTATGACAGCTTCAGCACTCGAAGAAACAAGTCTTAACACGATAAGATACGCAACTGGATCAAGGGGATTTGGCTATAGAAGAAGTAATTAAAGCACAAATAGAACTTGTTTCTTCAGGATCAAACTCCAAAAGAACTATCAGAAACAATTCTAACACGAACTATGCTATGACAGCTTCAGCACTCGCAGAAACAAGTCTAACAGGATGAGTTACGCAACTGGACCCCGGGAATTCAGCTACATAAGAAGTAATTGAGGCAAACACTGGCTTCTTCATTCAGAATTGGCCTTTCAAAAGTAGTTGTGGCACAAACAGAAGATGCTATGACAGCTTCAGCACTCGCAGAAACAATTCTAACACTATCAGATACGCAACTGGATTCAGGGGACTTGGCTATAGAAGACGCAATTGAGGCACACACAGAAGATGCCTCTTCGGGTTCAATCTCCAGAAACCCTAGCAGAAACAAGGCCGTTACGAAATTTGCTCAGGCAGAATTGGCCCTATAAAGTTGAGGCACAAACAGAAGATTCTTCCGCAGAAGCTGCACTTGCTGAAACTCCATAAGAACTTGCAGAAACCAGTCAATCACGATGAATTACTACTCATGTAGACTTATTATGAAAGAAGCATTGGCGGCACACAGACAAGATGCTCTCACAAAATCAACAAGTGCTGAAAATCCAAAAGAGACTAGCAAAAACAAGTCTAACACGATCAGATACGTAACATGATAAGGCAGCATTGGCCCACGAAAAGTAGTTGAAGCACAAACACAAGATGCTATGACAGCTTCAGAACTCACAGAAACAAGTCTACCACCATCAGTTATGCAAATGGATCAAGGGGATTTGGCTATGGAAGACGTAATAGAGGCACAAACAGACGATGCCTTCAAGTTCAATCTCTAGAAAAACCATCGCAGAAACAAGTCCGAAACGAAAAGATACATAATTTGAATAGGGCAGAATTGGCTCTATAAGAAGTAGTCGAGGCACAAACAGAAGATTGTATGACAGCTTCAGCAATCGCAGAAAGTCTAACACGATCAGATACGCAACTGGATTCAGAGGATTTGGCTATAGAAGATACTATGACAGCTTTAGCACTCGCAGAAACAAGTCTAACACGATCAGATACGCAACATGATCAACGGGATTTGGCTATAGAAGACGTAATTGAGGCACAAACAGAAGATGCCTCTTCGGGTTCAATCTCGAGAAACCCTAGCATAAACGTCCGACACGAAAAGATACGAAATTTGAAAAGGCAGAATTGGCCCTATAGTAGAGGCACAACCAGAAGATGCTATGACAGCTTCAGCACTCGCAGAAACAAGTCTAACACGATAAGAAACGCAACTGGATCAAGGGGATTTGGCTATAGAAGACGTAATTGAGGCACAAACAGAAGATGCCTCTTCGGGTTCAATATCCAGAAACCCTAGCAGAAATAAGTCCGACACGAAAAAAATAGGAAACTTGATAAGAAGGCCCTATAGTGGAAGCACAAAAAGAAGATGCTCTGACAGCTTCAGCACTCGCAGAAACAAGTCTAACACGATGAGTTACGCAACTGGACCCCGGGAATTCAGCTACAGAAGAATTAATTGAGGCAAACGCTTCTTCATTTAGAATTGGCCTTCGAAAAGTAGTTGAGGCACAAACCGAAGATGCTATGGCAGCTTCGCACTCGCAGAAACAAGTCTAACACGATCAGATACGCAACTGGATTCAGGGGACTTGGCTATAGAAAACGTAATTGAGGCACAAACATGATGCCTCTTCGGTTTCAATCTCCAGAAACCCTAGCAGAAATAAGTCAGACACGAAAAAATAGGAAATCTGATAAGGCAGAAAAGGCCCTATAGTTGAGGCACAAACAGAAGATGCTCTGACAGCTTCAGCACTCGCAGAAACAAGTCTAACACGATGAGTTACGCAACTGGACCCCGGGAATTCAGCTACATAAGAAGTAATTGAGGCAAACACTGGCTTCTTCATTCAGAATTGGCCTTCGAAACGTAGTTAAGGCACAAACAGAAGATGCTATGGCAGCTTCGGCACTCGCAGAAACAAGTCTAACACTATCAGATACGCAACTGGATTCAGGGGACTTGGCTATAGAAGACGCAATTGAGGCACACACAGAAGATGCCTCTTCGGGTTCAATCTCCAGAAACCCTAGCAGAAACGTCCGACACGAAAAGATACGAAATTTGATAACGCAGAATTGGCCCTATAGTTGAGGCACAAACAGAAGATGCTATGACAGCTTCAGCACTCCCAGAAACAAGTCTAACACTGACAGTTACGCAATTGGATCAAGGGGATTTGGCTATAGAAGACGTAATCGAGGCACAAACAGAATATGCCTCTTCGGGTTCAATCTCCATAACCCCTAGCAGAAACAAGGCCGTTACGAAATTTGCTCAGGCAGAATTGGCCCTATAAAGAAGTAGTTGAGGCACAAACAGAAGATTCTTCAGCAGAAGCTGCACTTGCTGAAACTCCATAAGAACTTGCAGAAACCAGTCAATCACGATGAATTACTGCTCAGGTAGACTTATTATGAAAGAAGCATTGGCGGCACACAGACAAGATGCTCTCACAAAATCAACAAGTGCTGAAAATCCAAAAGATTCTAGCAAAAACAAGTCTAACACGATCAGATACGTAACATGATAAGGCAGCATTGGCCCACGAAAAGTAGTTGAGGCACAAACACAAGATGCTATGACAGCTTTAGAACTCACAGAAACAAGTCTAACACCATCAGATATGTAAATGGATCAAGGGGATTTTGCTATAGAAGACACAAACAGAAGATGCCTTCGGGTTCAATCTCTAGAAACCATCGCAGAACAGAGTCCGAAACGAAAAGATACAAAATTTGAAGAGGGCAGAATTGGCCCTATAAGAAGTAGTTGAGGCACAAACAGAAGATTGTATGACAGTTTCAGCACTGGCAGAAACAAGTCTAACACGATCAGATACGCAACTGGATTCAGGGGAATTGGCTATAGAAGAAGTAATTGAGGCACAAATAGAAATTGTTTCTTCATGATCATACTCCAAAAGAACTAGCAGAAACAAGTCTAACACGAACACGAACAGATCAACAAGAGCTAACACGCCAAAAGAACTAGCATTAACACGATCATATACGCAAGTTGACAAGGATGCATTGGAAAAAGATGCTTCCAGAGAATCAGCACTTGCAGAAACAGGAAGAAACAATCAGTTCCGCAACTGGATCCCGGGAATTTGGCTACAGAAGAAGTAATTGAGGCACAAACTAGCTTCTTCATTCAGAATTGGCCTTCGAAAGTAGTTGAGGCACAAACAAGAAGATGCTATGACAGCTTCAGCACTCGAAGAAACAAGTCTTAACACGATAAGATACGCAACTGGATCAAGGGGATTTGGCTATAGAAGAAGTAATTAAAGCACAAATAGAACTTGTTTCTTCAGGATCAAACTCCAAAAGAACTATCAGAAACAATTCTAACACGAACTATGCTATGACAGCTTCAGCACTCGCAGAAACAAGTCTAACAGGATGAGTTACGCAACTGGACCCCGGGAATTCAGCTACATAAGAAGTAATTGAGGCAAACACTGGCTTCTTCATTCAGAATTGGCCTTTCAAAAGTAGTTGTGGCACAAACAGAAGATGCTATGACAGCTTCAGCACTCGCAGAAACAAGTCTAACACTATCAGATACGCAACTGGATTCAGGGGACTTGGCTATAGAAGACGTAATTGAGGCACAAACAGAAGATGCCTCTTCGGGTCCAATCTCCAGAAACCCTAGCAGAGACAAGGCCGTTACGAAATTTGCTCAGGCAGAATTGGCCCTATAAAGTTGAGGCACAAACAGAAGATTCTTCCGCAGAAGCTGCACTTGCTGAAACTCCAATAAGAACTTGCAGAAACCAGTCAATCACGATGAATTACTACTCATGTAGACTTATTATGAAAGAAGCATTGGCGGCACACAGACAAGATGCTCTCACAAAATCAACAAGTGCTGAAAATCCAAAAGAGACTAGCAAAAACAAGTCTAACACGATCAGATACGTAACATGATAAGGCAGCATTGGCCCACGAAAAGTAGTTGAAGCACAAACACAAGATGCTATGACAGCTTCAGAACTCACAGAAACAAGTCTACCACCATCAGTTATGCAAATGGATCAAGGGGATTTGGCTATGGAAGACGTAATAGAGGCACAAACAGACGATGCCTTCAAGTTCAATCTCTAGAAAACCATCGCAGAAACAAGTCCGAAACGAAAAGATACACAATTTGAATAGGGCAGAATTGGCTCTATAAGAAGTAGTCGAGGCACAAACAGAAGATTGTATGACAGCTTCAGCAATCGCAGAAAGTCTAACACGATCAGATACGCAACTGGATTCAGAGGATTTGGCTATAGAAGATACTATGACAGCTTTAGCACTCGCAGAAACAAGTCTAACACGATCAGATACGCAACATGATCAACGGGATTTGGCTATAGAAGACGTAATTGAGGCACAAACAGAAGATGCCTCTTCGGGTTCAATCTCGAGAAACCCTAGCATAAACGTCCGACACGAAAAGATACGAAATTTGAAAAGGCAGAATTGGCCCTATAGTAGAGGCACAACCAGAAGATGCTATGACAGCTTCAGCACTCGCAGAAACAAGTCTAACACGATAAGATAACGCAACTGGATCAAGGGGATTTGGCTATAGAAGACGTAATTGAGGCACAAACAGAAGATGCCTCTTCGGGTTCAATATCCAGAAACCCTAGCAGAAATAAGTCCGACACGAAAAAATAGGAAATTTGATAAGAAGGCCCTATAGTGGAAGCACAAAAAGAAGATGCTCTGACAGCTTCAGCACTCGCAGAAACAAGTCTAACACGATGAGTTACGCAACTGGACCCCGGGAATTCAGCTACATAAGAAGTAATTGAGGCAAACACTGGCTTCTTCATTCAGAATTGCCTTCGAAAAAGTAGTTAAGGCACAAACAGAAGATGCTATGGCAGCTTCGGCACTCGCAGAAACAAGTCTAACACTATCAGATACGCAACTGGATTAAGGGGATTTGGCTAAAGGAGACGTATTTGCGGCACAAACAGAAGATGCCTCTTCGAGTTTAATCTCCAGAAACCCTAGCAGAAACGTCCGACACGAAAAGATACGAAATTTGATAACGCAGAATTGGCCCTATAGTTGAGGCACAAACAGAAGATGCTATGACAGCTTCAGCACTCGCAGATACAAGTCTAACACTGACAGTTACGCAACTGGATCAAGGGGATTTGGCTATAGAAGACGTAATCGAGGCACAAACAGAAGATGCCTCTTCGGGTTCAATCTACATAAACCCTAGCAGAAACAAAGGCCGTTACGAAATTTGCTCAGGCAGAATTGGCCCTATAAAGAAGTAGTTGAGGCACAAACAGAAGATTCTTCCGCAGAAGCTGCACTTGCTGAAACTCCATAAGAACTTGCAGAAACCAGTCAATCACGATGAATTACTACTCAGGTAGACTTATTATGAAAGAAGCATTGGCGGCACACAGACAAGATGCTCTCACAAAATCAACAAGTGCTGAAAATCCAAAAGATTCTAGCAAAAACAAGTCTAACACGATCAGATACGTAACATGATAGGCAGCATTGGCCCACGAAAAATAGTTGAGGCACAAACACAAGATGCTATGACAGCTTTAGAACTCACAGAAACAAGTCTAACACCATCAGATATGTAAATGGATCAAGGGGATTTTGCTATAGAAGACACAAACAGAAGATGCCTTCGGGTTCAATCTCTAGAAACCATCGCAGAACAGAGTCCGAAACGAAAAGATACAAAATTTGAAGAGGGCAGAATTGGCCCTATAAGAAGTAGTTGAGGCACAAACAGAAGATTGTATGACAGTTTCAGCACTGGCAGAAACAAGTCTAACACGATCAGATACGCAACTGGATTCAGGGGAATTGGCTATAGAAGAAGTAATTGAGGCACAAATAGAAATTGTTTCTTCATGATCATACTCCAAAAGAACTAGCAGAAACAAGTCTAACACGAACACGAACAGATCAACAAGAGCTAACACGCCAAAAGAACTAGCATTAACACGATCATATACGCAAGTTGACAAGGATGCATTGGAAAAAGATGCTTCCAGAGAATCAGCACTTGCAGAAACAGGAAGAAACAATCAGTTCCGCAACTGGATCCCGGGAATTTGACTACAGAAGAAGTAATTGAGGCACAAACTAGCTTCTTCATTCAGAATTGGCCTTCGAAAAGTAGTTGAGGCACAAACAAGAAGATGCTATGACAGCTTCAGCACTCGAAGAAACAAGTCTTAACACGATAAGATACGCAACTGGATCAAGGGGATTTGGCTATAGAAGAAGTAATTAAAGCACAAATAGAACTTGTTTCTTCAGGATCAAACTCCAAAAGAACTATCAGAAACAATTCTAACACGAACTATGCTATGACAGCTTCAGCACTCGCAGAAACAAGTCTAACAGGATGAGTTACGCAACTGGACCCCGGGAATTCAGCTACATAAGAAGTAATTGAGGCAAACACTGGCTTCTTCATTCAGAATTGGCCTTTCAAAAGTAGTTGTGGCACAAACAGAAGATGCTATGACAGCTTCAGCACTCGCAGAAACAAGTCTAACACTATCAGATACGCAACTGGATTCAGGGGACTTGGCTATAGAAGACGCAATTGAGGCACACACAGAAGATGCCTCTTCGGGTTCAATCTCCAGAAACCCTAGCAGAAACAAGGCCGTTACGAAATTTGCTCAGGCAGAATTGGCCCTATAAAGTTGAGGCACAAACAGAAGATTCTTCCGCAGAAGCTGCACTTGCTGAAACTCCATAAGAACTTGCAGAAACCAGTCAATCACGATGAATTACTACTCATGTAGACTTATTATGAAAGAAGCATTGGCGGCACACAGACAAGATGCTCTCACAAAATCAACAAGTGCTGAAAATCCAAAAGAGACTAGCAAAACAAGTCTAACACGATCAGATACGTAACATGATAAGGCAGCATTGGCCCACGAAAAGTAGTTGAAGCACAAACACAAGATGCTATGACAGCTTCAGAACTCACAGAAACAAGTCTACCACCATCAGTTATGCAAATGGATCAAGGGGATTTGGCTATGGAAGACGTAATAGAGGCACAAACAGACGATGCCTTCAAGTTCAATCTCTAGAAAACCATCGCAGAAACAAGTCCGAAACGAAAAGATACACAATTTGAATAGGGCAGAATTGGCTCTATAAGAAGTAGTCGAGGCACAAACAGAAGATTGTATGACAGCTTCAGCAATCGCAGAAAGTCTAACACGATCAGATACGCAACTGGATTCAGAGGATTTGGCTATAGAAGATACTATGACAGCTTTAGCACTCGCAGAAACAAGTCTAACACGATCAGATACGCAACATGATCAACGGGATTTGGCTATAGAAGACGTAATTGAGGCACAAACAGAAGATGCCTCTTCGGGTTCAATCTCGAGAAACCCTAGCATAAACGTCCGACACGAAAAGATACGAAATTTGAAAAGGCAGAATTGGCCCTATAGTTGAGGCACAACCAGAAGATGCTATGACAGCTTCAGCACTCGCAGAAACAAGTCTAACACGATAAGAAACGCAACTGGATCAAGGGGATTTGGCTATAGAAGACGTAATTGAGGCACAAACAGAAGATGCCTCTTCGGGTTCAATATCCAGAAACCCTAGCAGAAATAAGTCCGACACGAAAAAAATAGGAAACTTGATAAGAAGGCCCTATAGTGGAGGCACAAAAAGAAGATGCTCTGACAGCTTCAGCACTCGCAGAAACAAGTCTAACACGATCAGTTACGCAACTGGACCCCGGGAATTCAGCTACAGAAGAATTAATTGAGGCAAAACTGCTTCTTCATTAGAATTGGCCTTCGAAAAGTAGTTGAGGCACAAACAGAAGATGCTATGGCAGCTTCGGCACTCGCAGAAACAAGTCTAACACGATCAGATACGCAACTGGATTCAGGGGACTTGGCTATAGAAAACGTAATTGAGGCACAAACATGATGCCTCTTCGGTTTCAATCTCCAGAAACCCTAGCAGAAATAAGTCAGACACGAAAAAATAGGAAATCTGATAAGGCAGAAAAGGCCCTATAGTTGAGGCACAAACAGAAGATGCTCTGACAGCTTCAGCACTCGCAGAAACAAGTCTAACACGATGAGTTACGCAACTGGACCCCGGGAATTCAGCTACATAAGAAGTAATTGAGGCAAACATTGGCTTCTTCATTCAGAATTGGCCTTCGAAACGTAGTTAAGGCACAAACAGAAGATGCTATGGCAGCTTCGGCACTCGCAGAAACAAGTCTAACACTATCAGATACGCAACTGGATTCAGGGGACTTGGCTATAGAAGACGCAATTGAGGCACACACAGAAGATGCCTCTTCGGGTTCAATCTCCAGAAACCCTAGCAGAAACGTCCGACACGAAAAAATAGGAAATTTGATAAGGCAGAAAAAGCCCTATAGTTGAGGCACAAACAGAAGATGCTATGACAGCTTCAGCACTCGCAGAAACAAGTCTAACAAGATCAGATACGCAACTGGATTCAGGGGAATTGGCTATAGAAGAAGTAATTGAAGCACAAGCCTAACACGATGAGTTACGGAAACTGATTAGGCTCTACAAGAAGCAGTTCAGGAACAAACCGAAGATGCTTCCAATTGATTAGTCCAAGCTCAAAACTACATCAGAACTAGCAGAAGAAACAAGTCTAACACAACCAGTTACTCAAATGGAGCCAACAGACTTGGCTCTGAAAGAAGCAGTCATGGCTCAAACAGACGATAAAGTCCAACAGAACTTGCAGAAACAAGTCTAGCACGATGAGTTTACGCATAACTGAATAGGCAGAATTGGCTCTAGAAGAAGCAGTTCAGGCACAGAAGATGCTTCCACTTGATCAAACAGAAGATCCTTACACAGGATAAGCACGAGCTAAAAATTCAACAGAAGTAGCAGAAACCTGTCTAACACAACCAGTTACGCATCTGGATATCACGGAATAGGTTCTGGAAGACGCCTTTAAGGCACAAACAGAAGACGCTTCCAAAGGATCAGCACGATTCAAACCAGACTAAGGAGCAATTTACGCAAACTAATTAGGCAGAAATGGCTCTAGAAGAAGCAGTTCACGCACAAACAGAAGATCCTTACAAAGGATCAGCACGAGCTGAAAATTCAACAGAAGTAGCAGAAGCTTATCTAACAACCAGTTACGCAACTGGATCATACGGAATTGGTTCTGGAAGAAGCCTTTAAGGCACAAACATCAGCGCTATTTAAAAGAGAGCTTCCAGGAATAAGACTAACACGATGAGTTACACAAACGAAACTGACAGAATTGGCTGTTGAAGAAACAGATCAGGTAAAAACAGTAGATGATTCCACTTGATCAGTCCGAGCTCAGACTCCATCAGAACTAGCAGAAACAAGTCTAACACAATCAGTTACGCAAATGGAGCTAACAGACTTGGCTCTGAAAGAAGCAGTCAAGGCTCAAACAGACGATAAATTCCACAAGAACTTGCAGAAACAAGCCTAACACGATGAGTTACGGAAACTGATTAGGCTCTAGAAGAAGCAGTTCAGGAACAAACCGAAGATGCTTCCAATTGATTAGTCCGAGCTCAAAACTACATCAGAACTAGCAGAAGAAACAAGTCTAACACAACCAGTTACTCAAATGGAGCCAACAGACTTGGCTCTGAAAGAAGCAGTCATGGCTCAAACAGACGATAAAGTCCAACAGAACTTGCAGAAACAAGTCTAGCACGGTGAGTTTACGCATAACTGAATAGGCAGAATTGGCTCTAGAAGAAGCAGTTCAGGCACAGAAGATGCTTCCACTTGATCAAACAGAAGATCCTTACACAGGATAAGCACGAGCTAAAAATTCAACAGAAGTAGCAGAAACCTGTCTAACACAACCAGTTACGCATCTGGATATCACGGAATAGGTTCTGGAAGACGCCTTTAAGGCACAAACAGAAGACGCTTCCAAAGGATCAGCACGATTCAAACCAGACTAAGGAGCAATTTACGCAAACTAATTAGGCAGAAATGGCTCTAGAAGAAGCAGTTCACGCACAAACAGAAGATCCTTACAAAGGATCAGCACGAGCTGAAAATTCAACAGAAGTAGCAGAAGCTTGTCTAACAACCAGTTACGCAACTGGATCATACGGAATTGGTTCTGGAAGAAGCCTTTAAGGCACAAACAGCGCTATTTAAAAGAGAGCTTCCAGGAATAAGACTAACACGATGAGTTACACAAACGAAACTGACAGAATTGGCTGTTGAAGAAACAGATCAGGTAAAAACAGTAGATGATTCCACTTGATCAGTCCGAGCTCAGACTCCATCAGAACTAGCAGAAACAAGTCTAACACAATCAGTTACGCAAATGGAGCTAACAGACTTGGCTCTGAAAGAAGCAGTCAAGGCTCAAACAGACGATAAATTCCACAAGAACTTGCAGAAACAAGCCTAACACGATGAGTTACGGAAACTGATTAGGCTCTAGAAGAAGCAGTTCAGGAACAAACCGAAGATGCTTCCAATTGATTAGTCCGAGCTCAAAACTACATCAGAACTAGCAGAAGAAACAAGTCTAACACAACCAGTTACTCAAATGGAGCCAACAGACTTGGCTCTGAAAGAAGCAGTCATGGCTCAAACAGACGATAAAGTCCAACAGAACTTGCAGAAACAAGTCTAGCACGATGAGTTTACGCATAACTGAATAGGCAGAATTGGCTCTAGAAGAAGCAGTTCAGGCACAGAAGATGCTTCCACTTGATCAAACAGAAGATCCTTACACAGGATAAGCACGAGCTAAAAATTCAACAGAAGTAGCAGAAACCTGTCTAACACAACCAGTTACGCATCTGGATATCACGGAATAGGTTCTGGAAGACGCCTTTAAGGCACAAACAGAAGACGCTTCCAAAGGATCAGCACGATTCAAACCAGACTAAGGAGCAATTTACGCAAACTAATTAGGCAGAAATGGCTCTAGAAGAAGCAGTTCACGCACAAACAGAAGATCCTTACAAAGGATCAGCACGAGCTGAAAATTCAACAGAAGTAGCAGAAGCTTATCTAACAACCAGTTACGCAACTGGATCATACGGAATTGGTTCTGGAAGAAGCCTTTAAGGCACAACAGAAGATCAGCGCTATTTAAAAGAGAGCTTCCAGGAATAAGACTAACACGATGAGTTACACAAACGAAACTGACAGAATTGGCTGTTGAAGAAACAGATCAGGTAAAAACAGTAGATGATTCCACTTGATCAGTCCGAGCTCAGACTCCATCAGAACTAGCAGAAACAAGTCTAACACAATCAGTTACGCAAATGGAGCTAACAGACTTGGCTCTGAAAGAAGCAGTCAAAGGCTCAAACAGACGATAAATTCCACAAGAACTTGCAGAAACAAGCCTAACACGATGAGTTACGGAAACTGATTAGGCTCTAGAAGAAGCAGTTCAGGAACAAACCGAAGATGCTTCCAATTGATTAGTCCGAGCTCAAAACTACATCAGAACTAGCAGAAGAAACAAGTCTAACACAACCAGTTACTCAAATGGAGCCAACAGACTTGGCTCTGAAAGAAGCAGTCATGGCTCAAACAGACGATAAAGTCCAACAGAACTTGCAGAAACAAGTCTAGCACGATGAGTTTACGCATAACTGAATAGGCAGAATTGGCTCTAGAAGAAGCAGTTCAGGCACAGAAGATGCTTCCACTTGATCAAACAGAAGATCCTTACACAGGATAAGCACGAGCTAAAAATTCAACAGAAGTAGCAGAAACCTGTCTAACACAACCAGTTACGCATCTGGATATCACGGAATAGGTTCTGGAAGACGCCTTTAAGGCACAAACAGAAGACGCTTCCAAAGGATCAGCACGATTCAAACCAGACTAAGGAGCAATTTACGCAAACTAATTAGGCAGAAATGGCTCTAGAAGAAGCAGTTCACGCACAAACAGAAGATCCTTACAAAGGATCAGCACGAGCTGAAAATTCAACAGAAGTAGCAGAAGCTTGTCTAACAACCAGTTACGCAACTGGATCATACGGAATTGGTTCTGGAAGAAGCCTTTAAGGCACAAACAGAAGATCAGCGCTATTTAAAAGAGAGCTTCCAGGAATAAGACTAACACGATGAGTTACACAAACGAAACTGACAGAATTGGCTGTTGAAGAAACAGATCAGGTAAAAACAGTAGATGATTCCACTTGATCAGTCCGAGCTCAGACTCCATCAGAACTAGCAGAAACAAGTATAACACAATCAGTTACGCAAATGGAGCTAACAGACTTGGCTCTGAAAGAAGCAGTCAAAGGCTCAAACAGACGATAAATTCCACAAGAACTTGCAGAAACAAGCCTAACACGATGAGTTACGGAAACTGATTAGGCTCTAGAAGAAGCAGTTCAGGAACAAACCGAAGATGCTTCCAATTGATTAGTCCGAGCTCAAAACTACATCAGAACTAGCAGAAGAAACAAGTCTAACACAACCAGTTACTCAAATGGAGCCAACAGACTTGGCTCTGAAAGAAGCAGTCATGGCTCAAACAGACGATAAAGTCCAACAGAACTTGCAGAAACAAGTCTAGCACGACGAGTTTACGCATAACTGAATAGGCAGAATTGGCTCTAGAAGAAGCAGTTCAGGCACAGAAGATGCTTCCACTTGATCAAACAGAAGATCCTTACACAGGATAAGCACGAGCTAAAAATTCAACAGAAGTAGCAGAAACCTGTCTAACACAACAAGTTACGCATCTGGATATCACGGAATAGTTTCTGGAAGACGCCTTTAAGGCACAAACAGAAGACGCTTCCAAAGGATCAGCACGATTCAAACCAGACTAAGGAGCAATTTACGCAAACTAATTAGGCAGAAATGGCTCTAGAAGAAGCAGTTCACGCACAAACAGAAGATCCTTACAAAGGATCAGCACGAGCTGAAAATTCAACAGAAGTAGCAGAAGCTTATCTAACAACCAGTTACGCAACTGGATCATACGGAATTGGTTCTGGAAGAAGCCTTTAAGGCACAAACAGCGCTATTTAAAAGAGAGCTTCCAGGAATAAGACTAACACGATGAGTTACACAAACGAAACTGACAGAATTGGCTGTTGAAGAAACAGATCAGGTAAAAACAGTAGATGATTCCACTTGATCAGTCCGAGCTCAGACTCCATCAGAACTAGCAGAAACAAGTCTAACACAATCAGTTACTCAAATGGAGCCAACAGACTTGGCTCTGAAAGAAGCAGTCATGGCTCAAACAGACGATAAAGTCCAACAGAACTTGCAGAAACAAGTCTAGCACGATGAGTTTACGCATAACTGAATAGGCAGAATTGGCTCTAGAAGAAGCAGTTCAGGCACAGAAGATGCTTCCACTTGATCAAACAGAAGATCCTTACACAGGATAAGCACGAGCTAAAAATTCAACAGAAGTAGCAGAAACCTGTCTAACACAACCAGTTACGCATCTGGATATCACGGAATAGGTTCTGGAAGACGCCTTTAAGGCACAAACAGAAGACGCTTCCAAAGGATCAGCACGATTCAAACCAGACTAAGGAGCAATTTACGCAAACTAATTAGGCAGAAATGGCTCTAGAAGAAGCAGTTCACGCACAAACAGAAGATCCTTACAAAGGATCAGCACGAGCTGAAAATTCAACAGAAGTAGCAGAAGCTTATCTAACAACCAGTTACGCAACTGGATCATACGGAATTGGTTCTGGAAGAAGCCTTTAAGGCACAAACAGCGCTATTTAAAAGAGAGCTTCCAGGAATAAGACTAACACGATGAGTTACACAAACGAAACTGACTGAATTGGCTGTTGAAGAAACAGATCAGGTAAAAACAGTAGATGATTCCACTTGATCAGTCCGAGCTCAGACTCCAACAGAACTATAAAAAAAGTCTGTCCGGAAATTTATGCCGTCATTCAAGATCAATTATTTTGAAAACTATGTGTTGCATCGTTATGAAATTTTTCCAGCGGTCTTATATTTACCCCCACCCAAGGAATATGTCTTTGATAGGTCCAAAAACAACTTAAATCATTAAAAGCGGCATCATTCCTTTGATGTTTTGCTTAACAACTAGTGATTTCTTGTTAAAAAAATTATGTTTACGGTAATGAGGACCTGCAAATTCAGATGACAAACAAAGGCGTATCTGGATTCGTATGGGAGTGGGTGCAATCAAAGAAGTAGCTTACAGTCGACAGAATCGGCTGCATTGCACCGGGTTTTATCCCATATGGCTTAGTTTCTTTCCGCAGCGCGGAAAGTGTCGCACAAAGCACGAACTCCGTAGCTCCAGCGACGGCCCTCGGCAGTCTCCGAATAAAATGAATGACGCGGCCCGCACAGACAGACAGAAAGGTAGGTAGGTAGGTAGGTAGGTAGGTAGGTAGGCAGAAAGATAGGTGGTTGGATGGATGGCTGGCTGGCTGGCTGGCTGAGTGGGTGGATCGGTCGGTCGGTGGGTCGGTCGGTCGGTGGGTGGGTGGGTGGGTCGGCAGGCAGGCAGATAGATTAGATAGATAGATAGATAGATTAGATAGATAGATAGATAGATAGATAGATAGACAGATAGATAGATAGATAGATAGATAGATAGATAGATAGATAGATAGATAGATAGATAGATAGATATCGGTAGGTTGGTCGGTTAGTGGGTGGGTGGGCAGGCAGGCAGGCAGGCAGACAGACAGATAGATTAGATAGATAGG